>CM021101.1:438953428-439424504 GCA_007115665.2 Sequoiadendron giganteum | reverse complement strand
TCCCTCCCACTCTATCTCCCACTCTATCCATCTCTCTTTCTCCCACTCTCCCCCTCTCTCCCTCCACTCTATCTCCCACTCTCTCCCTCTCTCTTTCTTCCACTCTCTCCTTCTCCCTCCCTTTCTATCTTCCAGTCTCCTACTCTCCCCTCTCTCCCTCCCACTCTATCTCCCACTCCCTCCCTCTCTCTTTCTCCCACTCTCCCTGTCTCTCCCTCCACTCTATCTCCCACTCTCTCCCTCTCTCTTTCTTCCACTCTCTCCTTCTCCCTCCCTTTCTATCTTCCACTCTCCCCCTGTCTCACTCCCACTCTCTCAAAAACTCCTATACTCTAAAAAATACACTAAGAAAATGAAATTTCACATTTATAACGTGAGCGCGTTTTGTAGTCCACTAAAATGGTAAAAAAATCTATATACCCATGATTTGAAGGCCCACAGTCTGAATATTCCCCTGGTTCTACGCATGCTCCGACAAAAAATATCTTTTTGATGATGTTGTGAAATGTGCAAGCATCTTTTTCATATTCCCTCACCTTTTCCATGATCTTTTTACCACCTTTGCATGAAATAGCTAAGTTTCCACATTGAAAGACATATAATATCAATTGAAGTTTGAATTCCATTGAAAACTGATATACAATTGAAGTGTGGAAGGGAACAAGCTTTTGAACAAGTCAAATTGTTGTGGAGTTTGAAGAAAGAAGAAGCTAAGGCTACATAATTGGGTTGAACTCCTCCATTTGAAAGTCTGGTTTTTAAGGTATGTGAAGTCTTTACAAATTTTCTTTCATTCTATTATGGTTTGCTTTCATTTTTGCTTGTCATTATAACCTTAGGTTGTCAATGCACATTTTAAATTACCAAATTATATACACAATTAGTTACACTTGCCAATTACCATCTTACACTTGCCAATTATAGAAATTCAGAACAATTCACCAAAATTAATCCTTTAAGACAACTCCAAGCCTCTCCCATTCATCTGAAGGGTCCAAACACCTTCCAATACCTCTGGACAAACTAATGTAGTACAAAGGAAGAAATCAACACCTTTCTTGACACATGCATTCAACTATATTTCCCTTCATAAAACATTTGATTCGTATACTCAAATTAGCATCAAGAGTTCCCAATTCCTTAAGGACCTTCAAAAAACCTTCAAAAATATTGAAAATAATTGATTGCAATCAACTAGGTTCCTCAAAACATCAACCAATGATTATGTCATTCACAAGTTGTTTAGTTCTAGGTCTTAGGACCTTACCCGCTCAACTAGGCTTCCAATACAAAAACCCCCATTTTTCAAAGCAAAGAGGGAGGGTTTATAGAAACTCCTATACCCAGGCCTTCCCAAACCATTCCAAAGCATCAAACATCTTCAAAATACCCTGCACAAGGTCAAAAGTTCATTACATAGACCACTCCTTCAACAATTGATGGGGAGTCTTATCTTTCAAGAGCAATCTTGCTCTTCCCAAGATGTATTCTTTGGTCTTCCTAGGGTATTCCTCCCTACCCTACTCAAGGATCCCTCCTAACCCCTCTCACCTCATAAGACTCTCCACCAATTTTAAATTCTTCACCATTGCTCTCAATTCACCACTAAGCTTTTGTGGGCTCCACATTGACCCAAAGTGTCCTAACCACTCCAGGGGATAGGAAAGGGTATTCTCACTATCCCCTTGTTGATTTGACTCCTCACTGATCCATCTCATAGGATTCTTTCACTTTGTACCCATCGCTTTCTTGAAAAACCCAATTTTAGGCCTTGTAGCCTTTTGCCCAATTAAGCCTACTAGAACCCGTTTTCTTGGCTTTTCTCAAAAACGGTCTTAACAATCCCCAAATATTTTTATAGATTATTTCTAGTGGTACCCTAGGCTTCAAGATTTACCATTTTTTTAGTCCCTTTGGCATCCGTACATAGGATTGTCCTCATACCCCCTATTTTTAAGGGTTTCTAGGGTTTTGGCTCCTTTTTCCAACTTTGAGGGCTTCTATGACCTCCTCAACTCTCATCCTTGCACACACATGTCTGGAATACATGTTCCCACACTCTCTTGCTCTTGATTGGCACAAACCAGTCCATTTAGCAACTTTCTTTACTGTTGTCCTCTCCAAGCCACTAGCTAGAATGCACTCGCACTCGCCTAGTTCTTGATGAATTCACCATCTCCCCTGCAAACCAAGACACCAAACACCATATGTACACTATAAAAAAAATCCCCTACTTGATTCCAAGTGGCCATGGTAGCATTTCCACGAGAATTCAAGTGGGGATCAATATTTCCAAAAACTGGCCTTAATCGGCTGTGAGACCAAAAACTCTAAAAACTTGCAAAATAGAAAGCAATTGAACTAAATGGTTAATATAATGCTTCACATAGTAATTAAGTGACACAATTGAAAGACTCAAAGAATTATACATGTCCTTTCAATCCATTCTTGACTGGATGAAGGCACAAAAACATAAATTCAATGAAATTTGCACTCTTCCAACTCACAAATTCCCCTTCCAAAAATCCAAATCGTACAATAGATTTCCCACATGCTCAAATAGAGTTTTTCTGACCTTATATACCTTTATCCCATGTTCTAGGACCCTTCGATCGGGCTTAGAGCATCATTAATGCCCTTTTCCCACTTTTAGGACAAATTGCCAAGTCTACATGGACTAATTTGCCTAATTTCATCATTCAAGCTCCTCCAAACTTCAAGGCTGTAGACTACCCTAAGTTTGCCTTAACTCACACATAAATGAAGCCTTCAATGACATATTTTTCAATTATCTTGAATGGATACATTTTTTATGAACTAATATTCATCTCATTACCATGGTACAGATAAAATTATCTGCCATGCCGAAGAAAAAGATAAAGAGGAAACTAACAGACGAAGAGAACGAAACCTTGAAAGAAAAGGAGAGAGTTTGGGTGGTGGCATATCATGAAAAGAAGAAATTGGAAACGATTGATGAAAACAACCTGATTGTAGAGGAACCTCAACTATCAAAAAGAGAACAGGAATTGGCAGCACAAAAGGCATGAATGCGGAAGCATCGTCGTAAGACAGATTCAGATACCGTAGTTGGAGACACACCCTCTATGACAAGTGAATATGAAGGGACACCATTAAGCACAAGCGAATATAGAGGGACACCATCTAGCAAAAGTGAATATGGAGGGACACCATGTACTACAAGTGAATATGGAGGGACACCATTTACCGCAAGTGAATATTGTTGGACACCATCCAACACATTTCAAGTTGAGAGTACATCATCACTCGAAATTGATGAAGAAGGTATGCCATCATTCCCATGTGAACCTCAAGGTATGTCTTCTTCTCCGCCCTCAATCAAAGGTATGCAATCTAGCCACCTCAATTAAATATTGATGAAATTCCTAATGTTGAGATGTATGCACCTAGGAGAACACCACCAAGAATTTTGCGTAGAAAGCCAAAGTATTTGATTAATATTGATGATGATATTTTGTAGCACATGGAAGATAAGATTTCAACATGCACTTGTAGAAGATATGCTGAAAGGATTTGGGAACGATTATTTGAAAGGCTAAATGAGACTGCAAGATGTCAACTATTTGTTGAAATGATGCGGGGTGTAAAGTATAGGAACATCATGAAGACTCTTGGGTTGAGAACATCGAATGCATCGAGTGAAGACACTATTGTGAAGAATCTAATGGATGCTTATGAGAGTGTGGGTAAGACCTCACGCTCAAAGGATAGTAATGTCACCCGACGTGTCATTACATCGACTTTGGTAAGTTGTCAAACAAAGAGAGCTCGCCTAATTAAAAAGACTAGTGAAAAAATGGGAATTAGTAGAAAGACTTTATCAAGAGCCATTCAAAGGTGGCAAAGAATTGAGGGCAATGATACAAATGAATTATGGGCATTCTCGGGGAGACTGTCACGAAAAGATAAAGAAGTTGTTGAAGCCTTGAGAACACTAATTGAAGAGTATTGGAAGAATAACACAAGGCCATCTCTGAATCAAAGGGATGTGGTAAGAAGGAGAATCGGTAGTCGGAATCGTGAGCCACATCCAAAGCATTTTTTGGATATGACTCAAACCCAATTTTTTCGGAAATTTGAAAATGATTATCCTCAAATTAGTATTTCTCAAAGACTTTTTGAACTACTTAAACCTTTTTATGTCAAGATAAATCACACACGCACTACTTGTTGTTGTAGACTACATATTGAATTTTCTAACCATTACGATGTTTATCGTTCTATATGTTTAGATTTGCATACTAATGATGTTTTGTAGGATTGTGGCATAGAAGCCCCACCAAAATCTTCAAGAGAGTTCTTATCAAAAAAATTATGTGAAATAGAGGATGGCCAAATATTCTATAGGACAACATGCTTGGATGGTTCATGCAAGCGTTTCGGTGGCTTCCAACGTATGCCAGTATGTCAACATATGGAAAGCACATATGAGGTGGGCCAAAAACTAGTAGAGTTTGGGAAGTATAAAATAGTGGCATATGCTACAAAAGATGGGTCTCAAGCAAAAAGGTGTGATTTGGTTATTGAGAAGATTCTAGTGTACAAATTTATGACCACATTTCGTGACAATATAGTGTCTGAGTATGCAATGCATACCCATAGAGCCCAATGGTTGGACACGCAGTTCAAGCTATGCAAGGACACCTTTCTAGTTGGCAGCATAGTATCCGTGGTTGACTTTGCAAAGAACTACACTCTACAGCCACAACATGAGGTGTAGTCACAGTATTACAACTCCACACAAGTTTCAATAATTGTGCACATAGCATTCATTCATGCATCTGATAGTACAGATGAGAAAAGGAAGGTATTGAGGGAGTACCACTTTTACATTAGTGATGATCGCACACATTCTCCAGAGTTCGTGCAAGGTTGCTTCTAGATGTTCTATAGTGGTTTGGCTCAGAGGGGCATAGAATACGATCAACATATAATATGGTCTGATAATTGTGCAGCACAGTTCAAGAACTCGTGCATGTTCTACTGGTTGTGCAGGATGCATGTCATTACAGGTGTTCAACATATGTGAAACTTTTGTGAGGCTGGACATGGAAAGGGGGAGCATGATGGTGCAGGAGCATGCGTGAAAAAAGCATTAGCACTTGAAGAGTTAAAGTATAAAGATAGTGCAAAGTTGACAGATACAAAATCAATCATCGAGTGGTGTAATGCTTTGATGGGTCCAGGTAATAAAGGTATGTCTTCAGTTCGTAGATTTTTTTGGTTGATGGATGATACTAAGATTGCACCATATGAAGACTGTTGTACACTAATAGGATTGAGTGAGGTACACTCTTTCCTTAGCTCAAATACAGGTTCATGGAGTATCGATACACGAAAGATGGCATGCTTTTGTTCTTCATGTACAATGCAAGACTGGAATGATTGTGAGTCAGGGGAGTGGGTTGACAAATGGCTCACAAGTTATCTTAGCCCACTTCACATGTATCGCCCTCTAACGGCATTGGAACTGACATAGATAGAATCATCGGTGGACTTTGACCACATATCAGATCTAGTTCAATGAGGTGATATATCTACTTTCTTAGTTGTTGAAATTTCATATCGTTAGATCTTACTTTGTACTGTATTCGTAATGTTGACAAATTTCAAGAAATTTTTTGCACATATCAATGTAGGGCATGTTTATGCAGTTATTGCAGATGAAGACAATGAAGAGGGAACAAACTATTACATGTGTCATTCTGTTGAGACAAAAAAGAAATTGGAGGCCCCAGTTATAGATGGAGAAAGCATCAAATACCCTACAGGGTCAGTTGTGGTTACTGGAACATGGCTTAGAAGGTACCCACATTCAAGTGTTAAACATTGGCTATTTCAGGACTTTGACATGCATCGTAAGATTCTTCATTACTCGAACCTTGTCGTGGCATCCAATGTTCATTTGACCAAATATGGGGGTAGACCTTTGAACAAGATGTTATGGAAGGTCCGTGAGTCTGACCATGAGGCAATACTTGACACAATAAAGAGTAGAGCAGACCCGGATGGTTCATTGGATTAATTTGTAAGTATATGCACATTGGTTCTTATTAATTTATACATGTATGCACATTAATTTGTTTGATGAATATGCTATCATCTTCTTTTACAGTGATTGGTGTCCTCTTGCAAAAAATGCATATATATGAGTCATCCAAGAGAATGTTAACCAGAAAAGCAATGCAACATCCTTATTTTGATGCCTACATGCAACATCTGTAAGTGCCTTCCATCTATTTTTATTTCATTTCTATTTTGGATGCTCCTTATTTTTCTCTTTTACTTTGCGTATTTGTAAGTAAACTACTAAGGGTTGATTGATCTTTCGTTGCAGAAAATGCTGATTTAAGAGCCATTGAAAAGAAAATCTCAACCAAAAAAGCAATGCAACATAGTTATTTTGATGATTTTGACAAATCTCATTTTTGATTTCAAGCCATTGTAAGAGAGCATTTGAAGCTTAGTGAGGGAATCTCAAGTTACTCATTTGAAGTTAACCTCGTGATGAGCACCTATGATGTAGACATTTAAAGAGAATCTTGAATGTATTAGTGGCATTGTAAAAGATCTGAGAGAACGAAGTGCCAGAGGCATTGTAATAAGATTTAATTACATAATGAAATATACTCAAATATTTTAAGGTTGAAGTTCATGTTTGGTATAGTAGCACCTTGTTCTGTAAATGCCTTGAGTAGAAAAATTTGCAAACTTCAAATTTTGAAATGTAAACAATGTGAAAAAGGTCATATAAAGGTCATGTAAACAATTTGTACACATTTTTCTGCAACTCGTGTGACCAAGCAGATTGTTCCAACATGTCCGAATAGGTATTTTTACGCTAGGCATGGTCTCTTTTTGCACCAAAACACGTGGAATCGCTCTGAGCTATGTTCCACCGGATTGATCCCTTAAGGGTCCAAAATGCAAAATGGCTGCAAAATTTAGCATGATAGTACTCGAATATCGTGACACTTAGAAACTTCTCGTCTAATCCTACAGAAAGGTGTTGGTCCCCTCTAGAAAAACCTCTCTCGATTTTGGCTATCTTGGAGTGGTTTTCTCATGGCGGCGGATTTTCACTTGATGGAAAAGGTGTCAAATTCAAGCAGTGCAAAGTTGCAAAGTGGTGCAACTTTCGCTCTGCAACTTGTGTGACCAAGCAAACTGTTCCAACACGTCCGAATAGGTATTTTTACACTAGGCACGGTCACACCGAAACACGTGGAATTGCTCCGAGCTATGTTCCACCGGATCGATCCCTTAAGGGTCCAAAGTGCAAAAGGCTGCAAACTTCAACATGCTAGTACTCGGATACCGTGATGCTTAGAAAGTTCTCGTCTAATCCTACAAAAAGGTGTTGGGCCGCTTTAGAAAAACCCCTCTCAGTTTTGGCTATCTTGGAGTGGTTTTCTCATGGCGGCGGATTTTCACTTGATGGAAAATGTGTCAAATTCAAGCAGTGCAAAGTTGCAAAGTGGTGCAACTTTCGCTCTGCAACTCGTGTGACCAAGCGGACTGTTCCAACACGTCTGAATAGGTATTTTTATGCTAGGCACGGTCCTCTTTCACACCGAAACACGTGGAATTGCTCTGAGCTATGTTCCACCGGATCGATCCCTTAAGGGTCCAAAGTGCAAAATGGCTGCAAACTTCAGCCTGCTAGTACTCAGATACCGTGATACTTAGAAACTTCTCATCTAATCCTACATAAAGGAATTGGGCCCCTTTAGAAAAACCTCTCTCGGTTTTGGCTATCTTGGAGTGGTTTTCTCATGGCGGCGGATTTTCACTTGATGGAAAAGGTGTCAAATTCAAATAGTGCAAAGTTGCAAAGTGGTGCAACTTTTGCTCTACAACTCGTGTGACCAAGCAGACTATTCCAACATGTACGAATAGGTATTTTTATGCTAGGCATGGTCCTCTTTTGCACAGAAACACGTGGAATCGCTTTGAGCTATGTTCCAACGGATCTATCCCTTAAGGGTCCAAAGTGCAAAATGGCTACAAACTTCAACATGCTAGTACTCAGATACCGTGACACTTAGAAACTTCTCGTCTAATCCTATAGAAAGGCGTTGGGCTCCTCTAGAAAAATCTCTCTTGGTTTTGGCTATCTTGGAGAAGCTTTCTCATGGCGGTGGATTTTCACTTGATGGAAAAGGTGTCAAATTCAAGCAGTGCAAAGTTGCAAAGTGGTGCAGCTTTTGCTCTGCAACTCGTGTGACCAAGCAGACTGTTCCAACATGTCCAAATAGGTATTTTTATGCTAGGTACGGTCCTCTTTTGCACTGAAACACGTGGAATCGCTCTGAGCTATGTTCCACCGGATCGATCCCTTAAGGGTCCAAAGTGCAAAATGGCTGCAAACTTTAGCATGCTAGTAATCGGATACCGTGACACTTAGAAACTTCTCGTTTGATCCTATAGAAAGGTGTTGGGCCCCTCTAGAAAAATCTCTCTCGGTTTTGGCTATCTTGGAGTGGTTTTCTCATGCCGACGGATTTTCACTTGATGGAAAAGGTGTCAAATTCAAATAGTGCAAAGTTGCAAAGTGGTGCAACTTTCGCTCTGCAACTCGTGTGACCAAGAAGACTATTCCAACACATCCGAATAGGTATTTTTACGCTAGGCATGGTCCTCTTTCGCACCAAAACACGTGGAATCGCTCTGAGGTATGTTCCATCGGATCGATCCCTTAAGGGTCCAAAGTGCAAAATGGCTGCAAACTTCAGCATGCTAGTACTCAGATACCGTGATGTGTAGAAACTTCTCATCTGATCCTACAGAAAGGCGTTGGGCCCCTCTAGAAAACCCTCTCTCATTTTTAGCTATCTTGGAGTGGTTTTCTCATGGTGGCGGATTTTCACTTGATGGAAAAGGTGTCAAATTCAAACAGTGCAAAGTTGCAAAGTGGTGCAACTTTCGCTCTACAACTCGCGTGACCAATCGGACTGTTCCAACACGTCCGAATAGGTATTTTTACGCTAGGAACGGTCCTCTTTCGCACCGAAACACATGGAATCGCTCTGAGCTATGTTCCACCAGATCAATCCCTTAAGGGTCCAAAGTGCAAAATGGCTGCAAACTTCAGCATGCTAGTACTCAGATATCGTGACACTTAGAAACTTCTCGTTTGATCCTACAGAAAGGCATTGGGCCCCTCTAAAAAAATCTCTCTTGGTTTTAGCTATCTTGGAGTGGTTTTCTCATGGCGGCAGATTTTCACTTGATGGAAAAGGTGTCAAATTCAAGCAATGCAAAGTTGCAAAGTGATGCATTTTTTGCTCTGCAACTTGTGTGACCAAGCAGACTGTTCCAACATGTCCAAATGGGTATTTTTACACTAGGCACAGTCCTCTTTCACACCAAAACACGTGGAATTGCTCCGAGCTATGTTCCACCGGATTGATCCCTTAAGGGTCCAAAGTGCAAAATGGCTGCAAACTTCAGCATGCTAGTACTCAGATACCGTGACACTTAGAAACTTCTCGTCTGATCCTACGAAAAGGCATTGGGACCCTCTAGAAAAACCTCTCTCGGTTTTGGCTATCTTGGAGTGGTTTTCTCATGGCGGTGGATTTTCACTTGATGGAAAAGGTGTCAAATTCAAGCATTGCAAAGTTGCAAAGTGGTGCAACTTTCGCTCTGCAACTCGTGTGACCAAGCGGACTATTCCAACATGTTCAAATAGGTATTTTTATGGTAGGAACGGTCCTCTTTCGTATTGAAACACGTGGAATCGCTCCGAGCTATGTTCCACCGGATCGATCCCTTAAGGGTCCAAAGTGCAAAATGGCTGTAAACTTCAACATGCTAGTACTCGGATACCGTGACACTTAGAAACTTCTCTTTTGATCCTACAGAAAGGTGTTGGGCCCCTCTAAAAAAACCTCTCTCATTTTTGGCTATCTTTGAGTGGTTTTCTCATGGCGACGGATTTTCACTTGATGGAAAAGGTGTCAAATTCAAGCAGTGCAAAGTTGCAAAGTGGTGCAACTTTCGCTCTGCAACTCGTGTGACCAAGTAGACTGTTCCAACATGTTCAAATAGGTATTTTTATGGTAGGCACGGTCCTCTTTCGCACTGAAACACGTGGAATCGCTCTGAGCTATGTTCTACTGGATCAATCCCTTAAGGGTCCAAAGTGCAAAATGACTGCAAACTTCAGCATGCTATTACTCATATGTCGTGATGCTTAGAAAATTCTCGTCTAATCCTATAGGATCGTGTTGAGCTTGTCTACAAAAACCTCTCTCGGTTTTGGCTATCTCGGAGTGGTTTTCCAATGGTGGCAGATTTTCACTTGATGGAAAAAGCATCAAATGCAAGCAGTGGAAAGTTGTAGAGTGGTGCAACTTTCATTCTGCAACTTGTGTGACCAAATAGACTGTTCCAACATGTCCAAATAGGTATGTTTATGCTAGACATGTTCATATTTTACACTGAAACACGTGGAATCGCTCTGAGCTATGTTCCACCAGATCGATCCCTTAGGTTGGAGGAGTCTTAAGTTGCAAATTTGTAAGTTGCTTAACGCAACAAATTTGAAATGATATTGAATGGCCCACTTAGCACTCATTGCATCTAAGTGATGCTCATAGAGGTGAGGCACTAGGCCTTCCCAGGAGGTCACCCATTCTGGTATACTCCAGCTCAAGCGCTTAACCACAAAGTTTATTCCCCAAGAAGGCACAGTGGAAAAGGCAGAATCCACTGTACTTTTGAAGAGTGGAAAGGAATTCCTAAGA
Source organism: Sequoiadendron giganteum (assembly GCA_007115665.2). Lineage (NCBI taxonomy): Eukaryota > Viridiplantae > Streptophyta > Pinopsida > Cupressales > Cupressaceae > Sequoiadendron > Sequoiadendron giganteum. The sequence continues at coordinate 439,413,711 of CM021101.1, read as the reverse complement.
TACATGAAGGAGGAAGAAGGAGTTGTCTATGCAATCATGTTCAAGCCAAAGGAGGAGGAGTCACCTAGTCGGCTACCTATGACAGTAACAGTGAAGCAACTGTTGGATCAGTTCAGGGATATCATTTGTGAAGGCACACCAACTACACTACCACGTAAGAGGGAAATTAGTCATCAAATTGACTTTGTACTAGGAGCAACATTGCCTAGCAAGGCTGCATAAAAAATAACACCAGAGCAAAACAAGGAGATAGCAAGGCAAGATCAAGAACTAAGTACTAAGGATAGAAGACTTAATGGACTGTTTAGGGGGTGCTAAGTACTACTCCAAGATTGATTTGAAAAGTGACTACTATCAGATTAGGATGAAAGAGGGAGATGAATGGAAGTCAGCTTTTAAAACCACAGAGGGGTTATATGAGTGGTTAGTAATGCTGCAGATGAAAAGGATAGGGCCATGCAAAGTGTTGGCTAAGTATGGATCCAATGCATACAAGGTGGATTTACCCAAGCAGATGTCCATTTCGCCTATCTTCAATGTGAAGGACTTGGTGAAATATAAAGGAACAAAAATGGATGAGGAACATTATAGTGCTAAGGTGAGTAAGGATGTGGATGAACTCAAGGTACCTGATCAGATCAGACCACAAGTGGACATGATTCTACACTCAAGGGTGAAGAAGAAGACTAGGCACAAGACATACATGGAGCACCTAGTGAAGTGGAGACATCAACCAGAGTCAGAGGCTACTTGAATAGCAGAAAGTGACTTTAAGAAGCATGGAATTAGTGAGGAGCTCTTGACACCATAGGTTCCTTAACTTCTTTGTTGCAGGGGGAGAATGGTGCAGGAGCACCTTAAGGTCTTTTGGAGAGATCTTTTGGAGAGATCTTTGCAATTTTGGCTTGTAGGTGGTTCTAGCCAACCACCAAGGGAATAAGGACTATGATGTAAAGTCCCAAGAGTGTTTTTGATGAGTGAATTGGAAATAGGTGATGTAAGATGGGGTTGGATGGAACACTCATTGTTCCATGCTCTGGGTCTCACCTTGGCAATCCCCTATGGTGGCACTCTCCACCACCTTCACCTATAGGTCCCATCTCAGGTATAGGTACCCCTGGTTCTATTGGCCATCCCCACTTTCATCCAAGTTCACAACTACCAAACCAAACTTGGTGCTTTTCCACTATCTCACCCTTGACCCTTAATCTTCCCTAAAGGTCAAACACTCTCAACACTCAGTTAGATCCTTGTAGGGGTGTAGAGATGTGAAATCATGCTTCTTAGCATCCTAAATTAGGGTTGTTGAACAACCACTAGGCTCCATTTCTCCATTGCTCCCTCCAAACCCTCACCTAGGGTTAAAAAGGCTACAAGCCTAGAGCCCTAACTCGAGAAAAGTGGATGTTTCTCAAAACTTTCCTAAATTACCCCAAAAATTCCTTGTGGTTTCTTGGTCCTAATACCAAGTTCTTCAATATTTTCAAGTTCTTAGTCCTTGTCTTTCCGTACACAGGCTCATTCATCAATTTAGCAAATATAGGGTCTTTTTGTCAACTCTTGGCCACCCGGGTGAACTGTCATGGAGTTCTTCCATCAAATGGATTGGTGTGGCCTCTTAACTATTACCAGACCTTTGTAGGGCCTCCTTCCACCTTTCTACCATGGGTTTTAGCATGGAGAGGTCTTCCCTACAAGTGAGGTGCTTCACACCCCTTGAGTTTTCTAGCCGGGCACTGTTTAGCTCACCTAGGAAAGGTCTTCTTTCATGCACACTTGACCCCTAATGACTCCTAACACTACTAAAAGTATAGGCATGGAGCCTAGCCACTATTTCTAAGAGCCCATACACCAGGTACAGGGGAAAGGTGGACTAGAACTCCATTTATTGCAGCTTGCCAGGCAGAATAACCCAAAAACAAGAACTTAGAGAACTGAAATCAGAAACTTGAATGATGAAACAACCAGTTATTGACCAACCAACACTTTGAGATCAACTAAACTACATTCCACATGTATGCCAATACCTGGTTATGCCATTAACACACTACCAAGATCTCAAACACAAAAAATTAAGCAATTACTCCTACTGTTCTTCTTTCTCCTTCATGAAAAATTCAAAATTACAAAACTTCAAATGCCTTCCAACCTTTCACACAGGTCGAGGCAATCCTTAAAAAGGTTCAAAAAGTGGTTACCCTTCCCCTTGGTTGGACATAGCCACCACATTAAGCCAAAATTGCACATATGCAACATTTTGGGCTTTATTTCCAATTACTAAAAACTACCAAACATGAGTGTCTAAACTCACAACTCTTCCACTCCTGATAGCTCCTGACCAAGACATTTTTAAGTCTCTTCCACAATTTCAATGGTCAACATGACCTTATCACATTTAAAATAGAACTTAACAAAGCTTTCCTATTCCTAGTGTTTCCTAGGTGTTCTTCTAGGTGCTCCTGCACCAATAGGTTTGTTAGGGGCTTGCGGTTTGGGTAAGTCTTGGACACTGTGAGCATTTTGAGCAATGTTGCCTTGGCTATTTGTCCTAAAAGTTGGAAAATGGCATTAATGATGCTCTAAGCCTGACCCAAGGGTCCTAGCACATGGGAGAAAGGTATATAAGGTGACAAAAACCCTAATACCTGGGTTGGAGGATTGTTTTCACGAATTGAGACTTGGAGAGTACATTTTTGTGATTGGAAGAGTGCAAATTTCATTGAATTTCTATTTTTGTGCCTTCATCCAGTCAAGAATGGATTGAAAGGACTTATCTGATGCTTTGAGTCTTCCATTTGTGTCACTTAATTACCTTGTGTAGCATTAGATTATTCATCTAGACCGATCGGTTATCTTTTTGCAAGTTTTTGGTGTTCTTGGTCTCATTGCCAGTTCAGGCCAGTTTTTTGAATAATGAGTCCCACTTGACTTCCCATGGCTTTCCTCTCATGGCCACTTGGAATCAAGTTGGGGAATGTGTAAATATTGTACATATAGGTTTTGGGGTCTTGTTTTGCAGGGAAGGTGATGAAATCATCAAGCACTAAGTGAGTGCAAGTGCATTCTGGCTAGTAGCTTGGAGAGGACAGCAGCAAGGAGAGTTGCTAAATGGATTGTTTTGTGCCAATCAAGAGTATGGGAGTGTAGGCACATGTATCTCAGTCATGTTGTGCTAGGAGGAGATTTGATGAGGTCGTTGAAGCCGTCAAAGAAGGAAAAAGAGCCAAAAACCCTAGGAACCCTTGAAAATAGGGGGTTTGAGGACAATCATATGTACGAACAATTGTAGGACCTAAGGACTGGTAAATCTTGGAGCCTTGATGGTCAAAAAGAAATAATCTACAAAAAAATTTGGGGGTTGTTAAGACTGTTTGTGAGAAAAGTCAAGAAAACGGGTTCTATGAGGCCAAATTGGGGCAGAAGGCTACAAGGCCTAAAATTGAGTTTTTCAAGAAAGCAATGGGTAAAGAGTGAAAGAATCCTATGAGATGGATCAGTGAGGAGTCGAATCAACAAGGGGATAGTGAGAATACCCTTTCCTAGCCCCTAGAGTGGATAGGACACTTTGGGTCAGTGTGGAGCCCAAGGAAGCTTAGTGGTGGATTGGGAGTGATGGAGAAGAATTTGAAATTGGTGGAGACTCTTACATGGTGAGAGGGGTTTAGGAGTGATCCCTTAGTAGGGTAGAGAGGAATACCCTAGGAAGACTAGATAAAAGGTCTTGGGAAGAGCAAGAGTGCTCTTGAGGGATAAATGGTTTGTTTGGAAACAAGGATGGGTTCTCTCTTCATCGACATATACATTATTCCTCAATGTGTTCACACTAGTGTTACAAGACTAGGACTTGCCTCGGACTTGACAAGCCATTTTTTGACTTGGACTCGGGATCAGAGCCTAGACTTGACAAATAGAAAAACCTAAGAAATTCAAAGATTTGTAAGGATTTAAAACTTGTTTCATGCACCCTTTAATAAATAAACCTTAAGGACATAATAGCATCATCAAATAGAAATTACTATGATCCCATACACAAACATACATCAATCACATAAGTATAAGCACAAATTTTAGCTGAAGGAAATAACACATTTAGATATATAAATATTGTGATATTGCTATCAGGATTCAATCATGTAGTTTTACAAGTCAAACTCATTGACCCATGATTCATCAGTAGTGGTTCACAAGAACCCATCTCTCATGATAATGAATGGTTCATAAGGAGGAAGATAAATCTTCATACATTTCTTCTATCACAAATGAGATAAGTGCTTGGTTTCATGAAGGTCATGAGACAACCATTAATGGGGAGTGGATACATGAAGAACTGATGGAGAATGATAATGGCTTCAGACCTGCTATAAAGGAAATTTTTTTTCGTTTCAATGATGCAAGAGGTTTTTGGTTTCACTACCAAAATGAGCCTATGAAGAATGCATGTGAAACTCCTTTTGACCTTGAGGGTGTACTTACTCCATCTCAAGGATCATGCATTGAGGATGACATAGATCAATGCTAGGGCTAACCAATTAATAATTATACACGTGAATAAGTCAAACATGTACATGTCAATAAGGGAACTACAAGTACTCATAAACACGTAAGCCTCAAAAAGTATACACACGAATACATAGTATACACAAATTAAAACAAAGTATATGCACGAATACAAGGTATATGCATGAAAACATGTAAGCCACAAAGTATACACTCGAATGCATGTAAGTCACAAAGTATACACATAAGTTGTAAAGTATACACTTGAATATACGTAACTCATATCTATTGAACCATCAATTTAGAATGCAAATATGGACAGGCATCGAAAAAAGATATTTGTATTAACCAAATAGCCATGTAGGCATACATAAATATATGTCAGTATAAGTATGAAATATATGTACAAAATATCCATGAAGGCTTACGAGAATGCCATCTAGGCATACAATGTCAAATATGTCCAATAAAAAATATGTACAAAACTGCCATGCAGGCATACAATAAAGGACTCTGGAATCAAAAGTCATTGCTCTCCATGCCCAGGAAATAAAATCTTTCCCTTTCCTTTTCGCTCGGATGGCGATAGGTCTGTCACTCATTTTTGTTGCGCTCGTGGAGTGCACCTGCTACTCCTCCTAGGGTTTAGTTCATGGTGAAGTTTTAACTGTTACAATAAGAAGTAAAGACATGAATATATAGAAATTGCATTATAAAAAATGATATATTTGACAAAATAATCACTTACAGCCATCTCACGATCTTTGTCCACGAGGGAAATATCCTCATGCCCATGCTTAGGCATGCTCAAGCCCTGTATAAACCATGCAAATAGACAAAAACTATGTGAATCAATAATGGTTTGATTTCTCACTAACTAACATCTATAACAACAAATGTAAATTAAAATTTACTAATTTGCCTCATACCTCTTTTGTCAGAGCCATCGAGGATTGTATAGCAGATGTCACACCAATATCCATTTCCCTCGTCACATTCGGAGGTGTATCGTCTCGCAACAACTGAAAATAAAATAACAAATTATTCAACGTAATCAACGATGTGCATGCATAAACTACACAAATCTATTAAGTACTTGATTCATTAGTTAAACTCTTTATTTTATTACCTGCGTGAAGGTTTGAGTAAATCCACCGCCACTGGGAAGTGTTCCATCAAAACTTCCAATATTAGTCTGTTCAACATCCAAAATTGCATTTTAAATTACCATTCATAAAACAATTCCATTAATATGCAATAAACGTATAATTGTTTACTAGTTACATACCCTAGTGATAGGTGTACTGCAAAAATAGGTTGGTGGGGGGGCAATGTATCCAATCTCAACACTGTGACCCTACAATTTTATTAAAATCATAAAAAAAAAATTAGTTAATCTTGCATTTCAAAATCAAAATTTAGTAAATTAAATTCAATGAACACATGCACTAACTTTTACCTGACTATCAATGCCATATGCCTCATGCAAAATGTTAGCTGCCCTCTCCATCTCCATAGCTGCAGACAGATCCTGCGTACCAGTCTCCTGAGGGTCAGTGGGGTCATGTGAACAAGTAGCCCCGCAAGATTGACACACATGTGTTCGAAGACCACCACTAGAAGACTCCCCTGGATGGCGCTGTAGAATAGGGCTAGTATGATGGATGACACTCTGGGTCAAAGTGCCGATTGCCTGCAATGTCTCTACGTCAGCACTTTCCTTCACGATGGAAGGCATAACAATGTGCTCATGAGGTGGCCTAGCGAGAGCTCGTCTACCTTGCCGTGTAGGATCCGGCTATGCACCAGGTCTATCCTAAGCTGACCCCCCACCTCTCCCCTGGAAATCCCTCATATCAAAATAATTTGGGATTTTGTTCAATATGAACTCACTATATAGTTTCCTAAGGAAATATTGTGGGACCTCGCAGTTGTTGCACAGTGGGTAATCGAAAACCATGTACCACCCATCATAAAACCGCTCCTTCATTTGTTGGTGGTGGCACCAATGGATAGGAAACCTCTTCGTATTGAGGGTAAAATTTTGATTTGTGCGTGGGTCAATGAATAATGAACACAAATCACCTTTTGTTATTTTTAAATCTTTCACATCCTTGTATGATAGTTTGTTTGCATAATACTCCTTGGCTGCTTGCCTCCTATCTTCCCATCCAGTTATTTGTTTGCTAATCGAATCTACATTTTTTAACATATCTTTTAATGAGTTTGCTAGGGTCATTCTTTCTGTGGTTGAACCATTTGGATCACTCAACCTATTGATCAAATCCTCAATTTTTTTTTTGTTGTTCTCAATTTCACTCATTAAATTTTGTTGAGTGCCAAGAGGGGGTTGAGTGATTGGTGGAGGAGGTTGATGTTGTGGTTGATTTTGATCTTGAGGATTTGGTTGGTCCTCCTGTTGAGGATTTTGAGGGTTTGCAGGTTGATTTGCATCTCTTAAAAATTCAAACAAACAGATATCAAATTCAACCTAAAACTAACAAATTCAAAACAAAAAGCATAGAATCCTTACCTCTTACAGCTCCTCGTCATTGTGGCACCATCGTTGTGAAGAAATTTGGATTCTTGGTGAAGAATTCTTCTCCTAGAACGCGAGCATGATATTTGGGGTTTTTGGCAATGGGTGGAGCAAAAAAACTAGTCGAAATGCAAATGAGAGATTTGCATTTGTTTTTTTGCTTTTAATAGAAGATAACGCGAGCGTGTTATAACGTGCTCGCGTTATGTCTTTGTATTTGTGGCCAAAGGGAACTTGCCTAGGTTTAGAAAAATTCATAACACGAGCGTGTTATAACGTGAGCGCGTTATGGCTTTCAAGATTTTTTTTTTAGGGTGTCCACGGAATTGCTACCCATTTCCATGCACCTGCCCTATCATCATTTTAAATCTTTGTAGTACAAGGAATGCTAAAATCATTATGTAATATTCCATCACTTCTGAATTCTCCTTCATGTTTCCAAGGGTAGCTAGCCTCCAAAATGCAATTCCTATGAAACTCATCATTTCCTTCAATTATTTTATTTACTTCCATGGTCCTCATGTTTGATTCTTGTTCCTTGGGTGTAGCTACAATAGATGACTAAGTTTCAGCTTTGTAGAGTGAAAAATAAACCAAACTTAACTCTAGGTTGATTTTGTGAACCTCTTTCTCCTTGTCTTTATTAAACTTGATAGAATGATGCCTATCTAAAATCAATTGCAAGTAATTTGATTTCATTATTTCCAAATATTCTTTAACTACATACAAATTTTCAAGAGTTGACCCTCTTTCAATCCCTTTCTATCTTTTCTCAACTTTGGCCTTCTAATAAAGATCTTCAATGAACCTGTGTGTTATCAAAATGTTTTAAGGTTGCAATAATCTTATCCTTAGTAACTTTCAACTGTTTCTTCAAATTTTATGACTCACTAGGCTAGTGATCAAAATCAGTTTCATATAATGAATTTTTTGTTTTTTCTTCAAGAATATGTCTCTCAAAATCAGCTACCTCTATAACATCCTCCTTGCATAATTCATTTTTTGAGGTTAGGACAACATTTTTTCAAAAATAATTTCAATTTAAACTGGCTCCTCATAATAGTTGGAATTTTCCAAGTCCATTATTAGCTTTACAACTTCATTATGAATGAAATAATCATGCATTAGTGAAATGTTTCTAGAAATAATATATGAATCATCCTACTTTCCAAAGGTGTTGTCAGTGTTACCATATACCTCATAATCCTTATTGAAGTGATCTAAGTTTGTAACCAAGGCTGTTGTTTTTTCATCATCAAACAAATCCTCAACATATGAAGATGCATGTGCTTCGTTGGTGTCATTTTTTGGTTTTTTTATACATATTTCTTGAGGTAAGATATTTACTTCAAGTTCTATAGTCTTAGCTTTTTCTTTGTTCTCAACATCACTTGGTTGAGATGAACATATGGTAGGAGTCATTAACCCACCTTCTTTGTTGTTCCCAAATATGTGACTAGGTATCCAAATACCTTGGAATGTGAAACAATGTTGCTCTCTTCTCAATTGCTTTTGGCTCATTTTAGAAGGTCTTGTAACATGTCAACCCAAATAAATCAATTTGTATTTTACTCAATTTTTTTCTCAACCAATCTTTTTGATAACTCATGAGCTATAGGTGAGACAACTTGCTCCTTTATCCAAATTTCCAATAAATTAGATAGCAACTACTTGGAAATATCATCATCCTCATCTAAAATCAAAGACAAAGGTGAATGCAAGTCTCACATCTATATTTTCATGTCTCATAAGCTCGAGTTGTACTAGAGAAAACATTGATGGCTTCAAATCCCAATTCAAAATCTCCCAATCTAATTGGTATACCTTGGACAAACACAATTCCAATTCATTCAACCCGAGAATAACATCATTTGGAGATTTTACAACTCCAATCCTTTTCCAACTACAAAAATCTAACTTCCCATTTTCTTTTCTTTCTATGAATTTCCAAGCTTGACACATTAAAAGAATCATTGATATTTTTTGGTAAAGGACTCATATTCTGATTTGCACTAGCTGATATATTTTTGTGAGATCATTATTGCTACCTTCATTTTACCTTGCAATAGAAGAATCATTTTCCTTTGTCCCTTATTCTTTCTTTCCAACTGATAAGTGAGGTTCCAACAACTCAAGATTCTCTAACAATGTTTTTAGGTTCTTTCAATATTCTTTAAAGACTTGCAAAAATTTATCATGAGTTCTTGATTTTCTTCATCTTTCTTAAGTCATTGAATACAAGCCTTGATACAAACTTACCACTTCCAAAATTGAAATGTATAAGTGCGGGTCACTTATCGAAAGCAATCTAAAAATATCTTTTCACTATTAACCCCTCAGGCTGGTGGGATGCACAACTCTGATAGCACTGTAATATCTTGAATGGAATATTTTCTAAATTTTGTAATTGTCATAAATAATCATGCATGCTTTGATACCACTAGAGTAACCCCTTGTAGAATTTTAACTAAACTTGGAAGTTTCACAATTTTTATTTTGCAAGCATTTTGTCAAACAATTTGCACTCAATGTTGGTTTGACATAATTTCATATATGATCATCACATAAATTTATTTTTACAAGTTCCACATATTGCTAGCAATATTTCTTTACACATTTATTGGATATTCATTAAATAATATTTGAAATATATGTTATTTAAATACTGATATAAGTTGACAACTTCATAAATATCAACTACAATTAATACCACAACTTAAAATGCTTATAAAATATTCTATTGACCTCATTTAGAATATTGATAAGAATTTAATTAGCATAAAAAAATACTCGTATTTACCTTATTAACTTGTATGGAACTTTGGAGAGAGGTATGGTTGCCTTAATGGATGGTATGGCAAAACTTATGAAGGTTGTGTTGGTTGTTTTTTAATTTTTGTGACTAACTTTATTAATTTTTAGGAGGTTGTGCTTGGAGTTAGGGAGGTTTATATTCATCCAAACTTGCATCAACTCCTTAGTGTGGTCTCTTTGAAGGTGTATGACCCATCTTTATCCTTCAATATGGTATGACTAGATACCACCCAACTCACATAAAATTATAATATATTTTTAACATGTTTCTCTTTGTACACACTACCACGCAAATCTTATGATATTCACTCGCACATACATGAATATTTTTCCGATTTCTTCACTTCCAACACACACCATTTATAAATTTATATTTTCATGTAATCTAGTATAAGTTTAAACCTGTAAACTTGGCAAACCTAGAGAACCTGTATAGATAAATTATTTTACTAGAATCCATTATTCACCAACATCCAACACCTAAGAAATTTTTGTGTGAAATTTCTCCAACGAAATCCCCCAAATACCAAATGGTTAGCACACTATCGATCCCTAGTTGGAATCACACTACCTTCCAGGCTTTTGTCCATCGAGAAACCATTGGGGTTTTTGTCCCTTCACTGAAAAATTTGGCCACATGTACAAATATCCAATAGAGAAATAAATAATATCTAGAATAATGTAAATGAGCTCACAAAACTCTTTTTATAATATTTATGGAAGCTTTTCAAAAAATAATATAAAATTAGTTTATAAAGTAAATATGCCTTATTACTCCAAAAAGTGATTTATATTATTATTTAAACATTTCCAACACCAAAAATAACTTTATTGGCATCCAACATTTAAAAATTTCAATTCTCATTCGAATAAGCTATTATACTAAGGTGCCCATTAAATTATTTTAATAAAATTAGCAACCTTAGTAAACATAAAATTATACATCATTAATATATTTGATTTACGAAAAGTGTCAAAAAGCATCAAAATAAAAAATTGACTGCACTAAATTATAATTAACGGTAAATAATGAGAATCAAACCTATTCGGGTGACTTACTCTAAATAGGCGCTCTCCAAGAATCTTGGAGAACACAACAAAAGCTAAAAATAACTTTGAAAAGTGGCATCTAAGTCCCTTAGATCATCTTAGAAGCTCACTAGTAACATCAAATAACCCTTTGATAAAGCTAATTCATACTGAGAAGGTCAAAGCCAAATGTAGTGCAAGAGAACCCAAAAAGGGGGACATTACAAAGTGTTGGCCCACTATTGTTGTGCTAAAAGGCTGACCTATTAATGTTTGATACAACCACTAGAGTTAATGGATCCACAGGAGGCGGTTAATCCATGTCACAAATCCCGAGGGGAGTGCTGACCATCTACCACAATCTCCCCCTCAACATTACCTGAGGGGATTCGAACCCGTAACCTTTGGCTCTGATACCAATGGTTGGCCCCACGATTGTCATTATGCCAAAAGGTTGACCTATTAATGCTCAATACAACTGCCAGAGTTTATGGATCCATGAGAGGTGGTTAAGCCATGTCACAAATCTCGAGGGGACAACTAATCATCTGCCAACAACAAAGACCACCAATTTTTTTAAAAAAATAGCTTAAACTGTACTAGAAAATTCATAAACCACCCACTTAAAAATATTCCTAAAAAATCTCAGCAACAATAACACCCACTAGGAAAGCCCCCATCCATGGGACCCCACCCTTATAATCCATTCTTGTCCACATCACCTCCATCTTGGACACACAATCCCATCAATACATTCAAGTAATTTTTTATGTAATCTAAATTATATATACTATTTATTTATTTCTTGATCTCATCCCTTTGGATACTTTAAACATCCAGTGAATTGGATACACTATTTGATATTGTTTTTTACTTTATCATGTCTCCTTGGATTTTAACTCAGCTCCTTCCTATACATATTAGTAGTTTTAAGCTTTGGATAAAGCCAAACACCAATTTGGTCTATTGTTCACATAAAAAATGAGTCATTCCTAGTTTTACAATATAATTTATTTTTCTTTTTTTGGATCTAGATCTGATTTGAATTAACAATGTAATTCCATGTTCAAATAGTAGTTTTTAATGGCCTTTTGAAATTTTAATTAAGTTATCGATTTCATATTCCATGTAAACTAAAATTTTAGATGTGATCACATTACCATCAATTGGAATCCATGTAGATAAAGTGATTTATTCACCAACCAACATAACATTGACACACTCTTTCAACATAAAAGATATTTATTATGTATTGTTTCTATAATAGAATAGAATAGAAATATTTTATTTCCTTTCTTGGAAGACCCAACAAATTTATGTGAATGAGAGCAATTTTCATACAAACCTTTCTACAACTTTTATGCTATTTATATTTTACATATTATGTACACATTAACAAATTAACTACCATTTTAAATCAAATATATATCTTCATGAGATATAAACCAAAAGTATTATTTATATGGTGCACAAGGTATATGATTAATAATACACTACTATATATTAGAATTAGAATTTGGTTGTAACTCAAAAATGTCACACATGTTTAGTCAATAGGCTACATATAGTGTGAACTTTCAACCTGAAACAAGTCTCACACTGGTATACAATCTTTTTACATCATTATTTAGTCTTTTTCCATCAGTATATAGTCTTCCTATATTGGTATAAAATCTTTCAAGTTTGGGAGTGAAAAAAATTAAATATATATTTTCACTATTGGTAGATTGGATTGTTATCTTTGAGTAAATGTAATATCAAGATAAACCTAATTCACTACTGGTTGATCAAATTGCAATCTTTGCAATAAATGAGAAGATTTTTTTTCTTGTCCATCTTTTCCACTATCCTAACTCCTACCGACTCTAACATCGACCAAAGTTATTCTTAAATACATTTCAAATCTACTTATTCTACAACAAATGTTTCATAGTGCATTGAAAGAAATTTTATGGATTTAGAGCTTCTTGTTATGCCTAAAGTGGTGCCAACAAAAGTCACAAATAATGAGAAAAATAAGAGCCCTCATATGTTATGTTTCTAATGTTTTCATGGTGATCTTTGCACCTACCATTATATGTTGTGTAAGAATAATCATTGTTTGAGTATATTCCTCCTTTGCTAATGATAAATTCAAAAGCATAATTCATGATTCCACCATTGTAGTCCTCATATGTAATAGTTGATAAGGCCAAGAAACTTCCTGCAACTAGAAAGTAGGATGGCATAAGTGCAACCCCATTATCACAGTTATGCTATTATTGTTGGAAGGTCAATCCATATTCTCAAAAGACTATTAACTTGTAAGGTTCCAGTAGAGCATCCCAACATGGTAATGAGATTTTTATATGTGAATCTTAGCCAATTCAAAATGGAAAATATAAATAAATGATGCCCATGTATACTCTCATTTTATTAGCCATGGATATGTACTCGCATGCACAACTATTATATTGATAAGAAAACATAACCATATTCTTTTTTTTGTTCAACACTAAAAAAGTTAAATATCAACAATACCCATGTATCCACTTCTTATTAATAGCCATGAATTTATATACATGTATCCATTACTAATGTCTCTATTAACTCCAAATGTCTTTATTGCAATAGGTGCAGTGGAGTTGAATCTAAAAATTACCCATGTACTGCTATGACTATGTCTACTATCACTGTAATAATTAATAAATAGAATGGAGCCATGCATTTATATACACCTCTACATCATATATACTTTTATTGTTGTAAATTGGTTCAATATTAAAAAACCTCATTTATCCATTCATATTATTATCCATATATATTGACAAAAATGAAATAGATACATAATATTACATACCTCTTATACCAAACTCATTTTTGTTCTCATGGCAAAGGATTGAATGTAATATACATAAATGTATCCATAATTAACATAATACACAAAAATGGAAAAGAAGTAACCTTGTTTACCCTATAATGTCATCAAACATTAGTTCATATACCTGTTACCTATTTTTCACTACCAACTCAAACAGGTAGAACTGAATTGCAAATTCAATCCAAAAGGTACACAAGATGTTCAATTTTTTTTGCTAAGTACTCATTATTGTGCAATGTTTCATTACAAAGTGAATTTCAGTAATATTATACAAGAAAATTTCAAAATAATATCATATAATTGCATAATGTTTGCTGCTTTATTCATAATGTACAAACCAAAGTCCCACACAAGCCATGGGAGTAACTTCATTTGATCTTCATAATCAAATTCATGGTTGCATGAAGGAAAGTAAACTATACGACTTAAAATAAAGAAGGCATAAGGTAGAAAGTGATTTGTCATTGCCTGGAATGATGAATCGTTGACAATTTGAAGCCTTCAGTTGTGACTCTAAATCGATCCAGCTCCAAGCTCTGAATGCACCTGCAAGTATGATAGAAGTAAGGTTAGAGAAATGAGAATCAAATCCTACCATATGCCTACGTTATCAACAAAAATATAGCATACACTTGATTAGGCATCCATCAGATGATTTCATTGTTCAAAGGCATAAAACTCAAGAAGAGGCTTTCAACTTCTTTTATTTTGCTAACACGTTTGGTCACTGTGCAGGAACAGGTTTATTATGTTCGTGATCATTTATCATTAGATATGTGGAGAAAAACGGGCTCCCACAAGGGTTGAGTCCAACATATCAAAGAGCATACTCTCAAGTTACACACGAGAGTCATTAACAATGTCATAACAGTCGTTAAGAGAGCTGCTGAAACTGAGAAGAGAATCATATAAGCAACCTTATTTTAATATGTGAAAACAGATTGAGATTTTCCTTTTATTGCTCATCATGATTAAAGAATGATCAAAGCATGTTGACGGATCATCAATATTATTATCTTGTTTCAGCTCTAATATATATTCTATGCAAGCATCACAGTGAAGCAGATTCATAGTGATGTCATGAGCATTCAAGTGTTTCATATACACTAAAGTCAATTTTCAGCAATATCAAGAAGGACAACCAAGGCCATACAAAGAGGAGGCAGGGACAAAATGAGATCATAATCCTATATTCATCAAATATGCAGTCAACATTCGATCATTGCACGGTCATAAGATTATCAAGTCTCAAATTTGTCAAAACAATTGATTCTTTAATGAGCAGGAGAAATCTCATAATTAAAATCAGAGAAACCCATAGATATGCTAACATTTTATAAAGATAAATGATTTTCAAAATGTATGTTTTTACAAAATACAGTGGGACTATGTATAATGAAATAATGACAGTCCAACTCACAATAAAAATAGTATGGAAGATCAAAATGAGGCTACTATTACAATAAAAGTTGCTTGGAAATTAAAATCGTTACATGTGGAGGCTACATAATTGAAATGAATGAATTATTTTCAGGTTCATAAAAGCTATAGAGAGTGCCATAAGTTCAGCTCTTCAATCTTGAAAAATCAAAATGCAGTTAATGCAAAATAAAATGATAGCCTTCCATAGAGAAAAATACTATGGAATTATGACAGTCCAGTTCAAGTATGACAATCCAGCTCATAATGAAAGCAAGATGGCTTCACAATATCAATAAACAACCTTTATAGAAGGGACAGTCACATTAAGATATGATAATCACAAGGGTTAGAAACCTATATAGGAAGGCCATACCAAGGAAAATACAGATTCAAGGTTCAGCCTGCACATCATGAATACCCTCGAGCCTATTTAAGAGGTACCCAGAAAGCGGCAACAATAAAAGAATCAAAATATCCACAAATTCATGGTCGCCATTATTGCAAAGATTGTTCAGAAAATCAAATACCTAGAATTTATGGTGTTATCAAGGCAAGGGTTTTGAGAGGTATATGCAAAAAATAGACCCAGGAAGCCTTCAGAAATAGCAAGAAACCCAATTTTGGGTTATGTACAAAATAATGGAACCCTCAAATTTACTCAGGGTTTGAGAGATACATCAGGATATTGTAAAGGCCATGGCTATCAAGTATGAAAAGAGGTTAAGGAGAACATAGTATTCAAGACAAATTTCAGAAAATCTTCAAAGTTGAGCCAAATCCATCTCATGGCGGCCTCAAGATACATCAATATGGAATAGAGATACAATGGAAAACCCAGAGGATTTTTCAGGATGCGGCCCAGTCATAGTGAAACTTATGCAAAACTCGGATAAGTGCTTTGTGTTTATAAGTGTTCATATTTAAATCTCCAGGTGAGACACAAGAATATAGCCACGGGTTTCTTCACCATTATTTACTGCAAACGAGCTTCAAGTCAACCTCTAATGGTGACCAGAACAACAAAGTGTTCTCAAAAATCAAGAAATAAAATCAGACAAATAGCTGATATAGGCCGCAGCTTTAATGGTCATATTTTTTCCTTTGAAATAAAGAGGAAAGTCATGATAATTGTCAAGGAGGAACTTACCATGATTTACGGAGGGAGTGTCGACCATTTTGGAAGGCAAAATCTGAAGAAATATGAATTTCCAAGCTGAAACCCAGGTTGGCTGCTACTTTCTCTCGAAGCTTCTCCAGCCAAGCCACCAAAGCCAAGATGCAAGATGATAAGGTTTTTTAGGGTTAGCTATTTTTGGAGATCCCTAATTCGAAGTGGAATTTTTGATTGAGTTTTAATTATGTCATAATATGCCTGTGGTCTTGACTCAAGAAGTCAATCAAACCTAATCATTTCTGAAGGGGTCGTGACATTATGATGAAGTTCAAGACTTTTAAATCTTTTGCATGCATTTTCAATATATTATTAAGTGTAAGATTTTGTTGGCTATCAAAGAAAAGAAAATGCTTTTTGAACAAGTGAACTGTGGCTGATGCAATGTTGAAGACTTTACAAGTAAGGTGACCAAGGTAATGCATGGTGCTTTGCATATCGAACATGCTAAGGGGTGGTTTTTGTTTTTGTAAACATATTGTTTATTTTCCCCTTCATAATATATGCTTTGTAAAGTTCTCAATTATTATTAAAACAATATTAATAATTGCTTTAATGATTTTTTGAAAATAAATATTATTAGAATGAAGGGAATGCATGTTGAATGCTTAATATAGACTGTGCATGGAGAGTGCAAATATCAAAAATACAAAAAAAAAAATCGCTCATGCACAAGTGGAGTTCAAGTTTTAGTTATTCAAATCATGCAAGTAATGAGGCTTTTCCTTCAGTTTCACTTTAGCTAACAAGTTATTTTGGTCATGCGCATGGAGAGGTGGAGTTTTCTAGGCAAAGAGAGTAGTTTACTTCACTTTTGGACTATTTTTATCAGGGCTTCCTTTTATGCTCGGATTTCACTTTGGAATTATCATTTTTCACTTCAATTGGATTTCAACTCTATTGTTGGCTACTTTGTGCATGCCTTTTGTATATATTGAGGAAACTTAGTCATTTTTCCTCTAGTTCTGGTTTTTCATCCTTTGCATTTTGCAAAGTGAATTATCATGTAACTCAGCTTTTAGATTTGAATATATTCCAGCAGGTTTTACAGATTCATTTTGGTATCATTTTGCAATATTTTCCTACTATTTTCTTTTAGAATTCATCAAGTTTTCCTTTTTAGAATTATACAAAGTGTCCTTATGAATGATTCAATGAAATTATTGTGTTTTAGCTATTAAAAACCTTTATTTTTGTCTTGTTCATAATTGTACATCACATCATAGGTCTTAAGTTGTGCTATAATCATTTCATTCTTCAATTTGTGAGAATTTATTTTCCTTCTAAAAAGACAAGTTGTTTAGCCTTCTTTGGAAACATTTTTGTGATCATTTCTGAACTGTGTGAACGGCTTTCCTGAGATGAATCATTTTGTAGGTTTTATCATCTTTTCCATTTAGGTGCATCACCATAATTCGATTTTTTCCAATTTTTTACATTAGAATAAGTCTTTCTCCCTTTTCCAATCAAGGTTTTCAAGTTCATAATTACATAATCATATAGGAACTAGCCTAGAATCTAGAGGTCTATCTTTGCCATAGGAATACCCACAGCCTGAAGATAGTTCTCATGTTTCAACAGATTCTTGAATTTCACCATTCAAGCATTCGGGTGAAATATGATTGACAACAATACCCATATCCACAAGAACCTTTGTCATTAACTATAGTCATGTCTTTGTTCAAACCTAATTTGAAGGAGACCCCATTCTCCATATTGTGTTGATTGATAAAAAAAATATATATCTTTAAATATCTAAATAAATGGTAATATGAAGATAATCTTTTCCATGGTGAATATATCTTCCCCTACCATAAATAAATACAAATTAAAACAAATGCAGTTGGGTGACTGCAAAATTGATAATAAAGATGAAATAAAATTATTCTCCAAATCTAGGGCAGATATGAAATGAATTATTTCTAATAGAACATATAAATATAAAGCCTATACATGGAGTTTTAAAATCAAGTTGGTACTTCCTCATTCCCTTTTCCAACTTGCTACATGCACAAGTAGATATTTAAGGTTATCAGATAGACACTGTTAGTAGATAGTTCTGAGAAATACGACACTACAACCCTATTTGAGCATTTATGTCTTCAACATTGAGGTTCAGTGCCTAGAAAATCCCAAAGGACCATATAATAGTTGAACAAGTTGCACAGGTCCAAATCATAGTTAGAAATTCTAGTAGACAAATGGCATAGGCTTTGTTCTATCCTTTCTCCATGTCTGAGCATGAAAAACAAAACTGAATTCAAACCTAGTAGAAAAAAAAATTAAAAAAAGGAAAAGCCCTGAAGGACATGTGGGCTTTAGAAACTCATCTTAATTGAGACATTATAGTTGTATGTATGACATGCCTACAAATTCATAATTATTTGACATAACAGATCAACCATTTTAGTCTTATTGTGCCCCGTAGAAAGCATAAATTCTTTTGACAATTTGTAACGTAGTTATAAATGATTCCCATGTGTTTGTTAGAGTAATAATGCATTATCTAATAATTAATTAATCTTGAATTGATTATTAGTCTAATTTATTCTCATGCACTTAAGCTAAACTTAGGAGTTCTTTATTTTTTTAACTAAAGTGAGCTATTATTAGATCATTATGTCTCATTGCATGAGATTTTGACACTTGTCATGATCTAATCCCTTTACCATTTAGGGTTCCTCCTATATAGAATTCAACCTTCATTGTATTATCTCTCTTCTTCTCTCTCAAGCTTTCATACCATTTTGATAGTGAGATTCAAAAATTTAAAATGGCTAAGACCAAGTAGAAACCACTCTACAAAAGATCTAAGCCCAAATTTAAAATCCAAACAAGAGAGTACAAATGATAAAAGAGAGAAAACAAGAATGAAAGCATAAAATAAAACTCCCCTATCAAAGTTGCTTCATCTCCCTTGCTTCTCCTCCATTCTTTTTCAAGTTGCAATTTTTTTCCCTCAGATTTTGAAGTGTTGGAATACCTACAAATGACAATGACAAGATAGCAAGAAATTTGGAGAAATGTGGTTGTTAAATCAAAAATGGAGGAGGAATGCTTCTTTTATAGATAGTTAGTTGAACACATGGTCAAGATCAAGCTTCTAGAAAGATTCCAAGATCAACGGAAGAGAAGACATGCAACACAAAAGAGTAGAGTTTGCAAAATCAAGATTAGAAAGAGCCTAGAGACGATCGACGACTGAGATTCAAAAATGAGATATTGAAGGAAGAAGATGGAGGAATAAATAATAAAATTATTTATTTCATGAGAAAGGAATCTCTGGACAAGTGAAGCATAAATAATTTTTAAATTATTTATTTGGAAGATGGAGAATATGTGAATTTAATTAAAATGATTTATATAAACATTTTAATTAAATGGGAAGAAATAGAAATTAGACATTAAATAATTCATTTGAGTTAATTATTTAATGGGAGAAAGGAATGACACTAGATAATTAAATAATTTCAACAATTATTTAATTATAGAAGAATGGAAAAGGTCAATAAACAGATAAATAATTATTATTATCATTTGATTATAGGAAAATGATAAAAGACAAATAATTAAATAAATAATAATTTATTTAAATATTGACGAAAGGGGGTGTTAGCGATGCAATTAATTTTATTTAATTGATAATAGCAACATAAAGGTGTAATGTCACATAATTGCACCTAGGGGCAATTCCACACTTTCGCATCTTGTCTAACATTTATGACAGCTTAGAAAAATTAATGGAAAATACCATGAGTCAAAATTTCATGATTCTGACTCCATGTGGACACATGGAAAAATGATAGAATTTTGATAGAGCATTTCCCAAAAATATAGGCTTTGGACGCCTGCACGACGAGCGAACGTTCGTGCGATGCGCTAGCGTCCTAGTGGTTTTTTGAGTTTGAAACGCCAAATCTAGAACTATAAACCTTGCAACATGTGTCTTGGCGGTTAGGTCTCAGATGTAATGGCCTTGTGCCACCCTTGCATGCATGAGAACCCCCTTCTTGGTTCTCATTTTGGGGTTGGAATTCATCAGTTGAAGCACTATCACTACTTGCTCTAGTCTTGGGTAAACTTCATCCTTGAATAGCAGATCCTATACAAGCGAAGCCATATCAAACTGAGGTCCTTCTAGTAGCTACTAGCTCTCAAGCAACTATAGCTCTCACACAAGCACATAACAGTGCACTCGTGTGCTCCGAAAGAGGGTCTTGATCCATGGGTAACACTCTCTCTCTCCCTATCACTCTTTCTTACTAGCTCATTTACTACTTTGTGGTGCGATCTCTACTCCAAAGTAGGTTTTTATTTCACCACGTACCACGTTTACTTTCCTTACACTCTTTTCCAAACCTGGTTGCCTGTGGAGGTGGGAACACCAAAACGGGGGTTTGACTCAGGCAAACCCCTATACAGCCCCCAACCTTTTCCCTTCGATATTTTATGTGCAGGTTACGAAGTGAAGCTTGGAGTGAAGATCCAAATGCATGATAGAAGGTAATCTCGTTTCAAGTTCCTGTGTACTTTTCTAGCTTTTTGTTGATCATTTGGCCTCATGCACCTTTGACTCGAGCTTAGAAGTGAGATTCATCTTCCCCCGCTTGAGCTCCTAAGTTCCTCGTAGCCTAGGATTCAAGCATGTCTTTTGGATGAAAACACGTCGCGCTGGCATCCTGAACCGTGCTTATGTCTTTTTGCAGAGAGCTCTCTAGCCAGGGGTAGAAATCTTGAAATCTAGCTCTCACGGGGTCTAAGATAAATTTTCTGCCTTTCTTTGTAGATTTATCAATTCATTCAAGTTGAGGTGTCTAAGGGCAGTTCATTCCCTGGTGATCTTTTGAGAATAAAGAGACCCATGTACAACAAATCCCTCTTATATCACATTTTGGTGAACTCGATGTGAAACATCAGATCCATTTTCATAATGTCGTATATTTATAATAACACCTTTTCTGAAAAATATTTCGATATGTTGGAAGATTCTTTAGATGATTTCTTAGAAGCGCTCTCCCCTATTTGTAAATCTTCTAAACAAACTCTTTCCTCACTAGCTAGGGAGTCGGTAAATGTCGTTGTGGTCTCTCAACTCCTCCAAGCCTTTAGAAACCTGTCACTTACATGACCCCAGTTGAGCTATCCCCTAGGGAGGACTATTCCATCTATGGGATTTCATGTCATGGCGATTCATCAGACCTATATTCGAGGTTCATGAAAGCTACTGACTCTAATTCTTATAGTGTTGTCGGAAATACATATAATACAAGGAGAAATAAACAAAACTTGGAACAACAAGCTTTTGTTCCTACATTGCAACTAGTAAAAAATCCTACTTCTTTACCACTGTCTCAACCTAACCTTCCTTCAGCTCCTAAACCCACGATCAAAGCACCAGGTGATTATGATCTTGTTGAGCAACTTTGTGTTACTCTGGCTAAGATCTCACTTTGGGACTTGCTTCAGACCGCTCCAGTTTATCAAGAGATGTTACTGTTAGAGTAATTGGGTATTTACTTTATTAATTAAATAATATTTGTTTAATTACATAAAATTCCCTTTTACCTCTTTTCACTTAAGCTAACATTAGGTGCATAATAATTAATTACTTTATTAATTATTATTGTGCAAGCCTAGGGTTTTCCTTTTTAGGGTTTTCATCTATATATGGTTGAAAATTATCTTTTGTATAATTAATTCATTTTACATTTTGTGTGAATTCATAGCTCCACATTCTTGAGCATTTCCTTTGTTGCTTCTCTTTGTTTCTCCTTGTAACAGGTTATTTGCTTGCAAAGATCTTTTGGGCTTCTGTGGTGTTGTATCTTCTCAACTCCAACATGGTATCAGAGCTTCAGATTTGCAGCTGCTTGTTCTTGTTTTGAAGATTTTTGGAGCTACAAGGGTTTGTTGCAAGCCATTTTTTATTGGAGCCGTCATCATTTTTGCTTCAAAAATTCAGTTTTCACTCATTTGCAGGAAAAACGATTTCTGGGTTTTGTAGCCAGCGTCGAAATCCGAACTGGGTATTTTTTAGATTTTGCATATCTTGCACAGATCTGGAAAAAATTACTGTTGAAAAAACGGCGCGCATCATTTTTCTCCTGGCTGAAAGTAAAAAAAAATCATTTTCTCATATTCTGCTTGTTGGATCACAAAACGATTTCTAGGTTTTGTTTCTAGCATCAAAATATTTCTGGGTTTTATTTTTGTCTACAAACAATAAGTAGATTTTCCAGAAATCAAGTTAGAAATAAACGTTTTTTGTTAGAAAAATCGTTTCCTGCAAGCTAAATTCAGTTTTTGAAAAATTCATAACTTTTGGCCACGGTGTCCGTTTTGCGCAAACGAATAGGCATTGAAAAGGTGTTACAGTGCTCTTTCCAGATTTACAGTCTATTTTATCAGAATATTTACCAAGTATTTTTTATTCAACTTTGTGTGTTTTTACACTTTGCTCAATTACTTGGTCATCTTGGCTCCTACATTGGGTTTTTTTGCGTTGGATGGGTTATCTTGATATGTTTTATCATTGCTGAGATTATTAGTCTTTGAATTTTTTCATTTGAGGAGTTATCATGGGTTTCTCTACTCACCCTTCAGTTGTTCTTCTGGAACGGGGTAATTATGAGTCATGGGCAAAGGGTATACTTACACATTGTAGGTGGCTTAATATTTTGCCTTATTTGTATGATCTCATACTTGAACCAGCAACTTTAGAGGGCAGATTAGCATGGGATACTATTAGAAATCACATTGCAGGAGTTATATTGTCTAGTGTTGATCATGACACTGTGTTGGTTATATCGGATATTGATTGTCCTCACCCACTTTGGACACATCTTTGGGAGATCTATGCAGACCCTATTCTATCTCCATTCCCAGAGGATCCTGCTTCAGATTGTCTCATACCCATTGCTTGGAGAGAAAATACACCCTTTGATAATGATACTTTAGAGGAGCTTAAGTATTTAGACACCCTTACATATTCCGATGGATCAGAGGTTTGTCTCTTAGTTCCTACTCTTCAGACTGAGACTTCATCAGCATCTCTTGTTGTTTTTGATTCAGTACAGTAGGAAATCATACATCTTCCAGACATAGCTACTTTGGACTCTTATGTTGCTGACATATCTTTCTTGTTTGTGGAGTCCTATATTGTAGATTTGGAGGATTATTTTGAGGGCATTCATCTCTTCTACCTTGACAGTCAGGTTATCACTGTTCACCCACCATTATCTGTGCATTCAGAGGTTGCATTTCAGTATTCTCCACTTCGGTTTGGATTTGACATTATTTATTTCCATTCAGACAATGAGACTCTTCAGCATCCTATCATGGCTCACATCTTGAGATAGATTGGTTCATCATTCTTCACAGGGTTTCTTCGATACAGGTCCATGGATCCGTTTCTTCCCAAGGGGAGGAATATCATTTGCCGCTTCAGGATCTCCTTTTGGATTCTACATCAGGCATCTACCATTGTGACAGGAGTTTCTTCATTGTGGGGGGGCCTTCTTCTCTCTTTCTATATCTCCTATGGAGATCATTGTACATGTACTTATATGATAGAAGCTGTCTATGGGGGGTATTGTGTTATCCACCTCCTATCCTTCTTTCATTAGTGCATTGCATTTCTTCCTTGCATTCTATTTTGGGGAGGAGTTTTGTTCCCACTGGGTTTTCTCCTTTACCCCATTTCATTTAGTTTGCATTGATTTTGTATATGGGTACTTGATCTAGCCTTGTTGTTGGGACCCATTGCTTTTGCTTTTAGTAGCTTCTTCTAGGTTTTAGCTTCTCCCTATGTCTATCTTAAGGGTGGGTGTTAGAGTAATTGGGTATTTACTTTATTAATTAAACAATATTTATTTAATTACATAAAGTTCCATTTTACCTCTTTTCACTTAAGCTAACATTAGGTGCATAATAATTAATTACTTTATTAATTATTATTGTGCAAGCCTAGGGTTTTCCTTTTTAGGGTTTTCATCTATATGTGGTTGAAAACTATCTTTTGTATAATTAATTCATTTTACATTTTGTGTGAATTCATGGCTCCACATTCTTGAGCATTTCCTTTGTTGCTTCTCTTTGTTTCTCCTTGTAACAGGTTATTTGCTTGCAAAGATCTTTTGGGCTTCTATGGTGTTGTATCTTCTCAACTCCAACAGTTACAGGAAGCCGTATAAAAGATTCTCTTGCCTGCCTCTTCTAGGCCTACGGGCGTTGATGCGTTGATGGCACATATTTGAGAAGATTCGTCGAATATTACATTCCACTCACAAGAACTCCCACCTCCAGATGTGTAGAAACAAGTGGAGCCTTTGATGATTATAGTAAATGTTAACAACATTGATATTAGGCGTACCTTCATTATCACAGGTTTAGCTCTCAACATTTGCGGTATAGACCTATTGCCTAAAATTAAAGTTGATTCATCTTCTTTAACAACTTCTTCCTTGTATATTTGTGGGTTCAATAATGCTATCTGCCAAGATTTGGGTACAGTGATACTGCCCTTGTAGCTAGGCCCCGTTACCTTACCGATATTGTTTTATGTGATGCCTGACCCATTATCGTATAATCTTATTTTAGGGAGACCTTGGATCCACGCTATGGGCACGATAACCTCTACTCTACATCATTCATTAAAGTTTATTTCTAACAATCAAACGGTTACAGTTAAAGCAAACCTAGAGGCGGTGCACCTTTGTTTACTGGCCACCGCTGGTTGAAATTCAACCATGTCTACTCTCAAGAATTGTATTCCCTCCTTAATTGCTAATGCTATGGCGTGTTCTTCATCGATACCCTATGTGGAAGTCATTCCCCAAGCGAGTATTGACCAAGATGAACCGCCTAAAGCAGAAGATTCTAAGTCTCCCCCATCTTCTCCTTCATCGTCCCAGTCAAATGTTATTTTAGGTGATGATTGGGGTTCCTTGAAATTCTTTGAGTTCTTCATAGCGGAGTATAATTTAGACCCCTCTGGCATTGAATTCCCAAGTTCTACTAACATGAGGGTAGGTGACCCCCCTACTAAGGAAGAGAAGTGTGATCTTGTCTAGGAGATCGCTCCTCCCCCTACCTGGGAGAGTGAACTTGCTCCTACAAAGGAGGTTAATGTTTCAAAACTGAGTAAATGAAGTGGGACCACTCCCATAGAAATGTTTGACATCCATTGGTGGAATGAGGCACTCTATGTGGAGCCACCCCCTCATGAAGTTCTAAAAACTCGCTACGGGTTTGGGTATGAACTCACTTATCTATATGGCTACGAGTAGAAAGGCCTAGGATGCATCGAGCAAGTAATCCAAGTCCCTATCCAGATTAAGAAATGATAATGCTATCTAGGTCTGGGATGCTCTATTGAACAATCTAAACAAAAACCTTGGTGGATTGTTAATATTATTTTAGTTGAGTGATTAAGTTTAGTCCATCTTAAGTTGATAGAAGAAAGGGCAGAGGCCAAGAAGGTTCCTTTGGATATTTTCTCTTCGGATGAAAAATTAGGGGAATTTCTGGGTGCTTACTCTTTGTTGCCTCCTTATCATCACAAGAAATGATTCTCGTATCGCTTGCATAAACAAACGTACTTTGGAGAATCTATCTTAAGCATCGATGAGGAAGACCCCCTATCTAATGTTAGTGATGATGTTTCGATATCTCATCCTAAAAACCGCAATCCTCTCCTTAAAGAAGATACTGTCGAAATTCTTATGGATCCTAATTCTCTGAAAAAGGTAATCAGATCGAGAAGTGTCTCTCTTCCAAAGAAGTAGACAAACACTCTGATCTCTTATGTACTTACCTTGATATCTTCACTTGAACATATGAGGATATGCTCGGTATTGATGAATCCATAATGGTCCATAATATCATCCTATGTTCTGATGCCAAGTCGGTTAAGTAGAAAATTTGAAAGATCAATCCTAGGGTAGCTTTGATGGTCAAGACTGAGACAGAAAAGTTGCTGAAAGTAGGATTTATCCGTCCAATTGACTACTCTCCTTGGATTTCAAACATAGTTGTTGTTAGCAAACCCGATGGCCGAATTCGTATATGCATTGAATTTCAAGACCTTAATAAGGCTTTTCTTAAAGATGATATTCTATTGCCTAATATAGATATGATTATGGAATCGACTGCAGGCCATGCGTTGTTATCTTTTATGGATGGCTTCTCGGGTTATAATCAAATCCGTATTAACCTGGATGATCAATACAAGATAAATTTCACTACCCCTTGGGGTACCTTCTATTGTGTGGTCATGCCTTTTGGTTTGAAGAATGCAAGAGTGACCTACCAATGAGCGATGACCCTGATATTTCATGATTTCATTCATAAAATCTTAGAGGACTATGTTGACAACATCTTGACAAAATCTATAAATCGTCAAGACCATGTGAAAAACCTTTGATTTATCTTTGAGAGACTTCAACTCTACAAGATGAGACTCAATCCCCATAAGTGTGTCTTCGGCATGGATGTTGGAAAGCTTCTTGGGTTTATAGTCTCTTACCATGGAATCAAGGTTGACACGAATAAGATTGATGCTATTTTTAACATGCTCCATCGAGGAATATTACCGAGTTGCAAAGTTTACAAGGGAATATTCAGGTGATTCATAGCTCAATTGGCTGATCGGACCCTCCCTTTCACTTTCTTATTGAAGAAGGATGTTCACTTCATATGGGATGAAGAGTGTTAGAAATCCTTTGAACCAATCAAAGCTTATTTGACCAATCCTCATGTATTGATGTCGGCTATGCAAGATAGAACCTTCTTTCTTTACCTTGCTGCATCACCATATGCTTTGGCTACTCTGCTAGCTTAGTATGATGATGTAGGAAGAGAGAGAGCGGTCTACTACATTATCCGCGTCTGTGTTGATTATGAAACTTGTTATTCAACCATGGATAAGAAATGCCTTTCTCTTAGATTCACTATGCAAAAGTTGAGGCACTACCTCCTCAATGCTGAAATGCATGTCATAGTGAAAATAGATCTCTTAAGACACTTGTTCTCTAGCGTTGACCTCATTGGGAGATTAGCGAAATGGGTTATGTTGCTCTCTGAGTTTGATATAAAATTCGTCACTCAAAAATCAATTAAGGGCCAAGCGGTTGCTGATCAATTAGTAGATGTCCCTCATCCCACTCTTTTCTTGGGTTAGATTTATTTCCTGATGAAAATATTTTCACAATTAACTATGATCTCAAGTGGAAGATGTACTTTGATGGATCAAGGTGTCAAACTAGTTCTGGAATGGGTGTGGTCTTGATATCCCTTGAAGGAAAACCGGTCCCTCTATCCTTTCGATTAGATTTTCCTTGCACCAATAATATCACTGAGTATGAAGCTCTCATTTTCAGCTTACATGCCGCAATTGCGCTAAAGATTAAACATATTTGTATACTAGGTGACTTTGAACTCATTGTGAACCAGATCACAAGAAATCAGGCTAAACAAAGTAGATTATCTTGATACGAAGACCTCGCTTTTTCCTTGCTTAATCAGTTCTCCTCTTTCACAATAAACAATGTCCCTAGAAGAGAAAATAGACATGTTGATACCATGGCTAGCACTTCTTCCTTGGAACCTTCATAATAATATATGAAAGAATATCACTTTGTGGTTCAGGTCATGCGAACACCAGTGATTTTTGATCAGCCCGAACCCGAGTCTCTGTCTTGTCTTCACGTAGACTCGGGAGAGTGGTTTTGTACTATCTACAGTTACTTAAAGAAATTTTCTCAATGATGCAACAAAAACTGAGCACGCTCGTATATGAAATATTTCAGCATGTTATGTCATTTTATCTGACGTTCTTTATCGAAAATCTTTTAATGGTTTGTTGTTAAGGTATCTCACTAAGGAAAAAATACCCCTTGCCCTTAAAGAGTCCCACTCGGGTTCTAGGGGTGGACATTTCGGTGGTAAAACCCTGGCGAGAAAGTTGATACACATAGGGTGCTACTGGAAAACAATGGAACAAGATTCCTTCAATTTTATCAAGAAGTGCCTTCAATGTCAACAACATAACTGTCTTATCCACACTCTTGCTCAGGAGTTACAAAATCAAACTTATCCTTGTCCGTTTGCTAAATGGGGGTTGGATATCATAGGGAAAATATCACCTCCTTCTTCCAAAGGACATGCTTTTATCATTACTACTATGGATTATTTCATGAAATGCGCCGAGGCCATTCTGGTCTGATCCACAAACGTTGAGACTATCTATAGTTTCCTCATGAATAATATCATTTCTAATTTTGGATTGCTCACTACACTAGTTTCTGATAATGGCACACCATTCAAGAACAAGGAAGTAAAGCAATTGTTGGAGAAATTTCATATTCAACACAGGTTTTCTACACCGTATTATCCACAATACAATGGTCAAGTGGAAGCTTCTAATAAAACTCTTGAACTCATCCTTCGTAAAAACACTTAATAAACATGGTAAGGATTGGCATATTCAATTAAAATATGCCTTGTGGGATTATCACACGAGTATATGTATGGCGATGGGAACAATGCCTTATAACCTAGTGTATGGCACCGAAGCTATCATGCCTTTGGAGTTGCAATTTTTTTCCTTAGGGGGTTAATAGACAATGAAACCTACTGAGCTAACCGCTTGCATAAGCTAGAGATGCTCAACGAGTGTCGGCTACAGGCCGTTGATCATCTTAAACCTTATCAATGGTCATTATCGAGACAATATAATCAAGGTGTGCTTCTTAGAACCTTTAAGCTAGGAGACCTGGTTCTATGTGAAAATCAACGAAATGTAAATGTGCCACCCGATTAGATAGGGAAGTTTAGTCCTAACTGGTTAGGTCCTTACATCGTGACTTTTGTGTATGGTTTGGGTGCCTATGGATTATCATCTATGGATGGAATACCTTTAAAAGAACTCGTTAATGTGATTCATCTTCGTCGATATTGTTGGTGTTTTTTAGTACAACCCAAGCGGACTTATTAAGAGCTTCTATGAAATTGTCACATTCAATAATAAAAGTCTAGGAAGCGGTTGGCCAACTCGACGAGAAAAGTGATAATGCTAGTTCTCCTACACTTCGGGCTCTGTAAGACCCAGGGGGGTATTCCCTACAATGTGTTCTTCAAATACAACTTAAACAATTTCAACTACACATCTATGAACAACAGATAGATTCCCCATCCACGCTAAAAGGATGAAATCCTTCAAGAAATTGGCTATTCCTCAAAAAGTCTCAAGTCCTATTAGCATAGAATCGCAAACACTACTAAAATAGGTTGATAGGAAATATTTGGATAAAATGTTATAAAGTCAAAACATAAGACATGAGAAACATAACCATGATCAAAATACCAGTACCATATCCTAAAGCACAAAGTCAAATGAGAAAACTGAACTACAGGGAAATTTTTATCTTATACAATTATGATCTATATGAATTGCATTACAATCCACATATTTGTACCGAAGTCTATCACTACTTTATGTATCCATTTGCTAGCTTGCATGAACTTACACATTAAGTGAATCATTTAACCGATCCTTTGAATCAGAGCCATCGTTAAAACGTAATTCATAGTAAAGAATAATGAAGATCAATGAAAACAATCTTGGACTAATATTTCATTAATAATTCACACAAGATATCACAACAGGAGAGAAAATAGACTCAAGAGATTTTCATATTCAATACAAACATGCCTAACAACCCCATAATTGACCAATTTCAATTATCTAACTAAAAACCTTAAGACAAGGGCTTACATTCATACTCTTTGTATCACTAAAACTTTTCTTTCTTAAATCTCGGATTTAATAGCAGACCTTGCACCATGGCCCATAATTCTCTTTCATAAAAAAAGGGAGAAAATCAAGCTTCAGGCCGGAGGGTACACATGTCCATTTTTCATTGGACCGCTAATTCCCAGTTCAGTTACATTTGCATCATGTGATTGGAGGGAAAAGGCATAAGACAAGAATAATCATTAGTTGCTATGGAGGAAGAGAAAATTGCCTTTCAAAGGGCAACTTGTTCATACCAAAGGCATCTTTAACCATTATAACACTTTCTTCTATCTCAATAACTTGTACCTAAAGTCAAGAGAAGAATGCGTATTTTCAAATGTAACATCTGAGGCCAGACCTGTATTATACATGACCAAGTCGCATTTCTCAAACTTAGTAATCATATTTCGAACTCATCGGTGAACACCTTTTTCCATAATTCAAAACCTTCCTCAGACAGCCACTTAAAAGCAATAACCTAATTAATCTTACCTCGATAGGGTGCATAATTTACCATTATTGACGTGGCCTCCTTATCAAAGTCTTCTAAGAAACTAATGGCAAATGATAGTTTCTCAAGTGTATTCTCCAGCATACCAATTTCAGCATTTTTGCATATCTCATGTGTCTGAGCTATCATTATATTAGCCATTTGATCTTTCCAAACCTACAAAGGTTTTACCTCATCATGACTATGCAAAATTTGTGGTAATGGAGTTAAGTCCATTCCATCATATTTGGCCTTTAACTCTTTGATCTTTAATTCCATAGGGGCAACATACCCCTGAAACGTTTTCTCCACAACTCCTTTGACAAATTAATAAGTTGATATAACCATAGGATACTTATCCCCATGTTGTTTTTCTCCTACTGCCATGAATGTCAGTTTCTCAATTCTAGGGCTCCATCTATCCAACAATGGGGTGTCCAACTCTCTATCTCTTGGGAACATCTTAAGTGCTTGCAACATCAGAGCATAACTTGTATGAACACTATTTAATTTTTCCCTAGACCCTCCTGTTTAAGTGTCTCAACACAGTGTCCACAATCACTAAATTTATCTTTCTCGCTGATTCCCGGATTTGTTGCACCATCTCCTTATACTCCTCAAATTGACAAATTAATTTCTCCCTAGAGAGTCCTCCTCCTGGGCTATTAGCCCTTTCAACTATAATAGGCACCTATCCCATATTATATGGAACAATAGCTAAGGACTATCCTTGTGAAGAGGGTTGAGGTTGCTCCACTGGTGGGTCAGAGATAGTGCAGCTAGAGCTAGCCTGCCCTTGAGACTTCAATGTATCCATTTGTTGCTTTAGTAATGCCAACTCAGTGTCTAGCTCTACCACCTTTTGTTGAATCTTATTATATTCAATAATAATGTCATTTTATTGGCCTCTCAAAGTATCTCGATCCTTGGTCAAATCCTCAACAGTTGCCCTAGTGAACTTGGCAACATTCACTACCATATCTACAGCCTCCAATGTTGGGGTATCAGCAACTCTTCTTCCAACAAGGTGACCACTTAAATCAGATGGTTTTGCGACTACTGGCTTTCTAGATCCAGTGGACACAGACCAGATTTCCAAAGCATCCCACTCCTCACTCAAGGCTGACCCTTTAAGCGCCAACGCAGCTTCTTCATCGGTTGTAAGAAGTGGCCTATTGGCCCTTCTTATTGTATCAAACACCACAACATCAACAATATCCCATTCATGAAGTAACAGTACTCCACTCTTATGTACCAATGCTCATCCTTGCTTTGGTGTTATTTATTTGAATCTTTCCTTTATCTGCAACCTGACATTAGATTGAATTGCTTGTTATGGGAGCTCAGGGTGCAAACTTCTTTCTTGAGCCACCTTCATAGCATATAATGAAACATGTGACCTTCATACAAAATCCTTAAAATAATTGGTCTTGATAAAAGAGTCATCCATCATGAACTCTTTGCAGGCTTCCATCCTCAGGTCATCATAGTTGGTTATCCCCCTTATTTCATCTTTTCCCATCCTTAAAACAAGTGCTCCAGAACTTGATGAAATGTCATGTGGAAAATATGGCATTCATTGATGCATTTCATCAAGAGTGACAATGATCTCTTCGTCGTCATCATCATCATATTCAACCACCTTTGTTCTTTCAATTTTCTATCTCTTTGGTGATGATGGACATGTTTGGTCAAAAATCCTAAGAGGGGAATCCAGATCAACAATATTTGGCAATGACTGCCCTGAAAATGATGGTACAATGCCCTTAGCAACTTCTTTAGCCCTACTTCCCCTTTTCCTAAAAAAATCCTTGATCTTCTTCGAGAGCTGATAAGTAGGTCTTTCCTCCAACCTTACTTCAGGGTATTCCTCAATATTTTATTACTTTCCCCTTTCTTCCACAACCCATTCATCCTTCAGAATCCCCACCAAAATTTCAAAATTTCCAATGGCATACATAGCCCTATTCAACTCACCATTGATATTTGGTATGGGATTAAAAGTAGGTATATTTTATTGCTTCTTCTTCACCATCTTGGTAAAGGCAATATACTTTTCCTTTCTCTCTTCTTGTATCTCTAAATCAAAAATGTTCCTGATAATGTCCTCAAGAAAATAGAAAATGTGGATGAAAGTTCCAGTCCGGTGCTTGGCCTTCATTTGAGAAATAAAACCCTCAGGGTCATGATTCCTAGGGCGCACATTATTTAATCCATAAGGTCTAAGCAATGTGTATAAATCCTTCGATCCTCACTTTTCCATAACAAAATCAACAAACACCGTGTACTCAGGAAAGAAAGATCCCTTCTTTTGTTCTATTGGAAAATGTATATCTTGAGCACACCCCAATTGTCTCATGATTTATAAAAACCCAATTCTCAGAGGCACATCCCTAGGTAAAACATATGGGTTTATATTAGTGCCATATACTCAAAAAATTATTGTATTATGATAAGGGATAATATCTCCCCGATTATGTGTCAAATTTAACTCAAGCCTTCTTTCCATTGGCCTCAAGAAATCATGAATCTCCTTAGGAATACTGGGTGGATTATGAACCAGAGCTCCTCTCAACTTGGACCTAAATAAATTATGGAAGGTTACATAATCAAATTTATAATCATGCATATCAAGGATCCTGGTCCAATATTGGATAGGCATGTCAACATTATCCTCCCTCTTCTTCAATTCCATATCCTTCCCAAACACTGCCTGGTTCTTATACAAAAACATGTGCATCAATAGGGAAAACCACCTGAAACCAACCCAAGTATTTCCTTCCTTAAGGGCCACCAAACACCCATGCATTTTTTCTACCAAGTAAGTGGAAAAATCATATACCACATTAAAACTTGGATGTTGGAGATTTACAACCATGCACATGATATCAGTAGGCAGAGTGGTCTTCAAACTAATTCCTAGAACTTGGCACAAGGCACAAATTGTCTTCCTAAAATAGTTAGAAAATTAATTCACAGGAAAAGGTTTCTGCTCATTTTTACCAATCATTACCTGCTTCTTATTTTTTCCTCTTCCTGAGGGTGCCAAATGAGGTATCAATAGAGATGTTTTGAAAAAACCCTTAGTATTTTTGTATTCTTTTTTGAAAACCTCAAGATCAATAGTAACCATATCCTAACTACATTCATGCAGACCAAATATCTCTTTAATATCCTCCTTGGTTATTTTTACCATTTCTATGCCAGAATGTGTTCTAACAACATTGGTTACAGGGTCATACCTTGCAGCAACATCTTTCAACAAATCTACATCCAAATAGACATTAGGGACCACCAACTTACCAAGATCCAACTTCCAAGGGTTACATAGAGGAACACACAAATTCTTGTTCCCAAACCAATTTGAGAACAACTGCCATCCAGTATATGGTAGCTCAGCGTCTTGAATCACACATTTTTTATCAGTTAACCCTTCTAGGAGTAAGGACCCATAAAACAAAGCCTTTCCCTCAAGCTTTTTGCTAGTAGAGGTTTTAATAAGTCTATAATATCCTAGGAAAAGGACCTAGTAGAGGTTTCAGAGCCAAAGCTTTGGGCCTTGGGTGCCACTTACATAAGACAAAGAATAGTTCAAGCTAGGGTTTTGAAGTGTCAAACAATTATAGCTTACACCCTATAGCCTTAGAAAAAATGCTTCACAGTTCAAGAAGCTACAATAATTATTAGGACAAGTTTTAAAACATTTTAAAGAAAATTAACCCAAACAATCCTTCAGGAACAAAACAAAATGCAATCGATAATTGTTCTCAAACAACCATAAGACCTTCTGAAAACATAGGATATAGTATATGTGTTACTTATGGTTTCACCTACAAAATATCAATGGCAGTGAGGCTGAATTTTCATGAAGATGGCTCGCTTCACTTGGTACCAGGAAATTATTCTTTAGCGTGGAAATATGCACAAAAATAGAAATCCACTGATCTTTTAGCATTTAATTATGGGAGCACAGTCCGAACTCAACCATTAATATTCACTCGTGTGAGATAAAATGGTTATAGTACAACACCATCCTATTTCAAATGCTAGTCGTTGATCCAAATCAATGTAAGCTAGAAAGAATGACCTAGATCGAGTCAAAAGTGTTTTGAAAATTCCATGTTTGTTCACCAAACCTCAAGCGAATATAAATTCACCTACAGGACACCACCTCAGCATGAACGGGTCCCACCTTGATCATCTCTCATACGGCATCGGCGTCCATGTGTCAACAATTCGTACATCTCGTAGCATTATTGAAACTGGTGTTTTAATTGCACGAGGTTAGTGAGGAATGACCATGATGCGTTGCTAAAGAAAATAACTATCAGCATCAGTGTCCTTCATTGGTCAGCGAATAGGGAATGGACCCCACGATCACAGGCAACAAATCGTAGCATCTCGTATACCTCGCAACATTATTATGACATCACCGAAAACCTTGTGAGGCTAGCGGGGAATGGTTAGGATGCAAATCATTCCATCCGATGGTTATGAAACTTGCACATGCAAAAAAATTATTCATAAAAAGGGGACTGACTAGGTGGATGGGGAAATGACCGTCAAGGCTGAAAATTTTAGAGATTAGTCTAAAACTCTAGTCGTTTATCAACCTGACACTAAGGAAAATAAAACACAGTCGAAACGTAAAAGACCAAGAGGGCAGGTAAAGAGGGGTCAGTAATGCAATGACCAAAAATGTTTTAGACCATACTTATGCGACCAACCACCTACAGTAACAATTCAATGCTCGAATAGAACAACCACGACCAATATTTATGGTAAAAACACAAAACCCAAAACCAACCAATTAGAGCCAAGGACATAGTAAAAGAAAACTCATGGGGGGGGGAATTTAAAAGCTCCACTAGATATTATGCATAGTATTCTAATATGTCACACGTGTGGTGTTCTCCCTAAAAGGCATTTATACTACATATACTCACATTGCTTATTTTCACATTATGATTTTTTTTGTGTTTATGATATAATCATATGTGTGTGTGAAATAAAAAACATACATACATGTGTCTCACTATGCTATGTATCCATACATCACATTGCATATTTTAGAAAAAGAAATTAGATCATCATTGTATTTAATTAACATGTAACCAAATGTGTTTATTAAATTATGATTAGCATGTAATGATAACATCCATAGCATGAACATACATGAAAATGGAGAACATACACATAAATAAAGCCATGATACTGAAACCAATATATATATATATATATATATATATATGTCTAATGTATGAATCAAATGGCATGTACATCTATTGGGCCACTGCTATAAAAATGAGTGGTTGTTGAATATATGTCTATACAAAACAACTACAAGAATATATATGTATATGTATCTCGCTACAAAAATGATATACAAAAGATGGGCGCCTATCCCCGTGGTACATGGCTCCCTGAGCCCTCTAGCTCTAGTGGCCACTCTGGTGCTCTCGGAGGAGGTTGCACAATATTCTATGACTAGGATTGATGTGAACATGGCACATACATGGCCGCCCTTATCCCTCTCAGCTCACCCTACAATGAACATATGTCCATCTTCACCTGCACCAACTCCTGTTGCAACCACTGGACATCTTTCGAGATCACAACTTTCGGTTGCATGTCAAGCTCATTAATGCAGCTCTGAAGAGCATCATGTGCTGCCTCGACAACATCATCCCTCCTCACTACCACGTCTCGCTCAACGAGTGTCATTCGCAACTCCTCTGATAGCTGGTCACACTGTCCCCACATGGTCGCCAGCTTTGTAGTAAGCTATACGACCTCTGCGCCCCACTCCTCATATGAGGTCCTCAAGTGTGCTACCGACGCGAAAGTGGGGGCATGCATCCCTATTGATGCTAGCTAGTAGGCCTCAAAGACTTTCCCCTAGATTGGCACAATAGGGGCCACCTCTGAAATACATTGAGCTATAAAACCAGTCCATCCTTGTTCATCCTCTGCAACTATAGGAAGAGAAATAGGAATCAGTATCACATGGCATATATAGATATATCATAAGCAAAAAGATCAAAAGCATAAACATGTAAGTAATGTACTATGTATACATGGATCCCCTAGCTGCCATGTGGGATCGGTGTGTGGTTCGATGCTAGGTCTCGCGTTGCCTGTATCGGTGACCGACCCTAGTGACACTAGAATTATTGTGGTTGGGGTAGTAGAAACAAGAGGCATTGATGAGATAGGGGTAGCTACATTAGGATCTGATCTCCTCTGCCGCCTTGGCCTTGCAGTCATCGCCTCCTCCTCTTGTGTCTACTCCTCCTCTATGCTGCCTTGTTGGCGACCTCTCCTCTTATCCTGCAAGGGTGGGTGGGGAAAGTCCTCCTGTGGGCTTGGGTCCCCTCTCGGGGTGCCCTCTCCAAAAACTAGAGTAGGACGATGCCTCTCCCACCACCACACAAAATCTACTGCCACCCTGACATTATTTATCGTCGCCATGGCCGATAGATCATGGTCAAGCTCATCTTCATCTAAAGGTATGATGTTTATGATGTTGGAGTGAGGGCGATCTCCCACCCTCGCTGCACTGTGGTGTGCCTTGGTGTAAGTGGGTACCAATACGGTCATGTTGCTGCATGACCTGACTCCAATAGTAAGGTACGATCAAAAAATTATGGTGACCAATCAAAAAATGGTCCTGCTATAGGTTCCTTAGGAACCTGCTATCATTGATCCACTTGAAGTATATGTAGGGCCTCCACCTAACCTCTCCTGCAACAATAGTGTCAAACTGTAGCTGCCAAAATTGTAAATCTCTAAAGCGCCACTAGCCTGTCATGTCGTATTAGTGGGCCATGGGAACCTGATATGATCGTTGCTAGGGAAAATTAACTATTCAGGTGCACATGATATGGGTGAAGGCCCACACCTATAAAAGTGTGCACGTTGTGAGGTTGTGATACTCATAGTGCATGTACCACCCAAGCTCCTAGTAAAGGTGTGCTAGCATGCTATGCCCCCAGGAAAAAATAGTTTTTTGCTCTACCATCTCTCTGATAGTATGAACAAGGCCCCCATAAAGGTGTGAGCCTCACCCATCTATGGTGATGCAGAAGGTGAATGTAACAACCATCACATGGTGTAGTAATGATTTCATGGTCCTTGCCTAGTTGTACCAGTGCGTATAGATGTGACCTATGTCATTGCCGTTGTCCATCCTTCCCGTGCAATAGAGGATTCCCTCACTCTATTTCCATGTCGATTGGGTGTCATCTATGGCCACCCACCGCTCATGGATAGGTAGATCAAGGATCCAATAGACGTCCTCAAGAGTAATAGTCATCTCTCCACATGGTAGTTGGAAAGATGATGTAGTGGCATCCCACCACTCCATCAGAGAGGTGAGCATCCTCTCATGGTATCACATCTCTGTCATGGTGAACATGTGCTAGAGATCAACCCGCTCTAGACGTGTGATCTCATCCTGAAAAAGGAGGTCCCTTTGCTTGCAGATGATTCAGAATACTCGCCCTTTGGGATGCTCCCAGATCTCCAGGTACTCTTGCACAAAAAAGTAAAAAAAACCAAGTCAGACACATCATTAAAACAAGAAAAAATGTTGAAGACGGATGCGCGCTGCGCAGATGTCTGTGCATCATGTATGCGTCTCGGATCGCCATGGTTGCTCGGAGGACGCTAGCGCATCCTTGGGACAACAATGTGAACCAAGCAATACAATGCATGTCATGGATGACAATGTGTATCGAGGACGCGGGCATGAAATTTGGACACCTGTGTACCTCTCCGAATAAAAATATGCACAAAAATGAGGCTTAGAGACCTACCTGGTCCACCTCGTGGCCCCTGGTGATGTCCTCGCATAACTGCTCCAATATTGGCACCTCGTAATCTCTCCTACTCAGCTTTTTTCTAACTTTTCTCTCACAAAAGTCAACAATATGTTCATAATGAATAGTGAAAATGACCCTTCTAGGGGGCCCCCGGGGCCTATTTTTCCTAGAGCTTGTGGCTCCCCGGTTTCTCCTGACTTTACCCCACCTTGCTGGGGGAAAAATCAGGAGGGGGCATATAGTCACCTCTTGACCATATTTCTCCTCTGAATCAATGACTTGATCATTCTTCTCTTTGTGGTAGCTTCTTCCGATTTTTCAAAACTGACTCAAAATTTTAGTTTTGCAGGCTATAGTTTTGAACGATTTTTTGTGACCATTGTCTTATTTTTTATTGAGCTCAGAAGTTGGGTGAATCCTCGGTACCAATTAGCTCGACCTTGGTGACCTTTGTGGTCCCCCTTTCTTGGCACACAATTCTGTAAAATTCAAAATTCGGGTGAATTTTTTCTTCTCTACTTTAGTGAGGCTGATTTTTTTCTAAAATTGAGCCCACTAAAATGGGGGAAAAATGTAATGTCGCAAAATTGCACCTAGGGGAATTTCCACATTTTCACATCTTGCCTATCATTTATGACACCTTAGAAACAATAATGGTAAAATCCCATGAGTCATAATTTTGTAATTCTGACTCCATGTGGACACATGGTGAAACGATAGAAGTCTAACAGAGTGTTTCCCAAAAATCTAGGCTCTGGATGCATGTGTAATGCGTTAGCGTCCTGGCAGTTTTCTAAGTTATAAATTTTGAATCTAGAACCCTGACCCTTGTGACACGTGTCCTAGTAGTTAGGTCTTGGATGTAACAACCATGTTCCACCCTTGCATGCATGACAACCCCCTTTTTAGCTCTCATTTTGGGGTTGGAAGTCATCAGTTGAAGCACTATCACTACTTGCTCTAGTCTTGGGTAAAATTCATCCTTGAATAGAAAAATCCTATCTAGGTGAAGCCATGTCAGACTAAGGTCCTTCTAGCAGCTACCAGCTCTCAAGCAGCTACAACTCTCATGCAAGCACATAACAATGTGCTCGTGTGCTTCGGAAGAGGGTCTTGACCCGTGGGTAACACTCTCTCCCTATTACTCTTTTCTACTAGCTCATTTACTACTTTGTGGTGTGGTATCTACTCCAAAGTAGTTTTTTCTTTCTCCACGTACCTCATTTACTTTCATTAGAATATTTTCCAAACTTGGCTTTCTATGGAGGTGGGAACACCAAAATGGGGGTCTGACTGAGGTAGACCCCTACATAGCCCCCAACCTTTTCCCTTCGATATTTTGCATGCAAGTTACAAAGTGAAGCTTGGAGTGAAGATCCAAATACATAGTAGAAAGTAATCTCATTTCAAGTTCCTGTGTACTTTTTTAGCTTTATGTTGATCATTTGGCCTCATGCACCTTTGACCCAAGCTTAGAAGTGAGATTCAACTTCACTCACTTGAACTCCTGAGGTCCTCACAGCCTAGGATGCCAACACATCTTTTGGAAGATAGTGCACTACGTTGGCATCTTGAAACCATTCTTATGTCTTTTGGCCAAGAGCTCTCTAACCAGGGGTAGAAATCTCAGAATCTAGCTCTCTCGGGGTCTAAGATAACTTTCTTGCCTTTCTTTGTAGATTTATCAATTCATTCAAGTTGAGGTGTATAAGGGAAGTTCATTCCCTAATGATCTCTTGAGAATAAAGAGACTCATGTGCAATGAAGCCCTCTTATATTACAAAAGGTTAAGAAGTGAATTAATAAAATAATTAAAAATTATTTAATTAATAGAGGAATGTGATAAAAAATAATTAAATAATCAAGATTATTTAATTATGCAGAGACGAAGACCAAGAAAAATGATGCTTGCGGACTAAGACATTTTTTAGTGTACATTTTCCCCCTCTTTGAAACAATGCAGTTCATCACATTGTGTCAAAGAAATTCCGTCAAAAGATGCCCCGATAAAATTAGGGTAGATGTATGCCCCCTCGGGAGAATTTTTTGAATTTTCAAAAAATATCAATTTTTTTTGGAAAATGTCCCGATAAGATAATTTGATAATCAGAAGTTCAATGCTGTAAACTAAAATGATTTTTGAGGTGACAAGGGGGTCAAATTGAAGCTCAAAGTGATAAAAAAGTGTGCCCAATACATTTTCCAAGCAAAAACCCTAATTTTTAGGCTATAAATAGGAGCTTGATTTAGAAAATAAGTCATTTGTGCATTCTAAATTTAGAAATATTAGGAGCTTT
This sequence comes from Sequoiadendron giganteum, assembly GCA_007115665.2. Lineage (NCBI taxonomy): Eukaryota > Viridiplantae > Streptophyta > Pinopsida > Cupressales > Cupressaceae > Sequoiadendron > Sequoiadendron giganteum. The sequence continues at coordinate 439,372,974 of CM021101.1, read as the reverse complement.
GGGTGAAGAAAGCTAAGGAGATGTTGCCAGTTCTAGACATTACACATAGAGGCTACCACATCCACACATTCCACCGTCTTGAGGGAGCGCCCGCCCCCGTAAGTACTACAAACCCGCCTTGTGATGTTTTTGTTTTTCATGCATTTTAGCTAGGAAATAATTTAGCAATCAATTGCATCGCATGACATGTGGTGCAATTGTGTGCATGAGCGATGCAGTTTTCCACAATCGTCATATCACGATGAAAGTGTATATGTCCAGGGAAGGGATGGTTATGTTGCGATGTATCTGAAGGGTGTGCACAATTGAATTTTTTATTCACACACATGGTCGAGAATGACGCAATCGAGTTTTGGCAATGCAAGTGTGATTGGTAATGACACATGTGAAAAATGAGTGACACAATTGCAGTTGCAAGCCACTGTGAATTTATGTGACACATTTGGAAAAAATAGCGAGACAATTGACTGATGAAAAATGTGCCCAAGTTTAGGATAAAATGACTCATTCGACTTAGTTCCAATATGTCAAATGAAGACTTTAGATTGGCATGGTGACTTGTGCTATGACTCCAAGTTGTACTACCCCCTATCTATATGCAAGAGTCACGACTAAATACATTTCAACTTCAAGATCATTTGGATGAGGTTGAGAAGTGGGCACTGTTGGATCTTAGATTATTCTATGTGACCTATATGCCCATTATCAAGGAAAACAAGGGCATGTTGACGACACTAGCGGAGCAGTGGCACTCTAAGACATGTACTTTTCATCTACCAATTAAGGAGGACACTGTTACATTAGAGGATGTGAACAAGATTTTGCGGTTACCTATTCATGGAGAGCGGGTTAGATATGATCATGTTCAAGGGTTTCAGGATCTTTATGACTACTATGATTGCAATGACGATTTATATCTTGGCATTCAGGGCTACGAGATCAAGTGGGATACCCTAGTGGAGAGATATGATAGGTATGATTGTGTGCTATGCACACTGATTTCAAGGGTTATGATTCCAAATCGCAGGGATCATGGGTTTCTAGTGGGTTGGGGAGAGATGCTAGCAGGTGTGGTCCAGGATGAGATAGTATATGTATAGGGACCATGTCTATTGGGCATGTTATACTTCCAGCTTCATGGAATTGCATATAGAGGGGGAAAGAGCCTAAGTTGCGAGGTTATATTACTGATGATATGGGCATGGGAGCATATAACAGTCTTTTGATTGCCAGTTGCATGATAGTTGGTAGTTGGTGCTCCATATGTGTTTCTATATCAAGGTGTCATTGCAAAAGACACATGTGGGAGACACAAGATACTGGAGGCATGGGATCGACACCTTAGTGAGCTTTGTCTAGAGGCCCTATAGGGATTGTGATCTATGGGTAGGTGAGGATGAGCATTTTCCATGCTATCATCAACCGAGGTACTTGATTGGGTAAATTGTATAGTCTCATCATATCATTAAGATCTATTTTCTAGAGAGGGTTAAATGGCAGTTCAGAGAGAGATGGGGTATTCCCATAGGCACAAAAAATTTTGCACGATCATCTTGGGAGTGCACCCTTGGGGATAGTAGATACCAGTTACCATGGTCAAGCAGGAGATTGATGCTCTAGAGTTGATTCAGTGAGGGTGGAGGGGAGGTGATGCAGATGTAGGGATGACACTAGAGTATGATGCCTACTGGTTGATTCATTGGCCGAGTCCACACGGTGATCCAAAGCATCCAATGCCAATAGAGTGTAGAGGAAGGAGCCCACGAGGTCGAAGGGGTGATAGGGGATGGAGGGGGGGAGGGTGAAGAGACAGAGGATGGGGATATGGAGGAGAGGAATGAGGGGATGGTTGAGGAGGAAAAGGAGGAGACCGATGCAAGAGGAGGAGGAATGGAGGATGGTAGGTGGTGAGACACTTATCACCAATCCAGGAGGAGGAGGAGGACCAGCCAGACGTTAGGGTAGCTATGGAGATGGTGATGGGGGAGAGAGAGTAGCATGCAGAGATGCCAGCTCTAGAGGTGGGACACCTAGAGGTTGAGATGGAGATTAAGGAGCATGCAGGTGATGCAATGATGGGTGAGGAGGAGAGAGTCCTTTGAGAGAGGATTTCCATGGGGTGGATGTTGAGGAGGGATTGGAGGAGGTTAGGAAAGATGAGGGGACATCAGACTAGAGGATAGCCACCCTATAGGCTTGTTTATAGGCCCTAGAGGTAGAGATGAGGACAGTCACAATAGAGCGAGATGAACTTAAGGCCAAGAGGAACCTAGTAGTTATCAATCACCAGTAGACAAATCAAATGATGTTGGATTTTACGATGACATGCAATGGGTCAGTGGTTAATGTTGCTTAGGAGCTAGCTAGGGTGAGCAGAGGTATGTAGTATTATAGGGAACTGTATAAGAGGGAAATTCCACATGAGAGGAGAGATTTGAGCTTCTCACAGGTTGAAAGTGGATCACAGGGTAGGACACATAGCAGGTCTCATAGCAGGCACTCCCATGGTAGGTTAGGGAGTGGGGAGACATCAACCCCTAGATGGTCCACTCCTTATGATAGGCCATCTACCTCAAAGAACAGGTTTCTAGACACACCTCGATGAGAGGACAGGGATGCACCAAGGTTAGGAGAGAAGGGTAGCTTAGCTAGAGAATCTTTTAACATTTTGTATACTGACACTATATTTTGATTATCGAGCCTACAAGCTTCATTTTATTAGATTGACATTGTACCTATGACACTTTTTTTAGCATATATATAATATGATTTTTGGCAGTAGTTTATGATATGAAATTCTATGTGATTCTAGTATATGTTTATGATTATGATTATGTTATGGATGTTCATTCTTTTATTATGTGAATGCATTCTATATGATCATGTGATGGTTCAATATGATGGATGACTATGCATTTATGATTATGTTATGAATGTTTAGGCCTTTAGGATATGTATGGATTATGAATGTAGTATGGATGACCTAAGTTTATAATGAAATTTGATATGTGAATGCAATTGATGTTGATGCAATGTGTAATGTGAATGCATGATGTGATATGTAATAATGTGATGTAATGTATATGAAATGTGATGCAATATAGATCAAATGTGATGGATGGAAATGAACTATGATCATAATGTAAAATGCAATGTCATGATTGGTTATTTGCTGATGCGATGAAATGTTAATGCTATATGGATGATTTCTATGTTTTTGTATTTTCTCATGCAAATATATGTGGCTTAATATGATGATGATGTCTATGATGATAATTCATTCTATGATGTTGCCTAACATGATCGTGTATGCAGGATATTTTTCGTGTGTCACAGGACTCTATAAAGATGTAGATGGAAGAAATGGTAGCACGAAAGAGATGAATGTTAGCATGGAAGATGACAAAGAAGGTGGAGAGATGGACATGAAATGACAAAGGATAGACTTTCATGCTTTTATATTTGTCATCGTCGTGCATCAAATTTTTTGCAAATGGAGCACAAACACCATGGTATGTCATAGACCAAGGTGTGAAAGGTGACCATTTGTGAGAGACAAGTAGTCAAACAACAAAGCCAAAAGACAAGGAATGCCTTGACTCATACTAAGGACCCAATTATCCTAGTGTTTTTGCCAAGATAAACCACAAGCAACAAGCAAAGAAAAGAGATCATGATCCATCATCGCCCTTCTAAATCCATGATAGGACATCCTCGAGGTAGCTAGTAACATGATCCAAAAACAAATAAAAAAGATAAGACAAACTCATACCAACAAAGTGTTTGCTAAGGAGATAATGTTTGTTGATAATATTGATAATATTGATTGATTAGGTTGATTAGGTTGACCAAGATGACCGAGATGACCAAATGATTGATTGCTTAACCGAAGTTGATTGATAGGTTGATAAAGGGTGATTAATTGATTTGATTGATTAGGTATAGTTTCAGGAAGGACACATCCTAAATAGCAAGGTTGATTTGACCAAGATGACAAGATTGATGGGTTTGATAAAGTGTGATTGATATGATTGATCGATGTGATGCCTAATTTCATGAAAGACATATCCTGTTTAAGGAAAGGAACACATCTGAGAAGGTTGATCAATTGACCATTGTGATAAACACCTAGAAGCAAGAAAGACGTATCTTTCTTAAGGTGAATGACAAGATTGACCAAATATAAAATCTAATTTTAGAAAGGATGCATCCTGATAGAAGATAAGTGATAAGACCAAATGAGACAAATGATATAATGCCCCATTCCAATATAAGACCAATGATTTTATTGATTAATTGACGATTAAGGATTTGTTGGATATGTTTTCTTGTTGATTCATGGTTTGGTTTGAATGATGAATATTTCTTGCAAACAAAGGACAAAACTAGACCCGACAAACCCTGAAGGACTAACCTAGGGCCTTAGGGGCTCATTGATTAATGGGCCTTGCCTACGTTATACACGCAGAGACCTCGTAGTTCGACATGACTCGACTTTGTTTTTATTTGAAAAAAGACTGAGTCATGATTTTATTTGAACAAACCTAAAAAGATTGACCTAATGTCCCGGGGGCCCGTTGATTGAGGGGCCTTGCCTACATAGCAAATGTGTAGAGACAACATAGTTCAACCACTCTAACATAGACAAACTTAGACTCAGACTCCAACTCTGACTCTATTTTTTGGATTTTTGAAGGTTTTATGATTTTTTGTGTTTTGATGTTCTATGATTTTTTTTGGATTTTGATGTTTTATTATTTTTTGGATTTTGATGTTTTATGATTTTTTTGGATTTTGATGTTTTATGATTTTTTGTATTTTGATGTTTTATGATTTTTTTTGGATTTTGATGTTTTATGATATTTTTGGATTTTGATGTTTTATGATTTTTTGGGATTTTTGATGATTTAAAAGGCTGATACCATGTGTAGGATCCCATAAAGACATAAGTCAATGAATTTCCCCCAGTCAGGTATAGGACCAACTTATTATGCACAAGGGGATTGATGGATGGTCAAGAAAGTGAATGACACTAAATTTTGATGGTTCCCAAGCCACATGAAGGATGATGAAGCTTTATTATGGATGGATGAGACTTTGTTATGGATGATAACTATTAGGATCGTGGAAAATGCATGTGAAAGATACCCACAATCAACCAAGCAGGCATGCAAAAGGATCCAAGGACAAACATGATCTTGCCCCTAGTCAAGCTGAAAACCAATTGATAGGTGATGATGATGATGACAACATTGTTTGATATGGGAAGGACACATCCCAAAACAACGTGAGGATTGGGAAAGAAATATCCCATTGATGATAATGTAACTAAAGAATCAAGGTCTATAGCAAGGCTAGGAATAAAGCCACATAATGTTTTGGATGATGCACTAGGTTGCATAGCAAGATTGTATGGATTAGACATGTTGTATTTGGAATGACTAACCTTAGGAATAGATGGGATTATGGAGGGAAATTAGATAAGAGGATTTGAATCCTTAAACCAATGACAAGGGAAAACCAAGCCCAGTGATAGGAATGGAAGGATAATGGATTGATTTTGGAAAAGGATAGGAGACATGAGGATTATTGGTTGAAAGAATTAGCATATGATCTCCAAGGGCTATGTCGCATAGGAATAATTTGTTTTCTCTAAGATATGGGTTTGGATAAATTCTATGAAGGCAATGACATGATATTTCATGGATAGTGTATGACCAAAGGATACACATGTCAAAATTTTTTCCCAAAGCATGATTTATGTTTGTGCCCCATTTCTTATCAAGATCAAGGTAGGTCAGAGAATGGATGGAAACGATATGGATTAGATAGATAGATGGAAATTTTATGAGAAAGGAATGGGAGATGAGACAACTTTCCCCCAAGTTTAATGGTCCACATAGATAATTTCAATTACACATGACATATTTTTTCCAAGCTTTCATCACGGTACTTATCCAAAGCGCCATATAAATGTTTTTCACTATTAAATGAAATTTTTCTCTACACTTTTTCCTTTTCATTTTTTTATGTCACCCAAGACGCCTGTTTGCCAAGTTTTCATCAAGGTGACAATTTTTTTATTTTTTATATCGACTTGATGTTTTGGATGATCGTTGATTGTGCTAAATCCTTTAATGGTGTTGATGTAGATATTGGTGTCATGATATGCTAATAGTGACCTTTATGGAGTAGTTGTCTTGTCAGGATCATATCACTTGCATACAACTGATCGATGCCATTGTGATCCTCTTTGATACTAGTTTTTGCCTTATAAAAATACACATATCGTGATAGAGTTCCATATGAGTCCTTATGATAAAGAGTTGCTGCCAAGATGCGATGCATTTTTGAAGTAGGATTTCTAGAATTTAGGAAAGATGTAGGATTATGATGGATGATGGTAGGTGTGGATGGACTATTTGGCATTTTGGGTGTAACAATTTTTATTTTCCAAACTTGGGATGGTGGATGATGAATTTTGGAATTTTGATTGGGATAGTGTTTAGAACCAACACTTTTATATGCCTTGTGTGATGACCATTTTGAAGGAGGTGCACATTTATTACATGTGGGAGACCTCTTTTCTTGTGGCTCCATATTTTGATTGGATATTGGAATTGAATTTTTTTCTTTACTTGATCCATTTTTCTTTGGGATCCATTTTTATTTTATTTGTCCACTTGGATTTTTGCATTCAACAACAATTGATATTTAATTTTGGGCTTTAAACTTGTAAGAATTTTATTTTTGTTGGTTCCAATTGATGGGTTTAATTATGTTGGAATGATGGTTTATGGTGTGGATGGAAGGAGTGTTGGAAACAATCTTATGACAAGGACTACTCATGGCCCCCATTTTGATGTGTGTATTGGATAAAGTTGTACCCAATATCATTGAGGTATCACTAACATCATTTGATTTTCTGATTGAAGAATAACCAAGACCTTGATGTCTAGTATTTGCATGAAACTATACTAGTTCTAGAATGCCTTGCTCATGTAGGCCTAGTTCTCTTCATTGATATTGCATGCTTTAGAATATTCTATTTGCGATGGGGTATTTTTTACTTTGAAAGCAAGATGCAAACCTATCATTATTTAGTTGGAAAGCATTATTCAAAATTTTCTCCTCTACGAGAAAGCCTACTTTGAAAAAGGTGGGCGATCCTAATTGGTAGGATATTTTGGCTTTATCATTCATCATACTTGTTTCTTCTTGATCATTTGGGATATCGATTTGATCCATAGTAGATTTTGTATCTTCTTTGACGTGATCAATGGCAGCTTCTTTATATTATCTTTGATCCATAGTAGCTTTTTTATGTCCTTTTTTAACTTGATCAATAGTAGCTTCTTTATGCTCTTCTTTGATGTTATCCATATCATTTATTTGATTATCTATGTGTCCAAAGGAGGCAAGTGTCTCATTTTGGGAAATGGAGGTGTTTGGAGTTTGGATAGGACCAACTTCAAATGTTTGATCATGGATGGTATAAAGGTCGATGAGGATAATTTTGGATTTTTTGTTCAATGGTAGGATTTTGATCAAGGATAGGTTTATCTTGGATTACGTGATTGGGAATTGGATCTTGATTAGAGGTTGGATTAACTTGGATATCATGAGCATCTATAGGTGATTTTTGGGTAGCTTGATCTACATTTGTCATGGAGTTTATTTCATCATGATTTGGTCTTTTCTTTGGGTGTATATCCAAAGGTTTAAGCAATCGAATGTGATTTTGGATAATGGTAGGATTTTCTTTGATAGACTCGAGATTTTGACATGGAAATAATGGAGTTTCAATAGCTAGATATTTTTCAGTATTGGTAAGCGACGGAGGAGATGATGGTGATAAATGGTTGGATGGTGTAGGATTAGCAATGTGATTGGATCGCTTAACTTTTCTTTCATTTAGGATTCAAACAAGTTACTTTTCTAGTTGTCTTTGGAGAGCATTAATTAATGGGATTTTATTGGATGGTATTTTAGTTTGTGATGAAGTGAATGGAAATGGGTTAGTGGATGGTGGATTAGGATACGATGTAGAGGATTGGAATGGACTAGTGGAAGGTTGGTTTCCCTTGTCAGGGTGAGGATAAGGATGATTAATGGATGTTTGTTGGGTATTAATGGTATGTATTATGTTAATTGGTTCTTGATAAGGAGGATATATGGATGGAGGATTAGAGATTATGGATTGTCAGTAAGATGGTTAGATAGACGGATGAATCGAGACTATGGGTGATTGGTATTAACGATTGAGGATTTATTGATATCTAGCTTGACTATGAAGAAGATCAAGGTAAAGTGAAGACATGGTCATGAATTTAGATTAGGATGGATAATGGGATGGTTTGGATGGTTTAGAAAAACTTAGTGAGGACCATACAAAACTTGTGACCTTTGGATGAAATTGCAAGGTGACAATGCAAAATGGATATGAAACTAAACTATGTTTTTTGTGATTTTTGGGATATAAGGATGAACCTAAGACCAAGATTAAGGAATGGTAGAATGATAATGACCCTATGACCAAAGGATATGATATGCAAAGATGATGATGACCAAAGGATATGGTATGCTTTTTTTTGTGATTTTCAAGGATATAAGGATGCAAGATGACCATGCAAGGATGAAGCTAAATGAAGCTAAATAAGACCAATGGATGCCAAATAATACTAGAGGGAGACCAATCAATGATCAAAGATAAAGAAATGAGACTAAGGAATACTAATCAATGATCAAATGTAATGATGCAATGAAGTCCAAGATGAGATTAAGCTATGTATTTTTGTGATATTTTTGGATATATAAGGTTGTGAAATGACAATGCACCTAAGTCCAAGACCAAAGAATGATAGGATGATAATGATGTTATGATCAAGGGATATGGTAATTCCAAAATGAAACTATTTAAGAAAAAGGATACTAACCAAGCTATGTAGATCCAAGGTAACAAACCAAATTATAATTGACCTTTTTGATGACCAATATTTAGAAGATGAGTCTAAACTAAGACACAAGTTTGAGACTCAAATTTTGACCAAGATGATGACAAAGATTGATAGATAAAAAGATAAATGTCAATGACAATCTGAATAAGTAACCATGGACTGTCCAAAGGCTTGATAAACTTCCTATGTCTGAAATCTAAAAGGTATGTGCAACCTAAGGTATAAGATTAATTATGCAAGGCAAAGGTGATCTAAGGTGAAATCTAAAATGTAATGCAATCCTAAATGAGGATGATGAAATGGACTGGTAAAACTTTACAAGTCTAAGGTTCAGATAGTAAGGTCACTGCCAAGATGAATTAGATCAATTTTGAACAATGGATTTTGAAATTTTGGTAATCAAATAGTTGTGGCTCTATTTTTGGTAATTATTATTCACAAAGAGTTTGATTTGTAGTTTTGATGTTTTGGATTGGTTTTCAAATGAGTTTTTAGCTAGTTTTGGATCAGATTTTATGAGATGAAGTTTGGAAAATACAAAAAATAGTCACAAACACTTGTTTTGGTTTGATTTTGAGTGTGAAAATGTTTGGTTTCAATGTGAATAAAGACACTCATAAATAACGCACACCTTAGGCTGGAAATGGATACCACTCGTTGATTCCCTACTTGGATTGCCCCAACCACTTAAATAAGGTGGACAACTAGAGACTTGGTGGCACTATCTCCCCCTTACATGACACACACTTCTTGGGCACACCAAGTCTCATTCCCCAAAGAGGAATTTCTACCTCTACACTTGAATAGTGAATACATAGGGTGACTTCAAAATGATCGTTCCTGCACTAGCAAGTGAATGGGTTTTGGGCCTCTAAAACAAGTGGTTCTTAGTGAATACCTGGGGATGCAACACCTTGTGAGCATATATAAATAGACTTAAGTCTTTAATCACTCCTAATAGGGGCTCTTATACTTTTTATAGTAGTACCTCATTCTGAATGACACTATACGGCTAAGGCCTACATACCATGAGGACTTGACAGTTTCGTATTATCCATTTATATACCAGCCCGAGTGAAAAACCGATTGGAGTCGCCTTCAAGTTCTCCATATGCATGTGTCTCTTAGGTAGACCCCTCTAAAGGTAAACAAAATCGAGACAAGTACATTTTTTTTATCTCCCAGATCATACAAAGCATAAGGAGAGGGCATACACAACACCTTTTTCTCACACTCACATGGGGTTCATTTTAATTGCAAATCAAAATATGTGGGTGATTGTACACAATTCCAAAGGAATTCTTTTGATTCTCAAGATCACTAAGTGGCACGAGAGAAGAGCATACACATCCAAAAGCATAATGCCAACCACAAGACACAAAAAAAACTTGTTAATTTTAACCCTTGCTTATGATGAAACAAACACTTGGGTTCTTTTTAATCCAATGACATGTGATGCAAGTTAATTTTAAAACCCATGAGTGAAGATATGCATTTTGTTGTTCATTTTAACCTTCATGAATGAAATGCATGTTCAATTTAACCTTATGAATGTGATGCAAGTTTGTCATTGTAAATTTTAAGCCCAATGAGTGATTCATGCAAATTTATTATTCATTTTAATCCCCATGAATGTGGAAGATGCAATTTGTTGTAAATTTTAAGACCAAATGAGTGACATATGCAAATTGTGGTTCATTTCATCCTAATGAGTGTAAAAGCAATTTGTTGTAAATTTTAAGAGCAATGAGTGAAATGCAATTTTAGCTCTTCAAGAAGTGTGTTGAAAAACACAAAATATTTCTTATCCAAAAACAAGCCAAAAATCCTACAAAACCACAAGTTAGATCTCCTTGATGAAAGCCACACGTTGAAAACAAAACATCAGTAAACCAAAAAACCTTTAATGATAACTCTAAAAATAGTGATAAAGTTCTCAGAACTATATAAAATTTTAAATCATAAAAATCTATGGAAAGCTAAGACATAGACCTTCAAAACCCAGAAAGATTTTGGCAAAATCCTACACAAAAAAAGTGTTATAAACAAAAGAAAACGCGAGTCTTAACAACTAAATTTTAAAAATTTGTGAGCACTAAAATGGACATAACTTTCTCAAAATGTAACAAAATTTAAAACCATTTGAAGTTCTAGAAATTTAAGAGTGAGACCTACAAAACCCAGATAATCATTTTTTAAGATTTTATGCGCCCATTTTTCTATGCTCAAAAGAAGGTGATGGGATTTTATGTGAATTATTGGTTGTAACCTACAAAACAACAAAAAAAAACAAGAAAATAAATGGTTTTCTCTGCAAAAATTGTAAGATTCATGTCAGGTTCACCAAATGTGAGATTCAAAAAATTTTAAATGGCTACGACCAAGTAGCAACCACTCTACAAAAGATCTAAGCCCAAATTTCAAATCTAAAAAAGAGAGTATAAATGATAAAAGAGAGCAAACTAGAATGAAAGCATAAAATAAAACTCCCCTATCAAAGTTGCTTCATCTCCCTTGCTTCTCCTCCATTATTTCTCAAGTTGTAAATCTTTTCCCTCAAATTTTGAAGTGTTGGAATACCTGCAAATGACAATGACAAGATAGCAAGAACTTTGGAGAGATGTGGTTGTTAAATCAAAAAATGGAGGAGGAATGCTTCTTTTACAGACAACCATTTGAACGGACAATCAAGATCAAGCTTCTAGAAAGATTCCAAGATTGACGAATGAGAAGACATGCAACAGAGAAGAGTGGATGTTACAAAATGAAGGGTCAAGATTAGAAAGAGCCCAAGGACGATCGATGGCTGAGATTTGAAAATGAGATAGTGGAGGAAGAAAATGGAGGAATAAATAATAAAATTATGTATTTCATGAGAGGAATCTCTGGGCAAGTGGAACATAAATATTTTTAAAATTATTTATATAGAAGAGGAAGAATATGGGCATTTAATTAAAATTATTTATATAAACATTTTAATTAAATGGGAAGAAATAGAAATTAGAAATTAAATAATTAATTTGAGTTAATTATTTAATGGGAGAAAGGAATGACACTAGATAATTAAATAATTTCAACAATTATTTAATTATAGAAGAATGAAAAAGGTCAATAAATAGACAAATGATTATTATTATCATTGGACTATAGGCGAATGATAAAAGGAAAATAATTAAATAAATAATAATTTATTTAATTATTGAAGAAAGGGGTGTTAGCGACACAATTAATTTTATTTAATTGATCATAGTAGAATAAAGGCTAAGAAATAAATTAATTAAATCATAAAAATCATTTAATTAATAATCAAGATTAATTAAATAATCAATATTATTTAATTATGCGAAGATGGAGAACAAGAAAAATGATGCTTATAGACTAAGACATTTTCCAGTGTCTACATTTATAATCTCTTGCATTTTGTAACTTTTTCTTGTTGAAGAATATAACAATTTTTTGCTTGTAGATCTCTCGTGTGGAAGGTGTATTTTTTCATTTTTTTATATTTTGGCTCATGTTTTCCACAATTCTAACATGGTATGGGAATATTTACAACATATTCCAACTTTTTCACAGAATATTCTAGCATGGCCAAAGTATTCCATCGCTGATTTTTCTAGCAGGGGACCAGATTTTTTCAGTCAGCGAGGAATATTCTACAAATATTTTGTTGACCTCATTCTGATGTTAGCATGATGTCAACTGTACAAACACATATGCAGGGCCCAAGGACCCCCTTTGTGCCCTAAAGGAGGTGTTTTTTTCTTTTGGCCATAACTTGGACATACAATATTGATTTTTGGCAAACAAAATATCATCGAAAAGTTGGTTCTACCAACTTTCCAATGGTGTGGGCCTCATCACCTATTTTTTCTATTGGTATATTCTACAACCTATTGAAGTTAAAGGTGTTATTTTCAATCCTAGGCTCATAAATTTTGACCTATTTCTCCATTTTTTCATGATTCCAACAACATTGGGACGATCTTGCAAAGCTCTTCACAAACATCCATGCACTTTTTCTAGATTTCTCTCGAAGTACATTTTATTCATCTTTTTATGTTTTCACACTGGTGAATTACTTGGACATTTTAGCTCCTAGGAACTTTTTTTTTGCATGGGATGACTCATTTTTGGCTGTTCTATATGTATTTCTAGCATTCAATCCTATTTGGGCATTACAAACATCTTTTTCAAGCATATTCTCTTTTGTAGATGCACTAAGATAAAGTGTCATTCTAGTGTATACATTTTTGGGGATTTTTCACATCCTTTTGTGCCTTTTGTATTCACACTATGATATAAAGTGCCATGGGGGTTGATATTTTCCTTTGGTTTTCCATCACACCTTTTTCAAGTGAGTGTCTCTTCCACTACATTAGTGAATCCCAGTGGTTTTTGTCTCATGCATGTGTCTCTTAGTTTGCACACCCTTTTATTTGTAGGTTGTTTCTCCTACATGCACTTCTTGGTTTCACATAGTTTTAGTGTACATGTCATGGATCTCCCTTGTTAGCATTAGCGGGGGTTTCTACTATTGGTGCTAATGCTTCCATGGTTTCATTTTTTGGAGAGATCTACGTATCTAGTTCTTGTTCCTATGTAATTTTAGATGCAATGCATCAATGGTTGGTTACCATGCATTTTAATGAGATGGATCATTTACCATATGGACACTCTTGCATTCCTATTTTTGAAGGTTCTTCATTTCAACACTATATCATTCATCATTTGATAGTAGTCTACAACTCATTCATGCTTTAGTGATAATCTACATATTCCTCTCTTTTTTGGGACATTGTTTTGGTTGGAGGCTTCTTAGTTCTTCACCTTGATTTGGAGGCTTTCTCAGTCCTTCATTCACCTTTCTATCTTTGGAGAGGAGATTTTCCCATGTGGTTTTCTCTATTTTCTCCAGTTTTGAGAGATCTTTTGTTTGTACATGGGTACCTAACCAGGCCTTATTTGTTAGGATCCATCATACATTATTTTTAGGGTTTTTAGCTACCCCCTAAGTTCACCTTAAAGGGGGGTGTTAGAGTAATCATGCATTATCTAATAATTAATTAATCTTTAATTGTTTATTAGTCTAATTTATTCTCATTCACTTAAGCGAAACTTAGGAGTTCTTTATTCTGTTAACTGAAGTGAGCTATTATTAGATCATTATGTTTCATTGCATGAGATGTGGAAACTTTTCATGATCTAATCCCTTTACCATTTAGGGTTGCTCCTATATAGCACCAACCCTCATTATATTATCCCTCTTCTGCTCTCTCGAACTTTCATACCATTTTGATAGTCTCTTGCATTTTGTAACTTTTTCTTATTAAGGAATATAGCCATTCTTTGTTTGTAGATATCTTGTGTGGAAGGTGTCTTTGTTCATTGCTTGATCTTGTGGCTCATGTTTTCACAATTATAATAGTTTTTAGTCTTAATTTTTTTTAACTTCAATTGCTAGTTATAAGAAGCAATGTGTTAATTTTTATGGTATTCACAATTACTAAGGTTGTAAATATTTCAACCTTTGATAGAAATTTTATATTTCCTTATTTTAAATACTTTTACTCTACTGATTAGTCTAGGGAAGGTTTCAAGGGAAATATAATTCATTATTGTCCCTTATCGATACATATACATCTGTTCTATTTAAATTAAAACTTTCTTATTGACTTAATTTTCATACTTTATAAATTATACTTTGTCAACCAATTAGAAGAAATTATTAAGCAGTTTATTAATACTAGTTTTACAATTTCCATATATGATTTTTTTGTCACTAGAAGGATTATAAACTAGAATTCCTATATATTATTCCACATTTTTGTCTATTGTGAACTCTTTCCTTATTTTTTAATTTTTGTGGTTGTAGCAATTTCTTACATGTAGTTTTCATTCTCTTTCAATAGGAAAGGTAATGATTTTGATGAGGCATTTGTTCACTTTTCTCTTTGGTTTCTTAGTCCTCATAACTTTGTTTTCTATAATAATAAACTATTTGATAGTGTGGTTCTTGTTTTAGATGAAATAATGAATGACAATGATATATGATTTAGTCTTCTCTATAACTAGAATTTACCTTTCTTTTGGCTTGTACTCATTTAATTTTTATATATAAATTTGTGTATTCAACTAAAAGTGTATATGCTTTATATTTAATTGAATTATAAGCTAAATTTGCATAGCTAGAAGGGAAAACCAATGGGTGTTATAAAGGAAAATTAGTATTTGTCTATAGCTTACTACTTTGTTTATTTTTATGATGCAAAGATATCCTACAACAAAATACATTCAATTAGTTGTGTAGGTTGGTATACATATTGTTATCATTGTGTTTATATAGAATCTTCAATTAATTTTAATAGTAATTATGGATGTAGGGCAGGTGCAAAAATATGGGGGGCCAAAAGTGGCCAAAATTCTTTTTTTTTTTTTTTAAATCCATATTGCGAGGTGCTCCTGTTATGGCTTGGTGTTGTCAAGTGTAAATCTTTGTAGAACCAAGGCCATAATGCACTCACATTATAGCGTGAGTGTGTTATAGCTCTTTATAACAAAAAAAAACAACATTTCTCATTTCTAATTTTTTCATTTTCCTCCAAACCCACGACCTTCAAACCCTAAAGAGCTGGCATTATTGGATACCAAATTCTTCATCAAATCATTGTCGAATCTTTGCCAAAATGCCTCCAAGATTTTCACGAGGTCAAAGGAGTAAGTTCTGTCTATTTTTTGTGTGAATTTGTTTCTAAATAGGTAGATTTAATAGGTTTTTTGATGTAAAATTATTTAATTTATAGGAAATGATAATCAACCTCCTAATCCTCAAAATATTCCTTCACCTCAACCCGAAATACCTATTGAAGAACAACCCCAATAATAAACACATCCAGTAATTCCTCAATATGCCCTTGGAACACAAGAAAATTTAATGGGGAAAATTGAAAATAACAAAAAAAATTGACATAATTGCAAGGTTGAAAGATCTTGTAAGTTCAACCTCACATAGAGCCACACTTGCTCAATATCTTGAATCTATGTTATCAAATATAAATTCAATTAGCAAAAAAATATCTACTTGGTCGAATAAGAGGAGAGAGTTTAGACAATTATATTCAGATAAGTTATCTTATAAACAAGTCAAAAATGAAAAAAACTACAAAATTTGACTTGTGTTCCCTTTTAACAAACCCACAAAAAAATCAACCTATACACCTACAAGAAAGAGGTTCTCTATCCATTGGTGCAACCACCAAGGGATAAAGAACCATTTTTGATAAAGGTGGTGGATGGTTTTTGACCATCCTCCATGCAACAATAATGAGGTCCCGCAATATTTTTTGAGGAAACTCTACTATGAGTTTGTCCTCAATAAAGTCCTAAACTATTTTTATATACGAGACTTCTAGGATAGAAGTGGGGGGTCCACATTGGATAGACCAAGGGCACGTCTTGACCCACAATAGCTAGTGAGACTAGCACTTGCTAGACCAACCTATGAGCATGTGGCTATCCCTTCCACTGTGAAGGAGAGTGTTGAGGTCGAGACACTATTGTTCATTATTTCCTTGACCTAGAGCATCATAGAGAATGTTACTCTTGCGGAACAACGTGAGTTGGGGGAGACTTTGGGGAGTTGGGTTCCACCCCATATTTTTTAGGCTTGCAGGTCACCTTGTGGTTATGACCCCATGGATAATCTAGACAAAGGTGTGTAGGTTACATCTACAACTGAACAGTTGGTGACAATAGATGCCCTCTTGAATGAGGCTTTCAGCCTTGATACTCAGGTAAATGTTAGCAAGTTCATTAAATTTAATTTATTAAATTTAATTTTTTAAATGAAAGATTAACTAATTTAGTTTAATGATTGTAATGAAATTTTAGGGTCATGGTGTTTATTCAATTTTCAGTGATTCTCCACCTCGGTATTATGCTACAACATGTACTATCGAGGAATTAACTAGTAAAAAATTATAAATATTACGTGTGAATAGCATTGTTATATGAATGGTATTCTAATATCTGATTTTGGATGTTGAATAGGTTAATTTTGGATATTTCACGGTAACACCTCACAATGGAGGTGGAGTTCGAAGCTTCACTCAGGTAATAAAATAAAGAGTTTAACTAATGAATTGTACTTAATATATTTTTGTAGTTTATATTCATATCATTGATTACATTGCATTGCACATCTTTCAAACTCAAAGCATTACTTCACATTGCATAACTAATAACGAGATGTTGATATACGACAAAATTTCAGCTACAATATAGTTTTTTAGAAAGTCAACATAAGCAATTATGTAGTTACTTCACATTGCATAGCTAATAACTAGGAACATTTTCCAATTACATTTTCTTATCTTGGAATTCCATGAGACCATATTTTATTGAGGTATTTTCTCAAATAGTTCATTGCCTTGTCTATGTTGTGGATGATTGGAAAAAATCTATCAAAGCATAATAGTAAGCTATAGCATAGAAAAGGTAGTCAATTGTTTGAAAAAATGCCTCAAAGAAATGTGGTCTCATGGTGCTGCCTTGTCTATGCTACCAAATTTTTCATACATTTCTACCAAAGAATTTTATCAAATGGTTCACTTCCTTGCTCATATGGCTAAAAGCTTAAAATAAGTGCTTTTGAACAAACTATGGATGCTTGGAAAAAATCTAACAAAGCATAATAGTAAGCAATAGAATAGACAAGGCAATGAGGTGTTTGAAAAAATGCCTCAAAGAAATGTGGTCTTTCACCATGAGACCACATTTCTTTGAGGCATTTTTTTAAACAGCTCACTGTCTTGTCTATGCTACCACATTTTCCATACATTTCAACCAAAGCATTTTATCAAATATTTCACTCCCTTGCTGCTATGGCTAAAATCCTAAAACAAGTGCTTTCAAACAAACTATGGATTCTTGGAAAAAATATATCAAAGCATAATAGTAAGCAATAGAATAGACAAGGCAATTAGTTGTTTGAAAAAATGCATCAAAGAAATGTGGTCTCATGGTGATGGACATCACCATGAGACCGCATTTCTTTGAGGATTTTTTTCAAACAATTCACTGCCTTTTCTATGCTACCACATTTCCATACATGTCTACCAAATCATTTTATCAAACAATTCACTTCCTTGCTGCTATGGCTAAAATCCTAAAACAGGTGCTTTCGAACAAACTATGGATGCTTGGAAAAAATCTATCAAACCATAATAGTAAGAAATAGCATAGAAAATGCAATGAGTTGTTTGAATAAATGCATCAAAGAAATGTGGTCTCATGGTGATGAACATCACCATGAGACCATATTTTTTTGAGGCATTTTTTCAAATATCTCATTGCCTTGTATATGCTACCACATTTTCCATACATGTCTACCAAATAATTTTATCAAACAATTCATTTTCTTGCTGCTATGGCTAAAAGCCTAAAATAGGCACTTTTGAACAAACTATGGATGCTTGGAAAAAATCTATCAAACCATAATAGTAAGAAATAGCATAGAAAATGCAATGAGTTGTTTGAATAAATACATCAAAGAAATATGGTCTCATGGTGGTGGACATCACCATGAGATCACATTTCTTTGAGGCATTTTTTCAAACAGCTCACTGCCTTGTTTATGCTACCACATTTTCCATACATGTCTACCAAAGCATTTTATCAAATAGTTCACTTCCTTGTTGCTATGGCTAAAAGCCTAAAATAGGTGCTTTCAAACAAACTATGGATGCTTGGAAAAAATCTATCAAAGCATAATAGTAATAAATAGCATAGACAAGGCAATGAGTTGTTTGAAAAATTCCTCAAAGAAATGTGGTCTCATGGTAATGTCCATCAACATGAGACCACATTTCTTTGAGGCATTTTTTCAAACAACTCACTGCCTTATATATGCTACCACATTTTTCATACATGTCTACCAAAGCATTTTATCAAACAACTCACTTCCTTGCTGCTATGGCTAAAATCCTAAAATAGGTGCTTTCGAACAAACTATGGATGCTTGGAAAAAATATATTAAAGCATAATAGTAAGCAATAGCATAGACAAGGTAGTGAGCTGTTTGAAAAAATGCCTCAAATAAATGTGGTCTCATGTTGATGGACATCACCATGAGACCACATTTCTTTGAGGAATTTTTTCAAACAACTCATTGTCTTTTCTATACTACCACATTTTCCATAAATTTATACCAAAGCATTTTATCAAACAATTCACTTCCTTGCTACTATGGCTAAAAGCTTAAAACAAGTGCTTTCAAACAAACTATGGATGCTTGGAGAAAATCTATCAAAGCATAATAGTAAGTAGTAGCATAGACAAGGCAGTGAGTTGTTTGAAAAAATTCCTCAAAGAAATGTGGTATCATGGTCCATACATGTCTACCAAAGTATTTTATCAAACTATTCACTTCCTTGTTGTTATGGCTAAAAGCATAAAACAAGTGCTTTCGAACAAAATATGGATGCTTGGAAAAAATCTATCAAAGCATACTAGTAAGCAATAGCATAGACAAGGCAAAGAGTTGTTTGAAAAAATGCATCAAAGAAATGTGGTCTCATGGTGATGTCCATCACCATGAGACCACATTTCTTTGAGGCATAAACATCTCACTACCTTTTCTATGTCCATCACCATGAGACCACATTTCTTTGAGGCATAAACATCTCACTGCCTTGTCTATGCTACCACATTTTCCATAAATGTCTACCAAAGCATTTTATCAAAGTACACTCAATTTTTTTTCAAATAGTTCACTGCCTTGTCTATGCTACCACATTTTTCATATATGTCTACCAAAGTACTCAAAATTTTGTTGACTATCTCATACATTATAAGCCATGACCTGTATCACTATTCTATTTTTTGTAATTAAATTATTTTATTTTATTTTTAGATGATGCAGGTGGAGACACCTCCTAATGTTCATATGGAAATGGAGCATGGTGTGTCTTCCACAATTGATAGCTCCATGCCTTTGATGGGGGTATGAGGTAGATTAGTAAATTTCAAATTAAATTCATTGTTATAGTTGTTTATTATTGAAAAATCAAATGATTATTGATTTTTAGTTTAATTTCTATTTGGATGGTTTCTATAGGACATTAGAATGCTGCAACCTAATCCCGTTGCTGTGGAAAATGAGGAGAGAGATAATTTGGAGGTGGTAAGTGATTATTTTGATAAATATTTCATTTTTATAATCTAATTTCTATATATTAATGTCTAAATTTTTTATTGTAACAGTTAAGGATCCAAGATGAACTAAATAGGAGGAGCAGCCCTCAGATTTGAAGTAGACCACTCTCATATGCATCTTCATCCCCTCGAAGATCAAAGGCTTTTCGTGAAATATTTTCTTCGCCTAGAGGGGAATGAATTTTTATTGGGTTCCTTTATTGTATTTCTATATGGCATTTGTGGACATATATTTTGTATTGCATATAGTTGGCATTGTAGGACTATATGACATTCTTGTAAGCCTATATGGCTATTTTTTATATATATTATACTTATATCAAAATATATTGATGTATGCCTATATGGATATTTGGTTAATACACATATTTTTTGTTGATGGTGTCCATATTTTCATTATAAATTCATGCTTCAATGGATATTTGTAGATGCGTTACTTCAAATATTTAAAGTTCAATTGTATTACATGCACTCTTCCTTTATATAATTGTAAATATATAAAGTTTGAACATTATTATCCTCTAAGATTATTGAAAATTAAATCAATCATATGAATATAATAATACATGATTTAATCTAACATCTAGGTCTCTCTACCACTACACATCTAAGCCCATACTCTCTAGGATCATTGTAGCATGGTAAGGAAACTCATGGAATTATACAATGCACTTTGAAGTATGCAACTAAAAATGAGCAAGACGTTATTAAATGTGACCTCATACCTCTAGAAGTTTTTTATGTAATTCTTGGAAGACATCTACCATTCCACATGTATGCTTTTGTTGGATAGGATAGTTGAGAGGGGGGTGAATCAGTTGTCACAAATTATAACCTTCAATTCAATTACCAAAACTAGTAGATAAACTGCTTAAATGATTAATCATCAAATGCCAATGTAGAAACTCAAACACAATAACACCAGATTTACGTGGAAAACCCAATGAGAGAAAAACTGCAATGAGGATTAACTCACACTATAGATAATATCACAACCGAATACAAAAAGGTTCATTGCCTGAGATAAGGCTCACAATCTGAGATAAGGCTCACAACCTAAGATAAGGCTTACTTCCTACAATAACGACTCACTATCCAATAGGGCTACAACCCGGAGGGCTCACCACCACAAAGACACAAAAGAAGACAAAGAAGACTTGTTACAAAGAGACAATAATCCCAATGCAATAAAGGGTTCCACCACAATCACTGATCAACTTGCATGAATGATAGAGTTTGCCTTCTGCTCACTACATCCAAAAACTCATTATTAAGCTTCACACTAATCTACCACGCACATAACTCACACACACTTTTTGAATAGCATCAAAGTCATGTCTGCTCTTTCACGTATCTTCCTTCTTTTACTTTATACATTTTTATTTGGTAGCTCATCCTATATTTATACTATCTCCAACTTTGAAAAGATACAAAGTCGACCATCCAAATTCAAATTCAAATTAGGTCAGTGCCAAAACATCCTAGGGTGGAATTAGAATGAGGGAAACCCAAACACATTCTTCATCAACACCCATAATATATCCAACACACTTCATCAACTTTGAAGATAGTGCTTGACACACAGTCGGCCAAACCAATGTAAAACACATAGAACAATTAATCTTGAAACTTCCAAAAACCAAAAATATCTTCAATGCAATCAAAAAATCTTGTCTCTAGAACTGCAAGTTAGAAGACTTCATCAAAGAGAAATCTAGACCAACAACATTTCTCCCAGACCTCATCCAAAACACAAAAAACCATAGGTCACAACTGGTGAACGCAACTCGAACTTCACAAAGAACCAATAGCCAAGAATCTAGATATAGCAACCTTCAACAACCATGAATAACATATATGAGCTGCACAACCATAGGGAAAAATACCAGATCATCATCCTGAATACCTGTTAAACTTTCTTTAATACAATTTTCTCAATAGCCTCAACATGTATAGCCAACAACAACTAGTAGATAACTAGTTGACCGGTTGACATCAATGACAACACTTTCATTTATTTTTCCATTCTTGCAATAATGTCCCCCTCTGTCATTGATGCCAACACATGATGTGAAAAACCATTAAAGACACCATACCGGTTTGGAATATACTTCTCAATATTTTTCTTTTTGCTTCTCCCCCTCAGCAGATCATCTTCCTCATTACCTAATTTCTCTCATTAAATTTCTATCTTTTTCACATGCTTTCTCTCCCCCTTTGACATCAATGGAAAAGGAAAAAAAAGATATGTTATTGAATATTCCTTTGATATGACAATAGAATACTCATAATGACAAAACTTCAAACTACCTACTCCCCCTGAGAGGTAGCCACCAAAAAATTAGTCCAAAAATATAGAACCATGAATCCACCAAACTAATGCATCTAAAAATGCATCTTAGTTTATGAAGGAAGGGGAAATAACCCCTAACTTCTCCCAGAGATACTCAAAAGTATCTTTAGGAAGAGCCTTTGTAAATATATATGTAATTTGATCCTTTGTCGGAACATACTCAAGTTTGAATTCATTCTCCATGACCTTCTCTCTAAAGAAATGATATCTGTTAGATATATGCTTCATTCTCGAGTGCATCACAAGATTCTTCAAAATGTTAATCGCACTTGTATTACCACAGAAGATAGAAACGGGATCATCATATAGCATTGTGATATCTTTCAATGTTTGTTTCATCCATAGAACCTGTGTATAGCAAGATGCAGCAGCAATATACTTAGCTTCAGCAGTAGACAAAGAGACTGAATCTTGCTTCTTACTTAGTCGTGCCACCAACCTGCATCCAAGAAAGACTGCACCACCACTTGTACTCTTTCTATCATGTATACTTTCGGCCCAGTCTACATATTTATAAGCATTAAGTGTAAATTCAGTATCTTTAGGATACCATAATCCATAATCCAGAGTGTCATTCAAATATCTAAATATTATTTTAACTGCAGCAACATGTGTTTCATTTGGATCTTCTTGAAATCTAGCTACAAGACAAACTACATGCATAATATCTAGTCTAGTAGCAATCAAATACAGTAGTCCACCAATCATAGATCTATACTTTCTCTGATCAGCCTTAGGTGAATCATCATCTTTACCCAACTTGCAACCAGTTACCATAGGGGTACTTACCAGTTTGGAACCATCCCAAACTTATTCAACATCTCTCTCACATACTTAGATTGTGAAATAAAAATTCCTTTCTCTATTTGATTAATCTGTAGCCCAAGAAAGAAATTCATCTCCCCAAAAATACACATTTAAAATTCTTTATGCATCTCTTCCACAACATCTTGCACATCTTTTCATTTCCTCCAAAGATAATGTCATCAACATATACAACTACAAGCAAGATTTTGTCATTTTCAATCTTAAAGTACAAATTATTGTCGTACCTTTGTTAAATCCTTGTTGAATCAAATATTTTTCTAACCTTGCATACCAAGCTCTATGATCTTACTTCAATCCATATAGATATTTCTTAAATCTACACACCATATATGGTTGATCTGTTAATTGAAATCCTTCTGGTTGTTCCATGTAGACTTCTTCTTCTAGCCCACCATTCAAAAATGTTGACTTGACATCCATCTGATAGAATTTGAAATATTTATAAGCAGCTAATGCCAAGAACATCCTTATAGCTTCCATTCTTGCTATCAGAGAAAATGTATCCTAAAAATTTATGCCTTTTACTTGTGATTAACCTTTACACACAAGCCTTTCTTTGTTTCTGACAACTTATACATTCTCATTCAATTTATTTTTGAATACCCATTTCGATCCAATGATATTTTTGTTTGTTAGTCTTGGGACCAATTCCCAAGTTTGATTCTTCTCAATCTGCAAAAGTTATTCTTTCATTGCTTCCTTCCAATGTTCATCTTTATCGGCTTCACTTACTATCTTCGGCTCAATCTCAAAGAATAAACACAAGTTTACTTCAATAGTAGCTTTTCTTCTGCTTAACACACCTTTTGTCTTGTCTACAATAATCTAATTTTTTGAATGATTCCTATGTACATATTTTGGTGTCCTAGGGGACATCATTGGAGAATATTTTCTTTCATTCTGTTCATTTTTCTTTTCCTGCTCATCTTTATCTTGTTCTTCCATAATTTCTTCTATTCTTTCACAGTCATGTTCATCAAACACATATCCATCAATATCAATAGAATTTGTCACTGTTTCATCAACCTTCACATTCGAGCTCTCTACAATCTTTCTCAGTCTTTTATTGAAGCATTTGTATGTCTTGCTTTTGGTAGAGTATCCAAGAAATATTCCCTCATCACTTCTTGCATCAAACTTGTCTAAATTTTCTTCATCTCTTCTGATTTAGCATTTTCTTTTGAATAACTTGAAATATTTAACTATAGGAATTCTTCCATGCCATAACTCATAGGGAGTCTTTGTACTATTTTCTCTTGCTTGAACTCGATTTAATACATATACAACAATATGAATAGCTTCTTTCTACTGAGTTCTTGGAGAAAATAATTGTCTCTTTATTCCATGCACTTCACAAAACATATTTAACTCATGGGAGGTGAATTTTCCACATCTGTCAGATCTTAACCATTTTATCTTCAAATTCACTTCATTTTCAACCATTGCCTTGAATGCCTTGAATCTATCTAACACATTTGATTTCTCTCTAAGAAATGTAACCCATGTATATCTAGAATAATCATCAATTAAAATTATAAATTACCTTTCACCAAGTAGACTTCACACTCTCATAGGACCACATAGATCTATATGAACCAAATCTAGTAATGTAGTAGTAGATTGCTCTCTTGATCTATAATGATTTCTTACTTGCTTCCCAAATTGACAAATGATGCAAATAGAATTGACAGGCTTTATAATTCTCGATAAATCTCTCACGGCCTGAACAACACTAATCCTTGCCAAGTTATCAAAATTCATGTGACACATTCTCCTATGTCATATCCAGCTATCATTTATCTAAGTTATAAAGCATCGTCCATCAGCACCCTTAAGCTAATAAATATTCCCTTCAGATTTCTTTCCTATATCAATCAATATTTTGGATCCTTTCCAGATCTCGCATTTCTCATCTTAAACACAAGATCATATCCTTTTCTACACATCTGACCAATGCTCAAAAAATTATGCCTTAATCCCTTAACATATTAAACAGCGTCAATATGATGCTTTCCATCAAAACTTACTAAACCTATCCCCTATATTTTAGCACCAGTATTATCTCCAAACATAACCAGACCTCCATCATATTTCTCAAGCTTTACAAACTTACTCTTATCACCAGTCATGTGATGTGAGCAACCACTATCAACTACCCAAAAATTCCTTTCTTGTTTAGCATGTAGGGCAGAGATAATCGTACCTTCATTTTTCTCCTTCTCCTTCTCTGGAGGACTTTCCTTTACCTATTTTTTTGAATTAGTAGAAGTAGGTTCATCGTTAATCGCCAAGAACAAGCATTCATTGTCATATGGATCTTCATATTTTGAATCTTCATCTAAAATACTAGCATTCTTATTTACATAGTAAGCTATGTTAATCTTCTTTCCTTTCTTTTCTTTCTCATATCTTTGTTTATTCCTTGTAGCTCTTTTTGAACATTTTGTAGCATAGTGACCTATTTCTCCATAACTAAAGCACTTAAAGGGAAACTTACCTTCATACTTACCAGAGCCTTTTCTCATCCTTCTTACAAAGTTAGCTTCTATTTTATCATCTTCATCTGGATCTTCAATTTTTGTAGCTTTAAAAGCAGTCTATGTTTTTCCTCTATTTCTTAGACTCAGCTTCCTCATCTCATAAGATGTCAAAAATCCTAATAGAAAATCCTTAGTACAGGTCTTATAATCTATAGTTTGCTCAGTAGCACTTACCTTTTCACTATAAGCATCAGGAAGAGTTCTGAGAATCTTCTTAAAAATCTTGGTTTCATCTACAATAGCGCCAAGAGATCGCATTCTGGCCACTACCTCATATAATCTTTGTACATAAGCTTTGAAATTTTCTTCTTCAAACATATGTATAAGATCAAAATGTGTTTCCAGATTCTGCAATTTCGCCTCTTTAACTCTTTCATCACCATCATGTGCTCTTTCTAAAGCATCCCAGACTTCCTTAGTTGTCTTCAAATTCTAAACCTTAATCAACTCAAAATGTACTAGACTATTCTTCAAGATGAAATTTTCTTTATTGTTCACTTCATGTAATTTGATTTCTTCAAGTGTACTCGGACCATTAGTAAGAGTGTAAGGATTATTGTAAGCTTTATCCACATCATATTTGCAATACTCTAGATATTCTTCCATCAAAACTTTCCAAATACCATAATTAGTTCCATCAAACCTCAGATAATCAAAGATCATTTTTCCAGCCATCCCAGACCTTCCTCAAGCGATTAAGCTCTTCACCAAGGAACCAAGCTCTGATACCAATTTTTGGATAGGACAACTGAGGGGGGGTGAATCATTTGTCATGGATTATGACCTCCAATTTAATTACCGAAACTAATACATAAACCACTTAAATGATTAATCATTAAGTTCCAATGTAGAAACTCAAACACAATAACACCAGATTTACGTGGAAAACCCAATGAGGTAAAAACCATGGTGAGGATTAACTCAACTATAAATAATATCAAAATCGATTACAAAAAGGCTCACTGCCTACAATAAGGACTCACTGTCTAACAGGGCTACAACCCAGAGTGCTCACTTCCATAGGGATACAAAAGAAGACAAAGAAGACTTGTTACATAGATACAACAACCCCAATGCAACAAAGGGTTCCACCACAATCACTGATCAATTGCATGAATGATAGAGTTCACCTTTTGCTCATTGTATCTGAAAACTCAGCATTAAGCTTCGCATTGATCTACCACACACATAACTCACACACACTTTTTGAACAACATAAAATTCATGTCTGCTCTTTGACTTATCTTCCCTCTTTTCTTTTGTACATTTTCATTGGTAGCTCATGCTGTATTTATATTATCTCCAACTTTGAAAAGATACAAATTCGACCATCCAACTTCAAATTTAAATTAGGTCAGCGCCAAAACATCCTAGCGTGGAATTAGAATGAGGGTGACCCAAACACATTCTTCATTGAGACCCATAATAGATCCAACACACTTTATCAACTTTGAATATAGTGCTTAACACACTGTCAACCAAACTAGTGTAAAACACATAGAAAAATTAGGACTGAAATTTTTAGAAACCAAAAATATCTTCAATGCAATCAGAACATCTTATATCTAGAACCGCAAGTCAGAAGACTTCATCAAAGAGAAATTTGGACCAGCAACATTTCTCTTGGACCTCAGCCAAAACACAAAAAATTGTAGTTCACAACTGGTGAACACAACTCGAACTTCACAAAGAACCAATAGCCAAGATTCCAGATATAGCAACCTGCAACAACCATGACTAACATATCTGAACCACACACCCATAGGGACAAGTACTGGATCATCATCCTGAATACCTATAAACTTCCTGTAATACAATTTTCTCAACATCCTCAACATATAGAACCAATAACAACTAGTAGATAACCAGTTGACCAATTGACATCAATGACAACACTTGCATTACTTTTTCCATTCTTGCAACAGCTTCATGCTACCATTCACATGTATACTTCATGCTTCTTATGTATACTTCATGTTTTCACATGTATGATTCATGCTTCTTATGTATACTTCATGTTTTCACGTGTATGCTTCATGCTTCCTGTGTAGACCTCATGTATTACATGTATTCACATGTATGCTTCATGCTTCCTATGTATACTTCATGTATTCACATGTACACCTCATACTTCATGTATTATGTATATCTATTTATTTGTTTCATAGGATCAAATGTATCTTCAACAAGATTACTCCATGTGTATTGAAAATGTTGTTTGTCGAAATGCTTTATAGGTTGATAAGCACTAACATAAAAGGGAGAGAAATTTATCATCGAGAAAGGCATCCATAACATCCTTGAAGAATTCAATTAAGAATACAACCTTAGACAGTGTTGCAAATAAATTAATTTAGGTTCTCACAAATAGTGATGATATAATTTAGGTTATTACATTTCAAAGGTGAATAGTTGTGACCCTTCAAATAGGAAAGACTATGACCCTTTTATAAGGAAGGGTGGTGATCATGCCTAGCGTAGATGTACCCAATTAGATGTGTTGGCGCTAACGGTTTGGCCCCATGAAGAACAAAACAAAAAGTAGCCTACCTTGCAACTTTACACTACATGCATATTGATAGGCTAAAACTTGGGTAAAGAATAAACTAGACTTGGCTTGGTCTAAATGTCAATCCAGGGATCATAAGCTTATGAAAGGTGTTGTGTCTATCTGCACAAAGGTTGCAAGTTGTGAGGCGAGTGGGGATGAAAATGCATTCCTAAACTTAGTCAATTACCTAAGTTGAAAAGCATATTAATGTTTCTAATTTTCTATGATAGGAACTACCATAGAAATTGTCACTAGTTCTGCAATATTTATGTGATAGGAATAAAAAAAATTGCGACAAGAACTATGAAAAAATTATGATGGTAAATTCTGAAATAGAAACTCAATCAACAAATATCAGACATGAAAACCATAACAATTAATTCTACAACATGGAAATAAAACGCAAATCATTAATACATGAAAATGTATTAACATCTAGAAATGTAACAAAGCAAAATATAATCAGCTAAAATCATAACACACGAAAAAACACTCTACAAAAAAAAAAATATATTTTTTACACTTCATTGACGACTGAAGAGTGGGTGCCCTTCCTCCCAGTCAATCGATGAAATCAAAAGCTTACATAATTTCCGATAAATACTTCAAAACGCTTCTCTTAATAATAATATCAAATGTATTTCCTTCTTTTTCTGGCTAAGATAATATTACATTTGAATGCATATATAGTTTTAAAGAAATATGTTTGCAATTTATAAATCAACAACTGAGGTAAATCGATTGGTTTAGGAAATGTTTGTGTGGCCTCATGGCCAATCTTTCCTTAGCCAAATGAGCCAATTTCTTAGCAATATATTAATGACATTGTTTACTAACCAATTTCCCAACAATATAATAATCACGCTTTGTTGTCATCATAAAAATATAACAATATAACCATAGCCTTTGGATTTAATGATGTAGAGAGGAAATCTAGTGTTGTATAGTTGGTGGATGAGTTGTCTCAACCTGTGGCACATGGCTAGAGGAATAAACAAGTGAAACTAAAGTCAACCATTTAGAAAAGGAAACTACAACAATAAACACGAGCCATATTCCTATAAAGAAGGTGACATAAAGTTCTTGTTAAGAATGTGGCAAGAATTTTGACTGGAAATTTGCATGTTGTGAGATATATTTTCCAAGGCTTAAAATGAAAATGCTTATTAGTAAAGATAATCAATAATTATTTTTCATATTTTTATCCCAAAACCATATTAAATATCACTCATATATATTTAATCATATGTAGTGTAGAATGGTAAAATGTTATGATAAGATATGGAAATGGAATATGAGAATGGGATTGAAGGCATATGAAAAAGGCTAAAATGTGGCATAAAATGGGACATAAATTTCTCTCATCACATATGAAATTTTTTGGAGTTTCAAAAAAACTTTCACCATGGGAAAACACCTCAAAGATATCAAAAATTGAGAGAGATTATTGTAGAGGGGCCCTACATGATCCTGTAGCCTCAAAGAGATTGTTTCTAAGTGACAATTTCTGAGTAATAGCTCCTCAAATATTGCTAATTTTTTCACTTTGGTCTCTTAAGAGGCTTCATCGATACAATATAGCTCAAACTGTTTCACCATGTTTGGGTGCGAAATTGAACCTTTCCTAGCTTAAACCCACCAATCAAAATGTGTTGGAATTGTCATTTTGGTCACATGACAAATAGAACAAAGTTTACAACACCTTGCAACTTTACATTGCATGCATTTAACCCATTTTCTATCAACTGGAAATTTGACACCATGGGAAAATGACTCAAAGATATCAAAAATTGAGAGATTATTATAGAGGGGCCCTACATGATATCGTAGACTCAAATGAAATGTTTCTAAGTGACATGATTTCTGAGTAACAACTCGTCTAAGATTGCTACATTTTTGCACTTTGGACTCTTAAGGGATATCGTCGGTACAATATAGCTCAGATTGTTTTGACATGTGTTGAGTGCAAAAAATGACAATGTCTATCCTAAACATACCCATTTGGATGTGTTGGAATTGTCGGTTTGGTCACATGATGAACAAAATGAAAGTTACACCCCTTTGCAACTTCACATTGCATGTATTTGACACTTTCTCCATCAACTAAAAACTAGACACCACAGACAAACACCTCAGAGATATCAAAAATCAAGAGAGGTTATTGTAGATGGGCCCTATGTGATCTCATAGCTTTAGACAAAATATTTCTAAGTGACAGTTTCTGTGTAACAACTCATCAAATATTTTTGTCTTTTTTCACTTTGGACTCTTAAGGGATATTGTCGGTACAATGTAGCTCAAACTATTTCAGCATGTTTGGGTACAAAAAAGGACCATGAATAGCCTAAACATACCCATCTGAATGTTTTGGAACTATCAGTTTGGTCGCATGAGGAGCATAACGAAAGTTACACCCCTTTACAACTTTACACTGCATGCATTTGACACTTTTTCCATCAACTAAAAATTGGACACCATGGGAAAACGCCTCAAAGATATCAAAAATTGAGAGAGGTTATTGTAGAGGTCCCTACATGATCTTGTAACCTCATAAAAAAAATTTCTAAGTGATGCGGTTTTTGAGTAACGACTTGTCAAAGATTGCTACCTTTTTTCACTTTGGACTCTTAAGGGATATCACTGGTATACTGTAGCCTAGACTGTTTCAGCATGTTTGGGTGCAAAACAAGACCATTCCTATCCTAAACTACCCATCCACACATGTTGGAACTATCAATTTGGTCCCACGAGGAGCATAACAAAAGTTACACCTCTTTGCAACTTTACACTACATGCATATAATGCTTTTTCCATCAACTAAAAACTTGACACCACAGGAAAATGCCTCAGAGATATCAAAAACCGAGAGAATTTATTATAGAGAGGTCCTCCACGATCTCGTAACCTCAAACAAAATGTTTCTAATTGGCATAGTTTCCAAGTAACAACTCGTCAATGATTGCTACCTTTTTGCACTTTGGACTCTTAAGGGATATCATTGGTACAATGTAGCTCAAACTATTTCAGCATGTTTGGGTGTGAAATAGGACCATTCCTAACCTAAACATATCTATTTAGACATGTTGGAACTATCGGTTTGGTTGCACAAGGAGAAGAATGAAAGTTACACCACCTTGCAACTTCACACTGCATGCATCTAACGCTTTTTCCATCAACTAAAAACTCGACACCACGAGAGAACACCTCAGATATATCAAAAACTGAGAGAGGTTATTATAGAGGAGCCCTACTGTTGGATCTTAGTTGTGATCATAGTTTGTCCTTGATGAAAAATCCACCTATTTGAGTTTCATGGTTTGACTGCTTTAGATCTAGTCTCGCAGGATCCTTATGCTCTTCATATTCAGTTTTCTTGTCATGATATATATACTTGATGGCATTTTGATGATGTCAGTTGCTTTATATGGTCTTCACATAACATGCAGTTTTTGAATTCAGCTTATTTTGATCATGATAATTACAGTTGGTTAACTTGGTGATTCACATGGTTCATGGAATGCACTTTCAAGTTTCATTTTTTACATGTTGGTAATGATGTTTGGCATGGTGTTCATTGTGATAGGCCATGCATTTGTTTCAAGGAATGCATTTTCTTCAAATATATATGTCATTTCTATCTTGACAGATCCCAGGATCTTTATGCTTTAGGTTGATCATGTTCTTGGTGATTCAGGTTCGGGTATATTCAGCTGGCATATTATTTCAGTTGATCATTTTCTATTTGATCTTGGCTTCATTTATAGTTATTTGGTTGATCTTGGCATATGTTGTCTTTATCTGGTTGCATATAATCCTCATTAGCAAGGGTTGATGACTTGGCTAAGTGAAACAAGGTCACATTGAATAATTCTTACTAGGTCTCTTTGCACTTGCTTTGTCAATGGAAGGTGACTTTATTAGTTTTCTTGAAATCTGGTTTATAATTTATACTCTACTCTTCTAGCAATTATCTTGTCTAAAGCATTTGTTTTTGGACAACGATTATTTCATCATAATACATTGGTAAAATTCCTTGAAGTATCTGATGGTTATTTTTACCTTCAGTGAGGATATTCAATTATTCATATTTTACACCATAAATGGTGTTGGGCACTAAATGTTATATTGGTATTTTTCATTGGGTGGAATTATGGAGTTGGCATCTAAAAAGGTATAAACCCTATCAGGTTTCCCTAAGCTTTCATTTGTGGTGATAGTGAATTCGACTTTGTGTAAAGTCTTTGGTAATAATACTCGACAGATTTATGTGTCCTTTTGATAGCCTTCATTTCTCATTATCCTTATCGGTTTTTGAAAATCATTGGACATTGAATAAAGGTTATTAAGTGATAATATGGATCGACATTTAGGAGAAATAATCAAGGTGATTATAGTGTCGGCCTCCATGGTAAAAGGTTCTGAATGCGGACTTAAAATCATTATAATGTTTTATAAAATCATGTGTATTGTCATTTCGGACTTCAAATTTTTATCTTTCTTGGCATATTCATCGAATACCTTGTGAAAGTATTGATTAGGGAAGATTTCATTTCATTGGCTCTTCTTGCAAAAATAGGGTTGGTAACCCTAACCGTTGCCATGACTGTGGTCTCTTCTCTACTTTGAATCTACTCTCAACTCTCTCTGTCATCATTCTTTGTTACCAAAAACAACTCATTATGAGAGCTCGACCAGCATATGGGATTTCTCTGTGCATGGAAAGTTGTTTTTGTTTGTGATATTTCAAGGGAAGTCGATGGGAGTTACAAACCTGGGCAGCTATGGTGGTTGGCATTGAATCTCTCTGGTATTTATTTGACTTTCTTGCTGCTCGAACATGTGTTATTCTCTTTATTTGAAGGATGTATTAAAGAGCAACTACTTCTCTTTGCTCGAATATGAAAGGGTGCAAATGGATCGTTGAATCTTGTGTCAGAAAATAATTCTTTGAAGTCGGTTACATTTTTCTTCATTATCAGGATTCTGAAAGGGTTGTTTGTTTCTCTCAAGCCTTTTGCGTATTGGTTTCATGATATGGGTTCGGTTACAATTCTCAAAAGGCATTAGCAATGATAGTTGTTTTGTTTTTATCAGCATGGTTAAATGTGTTGTGAAGGAAAAAGATGCCTTGGTAAAATATTGTTTCCACCTATCACTAATTATGGGTTTTTGAAAATAGATCTGTAAGGGTATTGTTTTTTTATAAAAGCTCTTTGAAAAAGATAGATGAGAATTATGGGTGCATATTGTTATTGTATTTTTGTATTTCTTGGAACATAATTGTCATGGTATTGGGCATTATCTAAAACCTTAAGTGAAGGTTCTAAAAGGAGAGTGTGCAATTTATAAAAGAGGGAAATACAGTGATTGATCACTCATTTTTGGTGTTGTTTACTCTTGAAAAACACAAGTGAAAACTTTTGTAATTGTAAATCTGCAAAAATAATGCAATGTGATAGTCTTTACAGTTGAATATGTCTAGTATTTTGAAGGTTCAATTGAGAACCTTTAGGATATTAGGGGTATTTGATTGAGAGGCTCTTGTGAGTTGATAAGTAAACAGATAAATCCTCTGATATTTGATTGTACTGAAACTAAAGAGGGGTTGGTGCTACTTTAAATCGGTGTTTCTAAATAAGGGGTTGTTGCTCCTTGAGTGGGTGCTCTGAAATTTGCATGTAAGACACTGTAAGCATTGATGTGAAAAATATAAGCCAATATGGCAGTAGTTTAGCAGTTTTTTTTTCTACCCCAGGAGGGTTTTCCACTCGGAAAATCTTTTGTCTCATGGTCTCATTTGTGGTCTCTTTACTTCACTATGATAATGTTGTAATGTTCATTTTTTTACTATGATACTTCTCTTTTCAGTTACTTAATGGTTGCATTCAACTCATGAATGTATTCATCATTGAAATATTGAGAGCATAATTTGTCTATGTTTTATTTTCTAGCAAATTGCAAAAATGGTATAAGAAACTGATTCATTTGCAAGGAACTCTTATTGCCTATGAAATGAGGACAAGAAAAACCATTTCAACATGAAAGGAAATTTATTTTACAACTGAAAATAAAGAAAAATTTGATGACAATGAATCATAATATTTTGATTCAAAAGAAACCCAATTAGTTAGAAAACTTAAAAAGGGTTCTGGAAAATACAAGGGAAAACTTCCCTTTAAGTGTTTTAACTATGGCAAGATTGGAAACTTTGCTGCTAAGTGCCCCTATGATGATCAAATCAGTGACAATGAGAAATCTAATAAATTGCCTAAGAAGAAGGCCTATAAACCTGAAATAAAGTTCAATTTCAAAAAGAAGAAGAGTTTGTTTAGTAAAGATGAAACTGATACTGAAACAAAAGACTCTTTAGTTGAGGAAGATGAAACTTTATTTATGGTTGAAGTTAAACTACAAGAAGAGACTAACAACAATGATCTAGAAGGTGAACTAAAATGTGCCTTAAAGGAAATTAAGAGACTCAAAAACAAAATCAAGAATAGAAATCAGATCAAGTTCTTGCTCAAGAACATAAACCTAATCAAGAAATAATCTCTTTGAAAACTTAGCTTCAAGAAGCTAAGAGAGTTGAGGACTGTCTTCAAGTAACTATAAGTTTCAAATATCAAGAACAGTAATTGGAACAAGAATTTGTTTGTCTTAGAAAGGAAATTGAAAGGTATGAAAGTACCTTAAAACTTAATGAGATTCTCAGCAAGCAGAAATTGAATAAAGATAAAACTGGTGTTGGGTTTGAAAAGGGTGAATGCTCAATTGATAATTCAAAGCAAAAAGGCTCTTCTGAAAACAAGAGTTCCAGTCCAAATCATCTTGAATCTAGTAAGAATAATGTTTATTCCTTTAAGGACAATACAACATCTTACAGATTCAATCCCTTCTTTTATGGTTACTATTTTTACTGCAACAAATTTGGCCATAAAGTAAGTACTTGCAGGCTTATGACTTCTAGAATACCAAAATTTGGACATAAGCAGTACTTTGGCTTTTTCAATCAAGTCAAATGCTTTAAATGCAATACTTTAGGACACACAGTCAAACAATGCAAAATTGATCTGCATAATAAACAACAGAAAACTAAATCAGTTTGGAGACCTAAAAATGTTAAAATCCTAGAGCAAACAATGCTGGTCCAAACTGCTTTTCACTCTAAAAGGAAGGACTTGTGGGTCCTAGATAGTGGTTTTTATAACCACATGACATGAGACAAGGATAAATTCATGAAACTTGAAGATTATGTTGGTGGTTATGTAAAGTTTGGTGATAACACTGGTATATAGATTAGAGGTAAAGGCTCACTTCTGTTAAATGAGGATACACCTATCTACAATGTGTATTATGTGGAAGGCCTAAAACACAACTTGCTTAGTGTTAGCGAAATCTATGATAGTGGTTATCATTTTATGTTTACTTCACAGGGATGTGAGATCAAGAACAAGTTTGGAAAACTTGTTGCAGCTGGGAGAAGAACCAAAGGTAATGTTTATAATCTTCTTGACACCTCTCTTAATGATAACAATGAATGTATGTGTCTAATAGGTCAAGTTGAAGAAATTTGGCTATGGCATAAAAGATTAGTACACATAAACTTTGAAAATCTAGTTAGAATCAGTAAAAGTCAGAATGTTAGAGGTTACCAGTCTTTAACAAACCATAAAATGTTTTGCAAAGAATGTTTAAGTGGTAAACAAAATAGACTCAGTTTCAAGATAAAAGAACATTCTTCAACAAAGCCCTTATAGCTAGTACATACATATTTGTGTGTCCCAACTAGAACAAGGTCAATTAATGGTGAAAATTACTTTATGTTGTTTGTATATGATTACACCAGAATGGTTTGGGTTACATTTCTTAAACATAAATCAGAGGAATTTGAAAGGTTCAAAATCTTTCATAAAATGGTTGAAAAAGAATCTGAATTAAAACTTAAATGTCGAAGATCTAATAAAGGAGGTGAGTTCACCTCTCAGGAATTTATTGATTATTGTGAAAAACATGGCATTCAAAGGCAATATGATGCAACTAGAACACCTCAACAAAATGGGGTAGTTGAACGTAAAAACAAAACTATAAAGGAAATGGCAAGAACAATGTTAGATGAGGCTAAGTTGTCTAACATGTACTGGAAAGAAGTTGTTCATACAGTTGTGTACATTCTAAATAGAGTGAAACTTATGGTGGAAATAAAATACACTCCTTTTGAATTATGGCATGGAAAAATTGCCTCTATAAAACATTTTAGGATCTTTGGCAGTAAGTGCTATATCAGAAAAGATGATGATCATCTAGGCAGCTTTCAATCAAAATGTGATGAGGGTATCTTTTTGGGATACTCAACTCACAGTAAATCCTATAAATGTTATAACAAAAGGATCAATAAAATTGTAGAGGTAGTCAATGTGAAAGTTGATGAAACACCACATTTAGGAACTGATATTGTGCAAATTGATGAGGAAGAAACAAAAATAGAACTAGAGATAAAATCTGAAAAAATGTTGAAACAACAAGTCATAAACATGATGAAACAACAAGTTCTGAAAATTGTGTGCCCAAAAATCCTTCAAAATCTCTTGCTAAATATCATCCTAAAGATTGGATTATTGGGGATAGATATGCAGGAGTTCAAACTCGAAGAAAGGCTTCTAAAACTGAAGAACAAGCTCAAATAGAAGAGCATACAACCTTTTATTTAGTCACTGAATTTGAACCCAAAAATTATGATGAAGCTCTCATAGATGAATGTTGGGTTAATGCTATGCAGGAAGAAATAAATCAGATTGAGAAAAAACAAACTTGGGAATTAGTCCCAAGACCTGATGACAAGAATATCATTGGTGGCAAATGGATTTACATAAATAAGCTTGATGAAATTGGAAATGTTGTTCACAACAAGGTAAGGTTTGTCTACAAAGGCTATGCTCAACAAGAAGTTATTGATTTTGGTGAAACCTTTGCACCTGTTGCTAGACTAGAATCTATTAGAATATTCTTGGCTTATTTTGTTTATAAAATATTCACTGTTTATCAAATGGATGTCAAAACTAATTTTTTGAATGGCTATTTAGATAAAGAGGTCTATATGGAACAACCTGAAGGATTTGTTTGCAAAAATAAGCCTAATCATGTTTACAGGTTGAAAAAGGCCCTCTATGGCTTAAAACAAGCACCTAGAGCATGGTACTCTAGGCTGGATAATCATTTGACATCAAGTGGATTTGTTAGAGGAGGTGTTGACAATAATATTTGTGTTAAGATTGAAGGTATTGATATTTTAGCTGTTGAGATTTATGTTGATGATACCATCTTTGGCTGCAATTATGTTGCTTTAAGCAAAAAATTCTCTCATATTATGGAATCTGAATTTGAAATGTCAATGTTGGGAGAATTGAATTTCTTTCTAGGTCTTCAATTTTCTCAACTTGAAAATGGTATATTTCTCTCTCAAACCAAGTATGCTAGAGAGATGCTTAAGAAATATGAAATGGATGAATTTCATCCCGTTAGCACTCTAATGGTTACAGGTTGCAAACTCACTAAGGTTGATGATTCTCCTGATGTAAATCAATCTGAATATAGATCAATGATTGGTAGTCTATTATATTTAACTGCTTCTACACCTGACATAATGCAAGCAATTTGCATGGTTGCAAGCTTTCAGGAAGAACCTAAGGAATCTCATATTACTGTTGTTAAAATAATCTTTAAATATGTTCAAGGCACTCTTGACTATGGACTTTGGTAACCTTGAAGCAATTATTTTCTTTAATTGCTTATACTGATGTTGACTAGGCTAGTTGTTTGGATGATAGGAAGAGCACCAGTGGTGATGCATTCCTTCTAGGTGATTGTTTAGTGGCATGGCACAACAAGAAACAAGAATTTGTTTCTCTTTCCATTGCTGAGGTAGAGTACATAGTTGTCACTTCTTGTTGCACTCAAGTATATTGGATGACACAAACTTTATCTGATATGGGTATTACAGTTTCTAAGCCTATTTCTATTCTCTATGATAACACTAGTGTAATTAAAATTTATAAAAATCTTGTTATGCACTCTCTCACTAAGCATATTTCTATCAAGTTTCACTTTCTTTGCGAAAAAGTGTTGGCTAATGAAGTGCGTTTATAGTTTGTTGCTTCACAAGAGCATGTTGATATTTTCACCAAGCCTTTATCTAAAGAAGTATTTGAAAGGCTGAGACATTGGTTGGGAGTTATATCTCAATATTTACTTCACTGATTTACCCATTTTTGGCTTAGGGGGAGCTTGTTATAGAATTTATTCGTTTATATTTCTCTTGCAAATTGTGTTTGTTGCACTATTGCTCTACTTGTAGCTGGTTCTTATGGTATTTGGTTGGCTTCTTAGTTGTGTTTCATGGCATTGCACATTCTCCTCTTTTATCCTTTGTCATTGAGGAAAAAAGGGGGAGAGTCATTTGTGTTTTTTGATCAAGGACAAAGGAGGAGTTTGTTGGATCTCAATTGTGATCATAGTTTGTCCTTGATGAAAATTCCACCTATTTGAGTCTCATGGTTTGATTGATTCAAATCTGGTCTCGCAGGATCCTTATGCTCTTCATATTAAGTTGTCTTGTCATGATATATAATTGATGGCCTTTTAATGATCTCGGTTGCTTTATATGGTCTTCACATAACATGCAGTTTCTGAATTTATCTTGTTTTGATCATGATAATTATAGTTGGTTAATTTGGTGATTCACATGGTTCATGGCATGTACTTTCAAGTTTCAGATTTTACATTTTGGTAATGATGCTTGGCATGGTGTTCATTGTTACATGGCATGCATTTGTTTCATGGCATGCATTTTCTTCAGATATATATGTCATTGCTATCTTGACAGGTCCTAGGATCTTTATGCTTCAGGTTGATCATGTTCTTGGTGATTCAGGTTCAGGTATATTTAGCTGGCATATTATTTTAGTTGATCATTTTTTGTTTGATCTTGGCATATGGTGTCTTTATCCAATTTCATATAATCCTCATTAGCAAGGGTTGATGACTTGGCTAAGTGAAACAAGGTCACATTGAATAATTGTTACCAGGTCTCTTTGCACTTGCTTTGTCAATGGAAGGTGACTTTATTAGTTTTCTTGAAATTTGGTTTATAATTTATACTCTGCTCTTCTAGAAATTATCTTGTCTGAAGCATTTGTTTTTGGACAGTGAGTATTTCATCATAATACATTGGTAAAATTCCTTGAAGTATCTGATGGTTGTTTTTACCTTCAGTGAGGATATTGAATTATTCATATTTTACACCATAAATGGTGTCGAGCACTAAATGTTATATTGGTCTTTTTCATTGGGTGGCATTATGGAGTTGGAATCTAAAAAGGTACAAACCCTATTGGGTTTCCCTAAGCTTTAATGTGTGGTGATAGTGAATTCGACTTTGTGTAAAGTCTTTGGTAATAATCCTTGGCAGATTTATGTGTGCTTTCGACAGCCTTCATTTCTCATTATCCTTGTCGATTTTTGAAAATAATTGGACATTGAATAAAGGTTATTAAGTGATAATATGGATTGACATTTAGGAGCAATAATCAAGGTGATTATAGTGTCGTCCTCTATGGTAAAAGGTTCTGACAGCAGACTTAAAATCAATATAATGTTTTATAAAATCATGTGTATTGTCATTTCGGACTTCAAATTTTTA
The DNA here is from genome assembly GCA_007115665.2 of Sequoiadendron giganteum. Lineage (NCBI taxonomy): Eukaryota > Viridiplantae > Streptophyta > Pinopsida > Cupressales > Cupressaceae > Sequoiadendron > Sequoiadendron giganteum. The sequence goes on along the minus strand of CM021101.1, from coordinate 439,332,836 downwards.
TCTTTCTTGGCATAGTCATCGAATACCTTGTGAAAGTATTGATTAGGGAAGATTTAATTTTATTGGATCTTCTTATAAAAATAGGGTTGGTAACCCTAACCACCATCATGAGTGTGGTCTCTTCTCTACTATGAATCTGCTCTCAGCTGTCTTTGTCATCATTCTTTGTTACCAAAAACAACTCATTATGAGAGCTCGACTAGTAAATGGGATTTCTCTATGCATGGAAAATTGTTGTCGGTTGTGATCTTTCAGGGGAAGTCGATGGGTGTTACATAACTGGGAAACTATGGTGGTTGGCGTCGAATCTCTCTGGTATTTATTTGACTTTCTTGCTACATGAACATGTATTATTCTCTTTATTTGAAGGATGTATTAAAGAGTAGTTACTTCTCTTTGCTCAAATATGAAAGGGTGCAAATGGATTGTTTAATTTTGTGTGAGAATAGCATGCTTTGAATTCGGTTACATTTATCTTCATTATCAAGATTCGGAAAGGGTTGTTTGTTTCTCTCAAGCCTTTTGTGTATTGGGTTCATGATGATATGGGTTCGGTTACAATTCTTGACAAGCATTAGCAGTGATAGTTGTTTTGTTTTTATCAGCATGGTAAAAAAATTTGTGAAGGAAAAAGATGCCTTGGTAACATATTGTTTCCACCTGTCACTCATTATGGGTTTTTGAAAACAAATCTGTAAGGGTATTGTTTTTTGATAAAAGCTCTTTGAAAAAGAAAAATGAGAATTATGGGTGCATACTGTTATTGTATTTTTGTATTTCTTGTAACATAACTGTCATGGTATTGGGAATTATCTAAAACCTTTGGTGAAGGTTCTAAAAGGAGAGTGTGCATTTTGTAAAAGAAGAAAATACAGTGATTGATCACTAGTTTTTGGTGTTGTTTACTCTTGAAAAACACAAGTAAAAACTTCTGTAATTGTAAATATGAAAACATAATGCAGAGTGATAGTCTTTATAGTTGAATATGTCTGGTATTTTGAAGGTTTGATTGAGAACCTTTAGTATATTAGGGGTATTTGATTGAGAGGCTCTTGTGAGTTGATAAGTAAACAGAGAAATCCTCTGATATTTGATTGTACTGAAACTAAAGAGGGGTTGGTGCTCCTTGAAATTAGTGTTTCTAAATAAGGGGTTGTTTCTCCTTGAGTGGGTGCTCTAAAATTTTCTTGTAAGGCACTATAAGCAGTGATTTGAAAAATATAAGCCAATATGGCAGCAGTTTAGGAGTGGTTTTCCACTCGGAAAATATTTCATCTCATGGTCTCATTTGTGGTCTAGTTACTTCACTGTGATAATGTTGTAATGTTCATTGTTTTACTATGATACTTCTCTTTTCAGTTACTTAATCGTTGCATTCAACTCATGAATGTATTTATCATTGAAATATTGAGAGCATAATTTTTCTATGTTTTATTTTCTGGAAAATTGCAAAAATGGTTTAAGACACTGATTCACACCCCCCCCCCTCTTAGTGCCATTTTCTCTCCAACACCTATGTGATCTTGTACCTTCAGAGGAAATTTTTTTAAGTGACACAATTTCTAAGTAATAGCTCATGAAAGATTACTGCCTTTTTGCACTTTGATCTCTTAAGAGACTTCTTCAATACAAAGTAGCTCAAACTATTTCTGTGTGTTTGGGTGTGAAACAGGACCTTCCCTAGCTTAAAACTACCCATCCGAATGAGTTGGAACTATCAGTTTCGTCACACAATGAATAGAGAAGAATCCACACATGCAGCTTCCTCAAATTCTTGAGTAGGAAGAATCTCTTCATTAAATATAGTATCTATCTCATTCGTTTTGGTCTGCTTTCCATCTGTTCACATATTGGAATACATTGCAAGCTACCACAATGCTGACATGTGCCATCTAAGCATAATTTCTTGTAGAATATTTGACCTTCCTCTCCTTCACATAAAATTATTGATATGAAGTCTCTTGAAGATGTTGGTGGGGCATGCATTCCACAAGCCTACAAAATATTGTTAGTATGCAAATCTAAACATACAAAATGATAAACATCAAAATGGTTAGAAAATTCAATATGTAATCTACACCAACAAGTAGTGCATGTGTGATTTATTTTGACATAGAAAGGTTTTATCATTTCAAAATATCTTTGAAATTTTTTAACTTGAGGATAAATCTATAGAAATTTACCAAAAAATTGTTTTTGAGTCGTATCCAAAAAATTCTTTGAATGTGGCTCACAGTTTTGACTACCGATTCGCTTTCTTACCACATCCCTTTGATTCAGAGATACCCTTGTGTAATTATTCCAAAAGTCTTCAATTAATGATCTCAATTCTTTAATAATTGGTGTATCTTTTCATGGTAGTCTCCTTGATAATTCCCATAATTCATTGGCATCGGTGTCCTTGATTCTTTGGCGCCTTCCAATAGCTCTTGATAAAGTTTTTTTATTAATTCTCAATGCTTGACTTGTGTTTCTAATGAGATGATCTTTCCTCATTTGATTACTTACTATTGTTGATGTAATGACACACCATGTGACATTACTATCTTTTATACATGAGGTGTTACCCACACTCTCATATGCACTTATTAGATTCTTCACAATAGATTTTTCACTTGAAGCCTCCAATGTTCTCAACCCAAGAATCTTCATGATGGACCTATACTTTATACTTCGCATCATTTCAACAAATAGTTGACATCTTGCAATCTCATTTAAATTTTCAAAGAACACTCTCCAAATATTATGAGCATATCTTCTACAAGTGCGTTTTGGAATCTTACCTTCCATTGGCTACAAAATATTCTCATCAATATCAATCAAATACTTTGGCTTTCTATGTAAAATTCTAGGTGGTGTTCTCAAATTAAATTCATCTCAACATTAGGAATTTCATCAATATTTAAAAAAAGAGATGGACTAGATGGCATACCTTTGATTGGATATGGAATAGATGGCGTACCTTGAGTTTGAGGTGGGAATGATGGCATACCTCCTTCATCACCTATGAATTATGATGCACTCTCAATTTGAGATGCGGTTGATGGTGTTGGGCTCCATCTTGACTTGGAGTAGAGGACGTGTCTCCAACTACTGTATTCAAATCTATCATAGCATAAATTTTTTGCATTTGTTCCCTTTGTGCCGCCACTACCATATCTCTTGTTGATGGTTGAGGTTCCTCTTCAATTGGAATGTCTTCAACAATTGTGTCCAATTTCCTCTTCTCATGAAGTTCCCCCATATTTCTTTCTTTCTTTGCATTCTTAGCTTCTTGCTCTTCCTGTGTTGGTTTAATCCTTGATCATTTCCTCGACATGACAGATAATTTTATTTGTAGCATGATAAAGAGATAAATATTAGTTCCTAAAAATGATTCCATACAAATAAATTAAATATATTTCATTCAACCCTTCATATAAAATACATGCAATCATCATGTAGAAGAGTAAATGTCACTCAATGATGATGAATAAACAAGTGCGCTAAAAACATAAGGAAAATGGAAAGCAAATTTTTTTGAAGTATTTCTACCTTGCAAGAATTTATCATTTGACTTTGCTCTGGCCATTTTCTAATGTATGAACTACCAATATAATGTCTATAAATAGACATGTATGCAAAATGTGATAGCATAGACAAAGCACATGAATTTTTTGATGGAATGCCTTAAAGAAATGTGGTCTCATGGAATGCCATGGTTGCAAGATAAGCCCAAAATGTATTTTTTTAAATACATTACAAAATTTTAAGAAAATACAATTGTCTTGAGTATAAATCCAAATTCCATAACTTTTGTCAACATCCTACCTTCAGAACAAGGTATGGGCATCAGTAAAAACATTAAAAGAAAGGGGGATTTTTTGTCAAATGTTATTATTTCAACCCCCTTCACATAAATGTATGAGAAATGTGGAAGCATGGACAAGCCATGTGAATTTTTTGACAAAATAAATCAAAGAGATATGTCATGGATTGCAATGATTGTGGGATATGCACAAAATGGATTTGTTGAAAAGGTTTTGGAAACTTCCCAGCAAATGCAATTAGTGGGTGTCAAGCCAAATTGTACAACCTTTGTCAAGATCCTCCCTACCCATGCCAAGAAATGATTTTTGGAATAGGATATGGGCATCCATCAAAGCATTAAGGATAGAGGCATTTTTAAAATTTATAGTTATAGCTTACCCTAGTAGATGTGTAAAAAAATGTGGAAGCATAAACAAGATAGGTGTATTGTTTGTAAAAATGCCTCAAAGAGATATGGTCTCATGGATCATAATGATTGTAGAATATGCACAAAATGGATTTTAAAAAAATAAAATAGAATCTTTCAAGCTAATGCAATTGGAAAGTGTAAAGCCAAAATCGACAACCTTTGATAGCATCCCCCTACATTTTCCAAAATGGTCTATTTCAAACAAGGTATGGGCATCCCTCAAAGCATAATGGAAGGGGGGGTTTTATCAAATTTTATAGTTGAAAATTCCCTATTAGACATGTATGAAAAATGTGGAAGCATAGACAAGTCACATGAACTATTTGACATATAATTGCTCAAATAAAAGTGGTCTCATGGAATACCATGATTTTATAATATGAACTAAATGATTTTTTTGAACTTTAGGTATTATAAAATTTTAAGTAAATGCAATTTGTAAATGAAAAGACAAATTTCATGACTTTTTCCAACATCCTCCCTGTCTATGCCAAAATGGGAGCTTTAGAAAAAGGTATGGACATCCATCAAAGCATAATGGAAGGGGGATTTTTTCTCAAATGTTATAGTTGCAACTACCCTAGTAGAAATGTATGAAAAATGTGGAACCACATACAAGGCACACAAACTATATGTCATAATTCCTTAGAGAAGGGGAAATGAAGAATCTATGTGGATATTATAACAATGTAAACCATGATTTATAATGAGAATTTTCAAAGGAACCCCCCTTGAATGCTCATATATGTAAGAAAATAAAAACAAACAATGATGAACATGGAATATGAATTTTAACAAAATCTAATACATTTGATTAAGTCTATGTATGTTGAGCACTCATAATTTATCATACTTAGCAAAATCTAATCCCAAAATTAATATAATAACAAAATCAAAGCATTGTATTAAGCATGTATGATAAGGGATGATAAAGAAACATAATAGAATGAAGGAAAATATAAAGAACATGTATAAAGACTTGGCATACCTAAAAAACAAAGATTCAAATGGAGAAACTACCCAATTATGTGTAGTATTTTTTCTTCTTGTATCAAACTCCTCAACAATTTGAGCTTTTCACAAACTTGCTTCCTTTTCAACGATCGATTGTATATAACTCTAATAGAATTACTAAAAACTATACAATTAACCAGTGTATAATGTTAAGTTCCTACAATTCAATCACAATTAACATTGCAACACTACAAAAATTGAAACTTGAATTGATATATATCAAATTCAATGTGAAAACTCTATTATTTCCTCCTTTGTAAGTTGGAAAACTAGAAAAAGGTGGTGGAAAGTTGATGCAAAGGTGGTAGAATGTGTAAAAATTACATGTACACTTCCCAATAGAGTCAAAAAGCATTTTTTTGTTAGATCATGTGCATAACTAGGATAATAATAGAGCATGTGGGCCTAGCTCATAGGTGTCCTATCTATTTTACCATTTTTAGAGCAAGCCAAAATGTGCTCATGTTATAATGCAAGCATGTTTTAGCTTGCTCTAAAAAATGACCATATTTCAACTTCTCCAAAATGTGCTTGTGTTATGGAGAAGTTGATTTTTTAAAGGTTTCCTAACTCTTATCATGTGTCAATATGGGCCTGGGTTGGCATACATCAATGAGACCTTTCTTTGACCAATTATGACATCTTCTAAGTGTTATGTATGTCTTGTTTTGTGCGTGGTATGTAGTTTCACTAGAATTCCCTATATGCTCGAGCATGTAGATTAACCCTCAACCCTATCCCTTAAACCATAATCCCTTAAACCCTCAACTCATAAACCCTAATCCCTTAAACCCTCAACCCTTAAAACTTAAATCCTAAACGTTATCCATAAACCCTCAACCCTCAACACTATACCTTAAACCCTAATCCCTTAACCCTAAACCCTAAACCCTATCCCTAAAGCCCCAACCCTCAACCCTGAAACCTTAAATCCTAGACCCTCAAACCTCGACACTACGCCTTAAACCCTAATCCCTCAACCCTCCACCCTAATCCCTCAACCCTTAAACCCTCAACCCTTATCCACCCCTCTCCTTCCCTATCTCCCTCACCCCCATCTCTCCCCTATCTCTCTCACCCCTCTCTCCCTAGGCTTTAAGTCTCTCACTTGTATATCTATCAAGGCTCTTTATATATTTCCCTCCCTCTCCATCTCTCTCCCTCCTCCTTACCCCTATGTCCCTCAAGTTGTGAACTTCTCTCTCCCATTTTTTTCTCTCTCCACTCACCTCTCTATCTCTCACCTCTCTCCCCCTCACCTCTCTACCTCTCCCCTCTCTAGGTCTATCAATCACTCCTTTTCTACCTCTCCATCCCTCCTTAGCCATCTAGGTCTCTCACTCCTTGTCTCATTACCCACCCCTCTCCCCCCTCTATCTCTCTCACTCCTACATCTTCCCCTATGTATCTCACCCCTCTCTCCCTATGACATAGGTCTCTCACCTCTATATCTCTCAAGGCTCTCTAGGTATTTCCCTCCCTCTACACCTCTCTCCCTCTTCCTTACCCCTCTTTCTCTAATTTTTTGAACTTATCTCTCCCATTTTCTTTTATCTCTCCCCTTACCTCTCTATCTCTCACCTCTCTCTCCCCCTCGCCTCTCTACCTCTCCCCTCTCTAGGTCTCTCAGTCACTCCTTTTCTACCTCTCCATCCCTCCTTAGCCATCTCATTTTCTTCTATCTCTCCCCTCACCTCTCTGCCCTCAACCTTTAAACCCTTAAGCCCTTTACCCTCTACCCTACACATTAAACCCACAACCCTAATACCTCAACCATATACCTTAAAACCTTAATCCCTTAAACCCTCTACTCTCTACCTTGTACATTAAACTATCAACCCTAATCCCTAAACCCTATACCTTAAACCCTTAAACCCTTAATACCTCAACCCTCAAATTTCAACCCTCTACCCTATACATTATATACTCAACCCTAATCCTTGAACCCTCAAACCTTAAACCCTAAACCCTCAACCCTAATCCATCAACCCTATACATTTAACCATCAAACCTAATCCTTCAACCCTCAACCCTTAAACCCTCAACCCTTAAACCCTCTACCCTCAACCCCTCTACTCTATACATTAAACCCTTAACCATAATACATAAACCCTAAACCTTAAACCCTAATCTCTTAACACTCAACCCTTAAACCCTAGTCCCTTAATCCCTCAACCCTTAAAACCTAAACCCTTGACTCTTAAAACTTAAAGACTTAAACCCTCAACCCTTAAACCCTATCCATTAAACCCTCAACCCTTAAACCCTCAACCCTAAACCCTATCCATAAATCCTCAACCCTCAACTCTTAAACCTTGAACCCTAAACCCTATCTATAAACCCTCTAACCTCGACACTATATCTTAAACCCTAATCCCTCAACCCTTAAACCCTTAATTCTTAAACCCTTCCTCAAACCTTAAACCCTTAAACCCTAAACTCTCAACCCCTAGATACCCTCAAACCCTATACCCTATACACTTAACCTTGGACACTCAACCTTGAACATTATTCCTCAACCTTCAAACCTATACTCTATACCCTATACTTATGCCCTAAACCCTCAACCCTCATCCATATGCCTTATACCCTCAACCTTAAACCCTAAACCCTATATCTTAGACACTCAACCTTGAATATTATCCCTCAACTGTAAAATCTCAACCCTCTACCCTATACCCTCAACCATATACTTAAGCCCTAATCCCTCAATCCTCAAACCTATACCTTAAACCCTTAAACCTACACCCACAAATCCTTATCCCTATACCCTATAACCTCACCCTTATACCCTAAACCCTGAATATTGCTCCTCAACCCTATACTTAAAACCTAAACCATACACTCTCAACTCAAGTCACCCTATGCCTTATATACCCTCAATCTATATCATAAACCCTAAACCCTAATCCCTATACCTTACACACTTAATCTTATACACTCAAAAAGATGAATATTATCCCTCAACTATAACCCTCTACCTATTACTTAAGCTCTAATCCCTCAACCATCAACCATATACCTTAAACCCTAAACCCAAAAACCTCAACCCTCAACCCCAAAAACTATACCCTCAGGTCCTTATATACCCTAAACACAAAACCCTTACATACATACATATAGGCATACATACATATATACAAGCATATATACATACATATAAGAATACATATATACACACATACATATAAGCATACATACATGAATACATACATACATACGTACATACGTACATATAGGCATACATACATATATACATGCATACAAGCATTGCATGCATGCATGCATACATACATACATACAACCATACAACCATACATACAAGCATACATATATACATACATACATACATATAAGCATACATACGCTTATACGTACATACATATAAGCATACATACATATATACAAGTCTGCATACATACAGGCATACATATAGGCATGCATACATACATACATACATACAAGCATAAATATAATCAGGCATCCATACATACATAAATGCAAATGTATATACAAACATACATCAATCAAACATACTTAACAAACTTGAACATAAAACATTCCAAGCGAGACATAACACGAGCCCGTTATAACACACCCATGTTATGTCAAACTTGACAAACATGTAGCAAAATTTTGCAAAAAAGAAAAAAATGTAAAGCAAAACATAATGTGAGCGTGTTATAACACGCTCACGTTATATGTTGCTTTTGGGAATCCCCAAGCCTTAGGGTTGGGATTTGTTTTGGATTTGCAACCCAAAGGCTCAGAGTGCCTTCCCAACATCCAAAGATGTTTTGTTGCATATTCTAGAGGATTTCACATAATCTCATTCATGTTAACCGTCAAGTTTGCACGTGTTTCAAGTTCGAACAAATCAAGCACCTGAGTAATGTTAGGCTTTCTCTTAGCTATTTAACGATGTAATTTTTTTCACATTTTGGCAATGTTAAGCCTTTCATCTTTAATTAATTTTGTTTGTGTCCTTTTTTTGGCAAAAACCAGTGTTTGGTATTTTTTACTTTATAATTTAACCGTTCATTGAAATTTCAAATAAATTACATTTTTATAAACTAGACTCCATTCTACACATATTTAAAAAAAATCAACCAATTTTCAAAATTTATAGGGGTAGCATGGCCAAAATTCTATTTTTCAAGATGTGTCCACTTTGAAAATTAGTAAAAAACAAATATTTATTAAAAAATTATCAAAAAAATCGGGCATAAACTACATGTTAGCTAATTTCTCACTGAAGCAATTTAAAAAATACCAAAAAAAGTTAACCTTTTGAGGGAGCCACAAAGCATGCTATGTTATGTTTTTTTGATAGAAACAACACCATTTTTTGTGGCGCCCTCTTTTGAACCCCTTAATCTATACCGTTTTCAAAAAAAATAGTAGTTTAGAAAGTAGACTTGAAGCACTATGAACATTGTTTTTGTTGCATCTTAAAATTTTGAGTGTAACTTTGCTCAATTTCTCATCCAAGGATAGTATTTCCTGATTTTTTTAAAAAGTGGCCACTTAAGACCCCTTTTTGGCCCCCATCTTCTTGCACTTACCATACCTGATATCCTATCATGAGAAATATAAGTGGATTATCTTTTCCATGATATGAATATGAGTAAACCAAGTTTTGAAAATTAATTCATACTCTTTATAACTATTATGAACTATTGTAGAGGTTGAATATTAGCATCATCAATAAAATATTTATGTTTCTACATTGTAGTGATTTTTAATCGCTATTATAACCATTTGTGAATAGTGAGAAGTAGTACATTATTGTTTGAATATTTCTTATTGTTAGCTATACATTACACTATTACCCATGTATGTTGTTTTTTATGCATGTTAATATTTGTGAATACTATTGTTACATGTGAGGATAAAGGTAAATATATATTTTTTATATCATTTTAAACATAGAAATAACTTTTATATAGCAATGATATAGTTATTTTTGTAACTTTATAACTGCATAATAGTGTAAACAATGTAATACTAACTACTATGCTAACATTCCCCCTTATTACATTGTTCCTACAAATGCACCCATGAAACCTCATAATTCACCTTGCCAAGGACCCCCCTTAAGGATTACATAAAAAAACTTGTTGATTACATAAAATAAATACACATTCTTGAGAAAATATTATTTTGAAGAAACAAATCTCGAATTAAGTGGAAATCCATCAAGTTGCCTCATGACCCTCAAAATGGTGTTACTCTAAGCTTAATTATTGAGTTCTCTTTTCTTCAAACCCTTGAATCCCAAATTCCCAAATTATTGAACAACAATCAATACTAAGCTTTGCACTCATAGAGCTCCATCAAATTGTCTCTTGTGTAAGGAAGCTAGGGTAGCAAAACAACTTCCTACACTAATCTTGAGAGGTAGATAATGCAAATCTTTACAGATATTTATAAAAGTTACAAAAACTTAAACAAAAATAAACATAAATATCATGCATACCGCAACACAATGATTTACATGGGGAAAACCCTTTCGGGAGAAAAACCCCACACTCCAAAATTTGCCCAATATATTATTTAGAAATCACAAAGATTACAATATACTTGCAGAGCAAGCTTCTCACAGGAGTATCACCCATAAGAGATCCAGAGGTAACAATACCTCTCTCAAACTCTTAGAATACATCGTAATGCACAGTCGTAATACAATGCCCTCATAAAATAGGGTTGTCAAGCAAGTCAAGCCAAAAAAATATCGACCATCGGATCTAAGACTTAATGATGAATGGTCCAGATTTTCAATAATAAAATATACATAAATTTTGGCTTTTAAGGGTGCTACCTCTAAGCCCCCATTGGGTGGATGATCCCCTGGGACCCCTCGTGGGGGTACCCCTCCCCCTGTATCCCCCACACTTACCTATCAACAGTAAACCTTTTGTAATTACAAGGTTGAGACACATTTTCCCAACATATTGACCCTCGTAAGGGTATAATTCTCAATCATAATCTCATGAACTCATTGGAAAACAATCCATATTGAGTTTCAATGCCAAATCCCTTACCTACCTCCAAAAATAAAACCTCAAAATATATGTATTCTTCAAATTCATCAACATCAACAAGGAAAGAAAACATGCTTCTCATGCAAAGCACCATCTCAAAGTGAGAAGTTGACTCGAGATTATGTAAATTCCTCCATCCTCTGGTGCCACCAACCTCCAATTCGTTCTTGTTACTCTTCAACTACCATATTTATCATTCAAATATTCAAAGGCCCTCTTAGGTGTGACATAAATGACAAGACTACAAGCACTATATGTAGCCATGATTAAATTCAAATAATAGATGTCTAGCTCAACAAATAATTCATCCATTATAATAAAAAAAACTTTAATGGATTTGATATGACCATTTTCTTTGTTGTGTGTGGAATCATTCCTCTAATTATCCTCCTTATTTAAAAAAAATGTCATTAAGCCCTTCTTTCTCATAAAAATGTGTGACTTAAAGGAATACAAAGTAAATTAGATTTTTAACGTTACCTTTAATTACTTCACCAATTAAAGTTTTAATACTACATTTAATTACTTCACCAAATCAAACTGCCAACATTGTTTCCAAACCCTAACCTCTTTAATATTTAACATTCTATATGCAATGAAACTAAACTATTACACTCCTCATAACTCCAAAAAACAATTCACGCTAACCTTATCCCTCCAAATTAGTCTTTTCAAATACTTCCCCCTTTCAAATGTACTTTGTTTCAAAGAAAATTATAAAGATGAAATAAAATAGACTCTAGAAACATAAATCTCCTCTAATGAATAAAAAAAAACTAATGGCTCTTTATTTTAACCACATTTTAGTGTTCTTCACATATGGCTTCCTTCAATTCCTCTGAATACTTCAAATGATATACTTTTCCAAAATGGAACTATAAACTAATATCTTAGGAAAAATTCTCTTAATCATACAAACTTGAGTGAATCTATATTTTTTTACCTTCAAGAAATATGAGCATATGCCCTCAAAACCACTCTTGAAAACACCTTCAATATTGTTGTCCTAGTTTTTGTTGTCAATTGCTCAAATTTCAAATCTTTCAAATTGATGTATTGGGTCTTCCTTAGGTGTTCACCATGTAAATCATGTTCCTGATCAAATTGTGAATCTTCTTCTCTTTTCAATGTCAGTTTGTGTTACATCACTCTTTTAAAAGAAATTTAGGTGTGTTTCTCCAATATCAAATTGGTTTCACCTAGTTCAATAAAGCAAATTATTGGTTCGATTTTGAAATCGAGTGCAATGGAAAAATTCATGAAAATAATTAAATTTGAAAAAAAGTGTAAACCGGTGTAAATTCCTTCGCTAGGGATATTCCTAGAGGTGTTTTGGCCAATGTGGCTAGTTTTTAGTCTTGACACCTCATAGATTGAGATATTTTAATGCTTCAATTTTTCATGTGCACGATTACATAAACAATTAAATTTGTGTTTTCAGATGAGATGGGAAAATTTCACTCGCTAGGTTTCATCATATCGATGTTCTAGACAATCTAGAAAAAAATTAGTCGAAGATGTGAAGCCAATCAAAAGTTATGATAATTGATTTTTTAGTGGGCTTGTGAGGTAAATTGGCTTGGAGAGGTTGCATCAAAGGTTTTTTGGAGCTTCCTGGATTTAATATTTTTGAATCATGAAATAATATTTTGTTGATACTCAATCATAGAGGATATGTACAAATACAATGACACAATTTAAGCTCTCAATGTTCAGGTTTAATGATTACTTATTTTAATAAAATAATTAATTAAAAAGATAAAGTGGAAAAATAAAAATTAAAGTTACATATTTAAGTTAGAAAAAGAGGTTTGAATTTTCACAGCCCACATTGATCCAAAAATGGGTTGTGAAAATTTACAACCCAAATTCTTAAATTAGAAAATGAGGTTGTGAATTTTCACAACCCATTTTCAATTAGTTATTCCCACTTTTTGAGAAAATATATTAATAGCTTTAAAAGCAAAAGTGAAGGTCAATTTGAAAAAAAATTGTGTATTGCTTTCTCCATTTTTAGCACCATATAAGGAAGAGAAGGAGCTTGAAGAGGCAGTTTTCAATGACTCATTGTAGATATTGACTTGAATACACCTACATAGTTGCCAACTACATGCAAATAAATGATATTTGTTAAAGAAATTGATAAGATTTGTTAACAAGATGAGGAATGAAGTTCTAGTTGCACCTCCTCTTCAAACTCACTCTGTGTGCAATAACCACTAGAAAATCTAGGTGTGGAAATATTTTAAAAGGCTTCTCTCATTGAACACTTAACTCATGCAAGCAGCTATAAACCCGATTTCTTGTGGCTTTGGTTTGAGTGAGAGATAAATAATATTGATTTACAAAGATAAAATCTTTAAAAGTCAGTTGAAGCTTGGTATGCAAGTTGCAACACAAGACCATCACCTATAGAGTGTGAAGCCATAGACAAAGACACACCATCCTTCCCGTCTACACTAAAATGAGAGTTGTAGAATGGAGGTTTACTATTTGTAAAGGGGTTAAAGGTTAATATGATTGTAGATTGGTATCACACTTACCTCCATCTTCAACCCATGTTAAAATTATACAAAATTTGTGTAAAATGAATTCACTAAAAAATCTTAATTAAATTTTCAAGAAAATGTGGAAGCATAGATAAGGTGTGAGGAATTGTTTGATATGTAGAAAAGAATGTAGAACCAAACCTCTATTTTTCATGCCCACACAATATTTCAAAGTTCTCATTACAGATTATATAACACTAAGGCACAAACAAGCTAAAACAAAGGAAAAATAGACGCACAACCAATAAACAAGAAACAAAACACAAATCTTTTAACATATGAATCTTTTATTCAACTTCCCACAAACAATTATATTTTATAGATTGTATTTTTATAGGATGCATACAATGAGTTTGAAGCATCCAACAATAGATTGACAACTTAGTCAATCTAATCATGCATTATTAGTTCCTTGTTAATTATTATATAAATTAGAGACTGATGCAAACTATAAATAGACTAATTGTCTAAACAACTCAATCTACACATGGCAATGAATGGCATGGTCAACATTGTATGGTGGTGAGGGACATGCATAACTTCCCAACATACTCCCCTTTGATGTTGAGACTCACAATATGGTCTTGAAGTTTTGTAAACTGAACCTGAGTAACTCAATGTGCAAGATTACCTTCACTCTAGTCTTATAGACCCTTTTAGTACACTCCTTGTAGAAGCTAAGTATCCATTTACTCGTTTCTCTCCCTCTCAAGAGTTCAAAATGTTTTCCCTTCCTTTCTCTAACATAGAGAAGACTCATTGTCTCTCAAATCATATGACGCCTTTCAATGTGCCAATCACAACAAGCAATTGTCAACCACTTGACTCAAACCTTCAAAATTTGTTTGAAAACTAGTTCTTTTAACATGCCAACATTTAGGCTTATACAACCTTTTAAACATAATTGTAACTTTCTCCAACTAGATCCATTAATCCATCCATAATTAATCTATGTACAATATTTCCTAGATTGTCCATTCCACTCTTTATTCCAACATGATTTTTCAGAATGATTCTTCAACCAACAAATTGTACAAGGATGAACATCCCAACATTTCTCTTTTTTATGTCCTTTCCTATGATAATGTGAACATTGTGAACACTATATTCTTTGAGCTAATTTGCATGAACCTGTAACACTTGTTAAATCATTTATATCTCTTTCATTGTATCCCAAGCCTTCATTATTTGGCCTCACAACAGGCTAAATGGGCTCTCTCATTCCTTTCCCATGTTTTCCTAAACCTTTTCCTTCATATCCCATTTTCTTCATAATTTTCAAACCAAAACTCTTTTCAAACCAACATTTGTTATTAGCACCACAAGCTGCAAAATTTGTAGTTTCAACTGGATATCTTTATTTTCAACTTCATGTTCTTTACCTAAAGAATCTTTAGCTACATCATCCATATCAAATGAAGAATAAAAATCATTCATATCACAAGAGGCATCACACAACATTGTCTTTGACCTTAGAAATTCATTGCATGCTTCTAATTGATCATTATTTTCTTTCATTTTTTATATTTCCTTCTTTTGTAAACTATTTTCTTCTTCTAACCTCTTTAGGTTTTCTTTCAAATCTTCATTATTCTTTTTTACCTCATCAAGCAACTACAATCTTATTTCTAGCTTTTCATTTTCCTTTTTCACTTTCTCTAATTCTTTTTCCAGATTTTCATTTTCACACAAATAATCACATCTTTCTTTCCCAAAATCCAGTATATTTTCTATCAATTTCGAGTTACACTTTTTGAGCTTCACCAATTCTTCTATCAAACTATATTTTTGACACATTAAATTTGAAGTTTCTTTCTTCGCCTTTTGACTATTCTTTCCCAACATGTGCTACTTTACCTCATTTCATGGCTTTCTTAAATCAATCAATTACATGCTTGAATGTTGCGACATTCACACTCTTTCTTGATGATAACTTGATTATGCTACAACTTGATTAAATAGATAAAAGGGAATAATCATAAAAAAATTGGAACACAAAAGATAGCACCCTTAAGATAAGTGTGAAACTCAACTATCCTTAAAACACGGGTAAAGAACAAGAAACAGTAAACACAATAGTTTTAACACACACATCAATATTTTATTGATTTAATAGATTACATACTATCTCAATATAGAGGTCTTCCTCGATACATTATAGACTTGGAGGCTTCACATTACACTACAATAAATCATTATCCTCAATGGTGATTTACTATTGATCTCCTCCTTTGCGAAAAAAATAGTGAATCTTACCAAAAAAAACTTTGGTTGCTCTACAAATAGTTCTACACTGATCTCATTCAAGTATTAGATGGGGGTTATGAAAACAACGATCTCATCTAGCTAGAAAAAAACTGATCTGAACAATTTTTAAGGTTGATACATTTGCAACACATTATTACCAAACAACTTCCTTCAAACAAGAATTTGACTGGCACCTCTAACACAACAATCTAAATTTTTCTCTCTTATGGCTTTGGTTTCTTGTCTGCACTAATTTTTTACTAAGTTTGCAACGATTTTTGACAATTTTGACACTTCTTTAACCCTTTGATCTAACCCACTCTAATACCAATTATAGATCCTATAATACTCAGGCATAGATAAACTAAAACAGATGAAAATGGATGCACAACTAATAAACAAGAAACAAAACACAAATCTTTTAACACATGAATCTGTTATTCAACTTCCCATAATTAATTACATTTTGCAGATTGTATTTTTATAAGTTGCATACAATGAGTTCAAAGCATCCAACAATAGATTGAAGAGTTATTTAATCTAAGCATGCATCTATCATGCATTATTATCTCCTTGTTAACTGTTATCTAAACTCGAGACTGATGCAAACTATAAATAGACTAATTGTCTAAACAACTCAATCTACACATGTAGTGAATGGCATGGTCAACATTGCATGGTGGTGAGGCTCATGCATCACTTCCCAACACTCATCTCTTAGAATGTAATGATTATAGGTTGTGCATTAAATGGATTTGTGGAGAAAGTGATGGTAAGATATGCACTGAGGAGTATTTAGTAAAGAAGGAATCAAAAATTTCAAACACATAGTTCTCTGTCCACACCATATGAAAAAGAAAAGATATACGCCATAGATTTGTTTTGTTACATAAGCTTTAGAATTTTTTAAGAAAATTTGTGTCTCCCTCCATTGTAGCCACACTTCCCTCTATTTCTAGCTTGCACCATGCAAAGGGGTGCATGATATAAATGAAATATTTTCATTGCAGGGGCATTGCAAACTTTTTCCTTGTTTGTAGAATGCAAGTATGATTCTCGAATATGTGTAGAATGAATTTATTGAAAGAGCTTTAGGGAAACATCAAACAAATGCAATTAGCAGGTGTAAGGTCAAAATTCCCAATTTTCACTAGCATCTTCCTTGCCTGCACCGAAATGGAAGATTGTAATTTTATCAAAGCATAATGGAAAGTGTATTTTTTTCAGATTTTGAAGTTGGAAAGATGATTTGGTAGACAGGAATGAAAAATAAAAGCATCAATGAAGCGCGTGAACTTTTTGGAATTTTTTTTCGGAGAGTATCATCTCATGCAATGAATGATCGCAAGATATACGCAAAAGGAATTGGTGAAAAAAAATTAGAAACTTTCAGACAAGTGCATTGAACAAAATTGGAGGTGCAATCTACAATGTTCGCATCTGTGCCATGATGAGAACTTTTAATTTCACATGTAATTATTTGCTCGAGTGAAATACACGATAGAATTTTTGTAAAGATTTGTGGCTATGAACAATTTTCAAGTGCATGTGATTTGGGAGCATAGACAAAGCATGTGAGTTATTACAAAAAACATCAAAATAAGGTATGAACATCCATCTAAGTATCATTTGATGCAAGATTAGACATTCTAAGTTAAGAATATCCAATCATAATTGCATGTGAAATAACCCAAAATTGCCTAACTACATGTCAAAGAAGAGGTTTGTTCATAAAATGTTATGATTTCAAATTGGCATATGTTGGCTCTATTTCTAGATTTAGGAGTTTTGAAAAAGCTACAATTGACATACTTGAAGCTAGATTGTGAATGAAATTTTTACATACTGTTCATGGAGATAAAAGTTCTTTACAGGCGAACTAATCAGGTGACATCAACAAAGTTTGTAATAATGAAGTACAACTATCAAGCGTATGAGTTCAAGTTGGTCTTGGAAATCACTCTTCGTAAAATCATGAACATGAAACTAGGCCATATCAGCTTATAAGATTTTCGAAAATTCATGAAAGAGGGAAAGAGATCTCTAATGTCTCAGAGAGTCTTTGAAAGTGGACTAGCTCATGTTGTCGGCTTCCCAATATCTTCTCAATTCTCAAACTTGGTTTTAGAATGCACGAAGAGCTATAATCTAGAAACGAGGGAGATTGAGACTATTAATGATAAACTTGTGGCTTAGTTGGATAGTGTTTCAATCAAGATTATTCTTAGGATATCTCTTAGGGACTAGTTTTCCAATATAGACAAAGAGAATGTAGAAACATAATTTTCTAAGAGGAAAGATGAATGTGCAAATATTATAGTGAGGAATCGGTTACAAGTTCCTAAAGGTGGAAATTTCCAATTTCCTAAGGTTCTGAAAATATTGATCTTCATTGACAAAGTTTCAAATATCATTGTTTTGCTTGACAGGTTAATGGGGAACGAAGACTCAAAAGATTTGGAAAAATGGATGTTCTTGTTCATAATCATCATATGTGTAGGAAATTAGTTTATTTATTGGGGATGGATTATCAGTGATAATTTTCATAATCAATTGACTTTCTTCGAAGAGAATCAATATTTCTATATGACATCTTATCTCATATGCAATTGCCCACATGAAGACGTGACCAAGTCTTGATACCAAAGGAGTATTCAAAACACCACTCAAATTTATGATGATTATACACAACTCCAATTAGATCGAAGTTATAAAAATTTCAAGAGATTGAATGTTGCATTCACTATGATGATAGTTAGGATACTTCAAGGAAATACAAGACTTTGGATCTCACCAAAAGCAACCATTCTCATCAAGAAATATGGTATCTATTTCATCTAGTTCCCGAAGTTCACTTACATCTAGATAGGAGGATTTGATGGATTTTCCTACAAAATGCCAAGATATGTGGATGATAAGCTCATCTTGATCGAGCTATGCAAGTAAGTCAAGGTAGTCAACAAAACATACAAGGAGATGAGGAAGTCAAGAATTTTATTCGAATTATCGATGTAGATATTCTTCTGATGATCAAAACATTGAACAATCAGTGTAAAGCTAAACATGTACTTTTACATTGTGAGAATTACATTCAATAGCAAAAACTATGTTAGAGAAGACTTGGATTTTGGTCTAGGTTTTTATCATTTTTCCAAAATTGAATATTTTTGGGAAGATTGTGAGGGTTATTATGAAGTTCATAAAAGAGGTTGGATGAGATTCACATTGAAGAAGATCAAGGAATTCAGGTTTGATTGGAGTGTGGAAGGGATTGAAGATGATGAAACAGATTTGGTTGATCCCATATACTTTTAAAAGATTCAGGTGCAACTTCTACCACCTATGGCTTGGGCAGAAGAAGAAGTCAAATACATTAAATACAAAACTGCTCATATTCTTAGAAGATCGGAATATTGGTTTAGGTGAAAATTAATCAAAGCCACAACTATGAGGCCTTCAGGAAAAGATGATTCTTCAAGGAGAAAAAGTGATAAACAAGAAGCTTCTTCTTATTATTCTCTTTCCCAACATTCCACTATGATCTCTAACTCTTAGAAAATGTACAAGGAGGTGGTAATGATAAAGATCCTTCTAAGAATATTGATCTCAAAATTATATGTGGGGATGATACGAAGATTAGAAAGAAAATATCAAAGCCAAAGAAAAGGACATTGAATCCTATATACAAGAAGAGACTAAAGAGACAAAACCTATGGATCCTCAAGCTTATCTTGGTGGTGAAGATAAAAAAATAACTATTTCTCCTTTTGTTCTCATCATTTATCTACACTATGATGAATCTAATTCTCCTCTTGTTACAAAACCTTCGAATTTACCGATTGTCAAAGTGATTCCAAGAGATACTTATTTTCTATTTATCTCCAATCCACTTGCATCTTTTGATCAATCAGTTTCAAGTATCCCAAGTTCATCATAGGGTCCTACTACTTCATGGTTGTAACAAAGTTTAGCAAGGAAGATAAGTGTCACTCAATTATGTAATTCTAGATTTTGATATTATTGCCAATGTAATTAAGAGGTCTACCAAATCAAGAAGGACTAAATTAACGTCAATATTGGAAGTTGACTCTTCTTCAGGGAATGTATGCATTAAAGTGGCTCAACCAATTTCAAAAAAAAGTGGATGAAGTTGATGAGAGTGATTTTAATATCACTATGGTAAATCTTGGCCCTTCGACACATGCAAGTGATATTCACAAGTTTTAGGCGTTCACAGCCAAATCGATTCAAAGGATGGAAAATGAGAAGTAGATGAAAGATCAGCTCAAGAAGAAAGTGCAAATTTTATTTCATATCTCAAATATATTATGGACACATATGCCTTGCCCATAAATTTGGCCCCCACTTCTGAAAATCCTATTTTTGAAGGAATCATTGAGAAAGGAATCATAGAGGGTGTGCAAAAATATCAATCATATGGGAAGGTAATTGAAAGGTGGGTAGATCAGATGAAAGTGGATGCTTTGAACTTCATCAAAAAACTAAAGAGGTTGTTGATAAAACAAGTATTCAGGAGGAAGAGGTCACCAAAGAGATAAAAATAATGAGAGAGGAAGAGACAATATGACATGGAATTCTAAAAGATCTCTATGAGATGAATCAGATGAGCATTGATGACTTGATCGCTAAAAGGATTTTCTCAAATATTGAAGAGAATAGATTTGACATGTGGTTTTAGAGTGTGGAATGAAAGCTCATAATAATTGGTTAGATTTTAATAGAGTAAGAAAATATTTTAGTGACTTGTGAACATATAAAAATAAAGGCTCAAAATGATCTCCCATCACTCAACATTAATGCAATGGAAGAAGGTGGAATTTAGGATTTGGATCTTTAGATGATCAAGAATAAATTCAAAGATATGATCAATACTAAATTATTCAACAAACAGGCTTTTAGTGTGGAGGCAATGAAGAAATTTAGTATTTATGTCTCTTAGTATGTGTGATAGTCACCCACCTGATTATTGCCATAATTTTGAGATTCAAAAACATCATGAGAACTGGAAATTGAGAATAAGTAATGTTATTATTCCTAGGAACAAGCTCTTAGCTCAAGTTGTCAATTTTTTTTTTGAATTTTCAGAGCAGTCTTCTCATCAAAAGCAACTTGCAACCCACAAGACCTCTATAGAAGGTGTTAGAGCTGATGCAGATGGAAGAGGAGCTTCTCAATAACTCTAGTTGTGAATGTGCCTATTATTTTTCTAAGTGTTAAGTCAGGGTGTTGGAAAGAAATTGAGTCCACTTTTTGGCCATTTAGTGGAAGTGTTTTCCCTGATTTTCAGAATTTGACAAATTTGACCTTAAAATTTGAAGCACTTAGAGATGGAATATTGAAAAAAGTCACTAATCATAAAATGTAGTACTCAGAGTCTAGTTTCCAAATATGTAATTTATTTCAATACCTAGATGCTGCAAATTGATTTTCAATAGGCGTTTCTAAAAACCATTATTTAAAAGTCATTTTTTACCATACCATGCACATGTACGTCATCCATATTTTGACCTAAATAATCATATTTTTCTAAATCCTTTAGGGAAAATATTTGTAGCTCACTAAAGCATGCTTTCCATATTTTTTTGTAATTTTTTATTGATTTTTTTTTTTTGTTAATTTTTATTGGCCATATTTGGTGTTTTAAAAAATTGTCATGTATGTCACGCATAAGATGACCTAAACTTTTGATTTTTTGATTTTTTTTTAAATTGAAAAGAATGTTTGAAGTACACTTTCGTGCAATCTATTTGTGAAAATGTTATGTTGACAAGAAATTAAAATACTAAAAAATCCTGATAATTCAAGTTTATGGACCTATTTAATCAGAAATTAAATGAAAAATAAAAAAAATAATCCAATTGTAAAAAATTACATATTTGAAATCTACACTATCTAATCTATAATGGGTTTTAATTTCGTTGAAAAACTCTACAAAAAAAGCCTTCAGACATATGCCCAAAGTCAGTATTTTTTGTGACATTGCTAGGACCTTCAACTTGCAGGTCAAACCAGGTCCAAGGCCTAGGTTCGGATCCCCAAACCTTTTCCTGAACCTATCAACAAAGCAAAAACCTGGCCTACATTTCAAATTTTAAAAAATGAGGTCCCATTTATAATATAAACGAGATCTCGTTTCCAATTCACCTGTTTATTAGCAGATCCATTGAAAATGTAACGAATAAACGGGATCCCGTTTATTAGCGGATCTATTGAAAATGGAACGAGATCCCATTTAATAAATGGGATCTCGATTTTTATAAATTGGGATCCCATTTACTAAATGGGATCCCAATTTCTATAAATCAAGATCATGTTTCTTAAACGGGATCTCGAGTTATTTTTTATCGTTATTTTTTATTTTACTGCCAAAAGGGGGCATCTCGGGTCTGAGAATCATTTTGTATGGTTGACATATTCCCTATTTTCTATCACCTTTTGTCTTGTTGAAGCTCTTCAAGTTGGGATTTTTTTTAATTTTGAAAGGAGGCATCATTGGGACACTGTGACAAAATAATTTTGTTGAATTGCTACTTGTTTTCAAAGGAGGAAGAGGAATTTTATTTAATTGCTACTTGTTTGAAGGAGGAAGAGAAATTTTGTTGAATTGCTATTTGTTTTCAAAGGAGGAAGATAATTTTTTTTGAATTCGTATTTTCTTTCAAAGGAGGATGAAAATTTTTGTTTAATTGAGCTACTTGTTTGAAGGGGGAAGAGAAATTTTGTGCATTTACTATTTGTTTTCAAAGGAGAAATCTAGGAATTTTATTTATTTGCTATTTGTTTGGAGGAAGAGAAATTTTGTTGAATTCCTATTTGTTTTCAAAGGAGGATGAGAAATTTTGTTTGATTGAGCTACTTGTTTGAAGGAGGAAGAGAAATTTTGTGCAATTGCTACTTGTTTGAAGGAGGAAGAGGAATTTAGTTTAATTGCTACTTGTTTGAAGGAGGAAGAGGATTTTTGTCCAATTGCTACTTGTTTGAAAGAGGAAGAGGAAATTTGTTCAATTGCTACTTGTTTGAAGGAGGAAGAGGAATTTTGTGAAGAATTGCTACTTGTTTGAAGGACGAACAAACAAGGAAGACTCTCAAGTTTTTGACATTCATTTGTGTATACTTCAAAAAAATTCAATCATGGGATCACAATGTTGGAATAAGAGGAAAGATAGGAAGGTATTGACCCCTGAAGAAATTAAAGCAAAGAGAGAGAAGGAGAAAAAAAGAGAAAGAGAAAGAAGAATGAGAATTCGAGCAATGAATGGTGCTAAAGCATCCAATTCCAAAACTATTGAAGATAAAAATATTGAGGAGACCATGGATGTAGACGATGCAAACTTGCAAGTGGTGAATGTGGAAACTAATACAAATATACAAACTACTCTTGGTATGTCTTCAAATATCCCTTCCAATGCTATGGAGAATGTTTCAATATGCACAAGTTCGGGTACATCTTCAAATCCACCTTTGAGCCTCATGGAAATGGTTTTTATTATAGATTTAGAAAATGTTTGATATCACAATGTTGACATTGATTATATTCATAGATTTCAAGATTTGAGTCAAATTCTTATTGAAAATGAAAATGAAAATTGTTTTGTTGTTGAAAATGAAAATAAAAATCCTCTTAATGAAAATGAAAATCCTTTAATTGAAAATGAAAATGAAAATGAAAATGAAAATGAAAATGAAGATGAAGATGAAAATGAAAATGAAGATGAAGATGAAGATGAAAATGAAAATGAAAATGAAGATGAAGATGAAAATGAAAATGAAAATGAAGATGAGAATGAAAATGAAGATGAGAATGAAAATGAAAATGAAAATGAAAATAGTTTTGAATATATTTTTTTAAAATTGAAAGTGATGTTTTGGATAATCTTCTTGGTAAGATTTCTTGGAGACAAATAAGAATACATGCTGATAGATTATACAATCAATTTTTTTATCGTAAAAAACTTGCAGTTCAATGTCAACTAATGATGCAATTAATGAGTGCGAAAAATGAGAAAAGTAATAAAAAAGTTAGGTTTTTTTGTTAAACAAATAAGAAAAGATCAATCAGTAAAACATGTTGTCTATTATTGCTAGTGCCATTCAATCTATTGGCAAAAATAGTAGATCTAAAGATAAGAATGCAACAAGAAGGGCTATAACAACTGTTGTAGTTAATAAAGAAACTTTGAATAAAATAATGGTAAGCAATATTAGTGAAGTTTTAAAAATACATCCTAAAACATTGCTAAGAGTGGTCAAAAGAAGAGAAAGTATAGAAAATGATCCTATCAACCAATGTTGGAATTTCAATGGTTGACTCCCGAGGTCTAATATGAAATTGAATGTTGAAATTAAATCTTCGATTGAAAAATATTGGCATGATAATACTAGGGTATTATCTAATGCTAGAGATGTTTTAAAATTAAGGGTGGGGTCCAAATTTCGTGATCCTCATCCAAAAAACCTATTAGATACAACACAAACTAAATTTTATAGAAAATTTTGTGGTGATTTGGTGTTACCTGGTAATATTAAAATAATTCAAAGGTCTTTTAAAAAATGTAAACCTTGGTATGTAAAAATTAATAAGCAACAAATATCTTATTGTTGTAAAAAAAATGTTCAATTTTGTTATTTTTATGATATTTTTCGATATATACGTTGTAATTTGCATACAAACATGATTATGCAAGAATGTGGTATTAATATGCCACCTGAAATAATAAGGGAGTTTACATCAAGTTTTTTTTTTGAAAGATCTAATGGAAAATTATTTTATTTAAGTTCTTGTATTTCTAGACAATGCACTAGTTGTGGAAATCTTTCATTCTTAAGAGTTTGCATGTATGAAAGTGTTGATAATGATTTTGGAAAATAATTAGTGGATGTTAAAAAGTTTAAGAATGTTAACTATTCTCTAAAAGATGGAAATATTGGAAAGTGTTGTGATTTAGTTACAAAAAAATTACTATGCATGCATTCATATTAGAATTTAAGAATAAGATTGTACCAAAATATTTCATGCACTCTCAACATGATCGATGGCTTGATGGCATATTTCACACATGTAGAAACACATTTTCAATTGGTACTATACTTTAAGTGGTTGAATTTGCAGAAAATTATACTCTAGCTTCGCAAGAGGAAATTCAATCACAGTATTATAATTCAATGCAAGTAGCTATGTTTGTACATATTGTTTATAGACATGTAGATGATAACACGGAGGATGATAGAAAAGTCTTGAGGGAGTATCATTTTCATTTGAGTGACAACCAGTTACACTCGTTAGAGTTTGTTCAATACAGTTTCAATTTATTTTATTGAAATTTAAGAGAAAGAGGAATCCAGATGACAAAACACCTTATATGGTCAGATAATTGTACGGGGCAGTTCAAGAATGCTTGAATGTTCTATTCATTAAGTAGGGTTCACAAGGAACTTAATTCCAACATATATGGAGTTTTTTTTAAGCTGGGCATGGTAAAGGAGAACGTGATGGAGCTAGTGCGTGTGTCAAAATAATTCTTGCTAGAGAACAATTGAAATTTGAGGATGCAGTAAAATTTAAAGATGTACGTGGGATTGTGGATTGGTGCAATACAAGATTATCTGCACCTGGTTCGAGTGAGAACTCTACAGTCTGTCGATTCTTTTGGTTGGTTCAAGAAGAGAACATTCTACCTAGAGTTGATTGTAAGACAATCAATGGATCTAATAAATGGAATTCATTTAGGAGTTCAACAACAAGCACATGGACTATCTAGACAAGGGAGCTTGCATGTTTTTGTCAGTTTTGTATCTCAGGAAATTGGGAAGCATGTGAAAATACAAAATGGGTTGAAGAGTGGGAGCAAAGATCATTGACACCTGCACAAGCACACAATCAATATGAAAGAACTATTGAAGAAAATGATCAAGTGTTTGCATTTGAAGACTATGACCGTGTTTCAGACCTTGTACAAGAAGGTAATTTAATTCAATTTATTTCATTTTATTAAGTTATTTTGTAATACAAAATTATTTATATGGATATGTGCAAGTTATTAAATCAAATTTTGTTTGTAGGACATGTGTATGTTGTTGTTGCACCTGAGGGGAATGAAGAGGAAACAAAATATTGGTTGGCTCATTGTGTGGAGACTAAACATAAGTTAATAGCACCTTGAGAAGATGATGATGGCTATCATTATCCAATAGGTACGGTGATCCCCTTAAGGCATCCCCTTAAAAAAAATTGATAACAAGTTTTTGATCCCCTTAAGCAAATTTTAAGAACAAGTATTCGATCCCCTTAAGAAAATTTTTAGAAATTATTTGATGATGGTTTTCATGTTTTCCAATAGGATCAGTGGTGGTTGTTGGCACTTGGCTATGAAAATACCTGATAAGGAAGAAAAGTCTACCTGCATTCGAAGATTATGAAATTCATAAAAAGATTATACACTATTCACATTTGGTGGTGGCAACAAATATAAAACTAGATCGGTATCGTGGAAGACCTACAAATAAAGTGCTATGGATAATTTCTATGGAAGAGCATGAGACAATCATAGATGTGTTGCAAAAAAGAGAGGATGTAGATGGTACAATGGAATAAGTAAATATAGGTAAATATAGTTTTAGTTTTATATTGTCCTTTTAAATAGATTAAATACATATTTTGATATTGGTCAAGTGTGTTATTAGTTGAAATTGATTTAAATTGTCCTTTTATAGATCCTTAAGCCATCATCACAAAAAGGAGAGTCCATGTAGATCCAACGTAGACAACATGGAATACTTGGTAAAAATAGGTAATTATTAGTTAAATTATATTTAAATACATGTTTTGATTATATATTGATATTGCTTGTACATTAATAGTAAAAATTAATTTATTATCCTTTTTCAATATTCTTAAGCCATCATCGCATTGATCTCATACTTTGAAATAGAAAGGAGAGGATGTAGATTCAACCTACACACATTTGTGGAATACTTTTAAATATAGGTACTTGAGTTGTGTACAAATAGATAGTTTTATATAATAAATTAAAATATGTATGTTTTGATGATTTCATTGATATTGCTTGTACCTTTTTATATCAGCTGGCCTGAAGACCTACTACATTCCTAGCACAAGTTTGATATGTTCTTGAGATGGAATAGCCAAATTTTGTAAACATTATGGATTAAAGGGATGCAAGAGGGTGGATTAAGGGGAGTTGATAGAATGATTTAAAGGGATGTAAGAGGGTGGGTTAAGGGGAGTTGAGAGAATGAATTAAAGGGATGTAAGAGGGTGGATTAAGGAGAGTTGATAGAATTACTTAAAGGGATTAAGCATCTCATGAACCCTAGAAACCCTAAACTATAAACCATAGGACCTAAAGCCTAGGAGATGAACCTTAAACCATTAACCCATATAGAGTTATTATTCTAAGCATCTCATGAACCCTAGAAATGCTAAACCATAAACCATAGGACCTAAAGCCTAGGAGATGAACCTTAAACCATTAACCCATATAAATTTGTTATTCTAAGCATCTCATGAACCCTATAAACCCTAAACCATAGGACCTAAAGCCTAGGAGATGAACCCTAAACCATTAACCCATATATATTTGTTATTCTAAGCATATCATGAACCCTAGAAACCCTAAACCATAAACCATAGGACCTAAAGCCTAGTAGATGAACCCTAAACCATTAAAGCATATATATTTTGTATTCTAAGCATCTCATGAACCCTAGAAACCCTAAACCCTAAACCATAAGACCTAAAGCCTAGGAGATGAACCCTAAACCATTAACCCATATAGATTTTTTATTCTAAGGATCTCATGAACCCTAGAAACCCTAAACCATAAACCATAGGACCTAAAGCCTATGAGGTGGACCTTAAACCATTAACCCATATAGATTTTTTATTCTAAGCATCTCATGAACCCTATAAACCCTAAACCCTAAACCATAGGACCTAAATCCTAGGAGATGAACCATAATAACCCATATAGATTTGTAATTCTAATCATCTAATGAACCCTAGAAACCATAAACCATAAACCATAGGACCTAAAGCCTAGGAGATGAACCTTAAACCATTAACTCATATAGATTTTTTATTCTAAGCATCTCATGAACCCTAGAAACCCTAAACCATAAACCATAAACCATAGGACCTAAAGCCTAGGAGATGAACCCTAAACCATTAACCCATGTAGATTTGTTATTCTAAGCATCTCATGAACCCTAGAAACCCTAAACCATAAACCATAAACCATAGGACCTAAAGCCTAGGAGATGAAACTTAAAATATTTGTTATTCTTAGCATGTTTTTTGTGTACTTTATAATGATGTTGCTCAATTTCTCTCATTTTATTTTGGAATATGCTTTCAATAATTTATCCTTTTCTTGGACACTTTGAAAACATAGGAATATAACAAATTAAATTATAAAGTGCCACAAACTCTATTTGATAAGGGTATCTAAATTGATCTATTTGGGGAGGTTGTTAATACAAATGCATTGAACATATGAATTGCCATAACAAATGAACTTAGATAAAGTTCTATTATGGAATATTTGTAAATATATTTTTAGGTGTTTCATTTAATCTTTTAATTGTTAGGATAAATCTAGATAACTATTCATCATAGAAAGAAGGGATAAATAACTAGTACCAAGTGAGAAATATCTACTACCCTATCTCTATAGAATTATTCTTGAACTAGATGTACATGAACATAAACATGCTTGATTAAAATCCAATGAAATGGTTGATGGACTAATATATATTTTAGTTTTTAAGTAAATTCTACATCATGTAGACCAAATTGATTGTCCTATATTATACTCTACTTTGATCCCCTTAAGACATCGTATTAGGACCCCTTAAGAAATCCCCTTAAGATAACCTATAAATTATGTTTAGTTTATAGAATGTATTAATTATTTTGTTCTCTAATCTTGTATGGTATTGTTTATTTCTTAAAATTCCATCCTTTGTGGTATATAAATAGATTACTTTGGTTTGTAGATTATGATTTTTTTCTTATTTTATTAGATCTAACCTATGTATTACGACCCCTTAAGACATCCTATTAGGACCCCTTAAGAAATCCTATTAGGACCCCTTAATACATCCCATTAAGATGTGAATTGAATAAGTTCATTGACTAATTATCGCTAATTATTGAATGTAAATTTCATGTATATCATGTGTGTATCACAAAACTTGTAAAGTACAAATATTAAAATGTCCTATTAATTTCAACTTTAATTTCATATTTATATTTAATTTCACATTAATGTCCTATACTAATGTCTTGACTATGAACATAAATGCATAAATGTATATGTGTAAATTAAAATTGAACAATAATAAATTCCATCATTTACAATATATTAAGTGCATGAAACCAATATATTAAGTGCATGAAATAAAGTCCATCAAAGTACAACCCATGAAATAAATTCCAACAAAGTAATCGACCCATGAAATAAAGTCCAACAGAGTACATTAGAAATGAAATATGTAGTCCATGAAATAATCAAATATAACCCATAAAATCATGTTTAGGTCATGTATCGTCTCTATAATCAAGAGACCTCTTCACATCATGCAAACTATGCAGATGGCCTGAAAGACTATGTACAAGAGAAAGATGAAATCGGATGTTTAAGATGATGAAAAATTATTTAATGACAATTTAATTTATAATTCATCATAAAATTAAATTACCATCATATCTAGATTTGGATGCTCTAGTGCACCTGGACCAACCTCTAAGTTCTCTGAATCAATCTACATATACAAGACAAAGAAAGTTGAAATTAGATGTAAGTCTATAATTAAAAATGATTTAATTCAATTTAATTTATAATTTATCATATTTAAATTATATTGTAATCTGAGGTTGTGCACCCTCTACTCCAGGACCTATTTGTACATACTCAACTACAAGATGTGTCTCATGCTATAAAAGAAAAAGAATTTAACATGTATGATCTCATATATATATATATATATATATATATATATATATATAATTTTAAATTTAATTAAAGTTATTCACAACTTGTATAATTTGTAATTGATTTTAAATGTAATAAAAAAATTAAATTACCATGATATCCGAAGCTTGCTCTACATGTCCTCCTGGAGGTGTAACTATGATTGAGTCATGGCAGAAAGTCGCACTAACAAAATCCTACAAGATCAAATTTAAAGCATGTATGCTTGAATTAGGTTAAAATATATATATTCAAGTTTGCACATTTTGTGTAGAAACTTTTTTAAGCAACCTGAAATTCAGAGGCATCATGAGTAGTGGAAACATCTAATGTTTGTTTGATGCAATTCTCATTGTCGTATCAACCTAGACATACATATAGATATTTAACATTTATAATATTTACAAACTTGTAAATGCACATTTAATATATAGTGAATTCAAAATTCATAATTGTAATTATAGTAATGTACTTGTTAAACAATTTACAATATAAATGTACCTGCCCCTGATCTAGGACGCTCGACAGTGGAGGATCGCTCGACAACCCCTCAAGTGGAATTGACGTGGAAGTCAATTGACTCCCCTGAACCAACATAAATATTTAAAACATACATTCATGATTGTTCATTATAAATTTAAAACTCAAGCTAAAAATTATTTCATATATAATTTAAAATTTTAAAATCAAAATGTACCCCATAAGGGTTGCCGACTAGGAATAGTCTCGACATATGTACTCATGGTGCAAATGATTGCCCCATCATTAGTGCCATCTATACACCAAACAGTTTGATTGTTAAAATTTATTGCAGTTTTTTAATATATATAATTTCATTAAAATTCTTGTAAATTCAAAATGTAGATGCATATTTATACATGTGTCACACTTTCCTCAGGGTGATGGTCTGCAGTAAGAAAATCTACAAATGAACTGAGGTGACCAGATGATCCACCAAAATATCCACGTCCACCCGAGCTGGGTGTGGCCTGATCGGGTCCATAGCATAACTGATGGAAACTAGTACATACATGTGGTCTCGACACTCATGGACTGGCACTAGGACCAACTCCATAAAACACTCCTCCATCATCATGGTCTCTAAGCTACCTACCCGCTACTGTAGAAGCGTGTTGATCAAGGTCTCCTACAAGTGTACTAAGGGATCCTAATGTCGATACCACCACCCGTTGATGAATAGGTACGGGAATGGCAGGTCCAAGAGCAACAACAAGGGGTTGTGCATGCACGGGGCGTTGGGGATCAACCCTTGCCCCTAACCTTTGTTGTGGCATGCTGCCACCAACACCCTGAAATGATTTAAAATCAAAATAATTGGGATTTTGCCTCATAACAAACTCTACATATAGTTTCCTCAAAAAATATAATGGGACCTCCAGATTAGCGTGTGGTGGACTGTCAAATACCATATACCATCGATCCCAAAAATGTGCACTCATCTATGGATGTATACACCACCTCATGGATATTCTAGATTTATTGGGAGGAATGGATTGTTGAGTATTAGGGTCGATAAAATAAGGGGCTAGTTGGGATTTTATTATTTTTAGGTCTAAAATTTCTTTATATGAGAGACCATCTGCATAAAATCATCTCATCTCCTCTCTATCTCGTCGATGCCTATCTAAGTCAGAATCGATAGTCCTGATGGCATCAACAATGTTTTGCATTGTAGATGCAAAATGTCTCACATGTGGAATCAATGCTTGATTTTGTACAACATCGATTTAGTTTTTAATGGATGTCACTAGCTCATTTATACGTGCTCGCAAGTGAGCCTCATCTGATCTAGCGAGTGGTGGAGGTGAGATATGAGGTGGAGGGGGTGAAGGGGGAGGTGGAGGGGGTGGAGCTGGAGGTTTCTCAGGTGATGGATTGAGGATATCATCAATGTTAAATTGATCCATGATATCTATAGAAGTGTTTTAACCTGCATTAAATTATATAAAATTAACATAGAAACTTACAAAAATACAAGAAATAGTTAAATTTGAAATGTACATGCAAATTTATTTAAATAGGATGTGCTTACATATACATGCACATACATACATTGATTAACTTGAGCACTTGCATACAAATTTCAAAATTTAACATGTACATACATTTAAAATGCCATAGACGATGCATAATGCATGCATATATCATTCAATTAGAAACTATGTGTACATACAAATTTTAAAATTTAAGAACTAGAACTATGTAATTTTAATACATGTACATACTAAAAAATAAACTTGAAACATTCACAAAAAGCTCATTTATGTCTAATGTATATATATTAAATTTTTCCAATAGGATAAATCACATTATCTAGTAGATAGTCATAAAATATATACTATTACAAATTTAGCATTATATGTTCATAAATTCAACCAAATTCATAAATTCATGTCACTAAAAATGTCCATCCAACCAAAATCATAAATTCGTCACTAAAAATATTTTTCCAACCAAATTCATAAATTCATCACACAAAATATCCTTTGAACCAAATTCATAAATTCATAACTATAAGATCATTGTCTTAATTTATAAAGTGTTGTGGCTCTTTACTTCATCTCTTCATTTCTTTGTGTTTTCCTTGTCAGAATCGGAAGTTCTCCTCTCCTCTAGCCATCATCGATGCTCATCATAGATCTCATCCATAGCCCTAACAACATCAAAAACATGTTTCATCCTAGATGCAAACATCCTCAAAGGTGGTGCAATAAATTCTTCAATTTGAATAATATTGATTTGATCTTGAATGGTTCTAACATATGCATTGATTTGTTCTTGCAAGCAAGCACCATCTGTTTTAGTTGGTGGAGGTGGGGGGTTATGAGGTGGTGTGCGTGGAAGTGGAGGTGAAGGTGGTGGAGATGGAGGGTGTGGAGGTGGATTATGGATATTATTGAATTGATCCATGTGATCTCTAAGATATAAGTGAACCTGCATTAGATTTGTAATTTCACAATGTAAGATACATTTTTAGGAAATAAACTTTAAAAACTATTGAATATAAATGGTCTAATTGTTCATACAAATGATAAAATGTGTAAGCATCATTTATGTCTAAGGCATGTTACTTGAATGAAAAAATAGTTAACTATTAATATAGGACAATTTATAAATGTGTTAGGGTTTACGGTTTAGAGTTTAGGATTTAGGGTAATAGGATGGCTTAAGGGGATCTATATAGTGAGGTCCTAGGACAAAATGACATGGCTTAAGTGAATAAAATTTGGTGAAGTTTCCCAAGGCAACCAAATTTCATTAAGGTCCTAGGTCAAAATGATGGTTTAGAGTTTAGAGTTTAGAGTTTAAGGTTTAGGGTAATAGGATGGCTTCAGGGGATCTATGGTTGAGATAGCTCTTGTTTTGACTTACTATAGTTAATTTGGTTGCCTTGGGAAACTTCACCAAATTTAGAGAACTTCTTTCATCCCCTTAATAAATATCATATTAGGACCCCTTAAGACACTGGTTTATGGTTTAGGGTAATAGGATGGCTTAAGGGAACCTATGGTTGAGATATTATTGTTAAATTCGGTTGCCTTGGGAAACTTCACCAAATTTTGAGAACTTCTTTGAATAAAATTTGGTGAAGTTGCCCAAGGCAACCAAATTTCATTAAGGTCCTAGGTCAAAATGATGGTTTAGAGTTTAGAATATAAGGTTTAGGGTAATAGGATGGCTTAAGGGGATCTATGGTTGAGATAGCTCTTGTTTTGACTTATTATTGTTAAATTTGGTTGCCTTGGGCAACTTCACCAAATTTTGAGAACTTCTTTGATCCCCTTAAGAAATATCATATTAGGACCCCTTAAGAAATCGGTTTAAGGTGTAGGGTGATAGGATGGATTGAGGGGATCTATACATACTAAGGTCCTAGGAAAAAATGACATCGATTAAGTGAATAAAGTTTGGTGAAGTTTCCCAAGGAAACCAAATTTCATTACAGGCCTAGGAAAAAATGATGGCTTTAGGGTTTAGGGTTCAGAGTTTAGAGTTTAGGGTTTAGGGTAATATGATTTCTTAAGGGGATCTATGCAGTAAGGTCCTAGGAAAAAATGACATGGCTTAAGGGAATAAAATTTGGCGGAGTTGCCCAAGGCAACCAAATTTCATTTTAAGGTCCTAGGAAAAAATTAATGCTTTAGGGTTTAGGATAATAGGATTGCTTAAGGGGATCTATGTAGTAAGGTCCTAGGATAAAATGACATGAGTTAAGGGAATAAAATTTGGTGGAGTTTCCCAAGGCAACCAAATTTCATTTTAAGGTCCTTGGACAAAATGAATGCTTTAGGTTTTAGGGTTTAGATTTTAGAGTTCAGGGTTTAAGGTTTAGGGAACTTAGGGTGAAGTTTGGGTGGCCCTTGGAATAATGGACTTTAAAGTTAGTGAAAAACATTTTCTTGCGGAACAATTGGTTGAGATAACTCTTGTTTTTACTAACCAACCTCTCATTAAATCTCAATCACATTATAATCTTGCACGATCTTATTATTGTTAAATCCGGTTGCCTTGGGCAACTTCACCAAATTTTGAGAACTTCTTTGATCCCCTTAAGAAATGTCATATTAGGGCCCCTTAAGACATCGGGTTATGATTTAGGGTGATAGGATGGCTTAAGCAGATCTATGTAGTAAGGTCCTAGGAAAAAATGGCTTGGCTTAAGTGAATAAAGTTTGGTGAAGTTACCCAAGGAAACCAAATTCCATTAAGGGCCTAGGAAAAAATGATGGATTCAAGGTTTAGGGTTTAGAGTTTAGAGTTTAGGGTTTAGGGTAATAGGATTGCTTAAGGGGACATATGTAGTAAGGTCCTAGGACATAATGACATGGCTTAAG
This sequence comes from Sequoiadendron giganteum, assembly GCA_007115665.2. Taxonomy (NCBI): domain Eukaryota; kingdom Viridiplantae; phylum Streptophyta; class Pinopsida; order Cupressales; family Cupressaceae; genus Sequoiadendron; species Sequoiadendron giganteum. The sequence goes on along the minus strand of CM021101.1, from coordinate 439,297,895 downwards.
GGAATAAAATTTAGTGGAGTTTCCCAAGGCAACCAAAATTCATTTTAAGGTCCTAGGACAAAATGAATGCTTTAGGGTTTAGGGTAATAGGATTGCTTAAGGGGATCCATGTAGTAAGGTCATAGGACAAAATGATATGAGTTAAGGGAATAAACTTTGGTGGATTTTCCCAAGGCAACCAAATTTCATTTTAATGTCCTAGGACAAAATGAATTCTTTAGGGTTTAGGGTTTAGATTTTAGAGTTCAGGGTTTAGGGTTTAAGGAACTTAGGCTGTGAAGTTTGGGTGGCCCTTGGAATAATGGACTTGCAAGTTAGTGAAAACAATTTTCTTGTGGAACAGTTGGTTGAGATAACTCTTGTTTTGACTATCCAACCTCTCATGAAATCTCATTCATATTATAATCTTGCACGATCTTATTATTGTTAAATCTGGTTGCCTTGGGCAACTTCACCAAATTTTGAGAACTTCTTTGATCCCCTTAAGAAATGTCATATTAGGACCCCTTAAGACATCGATTTATAGTTTAGGGTAATAGACTGACTAGTTTATGAATATTTTTTATTTTATGAATAGACTGACTATTTTTGTAATAGAAACACATAATTATGTATTAATAAGAATGAGTTTTATGTATACTTTAACTTGATATTTTTTTAATTGAATATAAGATTATTTTATTTAATGTATATTTTTCATTAATGTTGACTGTATATATGTATATATATGCATGAAGTTTAATATATACTATGATAAAGTTGAATATTTCCCACTTAAATGATTTTTTTAATATAAAATGTATAATGAAATTAGTTAATGTTGAATATATTATTTTACTTTGGATTGTTTGGAATTGAAAGAACTTAAAAGAAAGAAAAGAAAAATATTTAGATTCTTTTAATGTCCAGGTAACTAGTGGAAATTGAAATTTTAGACTATGCTAGAAGCCCAATTAACAACTAATTGACTAGAATGAGAGTTAAGATTGTCGAAAGACGAGAGAAAACACATGCAAACAAGAAATGGAAACAACTCATGACTAAGAGAGATAAAAGCATACAATAGAAATGAATGCACATATTTGAGTAATTAAGTGACAATTAGAAATGGATTGTACAAGGATTTAGGAATTTGCTAACTAAATTTGCAAACAAACATTGAAAATTTATCAATTGTAATGATCCACTAACTACACAAGTAAAGTTTAACATATATTGTTTTATATTCTAATTATATCTATGTTCATGTAATGTTTAATTGATTGTGTCTCTTGATGAATACATATTTAAATGTATAATATTTATCAAATCATGTTTCATTGTCAATATCAACCTAGCCCTAATTTACAATGCAAATACATTCAATTTAAAATATTTAAGCAATGTAAATCAATTTTTTCCATTATCAAATATTCTTGAACTTGAAATCAAGGTTTTCATTTGAATGCAAAAAAAAATGTTTGATTTCAATTTAGGATAAATTAGCAAAAAAAATTGTTTGAATTGAATTTAGGGTTTCAAGAAAAAACTAGGGTTTTCAATGCAATTTTTAGTTTCATTTCAAATTAGGGTTTTCAATGCAATTTTTTTGTGTTCTTTCAATTTTAAATTAGGGTTTTCAATGCAATTTTTTTTGTTTTCTTTCAATTTCAAATTAGAGTTTTCAAATGCAAAAAATTTTGCTTGATTGAAAAATTTAGATTTCAAAAGCTAAATTTTGTTCTTTAGATACGATTCAAGGATGATTTTTTCATTTCTACAGGGTTTCATTTCATTTTTTCTTCTACCTCTACAAATTATCAATTCTCCTATTACAACTAAATAAAATACATGAAATGTTAAATAAACTAAAAATAACAATGCTAAAACCTACATTTCTCTTATAAATTAAAAAAAACATAGATAAAATAGGTGGAGGAGTACTTGGAGGTCGGAGGTCACTGTTAGTCATTGTCGTTCTCTACTAAATCGGGATCTCAAGCTGCTAATGACTGAGTTTCATTTTTTTTAAATAAATACAATTTGAAAACGGGATACCATTTTTTACAAAATGGGATCCCGATTTATAAAGATCGGGATCCCATTTCCCGTCTGTCGGTTTGGGATCCTTTGATAAATGGGATCTTGATTTTTAAAATATGGGTTCCCATTTAGCATTTAGGCTCAGGATCCCGAAGCTAAACGAGATCTCATTTTTAAAAGCAGGATCCTATTTATTAAAAAATGGGATCCCATTTTTGCAATGTCGATTTCATTTTTTTGGCTAAGGAAAAATCTTTCACGTTTCATGGACTGAACTTCTTGCACTTACCCATCACTTATTATGTTTCAATTTTTTATTTTTATAAAAGCAACCTTTATATCTCATAATTATGAAAGGTTACAAAATAAGCCTTTTTGTGCAAGAATTGAGAGATTTCTAACTTAGAAAAGTTATTTTTATTTTCTCTCAAATATATTAAAAAGGTAAACCCAAGTAGTTATAAGTTGGTTAAGAGTTATTTACCGAGGAAAAGCATATATATATACAAGGCTTATGCTATTGTAAAAGGAATTTTTAACATTTTCACAAGTTTGTATAAGGGGATTTTTGAAATTGTGCAATTCTACAAAGAAATATAAAGCATTTTTTAAGGTGCATTCATGGTTGTTTCTATGCATTATCATTAATCTTTTTGTATATTAAGTTGGTGATAAACTTTGTGGTCCTAAATCTAATTTATGAATGTGAATGGTCAATCTTTCATGAATCACATTTGGGAAATTTTTATTTCTTGGTATCTTGATTTGAACATGTTAAAATTTTAAAATTTTAGAAGTCATTATGAAGCTCATATGTGTAGCCTATGATCTTGGTAATAAAATTGTTTAAGTTTCTTTTCATTTTTATTTAAAAATCTAAATAAGATCATACAAGGGAGCTACCCCTCTCAAATTTAAAGGAATATTATTGTTTCAAAATCAATCTCTCTAACTGTTGGAGCATTATTGCCACTTTCTATTGGGCGAGTCAAGTATCATTTCAAGTTCCAATCTGCTTAACAAAAGATTTTTGGTGACCCCATTGGAAACATCGAACAAGAAAGAAAAAATTATTGTGATCATCTTCTTTTATGCATCCCATTTTTCTCTTTATAACTAAACATGGTGTTGCCACATCATAACAACATTCTAGTTGTGCAATTGAATCCTGATTAGGTACATACATAGCAAGAAGACATTAACCCTCAGTTAACTACTCTAGCTTGGTGTTGCAAGAGAAGTGGACCACAATTTTTACAAGGTAATCAAGTTTTAGAGCATGAAGAGGAGTTAGGTTAAGAGATTATAATACTTTTCCTAGAAGATTGGTTGGTTGTTGTAATGTCCCAAACACAATGATACCACAGATAAACAATAGAACTACTAAATTCCTTACATATTCCTTAAAGATCATATGCAATCCTTGAATGATAATTCCCTCAAGAACCAAAGGGGTTTCATCCCCTGATCCTAATGATCACTAGGTTTTCATCCAATGACCATAATATCCTATGGGTTTTCATCCACAGAAGGAATTAGAACACAAGTGTCCCAAAACATAGAAAAATATATAATGATTTGATGCCTATTATAAGGACTGACTCCCTACATTTATATGCTAACAATTTTCCTTAAGGAACAGATCGACCTTGAGCCCAAATGGTGCCAACGCCCAAAATTTGAATTTCAACATGCTACGCTAGGTCGAACTTAAGGCTAAAGTAGATTCTTCTGGAGTTAGCACATCACTCTATGGACCTATCGACATGCTTCCTTATCCCCTTCCTTCTTGATACTTCATAATTGGCATCACATTTCGAAGGTGACCCACTCGGATCACTTGAGGTACTATCCGATGAGAAGCTAACACAATCATCTTCTAACAATGGTATCTTTCTAGAACTTGCTCCATTCTTCATGAGTTATGGATATGATGTGCACATGCCTTTGTGGAATGTATGCTCCAAATCATAGCCTAAGATATGTCGTTGCAGAGAGATGCAAAATAATGTTTGGATCTGTCTTGGTGTCAAAGGGGTGAAACTGGACAGTTTCTCATGGAGATCTTCTTTTAGTGATACCTTTCTAAATATCGATCCTTTTCTTATAAAACCTGGGTAGAATATACATGGTTCTTGGGTGATCTTAGTTCCTTTGCTATAGGCTAGTTGGATCTTTTGTAGTGGAATATGAAATTTCTCGGATGTCACTCTACAACTATCTTTTTGGAAAAAAGGAAATGACAAATCCTCCCTTCCCAAAATTGCTTGTTCTCAAGCAATGCAAATTGGGATTCTCTAGAACATCGGATCCTTCCTAGATAGCATCTTCAAATCGAAAATTATTCCAATGGACAAGATAGTTATATCTCGATTTCTTAGATTTTGTATTCTAGTATCAATCACAACTTCTTGAATAAGGATGAGTTTCCCCTCATCATCTAGAGGTGGTAACTCAGTGGTAGGATTTATATGCAATCCCAAAGCCTTATGTATACATGAAACATGGAATATGTTGTGAATTTTGTTGTCTATTGGAAGCTCCACCTCATAAGCAACTTCTCCAACACTTTGAGTTATCTTGTATGGCCCGTAGAACTTAGGCTTGAGCTATTGTGCCCCTCCTTTATTGACAAAAGACTATCTATATGGTTGTAACCTTATGAATATCGTATCTCCTACCTCAAATGATCTCTCTATGTTCCTCCCATCTGCATACATCATTTGTTGATTTTGAGCAACTTGTATATGATCCTTGAGAGTTCTCAAGATATCTTGGCTTTGATTTACCAAATTTATCACTACCAAAACTCTACTATTTGTGAGGACTAACTCTGTAAAGGTTAATGCATCATATCTATAGAGTGACTTGAATGGGGACATGTGATGAGTTGTGTTGTAGTAATACTCCCCCAAGTGTATCCATTTGATCCAAGTTGCTTGTTGATTGGTGACATAATTCCTCAAGTATCCTTCTAGCCACTTGGTTACAATTTCAGGCTGTCCATCAGTTTGCAAGTGATATCTTGTGATAGGAGTGAGCTTGGTGCCAACCAGATGGAATAATTCCTTCCAAAATGTACTGAAGAACCGACTATATTTGTCATTGACAATATTCTTGGGTAGCCCATGTAATCGAAAAACTTCTTTAAAAAATAATTCTACAATTTATGGAGCTTTGTATTCATTGGAGATGACAGAGAAATCAACATATTTAGTCAATATGTCAACTACAACATAGATGCAGTCTTTTCCTTGCACCTTGGGTAATCTGGTAATGAATTCCATGGAAATACTTTCTCATTTATGTTTTGAAATGGGGAGAGGTTGTAGCAATCCAACTGAAAACTCTTGCTCCCCTTTATTTTGTTAACATGTGACGTGTTCCTAGATATGTGTGAGAATGTCCTCCTTAAGGCCATTCTAAGAGAACCTTTCTTTTATCTATTGGTAAGTTTCGTAGAACTCGGGATGCCCTACCATAGGTGTATTATGATAGGTTTTCAATAACTTCACTTTCACCTTGGATCCGAGAACTAGGAAAACTCTATTCTTTAATAGAATCAGGCCTTCCAACACCACATATAGGTCATTATTCTCCACATCATCCAAAATTTTGGTAGTAAAAGGATCCTTGGCATATTCCTCCATGTTTGAATTCTTCCAATCTGTTGATGTGATGGACACATTACATAGAGTGGGTCTCCTAGAGAGTGCATCCACCACAATATTATTTTTCCCATTAACATATTCAATATCAAAATCATACGCTTGAAGTTTACTAACCCATTTATACTACCTATCATTCAAATTTTGTTGGCTCAAGAATAATTTCAAACTATTATGGTTTGCTTTGACCATAATCTTTCGTACACTAGGTATTACCAAAACTTATGTAGGGCATGCATTATGGCTAGTATCTCTTTGTCATAAATGGAATATCCTCTTTCATTGGATCTCAACTTCCTACTTTCAAATGCCATGGCGTGTCCCTTCTGATAGAGAACAACTTTGATTCCTTCACCAAAAGTGCCACATTCTACAACAAATGAAAGTGAGAAATTAGGAATTGCCAGAACCAAACAAGAACTCGTTACCTTTTTTAGCTTCTCAAAGGTCCTTTGTGCTTCCTATATTTGTTCAAATGATCCCACTTTAGTTAGATTGGTGAGAGGTACCATAGATTGAGAAAATCCTTTAACAAACCTTTGATAATAGCTACACAATCCAAAGCATCCTCTCAACTAAGTTAGATTGGTAGGGGGTAGCCATATAGAATAGCTTGGATCTTATGTTGATTAACTTGAACTCCTTTAGCACTTATGATTTGTCCCAAATACAATATCTTTGCTGACCCAAACTCACATTTAAACATCTTTACAAAGAAGGACTATTGTTCTAGAATTCCCAAGACTATATCCAAGTGCTTCAAATGTGCTTCCCATGTTTTGCTATAGATCAAAGTATCATCAAAGAAAACCAACACAAACTTCCTCGAGTACTTACCAAAAAAATGATTCATACATGATTGGAATGTTTTTAGAGCATTAGTAAGACCAAAAGGCATAAATATGAATTCAAAATTCCCATAGTGACATCAGAAAGAAATCTTCTCTACATCTTCTTCCCTCATACAGATCTATTGGTATCTGGACCTCAAACCAATATTTGAAAAGTATACCACACTATGTAGCTTGTCTATCCATGATATGGGGTATCAGTTCTTAATGGTCTTCTTGTTCAGTGTCAGGTAGTCTATGCACATCCGCAAGGTTCCATCCTTCTTCTTTACCATCATCGTAGAAGATGTGAAAGGACTAGAGCTAGGTTTGATGTAGCCTATATCTAATAAATACTTTATTGCTTTCTTTATTTCCTCCTTATATGTTCATGAATGATGGTAAGGAGTTGTCATAACCGGCTTTGATTTTGGTTCAAGTTCTATGATATGATGGAAACCTTTATTCGATGGTAATTTAGGGAGAATATCATTAAAAACCAGACTATGCTTATCCAAAAACTTTTGTACATAAATATGAACTTTACCATTTTTACCTTCAAAAGGGTCTTTTGAAATCACCAAACAACTAGCAATCCAAGCAACTTGGCTCTTTTGAAAAATTATTTCCATTCTCTTGGCCAATACTACTTTTGAACCTCCATTATCCATTCCCTTTAGAACCACATCCTTCCTATTGGATTTGAACTTGAGTTCTAGCATTTCGTAGTTTGTAGTATACTTGCCCAATGAATGTAGCCATTACACACCCAAAATTACATCAATTTCACCCAAACCAATAACATATAAGTCATCACAAACCTTATGATCACCAAATGTTATGTTCAACTTCTAGACTTTCTCCTTGCAGGTTAAGTTATACCCATCAGCCACAGTGATAGTGAAACCTTCAAAAATATTCATGTTTAGCCTCTTCACTTGGCAATTCCTTCATCAATGAAGTTATAGGTAGCTCCTCCATCAATCAAAACAATTACTCTTTGTCCAACAAGGACTCCCTAGACCTTGAAAGAGTGATATCTATGTGCACTGGATAGAGATGTTAGTATAATTCCATTATCTTCATCCTTATCTTCCTCCCTCGAAAGGATGTCTTTTGAATAATGAAACTCCTTGGACCCATCTAATTTTGACTATTTTTCAGAAAGGACTTCTATATAATGAACTTCCCCTTTACCTAGGCATATGTGTCCCAAAACCCATGGTTCCCTACATGAAAAGAAAAGTTTCTTCCTCTAGAGCTCATTCATTGCTTCATTATTTGATTTCTTAGTGGGTATCAGTGGTGCACTCTTTTGTATCAATATATGAAAACCTTTCTTCTGAAGACCACCTTTTTGCTGCCATGGAGTTGTAGCTTTTGGTTGATGCACCAAGGTTTTCTTAAGAATGGAAGTTTCAAGTTGTAGACTCCTTCTAATAGCCTCCTACAAATTTGATGGCACAAAATCTTTGACAAACCCTTTTAAGGGTTCCTCAAGCCCTTCTAGGAAAAGGTAGATGATTCTCTTTTTTGATATGTCAGGAACCATAATGGAAATATTTTGGATTTCTTCCACATAATCATTGATTGTGATTTTTATTTTTATTTTGGAAAGCTCCTTAAATTACTCCTGCTCATCTCTAAGCTCAAAACTTTAAAGAACCCTTTGACTGAAATATTCAAAAGTAATTACCTGATCAAGGCCTTGTGTAATTGTGCCATGATACCACCACTCATAATAATTTACCTCGATATGTAGGATTACAAGTTGAATAGCATATTTTCTTTAATTGGATTGAAGGAAAATAGGTTTCCATTTTTTGTAACCAAGCCCTAGCCAAGATTCTTTTGCTTCCATCAAAAGTAGGGACTGGAATTTTATGGATTTTTCTCTTAAGCCCTCTTTCATTCTTCTCTTATTCTCTCCTCCTTTGATCATTTTCATGGATCTCTATAAATTTCTCAAATGGAATAGTTGCTTTGAAGGCATTAAATTTTTTGACATAATCCTCGTAGCATTTTGCAGCCACTAGAATTGGGGACCTCTATGTTGAGATAATTGGGGTAGCTTCTTCTCCTTATTCATTATCTGGTAGGAAGATGGCTTTATTTGTCTCTAAGTTGTGCAATGGTATCCTCTAGGTAGAGGTTCTTCCTTTTGCTCTATTATCTTTTGCATTCTTCTTGTTTTTTGTGACCACATTTTTTCCATGATCATTGCCAATTTGTCTATCATTGTAAATAATGTGTCTCTCTCCTCATCATCCTTTGACTTTTTCCTTCCTTCTTCAAACATGATTTCTTCTTTTGAATTCAAAATTATTGCAAGGGAATTATTTTTCTCTCACCTTAGGTATTTTATCACTATCACTATGAATCATAAATCATTAGGAAACCCTAAATGCTGGTAGAATCATGCTCAAATACCACTATAATGTCCCTAACATAGACCTTTAGCATAAAGACTGATTTGTAGGTTTAATTCAATAAAAAACAAATATGAACACCAAAATCACTTTGATATATATAATTATATATATATGTATATATACATATATATAAACTTCATAATTTCATCCACATATATGATATATCAGATACAATTCACTAATACTGATCCAAAATTATATACAATGCTACCACAGATCAACAATAGAACTACTAACTTCCTTACATATTCCTTAAATCTCAGATGAAATCCCTGAATAAGAATGCCCTTAAGAACCAAAGGGGTTTTGTCCTTTGATCCTAGTGATCATTGGGTTTTTGTCCAATGACCACAATCTCCTATGGGTTTTCATCCACATAAGGAATTAGAACATAAGTGTCCTAAAATACATAAAATGATATAATGATTTCATGCCTATTACAACGATTGAATCCCTACATTTATATGCTAACAATTTTCCTTAAGGAACAAGTCAACCTTGAGCCAAAATGATGCCAACACCTAGAATTTGAATTTCAACATGCTATGCTATGTCGGCCTTGAGGCCAAAGTAGATTATCTAGAATGAGGAAAAAAATTTTGTTGTTGTTCCTTATCAAAATTATTAGAATTAATGCTAACTTCTTCATTTTCCTCATGAATAGGATTGAGCTTTTTCTTCTTCATTTCTAACTTCTTCCTTTTACCCTTTGGATATTCTTCACATGAAACTTTGGAAACCTTTTTATTAGGGGTGTCTATCATCTCCTCCTTGAGTAGCCTTTTACGGCTTTGTGGAGTATGAAGAAGAGATTTGATAAGATGAAGATATTTCTTGTTTATCTTCATCTTTCTTCTTCTTGGTAGAGTCATCTTTATCTAAAACCTTAGTGGTTGCTCCTTTGGTACTTTTTATTATTACCCAATCCTTTGATCTTTGGTGAACATGATCAATTCTTTCATCAATAAATTTGATTTCTTTATTTTCCCAATTAATGTGTGGGATTGGTTGCATATGAATCTTCTCAAAATAAATAAGATTGATTAAATCTTATGAGCATTATATTCAATTCCATTGATGTTCCTCCTGAGTTTAAAATGACTAATTTTCTAAAGTGTGAATCTCATTTGCTCCCTTTTTTCTAACTTTATAATAATCTTTGTAATCTTCCAAAAAATCCTCAATTTTAAGATAATAATAATATCTAGCTTCAAGATTATAATTATAATTATCTAAAAATACATAGTAAACTTTGCTAATTATCATTCAATATTTTGACCATCAAAAGAAGAATTGCAAGTGTAGTGAACTATGACAATAGGAAAGGGAATCTCAATTTTATTCCTCTCTTTGCACCTGGGTAATCCCACAATAATGAGTCTCACTTTTTGGTCAAGATGGACATTTATATCAACATTTTTAATTGAATCTTCACCTTTTGAGACCTATAACAGCTAAACCGTTAAGAATTTGAAGATGATGTGAACTAGTGATTTGTGGAAATTCATGTGTAGCTTCTAAATAATTTTTAAATTTTTTTTTTGAAATAAATCATAAATATTTCAACATCTCCTTTAATAACTAGTTTTAAACAGTAAACAAATTTTTAAAAAAGTAACATTTATGTCATCCAACATAACTTTTTTTCTAGAAAGGATAAAGTTCTAATTTTTAAAATATAGATTCTTAACATCAATATCCAGGGCAAGGATATTTTTTCATAATTTTTTGTTACATTTTTTTTTAATTAATTTTTGAAGTCACTGTAACTATAATTTGGACATAGGTGTATTTCGTCCAACAAACAAGTGTTGTGTATATATTGAAATTCATTTTTTTTTGGTTAAACAAGGACACCAATACCTAGGGAAAATGTATTTTTTTTATTTTTTTACAATGGTTTACTATTTTTCCACCTTTGTAGAAAGAAGAACTTGATGTTCGGTGAAAAATCTATGTTCAATAAAAAATAATAAATACATGATTAGATGAAAACATATCAAAACTATACTTTATGGAAAGCTTGTTTCAAGGACTACAATCTTGCAAAATATCTTGTCAAGTTAAGTACATCTAAAGGTCCAACTTGTGGTTTGAAACTAGATTTTTTGAGGAAAATCTGAAATAGAGGCCAAATTTTTCATGCTTAACCCCTTTGTTCGAAGGCTAATCCTCCACTCAAATCCCCCTTTGAGTGAAGGACATTATGTAAGAACATGTTTTTTAGGCCTTTATCTTCGTGTGAAGATATAAAGTTACATACCTTCACTCGAAGGTCCTTTGAGCGAAGATTTTTCTTCACTCAAAGGTGCTCTCTAAAAGCATCCCTCCTCCCTCAAAAATCTTCATTGTCCCAAAAATGGGACTCAATATTGTGAGATTACCCACCTTTTATTCACTTATCAATTTATCTACAAAGTTTTACAAGAGAGTTTTTCACTTATGAACCTTGGTATTTTGCATGGATATTCATTAAATCCTCCAATCCAAATTTAAGAAAACATGATAAATTGAATGAAATGGCTCCCATATGTGGTAGTTAGAGCTATTTATTTAGATGAGAACCCAAGTCCAATATTTTCTTGAAGTTCTTTGTCTATGAGCATAGAATGCATCATTCACTCTTCTAAATTTTTGTAACTTTCCTATAATTGCAATCATGGATGTTTATCATAGTGTGTCATGTCATCATACACCCCATTTGGTGATGAGTCCTTTCCAAAATTCATGCTTGTGATAGCATATAAATTATAAGAATACATGTAAATATGTCAATTCAACTCAAAGTGGGCAAGTTAATCATGTAACTTATCACTAATAATATTGGCCTAGTCAATGAATTGGTTCCAACACATATAACCATGATTAAAATATACATGTTGCAAGGTGTGTGCCCTTGGTCTCCTTGTTTTTTGTAGCGTAGCACTTTGGTTCGTGACATGGCTTAATCACCTCCAGTGGATTCATTAACTCTGATGGTTGTATATTGAGCATTAAAAGGTCGATCTTTTGGTGTAACAACAACCATTTGTGCAACAATTGGTATCCGGGTCATAGGTTTGAACACCTTGCTTACGTTGGGGGGATTGTTGCAAGGTATTCCCCCTTGGTCTCCTTGTATTGTTCAGTGCAACACTTGGGTTCATGGCATGGCTTAATTGCCTCCTGTGGATTCATTAACTCTAGCGGTTGTGTCAAGCATTAATAGGTTGATCTTTTGGTGCAATGACAACTGTCTATGCAACAATACATCCATTTCTCAAAATCATGAGCATTTTCATTTCCCACCAATCTATGAATCAAAATAATTATGTCAAAAAATACTCAATAAAGTGTGATTTGCGAAGGATCTTTTGGAAACTAAGATTTTCTTTTCTTTGATGCAAGTAACCAATCCTTTTCTATGGTATTAATATATTCTTTTTTATTTTTGTGAAATGGTACATAATTGTTGTATTTATATCAAGAAAAATATCTCCAATAGGTAGTTTGAGTATAATTTTGAGAGACATGTGATCCAATTTGGTCACCAATCTATCATCTACTATAATAACCTATCCTAAATTATTACTTAATTAACATTATTGTATTTGGCGCATGAATATATTCCAAATTAAAAAGATATAACTAGTGGCTAAAATCAATCATAGCTACACATGTCCATTTAAAATGATTCAATGATTCATATATTCACTTCAAAAGTCAAATTACAATATCAGGTTTGACTTGGCTCCTAAGGCCACAAAGTCATTACATTGTACACTTTACATCAAATACATGAATACATTACATCAAGTTACATCTTAGACTAAAATAGTATTGTGAACAAATAAGGTTCTTGTTTGATGATTTCATCCATTGGTGGACAAGAACATGGTTGAATCACTTTACCGCCCAACCACGAAGCTTATGCTTCCCTAGAATTCTTTCGACTTGAAGAATGCCCAACCTTGTAGAAAATTTTTAGCAAGAGAACAATTTGCAAGGTGGAATCTGATGCGTGCCCATACATCAACATGCAATTTCTATCTACAAGTTAGAAAATAAAATGCAATATCTATGCTAGGAATGGTAGAGAGTGATATCATAGAGTTCACACATACAAAATGACTATATTGCTTGGCCAATCATAATAAATGTGTTGCAACAACAACAAAAAATAGGTTATGGTAAAGCAAACCTATATTCTCTAAACTCCATTTCGGCACCCATCCCGGAAGGTAACTTTCTACTATACAACATCTCATAATAGTTATCTACCCTCTAGCAACATCTACCCTAAGGTTCTCCAGTCAACTAAGGTATCACTATTTCGTTCAAGTATTAGAATATTCTTTCACATATGTCTTTGAAAGAAGAATCAGATTACTAACTTACTCTCTAAGAAAAAATGAGATTTATGATTCAATAGAGTAATTCAACAATCAGACATATCATTCTTATGACTATTATATACTTTTCATCATAAGCATTTTCCTTTTAAAAATGAACTAAGAACAAAAGAAAGTATGTCACAAGTATGTGTATGTACATAGACGAAGTCTATGTGCATACACATATATGTGCCTACTTAAGTTTTTGATTTGTGTATACATTATGAAATAATCATTAATTCAGATTGCAATCATTAAATAATATTCCATTTGACGTTTCTTTTGTCAAAAAAATAAAGAATCGAAACAAGTCTATATTAAAAGTTTCACACATACTATTGTTTCTTTTGTATTCTCACAAAACTGTGATACTCCAACATTGTTGCTTACATAAGAACATTCATCATTTAAACATAACCAACACTGTTTCCTACTAAACAATTATAAGAAAAGTTGTTTCTTAAAGAACGTTCACCATTTACAACTATTCAATGTTGTTCCAACTAAACAGTTTAATGGGCAAGGCTATTTTCAGCTACAAAGATAACTTAACAACAAAACAGTCATTTGCAATAGATTATTCACTATTTACATCAATACAATATTGTTTTAGACTAAACAGTTACATTTAATGATATAAAATGTCATTTTCCAACAGAACATTCACTGTTTGCAATTACTCATTATTGTTTCAATTTTTTTAGATGCTAAATGATAACATTACAATTAAATGTTCACTGTTTTAAAACAAAACGACTTTTTCTACAATGAACTAAAAATAAACAATGTTGTTTTTCCAGTAACAAATATTGTCTATAGATTCTCATTTGCCAATTTCAAGCAAGCCAAAATATTTCTCTAACAAATCAAATAGCCTAGTTTCATACATGAAAACAAAATGCTTAATATTCAGATCTTGAACACTTTCATTATTGAAATTCAATGTGCAACTTAATAATATAAAGAATCTAAGTTCAACATGCTTGTTGATGTAAAACTTGAGCAAATATTTCGGTCAAGAGATAGGCATAGAAGTTTCAGGTTCTAAGCGAAACTCATGCCTATTCAGGCTACAAGCAAAACAATCATAGGTTACTCTAGAATCAATCATTCTTATAGGCCAGGTGCTTTCTTTCTTAGAAATAAGAGTTATATTTGAAAATGCCTATATGAGCTTGTTGGTTTATACCATGCATATAGTTATATTCAACATGTAGATTTATGTATGTACCATATACATATTCAAGAATCAGCTCGTTGATCTTTTAGATCGACCCAAGCAAGGCTTGGAGATTCTTAAACTTAGAATCATTCCATCGTTCCTATCAAATGAGGTCAAATTCATACAAAACAACAATACACATACATATGCAAAGTTCTAAAAGCATCTGCTAAAGCCCCTTCACTGTTATTGTCCATCCGATAATGAGCATTAGTAATTATAAAAATGAAATACTGGGAATAATGCCCTTACCACAGGATCATTAGTCTATCATTTTCAAGGATTATCTATACAAAATAATATAGTCAATCAAAATAAATTTTGATAGCCATTACAAGGCTAACACCATCGTGCAAAATAAAAATGAAGGTCGAGCTATTTAAGGCTCTCGAGCCTTGGCCTAGCTTTGTAAATAATTGTGAAGGCTCTAAAATTTAATGGTTTCCATACTAAGCAAGTCGCAGGCCATGTGACCCCCATAAGGTGGTTGACAATACTCATGCATTCGGCTCAAGGCTGACTCAAACACAGACAATGACTCACATTTTTACTATGTTATGAAAACATTCGATAAAATGAAGGAATACTTCTAGCATGTTTCAATAATGACAATAAAACCAAGTCTATTGCTAAAAGAGATCGATTTATCTCCAATTCAAGCTTTTGTGAAGTTTCCTTAGATTTTTCCCCTATCTCGAGTTCTTTTGCTTTTTTCCTTTGATCCCCCTAATTTCTTCTCTTCTCTTTGCTTTTTCGGTAGGGTATCAATCAAAAAATGGAAACAATAATGTATTTGCATGTTACTGGTGATGGCATTATTGCCTTGCCATTGGCCACTACTTGGTTCGAATATTATCATTAAACTTGTGGCAGACCACATCCTTCATGGGATGTCTTTGTGATTTTTCATTGATTTTAAACGATATGAATTAGAATATACCGGTTATCGAATTTGAATTCGATAAGAATATGAATATGTATACATATATGTATATATATATGTAATGTAGATATATATACATATATACATATATCTATATGTATTTATATGATTTCATTCATATTTACCATGTTCGTTCTTTATTTTAAATATATATGTGTATGTATGTATTTGTATTTATTTACAAAAATGTATATATATGTATATATATATATATATATATATATACATTCATGTGTAAATTGTTTGTTTGGAAGAGCTTATAAGTTCCATATGCTATCATTTAAATTAAGGAACTTTAATTTCACCTCGAGCATCCATATATATAAACTAAAAGGAATTTCTTTTCACTTCATTTTCACATAATGAAATCTCTTATCCTTTTTAATCATTCTTTACAATACTTACTTTCATTTTCTTCAAAACACAGAGTTTGAGTATATAATTTAATCTACAAGCCATTCATTTTCAATCACTGAAACAATTTCAAGTCATGAAATTATGATCTTTTATATATGAAAAATAGTTCAAATGCAAGTCATCATGCCATTTGTTGTGTGTGCACCCAGATTCCAACTGGCTTACCATTCGATCTGACTAAACAATCCTACTTCAATCATGTTCTCATCCTTCAACCTATCACCCTGCAACTACACACACTTGTACTTGCAAATTTATCAATAACATTCAATTCTTGATAATATATAAGATAATTTTCCAAAAGTTTGCATAGTCAACATCAGTCAACTTCTTTCATTCAATTTTTTAAAATTCCAAAATTTCCATTTAATATATATTGAATTTCTTCAATAATTCAATTTTTCCATATTATAATAAATATGCAATAAAATTGGGTTATGACATCTACTATTTTGTTTTCTATAATTTTTGGGCTATAGTGAATTATATTCTCAAAAACTAAGTTAGTACACTAAAGCATAATAGATAAATTAGTTTCATGAACTATTCCAATTTCAAAAACCTTTTGTGCAATTTGGGATCTCTTTTCTTCTTCCATTCTTTTCTAGAAATCATTAAGATTGACATGACCTAGTTTGGTATCTTTAATTTTTTGGAAGTGTGGACCCCAAGATCAACAAAAACTCATATCCTAGATAGTCATATTTCATGATTTTTCAAAATATTAAACAAAAAGAACAAACTATGGTTTTTAATAATATAATATTGACTGGGTAAGGGGGGAGCTTGTATGTCAACAGGGTGTGATGATAGAGCTTGAACTTTATGGAATGATTCTCTTCTCCTTTAGTTTAAAGCTTTCATAGTTCTAAGACTCATTCAAGAAAGAAAAAATACGGTTCACAATAATGATGGGAAGGAAATAAAACTTGCTTCAAATGTTTAGACTGTATAATGAAATACTTTGGTGAAATTTACAAATTTGACAATTAGAAGAATTGATAATGAGGAGATAAAGATGGCGCAAACATACCTTCATTTCCTTTGAATGTTTATATTTAGGAAGGGGGAAGGACATTAAATATTTTTTCAAAATATTTCTAGCATGAACAATAACCTAGGGCACTGTAGATCCTTTATTCTTCGTTGGAGGTTATTTGTAATGTCCTATAATCTACACCTAGGGAAAAACACAACAAACAATTTTTTTTGTTCGAGTGTCTCGCCTTGGGGGTGCTCATGTCATCTTCTTAAAGAAGGGTGGATCCCTTCATCTTTGTATAGATTATAGACCGTTGAACAAGGTGATGATCAAGAATCGTTACCCACTTCCAAGGATCGATGATTTGTTTGATCAATTGCAGGGAGTGAGAGTGTTCTCGAATTTTGACCTTAAGTTTGGTTATCATCAGTTACGGATTTTGAAAGTAGATATTCATAAGACTACCTTCGGAACTAGGTATGGACACTATGAGTTTACAGTGGTACCATTTGGACTGACAAATGCTCCTACAGTGTTCATGAGCCTCAAGAACGAAGTATTTCATACTTTCCTTGATTGGTTTGTGGTAATATTCCTAGATGAAATTTTGATATACTCACAGACTGAGGAGGAGCAGACTGATTCTTTATGACATTACTCATGGTATGATGTTTTGACATTAGACCTTGTCTTTGATTTTATATTATGATGATGTGAATGTTTTTTATTAAGGGTAAAAAATGAATTTTGATGGGGCCCCATAACCCAATACAAACAGGTTTTACAAGGACCTAAAACCCAACCAAAGAGAGAGTTGCATAAAGAAAAAGATACAGACCAACAATAGCCTAAACAACAATAACCATAAAGAGAAAGACAAGACTATCCGAGCTGCACTAAACAAAAAAAAGAACGGGCCTACAACCCAATTACAAAAAGGTTTTTTCAGGGACCAAAAACCTTTAGATAAACTTGAACATGACCTGAGTTAGTTTTTATCAATTAGATATGCACCCTGTGTTAAATTTGCATAAATCTAACTATCTGTTGATACATGGAAACCTTCTTCAGATGTGGGTGATCTGAACGAAGAAGGAATCTACAGAGTGAGTTGGCTCTCCGAATGATAAATCTATTCTAAATGATTTCTTGAGGAAAAGGGCAGAAAGATGAACTTGAATGAAACCTATGACTTAAAATGATTACTTAAAGATGACTATGTTTTTCTACCCACAAACAATTTCTCAGAAAACAACAACAATTCACAACTTCTCATGAACACTTAACACAAAAAATGATTTGCATGAAGATTCAGATTTTGAATACAACATGCAACCTGTATTTATGATCTTTCTACTTCAAACTACAATTCTAGGACATGACAAGGATTCTGTAAATACAAATCACAAATTACATTAAACTGAAACTGCAATTGACACAAAATTGAGAAATAGGAAAGTTGTTTCTATTAACGAAAGGAGTATCAAAGTCTGAGTACAAATTTATGAGTTACAAGACTCTCTGTTTCAGCATGAGATCAAAAATCAATGATCTGGATTCTAGAGACTCTAAGTTTTCCTCCAAGCTATATAAAAAAACCCTAATTCGAGCTCAAGAAAAAATCTCAAGGAAAAGCACCTAAAATTGCTCCAAAATGTGGCATAAAAGTGGAAAACTCACACTTTTTTTCATGTGCATGCCATAATACCTTTAAAAATAGGCAAAATTTGCTTTTAAAGTGAATAAAACATTTCATCTCTTCACCATGCAGCTCAAATCTGACCAGAAGAAAAGTCAAACTCATCTTTGCATGCAAACTGCTAAAAATAGCAATAAGAAATAAAACAATTTATAAATTATTATTTTATTCTCTGCTTTACAAATCATGCAATTTTACAACTTGATTTATTTTTTCTAAATTGACTTAGTTTTGCAATAAAGATTTAAAAAAGAAATCTTTGCAAAACTATAACCCTTATTTCTCCAATTACAATACTTGATTTTTCTCATAAAAAACATAGAGCCATCTATTAATGAAATATTAAATTGATTTCTGTAAAATCAATTGAAAAAATAAATGCCTAAGGTATAACCTCTCCATTTTGTCTAAGGCATAAACACAAGTATTGATTTTAAAATCAAATGCCTTCAGATATTCAACTAAAACTCTAAAATCAACCAAGACTTATGAAGTCTTAAGAACCTTCCAAAAGGCTCGACCTAGGCATATGAGACCATGGTGATAAAGGCATTAATTTTAAAAATGTAAATATTTGCCCCTAAGTTCAAATTAGGGCATGTATGAACAAAACCAGAGAAAAAACCCTAAAATCCCATTTCATTTGCACTTTTGCTTTCAGAGAATGAACTCAGCCTGGGAGAGGTGGCGCCGCCATGAAGAAGCTAGGTTTTCACTTGAAAATGCCTTGGAAGCTTCAGATTTCTTCCTCCATTGATAAACTCTTCTCCATGTGATAATAGTGAGTTGTTCTCATGGTCTCTTGTGGCTCCATTTTTTATTTGAAAGCAAGAAAAGGGCATTTAAGGCTGCGGCTCCTACATGCATTATCTCTGATTTTTAACTTCATTTCATTTTGTATTTGCTTAAACTCTCCTTGGCCGCCATCTATGAGCTCGACCCTTGTATCTGGAAGCTCCATTCATGCTTGGTCACGCCTTATCTATTCCTCTACAGGCATCATACTGGTAAGTTCATGTTCCTCCATTGTTCTTCTGCATTTCTCTTTCAATCAAAAAGCTTTTAAAAGCTTAAAATGCAAGAAATAATTGTTGCTCTTTATAAATGAAATGCAAACCAAGTGTTAGTCGTGCCATGAATGCTTGATTCTGAAAGTCTGATTTGTATTTCCTTTACCAAAGGTCGTGCCTATTCATTGTATTTTCCTTTAACCTCTCCTCATGAATGGGCTCGACCCATGACTTTTGTATGTAACTTGTATTTTTTGCAAAAACCCCCTCATGGGTATGTAGGATTATAGTAAAAATCTTCATTTTGATCAAAAACCCCAATGTGGGTATTCTGGAAATAGAGAGAACCATCATTCTTGTAAAAATCCCTTCATGGGTATTCGGGATTTTGAATAAATCTACTTTTTAATAAAAATCTTCATATGGGTACTTGGTAATTTGAAATAACTGCCTCTTATTTTTGCATTTTGAGTTAGAACTGTTGAACACCCATCATGGGTATGCTAGAAACAATGGTAAATATGCATTTAGAATAAAAACCCCATGTGGGTATTTCAAAATAAGAGTAAAACTGTATTTGAATTTAAACCCTCATTCTGAGTAAAAATCATCAAATGGGTATTTGGTAATAATGCAAGGAAACTCTTTGTAATCCTATAGCACATGATTATTGCACCTCTAGAACTTGGTCTTCCATCCTCACTGTTTTCTCATGCCATTTGCAACTATATGTTTACATCGAAAAGCTTGACAAAGATTAAAGCATTTAATATTCTCTATTTCCTTTACTTCTTATAACTGTTCATGTATTGAAGATTTGTTATGCCTATT
This sequence comes from Sequoiadendron giganteum, assembly GCA_007115665.2. Classification (NCBI taxonomy): domain Eukaryota; kingdom Viridiplantae; phylum Streptophyta; class Pinopsida; order Cupressales; family Cupressaceae; genus Sequoiadendron; species Sequoiadendron giganteum. The sequence continues at coordinate 439,277,466 of CM021101.1, read as the reverse complement.
GAAGGCTCCTTCAGTTTGTTCATTGTCATAATATGATAGAATACTCACTTTCATACCATTTTTGTTATGACATCTGTAATTTGTTCCAAAAATGATTGTGCTTTCATATACACCACCATAGAAACTATCTTTGTTTGATACTATCTCCAAAATTGTCAAGAAACCGCTCCTCCCACCTTTATGTGTTTTTTGATTGCATTGTGTGCACACTATAGTCATGCCGACTGCTTTTCCTTGATTACATTCACTGGAAAATTCATAATGTATTTCAGTTCTTCTTTTAAAATGAGACAACACTCTTGACATTAATAAAAACTTTTTGTAGTGAATCCTTGCATCTCATGTAACACTAAATCATACTATTAGGCTTTTCCTTTCATAAAGATGATCCCAGAAAATACATAAATAATTTCAAAGTTTGCAGATTACCTCCATGTCAGTTGCAATTCCATATTCCGTTTGACCTTCAAATACTTGATTTTCCTGCATCCTGATTTAGCATACCTGTTGATAGTCAAAATGAAACAAACAACTTAAAAAAAAAAAAATTTTACTCTATTTCTCTTGAAAAAGAAAGACAACATATAGTAGCCTAACTTCCAAGGTCCTGGTAGTTGGTTCTCAACTGTCTGATGTCACTCAATTGGCCAATGCAACTATAATATTCAAGGGGCCTTTACTGGTGATAAGGAATACAAACTGTATCAGATTCATCAATCTATGTTTAATGGGGGGTTTAAATAAATAGAAAAAGGATAGATCAAGGCACATATCAGTTAAACATGAAAAAAAATCTTTAACATCCAAACATATATTCTTAACAACAAATTTTTCTTAATAGATCAAAACGATAACATGATGCAACTCACTAAACAATCCATACCATTGCATACATTCACAGTGCTTAATTTAATCATCACAACCATTCATCAAAACACCACAAGATTAAAAAAAAACTCCTCATTCGTTGCCAATAATATAGATCAACAGACATATAACAATTCCATTCATAGACAATTTAATGAAATAATCTTTAAAATCCGGTTTCCCCTATTGATTCACATCAAATAAGAAATATTTATTCACAACAAAATCACTGGAATATAAACTGATTATGGTTCATTAACCTCATCCAAGAAGTTCAATTCCAACATAAAATTGTATAAAAAGTGTATCTAAATTCAACATGAACTTAAAAAGTATCTTTGCTTAAAGCTATAAAAAATCCTATCTGCTATCATCAGGTGGCTAATTCTACTTTCATCATTTGACCTTTACAACATGGAGCCCAAAAGTATATATAGACATACTACACATAAATCCCTCTCAATCAAAAATTGAGATCCACTAATCAAGGAACCAGAACTGCATCAAGAAACTAGATTGGCTGATCTTCAGTTCAAAGGTTGATTGCCTTGTTGTGCAAAATCTGATGCCCAAGAAAAGAGACGGGACTGGCCAATGAAAACCTTCAGTTCCAAAGGTTGATTGCCCTATTAAGTAGGAGAGAAGAGGGGAAGTCATGTGCTCAAAATAGAATATTTTTCTACCAACTCAATCCTGCGTTGTTTTCTCATGAAGATATTCATCATAGTTGGAAAACACTTGTTGAAGAATGTCCACATCAAGCCCATCGACCCAGCTATCTTCAAATTTGATTCTTTTCAACTTTGCTGAGGCAAATTCCTGCATATCTTTCAATTTGGTCAACTCCCTCCTAGCAGCTTTCACCTCTTCTTTAATATCCATTAGTCTATCCAACAATAAATCTTCTCCATCATCTCCTTTCTACATGACCTCCTGAAATCTATTGTCCCATTTCTCCTTCAATTGATCCAAAGGCATGCCATCTTTAACCGGTATGTCTACATTGACTAAAATAGCTACTACAGCTTCTAGTTCATCAAGCTTCTCATTCAAGTCTTTACTAACATCTTCAATTTCATTCCTATGTTTATATATGAAATCAGACCTAACCTAGATTATGCTTGAGGATTTTTCCAAGAAATCTGCATTATCTACTTCGAGGATTGATTGCTCTAGAAGAGTTGATTTTGGCAACTTACTGATATCTTTCATCTTCTGAACATACCCCCTATATTCATCCTCCTATTCTCCTAGAGTTTCAGTATGATGACCCATTTCTTCTATCAACTCAAGTGTTGTTTTATGGATTTCAAAACTGTTTACCAACACTTCACCCACTTCCTGATTAAGCTTGTCAATCCATCTATTGAACATCCCAGACTTACTCCTCATTTGTACTAAATTATCAACTTCTCTTTTGTTGAGTAAGACCGGAGTTTCGAAGGCAGCACCTTGTTGGGACCTAGGAATGGAAACATCTCTTAAAGAAACTATGCAATTGATCCAATTGAGCCTTAAGCTCATCCTTTCTTTGTTTATCTTTGATCATCCTATACTTTATGGAGGAATCTACAACATCAATAAGATTCATTTTTTGATTCCTTGTAGGCCTTCCTAAGGTGACCGTGCCCAATTGATAATCAGTCACTTGCATATCTTGCCTATCCTTTTCTACCACCAGAATTGCACATTCAACAATGATCTCTCCTGCTTCTGTGAGCCTTGAGGAATGAAGAACCCTGGACTTTTTCTTAGGTATTTCCTTTTCTATCTCCTTCATCATTTCTTCCCAATGAAGAGGCTATGGTGGAGCTATTTGCTTCTTCTCAAGATCCAGCTTTAACCATGTAGGAGCACTAGGAGTGGTAGCCATTATCGTAGAGGAAGAGGCAACAATAGTAGAAGATAGTGGCTGCAATAAAGTAGCTTTAGGTTGAGAATCAACCTCCTACAAATTTTTTTGTTCCTTTTCTACATTCTCTTGTGCAACCCTCTCGACCTCTTCCTTATCCTTCTGCTCCTGCAACCTTCCTTATGAAGGGTTGCCCTAGGAATTTCCCCACTTGGTCACTCTGTAGGAGGGGCTTGAGTAGACAACTCACCCACAACTGATGTTGAGGCCCCAGGTCCTGTTGGGACTTCTTCTTCATGTGCTTCAGGTAGATCTTGAGTTGGCACTTCAAGTTCAAACTCCTCTATATCAGGAGGGAATAATTCCAAGGGTTCCTTAGGAGGCATTCTTCTTTTCATCCTCTTATACCCTTGAGTAGTACCTACACCTTTCCTTTTCTTGGAAGTTTGACCCCCAGGCTCCTTGGTTCTTAGCATGACCCATTGGATGCTTCTATCCAATATTGGCCTTGCTATTTGTTTAATATCTATAATCTCCTCTGCACCCCAATCTACAGGATCCAAGTTCTTGGTACCTATATTTTGTCCCTCGTATAGGGGATCCAAAACCACCCCATCATTTGATAATGCTTCAGGAATGTCCACCTTGACCCCATACTCCACCATGAGTGGGATAGGAAAACTTTCATAATTTCTTTTCCTTAAGTCATACTCATCCTGAAGATCACTCCAAAAGTCTTCTAATAGATTGAAGTTCTTATAAAAAATAGAAGCAAGCAAAGCGTTCATCTTCTTTTTTGGATCAAAGTGCTTCCTAGCAGTGTACAAGCCCAACTTCAGATGCATCAATTCATTGCAAACAACCTTAGCTCCCACAAGGTGTGGACAACTATATTCACCCAACTTCATGGGGAACTTATGACAACCAGGCTTATACTTTATACCAAATTTAGAATTAACCCCCAAAGCTTGATAAATGAAATCCATTAAAACAATCCTATTGCTGCAACATCTAGGGAGTAGGTGAGGGTGACCATCAAATCCAACTAGCCTGAAATAAGTAAACTTGGGGTATTGGATAAACCAATATCCCCACTTTGTGATGAATGCCATGGCCTCCTGGCTCAATCTATATCCTACATCTCTCATAAGTTGGTTAATAATGACATATAAAAATGCATCATTAACCCTTCTGTAATGCAGTTCAAAATTCTGCAAGGTGAGTTGATCATAATGATTCCACCCTCTTTTTTCTCCATCAACTTCTCCCAAAATCCCCAGTCTGTTTAAACCTGGAAAAATGCCTCTCTTTGCAGCTGCATAAATGACATAAGAGGTCATGAAGAAACTCTTGGTTTCTCTCACTCTAATCATTTGGTTGTGTATGATTTCAGACATAATCATGGACCAATCAAATTGTTGCCTTCCATCTAGGATTGTCTCAATGAATGGGAACATCCATTTTTTAAAGTGAAGAGCATCCCTTTTTCCAAACACTATGGAAAGCATCATTATAATGTCCCCAACCTCCTTGTAGAACTCTGCCCTTTTAGGCTGATCTGGAAGCTTAACTAGAGACTTTTTCTTAGTTCTCATCCATTTCTTATTCAAATAATTTTTGTTGGCCTCCTTATAATTACTATATATTTTCAAAGCCTCTGCCTCATTAAGTTGCCTAGGATTTTTTGGATTGGGCACATTGAACATAAACTAAAACATTTGAGGAGTTAAGTCAATGATGACATTGCCCTATGAATCCACACATTGTCTAGTAGTAGGATTATAGGCTCCAATTGCTATCATTATTAATTCAGGACATTGGATTGACAGAGGAAATATAGTGATATGAGCCAAGCTAGATTCAACTATTCTTTGGGTCCTCCCTGTTACCTCTTCAAAAAATGTTTCAGAGTACAATTCTTCGCAATGGAACAGACCCAAGTTGGTATCAATTATATCTACCCAATCAGAATCCACTTTACTAGCAGTGATGGCAAGACCCTGATGATTATACCTCCAACTATAAGGGAGTTGTACTAGCTTAACCTTTTTAGGCTTTGCTCCTAGTTTTGAAGTCTCTGCAGGTTGCCTCCTTTGAGAAGCCTCAACCGATGCTCCTGACATCTTAATTTATGCATCAAAACCCAATATTAGATCCAAAAGAAGTATGAAAAACCAGGTCAGAGATCTCACCTTTCATATACACCGGAGACAGGACCAAGCAGAAGACATCCTTAGAAAGATTTTAAAACACCGTCGGGGTCGGGACCAGAATGGACATTGAACTCACAACAAACCATATGGCGGGATCAGAGATGAAGTCAAAATGGTAATCGGGACCGGGACTGAGATCAGAATGGAAATCAGACTTGGTATAATGAAGAAGTTTCAAATTTATATCCTGTTCTGCTTCCGCTTCCAACAGAGTGAATATATTTTAATAATTTATAATTCATCGAAAGTGGGCTCGGAGACGGATCCGACGTCTATTGCAAACAAAGGCTCGAGAATAGAATTAATCATGGATTCGACTCCAGTTAAAAAAAACATGACGTCATTAGAAATTTTGACAGTAGAACGAATGACATCATGGAAAAAAATGAGGTCACCTGACAAGCCAAGGAGGCTTAAACTAACAGTACCAAACCATCCCCCATACAATTGAGGGGAAACACAACAACTAGGGCATAGTTTTAAAACTAATCAGAGATGCACAAAACCCCAGTTTACTAAAAACATTTGACTTGAACAATTAGGGCACAACTTAACCCTACTTGAAATCAACAAGCTGAAATGCAAAAGGACCAGCAAGTAAAGTAACAGATCAAAGAACATCATATAACCATGTAGCAAATGATAGACACCCCAAAAACCCAGGGCATAATGGTATGGGCATGAAGAAAAAATGCGAAAACGACTGTTGCAAAGTAAAACGAGAAAACAATAGACAACTAAATAAAACAAAAACAGAGAAAGAACCAAAGACAAAGGAAACAAAAAAAAAAGTAAAGTAAAGAAAACAAGCAAGAATTCGAAAGAAAACTGTCATGAACCCCACGAAGAATGGTAGACCAAACAAGCACAATGAACAAAAAAAAAAGAAGACAAAGAACATAAACCCTACCTCGAAAAGAAATCCAACAGGCTGGCCTTTGATGCGAATCCGCACGCAAAATGTTTGACCTCCGATTGAGTCGTGTTCCCAAATTCTCTACCTCAACTCTGGTTCAATATTACTTGTTAAACAATAATAATAACCAACGCTTCAACCTTAATTAAGGTTTAAAATCCAATTTCATACGTGGGAGGTGCCTCTAATTAATGCCATTAATGTGGCAGGTCGCATGCGGAATCATGGTGGGAACAAGCACAAAACTATTGTGTGACTGAAGTAAAGTCAAACAACAACAAAAAAGGTGGGAGCGGAAACAAAATGAGAACTAGGTTTGGAAACTTTGTCCAAGTTTCGAGTTTGGTTTCGGTTTCAGTTCTAGTTCTGCCAACAACAAAGAAAAGGAAAGAAGAACCAAAAAGAAGACACCGAGATCGAAACAAGGTAAACAACATTGATCCCAAGTCCAAACAAACAAACCAGAAAGGTGGAGGTGAAGGCGGGATGGAAACAAGTTTGAAACTTTGTATAAATCCCAAACTTAATATCGATTCCGGCTCCGACTCCACGAAAGAAAAACAAGACAGACCAAAGAGACCAAAGAAAGAGACGAGCGGGATCGGAATCGGGAAGGAGTTAGGGAATGAAACTCAAAACAAGTTTCAAATCCAGATTCCGATCCAGTTCCGGTTCTGATAGAACAAAAGAAAACAAAGTGTTGGAAGAAAGAACAACTCCAAACTTTGTTGAAAAACAACCAAGGATAGAAAATAAAAGAGGGGGACCCATTTTGACCAAGGAAAAAGATGGGGTGGTTATGCAAGGCATAACAATACCCTATCACACTATGAATAACCCTGCTTGCATGTTTACTTTTATGTTTGTCACCTCTACTTTATAACTTGAATGCTTTCAGAAACAATATGCATTCTCAGTTCACACACCTCATATGCTTCCATTACTTATTAGTGCTCCAATTGATAAGGCATTATGTATGCCTATTCACTATCACTGTTATGAGATAAAACACTTGCTGCTCCAAAATAGAATAATATGAAACAACATGAAATAAAGTGAATAGACTTAAGGCAGCAAAAACAATTAATAAGACAACAATATTTAACTTTCCAGAATGAGATTGATTTTTTTCAACTGTATTGAATTAGTTAAATCTATTGTTCATCTGTAATCTTCATTTCATCACTCATACTTGATTGTTATGAATGAACAATAAATTTAATTCTTTGATAACTGAAAATTTGTTTTACTCCTTCATGTATGGCTCGAATGAGCATGATAACTATACTGTTTTACTTGGCCCACTTGTAAGTTTAAGGGTCAACATGTCGAGCTCTACCCTTGTGGGAGCCCATTTTACTCCACATGCTTTTGTGTCTTCACATATGATCAACTACATGAATTTTCCTATACCTGCACAGGAAACAAACAATGTTAGCAAAAAATGATAAATATCATGATGTTTACACTTTCAGCTCTGATTCTTGCACTTTTCTTGATTGTTTCAGTGCATTTTTAGCAAAATTATCCATTGATGTTGATGGTGCATGTAGATATGTTCATAGTCAGAGCTCTAACAACCCTCCCTTTCTTCTTACAGGTTGATCTGAGCTCGAGGACAAAGGATGGTGCACCATTTCTGCATCGGTCATCAGCACATGCAATGATGATTATGTCCATATTTATGTGTTTTTACCTTCTTACATCTTCAGTAGTGTAGAGTGTTCCTTCCAATACATTGCAACAGTTAACTCCATAGCTTGTGTGGATTTTTTAAATTCTCCTTCCGCTTTTCATTCTGAAAAGAAATGCATCAAAAATGCAAATTTATACTATCATTTGTATTCTTGCAATTGAATGAAATCTGTAATGTAACAATGTCATGAAATAAATTGAAAGCAATGAATGCTTAATCATTTGTATAATCATCTTTGCACTTCATTTGTTCTGCAAATTAATGAGCAATGACTCTGAAAACTCTGTTCTCTTAAACAATAAGTAATTGATACTTGACAAGAACAAATGGAAACAACAACTTAAAACCATGTAGCAACTAATTGAACTTCCATTTTAAGATCAAATAAAATTAAAACAACTCCACCAATTGAGTTGTAGTGAAAATTGGTAACATTAGCTAGACATCAACAAACTGACCTCTTAGGAGCATTGGGAGCCACAACATAAAACTGCAAGAAATCAACTTCCCTGCAACACAATCTCCCCTGGAAGAAGGAAACCAACTCCAACTCCAACTCTAAAGTCCAATGAGCTCCCCTTTATTGGAGAGGATGATACAATCAACTAAACTATCGCAACCATAAATCACCAACACCCTCAACCTCCACCTCCATAAGAGAACCACTCACCTTAATAAGAGCAACAACTGAGCGAGGTCCACCTCCATAGGACCTGAGGGGAAAGCCAACATAGTAGCCAAGCAAGCAATCATAACTTCCTTCGGTAAGCTCTACACCAGAAACAAATAGTGGACCAAGAAAATAGTCTCAAATAAAATCCATAGGTCCACCTTAACACCTTTCAGCTTAGACCTCTTCTAGGTTTCCAAAGAAATCTTGAAAAGTAACTTAACTAACAACCAGTTGCACAACCACTTATGAGCCTTCAAAAGGAACCTCTATAACAACTCAGGAAATAGAAAAGCAGTTGCAAGATGAAGCACAAGCATCTAGGTTTTCAAAGACAACCTTAAAAAAAACTCAGTTAGCCACACCCAAACAAAGAGAAATGCATTAAACACTCCCTTAGATAACCCCACCAAAGAAACCAGATAACTAGCCTCCTCCAACAACCAAAACAAAAGCCTAAAAAAGGAATCCAAAGTAACAACAATAGGAGAGGCAACCACAACATCATAAAGAGCCATCATTAAGCAAGCATCTAGCCAAGGAAATCACAAAAAGGGACAAACACATACCACAAGACCAACTGGGTACACCCCAATCCAAAGAAGGAAAGACATATTCTTTAGAATAAATAGAAACCCCTTCAATAGAGAAAACATCACGAACCAAAAGGGGAACTAGAACAACACAATAAAAAAGGAGCTCTCCACACAAATTAGTCTATCACCCAAAGAAACAACATGGAGGGTACACCTCCCCTCCATAATAGCCTCCATAGAAAGAAAAACATTAAATATCACCCTCTCAAGGGCATACAAACCCCTGAACACCCAACCAGGGGGGTTGCAAAGGAAACGAATAGAGAGGAGAGCCAAGAACAAAAGGTCAAAATGGTCCAAAACCAAAGCAACCATCCCCACCGAGCACTAAAGGTTGCACAGGCCAGCAACCATCCATAGGTAAACTGAAGCTAAGTTGTAGCCAGAGATCACCAGGAAATCGCATAAAGAAGTTGCAGAAGCCACAACCCACATGCCTCTAGAGAAGCAAGAGAAAGATGTGCAAGGGCAAAAGTAGTAAAATAGGCCATCCATCCACCTCACACACCACCAAAGAGAGAGGATCCGCATAAAAAAGAGGGCAACACATCAAAAGAAGGGAAATAGGCACATCCCAAAAACCCACAAAAGCCATGCTCCAACCAATATTGTGCCAACCAAGCTAGGAAGCAAGAGCAACCCCCTCAAGTTGCACAACCTCCAAACAAACTCCATCTGGGTCATCTTCGTTTTCATCACCTTTTGGAATTTCAAAGCTCCTCCTCCCTCCTGAAGCCCTTCCTCGTGTGTTCTCCATAAAATTGATTGATTTATGATGATGTGAATGTTAGACCTCATATTAGATATTATTGATTATTATGGATGCTTAAGTAGAAATGAAATTATGAATTATGAATTATGGTTACTATATGGAAAATTGAATAAATGTTATTAGGAGAATTCAATGATGATGAATTTATATGAAAATTGCAACTATGAATTGGTTTTCTAATGTGACTTAATTGTGATGGAAGTTGTATGATGTGAATATATATGTTTCATTTGCTTTGACTATATGATTTTATTGGCATATTAATGTGTGAAATTGAGTGTGTAGGTACAAATTCCATGGCCAATGGAATTGGAGGTCTTCAAGGAACCCAATGTGATAAACCGTGTGATTGCCGACTATAGTCCATTTGGAGGGACTGTAGTCTTAATTTGATGTAATTTTCGTAAAGTGGTTTGAGACTTGAGTGTTATTTTTATTATATAGTTTTCTTTTACGTTTTAAAGTTGTATTTTATCTGTAAAGTTATATTTGAGGGTATTTTGGGATTTTTATATTTAATTGAGTCAAAAAGGTTGAATTTTTTTTTGTTTGTTGTGTTTTTCCCTAGGTGTAGATTGTAGGGCATTACATTATCTTTGACACTTTGTAATTACAAGAAACTCCCTTTTGTTTTTATAATGTTTCATCTTTATTCTAGGTTTTTATTGTCTATTAGCTTCAAATAATGTTGTGAAAAACCTTGAACTTCCTAAAATTAGCTCTCCTTTATTTTTAGCCATCTTTTGTTTTTGGTTTCAAAACCATGTCTAACTACCCATAAACTCTTGATTTTTGTATAAGTTGGTGAATTTGTAATATTTAAAAACCTCTTCAACCTCTAAGGTTGGTTGTGAAACCATAAGAAAATGCTAATGAAGTCTCAAACTATCTTCAATTTTTTTTCCTTTAAAGCATCATTTTGGATGTGAAATGAGTGTTGACTATTGATACAAGTTTCAAAACTTGTGTGAAACACTGACAAACATTGGGAAGTCTTTTTTCACTCAAAACTTTTTATGATCTTGCCAAGGTTGTGAAATGCATGTTAGTCTCTCAATCAATGGAGGTTTCAAAACCTCATAAAATCTTTGATGAATTATTTGAATCTTCCTAAATTTAGATTTCTTTGGATCTTCATAAGTTGTTGAAGGTGTGTGGAGGGTCACCATAATTTTTGAAACCTTTGAAAACTTATGATAAAGACTACAAAGAAACCCTTCATTTATTCTTTGCAAACTTTCTAATGGCTCTAAAAAAGACGTTGGGTGACAACAAGGTTATGGAAACCTTTTTGGATGCCAATGGAGGTTTCAAAACCTCTTTAGAACACCAAAAAACATTTATAAACTTCTTCAAAAACTTCATAGAAGAAAAAACAAGGAGTTAAAGGAACTCAAAATGACTAAGTAGGGATTTTTCAAGGTAAATTCAACTTTGATAACATGATAAAATTACAAAACTAATAAACTAAAAAAATGTTCATTAAACATCGACTTCACTAAAAATGGGGCAACACATAGGGAGTGGCTCTAAACAAGATGAACACTGGGTACAAATATACACATCCATTACATGTCAATGTCTTATGCCACATGTAAACACAATACATTGGTTTGATAGTTGATAATATCTTATCCACACATGCCATATGACCATACATGTTGGACACATGCCAACATAGATGTGTCTCTCATCTATAAGCCTTCTGTGAATGTATAAAACTAATTGATCAAATGACATGAATTAAACCAAAATAGCTAAACAATTGATCAACTAATCATACAATCCAATGAAATTGTTCACAAAACCAAACTAGAATTCAAAAGCATGAAATATTCAAAGTAAATCAAATTGAATTCTAATTAGGACATGCAAACCTTAATCCCATTGTGGAGTAACTTGTGTTGTTTAAAATGTTGGATTGCTTCAACACAAAGCCTCCATGATAGCTTGCAAAAGATTGATAAATGATGACCTAGATACTATGATAAATGCTCTCAATTGTTCAAGATGAATGCTCAAATGGACATGACTTAGCTATGAAAATTTTAGGTGATGAATGTGAAGGATGAAAGGTTATTTTATAGATTCTATTGATTCAGATGAACGATCTGGATTAAGAGGTGTTGATTTGAGATCAAAGGCTGAGAATGAACGAGATGAATTGATTGCCTAGTTAACTGACTGCAGGATTCCAGTTAACTTGTTGCATGAGATATTGATTGAAGTGTTAAGTTGATTGATCGATTGATTAGAAGACTTTGAGCACGAGTGGGAGTTAAGAGAATTGATTGATTAGAGGAGTGGTCAATCAATATCAGTTGACTGAGAGAGAGTGTTAGTTAAGATTTGAGGAAATAATGCATGATATAATTAATTAATTATTGGAGGAATGTGCAAGATAAGATTGATTAATAAATAAAATGTTTATTTATTAATGGATGATGTTTGAGGGGTGAGGGCCTAGCTCGATTGGCTAAAGCATCATGTTGCAACAAGAGGTCACGAGGTCTAGTTTCCTCTCCGTCCCCATGGTATCAAAGGGCATGTTGCACCAACATCAGTGTCATTGGTAACATGAACAAAGTTTACAAGTGCACTACAATTTATAGGGGGCTACCCAATTCCTGTAGTCTAAAAAAATGGATGATGTTTGAGATAAAAGAGAAGAATTAAATAATTAATGTAATTACTTAATTTAGAAGAAGTGTGAATGTGAGGGATTGTAATTTATTATAATTATTTAATCTAGAGGCGGGAGAATAGATTAATTAATAATTAAAGATAATTATTTAGTTTATACATGATGGGAAAGGTCAATAAAATAATTAAAGATAATAATTTAATTTATGCATGATGAAAAAGTCAATTAAATAATTAAAGATAATCATTTAATTTATGTATGATGGTGCATGTTTGCTTATATAGAAATTCAGGTATGATCGATGGTGTAGATTAAGAGGTGATGATTATTAACAATAGTCAAGATTGATTGACATAATTAGATCAATCAATTAACTCAATTACATGATAAATCAAATGAGCTAAATTTAGAGTTGATTGAATTGCATGAATGAAAGACTAGAAGAAAGGGTGAGCTTTTTGCATGAGGAAATAATAATCAATTATTAGTGCATGTGCAAGTGAGGATAAATAAATAAAACAATAGATTTTATTTATTTAGAAGATGACTAAAGTTAGCTAAATCAAATAATTAAAATAATCACTTAATTTAGAGATGTGTGTATGACTAATTAAATAATTAAGATAATTATTTAACTATAGAAGAAAAAGCTATTGAATAATTAAATAAAATTAAACAATTATTTAATTATAGTAGAAGAGGAAGATGAATAATTAAATAATTAAAATATAATTATTTAATTATAGTTGAAAAGTCATAAGGAATAATTAAATTAATTAATATTTATGAAATAAAAGAATAATTAAATAATTAAATAATTATTTATGTGGAAGATAACTCAAACTGATTGTGAGTTAACTAGTTGTATGAGAAGTGAAGTGGAAGAAATTGTTAGTTAGAACATGACGTAGAAGGAAATGTTAGTTAGAACATGAGGTGGAATTTGCATGAGTGTTTAATATTTAATTACTATTGCATGTGCTAGATGGGATAAATAAATAAATATATAATTTCATTTATTTAGAGAGAAGATAAATATAGATAAATTAAATAATTAAAATAATGATCTAATTTAGGAAGTGGAAGAATGAATAATTAAATAAAGAACAATTATTTAATTATAGATGAAAAGTGATGATGGATAATTAAAACAATATTTTATTTAATTAAATTAGAAGAATAAAGTAATTAATGACGTAAGTAAATAAATAAAATTTAATTAGAGAAGAATAAAGATAAAGTGAATTAATTAAATAATATAAAATTATTTAATTAATAGAAGAATGTGACATTATGGGATAATTAAATAATTTAAAAATTATTTAATTATGCGGAAAAGATGCAAGTTAGTGTAAAAATGTCATTCATAGGATCGAGACATTTTCGAGTGTTTACATTTTGCCCTTCTTTGATACAATGTGATTTTGAGTGTTGTGTCAAAGAAAAATAAAAAAATTCAGTTCAAGACATGCCCCAGTAAAGGTGGGATATCGTGGTGCCCCCTTGGGAAATTTGGCGAAGATTCTAGATAATGAGCCAAATTTATTGACAAGCCAGTTTGATGCATTTACCTATGCGAGGACTCATGAAAGAAATCTTAGCGAGAAGAAAATGTTAGTAGGATTAGAGGTAAAAGAAATTTGATGATATTGATCTAATTGCTGAAAATCCATAGATTATGATTAATTGATGATAATGAATGAAGAATAATGATTTGATGATTTGTAAAATGTGATGAGTTTTCTTTTGCTTCATGGAAAGACTAAGTATAACAATCCTTATTAATGTAGCAAATAGACATGATGCACTAGGGTATTAATGACTAAGGCAACTTTGTATCTATTGTGTGGACTTTGACTCTACAAACAAGAAGTATTCTTACTCATACCAAACTTAGGAAAACCTTGTTAGAGTGTATAGGTCAAAATTTTAAAGCATTTCAGACTAGTGCACTAAGAGGTATGAGGAGTCTAACATGCAATAGTCAAGCGAGTTGCCCAAAATGACTTCCACACACACAAGGCAAGTATTCACCATGGTAGTATTACAAAAAATATCCAACAAACATAGCATACAAAATTGATGATCAATGCCCCATTCCTTCCTCTCTAAATCTTTATGGACATCCTTAAGAGATCCTGGGAATGAGACACTAAGATAATCAAAAGATAAGACCAAAATAGATAAACAATGTTGCTATATCACTTGCCATGATTTTTTTGACGCTTCAAGATATTATCCATTGCTGAGATCTATTGTAGGAATGATTTATCCATTAAGATACATTTAGGATGTTGATGGTGACTTCGATAGGTAGGTAGCTAACACTTAGGCATTGTTTCAGTTTGATAGTGCTCAAGTCTTTATGATTTTGGCTTGAATGTTTTTGAGATTTGGATGTTTTCTTTGCTCATTGATTGCTTTGTCAAAGGGTGAAGGTGATGATTTTTTATATTATGGATGGATAGTTTATTACATATAGGTGATAGCAAAAATAAGATTTATGAGTTTTTTGGAATATTTTTGTGCTTTCGAGGTTATCTGAGGTTGTTTTTGATATTTTTAGGATATTTTGATTTTTTTGGTGTTTTTGAGAGATTTAGAGACCAAGAGGTGGCCTAAGGGGATTGACCTAGTGCCTCGGGGGCTCATCGATTGATGGCCTTGCTTGCGTTATATATACAGAGACATCATAGTTCAATTTATTGGACTCAAAGCAGCTTGTACGAAGATGACCAATGATATTTTTGGGATTTTGATGTTTTACCATTTTTTTGGATTTTGATAGTATATGA
The DNA here is from genome assembly GCA_007115665.2 of Sequoiadendron giganteum. NCBI lineage: Eukaryota > Viridiplantae > Streptophyta > Pinopsida > Cupressales > Cupressaceae > Sequoiadendron > Sequoiadendron giganteum. The sequence goes on along the minus strand of CM021101.1, from coordinate 439,262,445 downwards.
ATATTTTTGAATTTTTGATAGTTTTCTGGATGTTTTTGATATTTTGATGTTTTACATAAATGATGGGATGAATAAGGATCCAATCTGTCTACCAGGTTTAGGAAGTTGCCCCCATCTTGGAATGAGATTTCATTTATTATGAATAGGTGGATAAGGCAGATAGAAGACAGTGCAACAAGGTTCAACACTTAACCAATTATCGAGCCATGGTTGGGTGCACATTTATTATGTGATGGATGGAATGAAATGGATACGATAATAGGATGGATAATTCAGATAGATGATATAGTGTAGGACCCATTCAAACATAGCGCTTGTTTACCAGGTTTTCACTATGGCACCTATCTTAGAAGCACCACAAGGTGGTTTTCACTAAAATGACGATTTATTTCTCTTTACCATTTTCTTATTTTGTTTTGTTTTTGTTTTTTTTGCTTAGGATATTCTAATGCGTTAGGTATAGAAATTTTTGAGATGACTACTGTTGAGTGGTTCTGTTAGGGGTTCACCTTCTAGAGTAGCCAACTAATAAGCGCCATAGCTGTAACTTATTGTGATGATAAAAGGACCTAGCTAGTTCAGCTCAAGTTTACCTTTCCCATCCTAGTTAAGCCGAATCTTCTGATTTTCTCTCAAGACTAAGTCACCAATCTGAAAGCTTCTCTTTTTGATTCTCTTGTTATAACTTCATTTGAGACGGTTCTGATATGCTTAGAGATGGTTTAGAGCACTCAAACTAGAATTCAAAAGCATGAAATATTCAAAGTAAATCAAATTGAATTCTAACTAGAAAATGCAAACCTTAATCCCATTGTGAAGTAACTTTTGTTGTTTGAAATATTGGATTGCTTCAACATAAAGCCTCCATGATAGCTTGCAAAATCTTGGTATATGATGACCTAGATAATATGATAAATGTTCTCAATTGCTCAAGATGAATGCTCAAATGGACATGACTTAGCTATGAAAATTCTAGGTGATGAATGTGAAGGATGAAAGGTTATTTTATAGATTTGATTGATTCAAATGAATGATCTGGATTAAGAGGTGCTAATTTGAGATCAAAAGTTGAGAATGAATGAGATGTATTGATTGCCTAGTTAATTGACTATAATTGGTTGCAAGATTCTAGTTAACTAGTTGCATGGGATATTGATTGAAGTGTTAAGTCAATTGATTGATCAGAAGAATCAGTTAAGATCAGAGGAAATAATGCATGATATAATTAATTAATTATTAGAGGAATGTGCAAAATAAGATTGAATAATAAATAAAATATTTATTTATTAATGGATGATGTTTGAGATAAAAGAGGAGAATTAAATAATTAATGTAATTACTTAATTTAGAAGAAGTGTGAATGTGAGAGATTAAATAATTAAAATAATTATTTATTCTAGAAGGGGGAGAATAGATTAATTAATAATTAAAGATAATTATTTAATTTAAGCATGATGGAAAATGTCAATTAAATAATTAAAGATAATCATTTAATCTATGCATGATGAAAATGTCAATTAAATAATTAAAGATAATCATTTAATTTATGCATGATGGTGAATGTTTGCTTAGATAGAAATTTAGGTATGATGGACGGTGTAGATTAAGAGGTGATGATTATTAATAATGGTCATGATTGATTGACATAATTAGATCAATCAGTTAACTCAATTGCATGATAAACCAAATGAGCTAAATTTAGAGTTGACTGAATTACATGGATGAAATACTAGAAGAAAGGGCGAGTTAGCTTTTTACATGAGAAAATAATAATTAATTATTAGTGCATGTGCAAGTGAGGATAAATAAATAAAATGAATTTTATTTATTCAGAAATGGCTAAAGTTAGCTAAATTAAATAATTAAAATAATCACTTAATTTAGAGATGTGTGTATGACTAATTGAATAATTAAGATAATTATTTAACTATAGAAGAAAAAGCTAATGAATAATTAAATAATCATTCAATTATATAGAAGAGTAAGATGAATAATTAAATAATTAAAATATAATTATTTAATTATAGTTGAAAAGTCATAATGAATAATTAAATAAATTAATATTTATGGAAAAAAGAATAATTAAATAAGTAAAAATTATTTATTTAGAAGATAACTCAATCTGAGTGTGAGTTAACTAGTTGCATGAGAAGTGAAGTGGAATAAAGTGTTAGTTAGAACTTGAGGTAGAAGAAAGTGTAACTTAGAACATGAGGTAGAATTTGCATGAGTGTTTAATAATTAATTATTATTGGGATGAACTATAAAATATAATTTTATTTATTTGGAGAGAAGATAAATATAGATAAATTAAATAATTAAAATGATTATCTAATTTAGGAAGTGGAAGAATGAATAATTAAATAATTAAGAACAATTATTTAATTATAGATGAAAAGTATGATGGATAATTAAAATAATAATTTATTTAATTAAATTAGAAGAATAAAGGTAAAGTGAATTAATTAAATAATATACAATTATTTAATTAATAGAAAAATGTGACATTAGGGGATAATTAATTAATTATTTAATTATGTGGAAAAGACACAAGTTAGTGTAAAAATGTTGTTCATAAGTTTGAGACATTTTTCAAGTGTCTACACCTTCATTTACAAATATCAACATTGTACACCTTGTACAATAGGTGGATTTAATAGGCAGACTTGGGGTCTAATGCTTTAGTCCACACATGCACATATTTTTGATCTAGCCTCTTGTACAATCAAAGAAAATTAGGGAAGATATGTCACCATTTTCTAACCACGGTAACTATCATTCTCAACCTTTTGTACAATTCATACATTTACGCGTACACCCTTATTCTACCATTCAATAAAATAACATTTATGCTAATATCATGTTGAATGTTTCATGGTTTTGAACATCTTGCTTTCCAAGTTCCATTGTGAACAATGTTTAGGTAATTCTTATCATTTAGATAGGTTATCACTTATCCTTTGTATGTCTCCCAAACTTTACTCGAGTTGTTCCCTTGATACACAGATAGTAGAAGATTGTCTTAATGATGAATATATTACCTAATGTTTAGACACATAATTTAAAAGGTTTTTTATGAAAAACAATGAATAATAAGAAAGTTATATAAGAACTTTTATAAAATTTGAACTAAATCATATTTATGTCTTTATTTTTAAATCTGAAAAAATAAATTATAATATAAAACCTATAAATACTTATGCCAATGTTTATTTTTTCTCTAGTCAATTTAAATTTGAAGTAAAAAAAATTAAATCAATCAAATTCAAATCTACAACAATATACTTAAAATATCCCTGGGAAATAGTGTAAGAAATAAAATAAAAATGCATGAGATGAACTTTTGATCCTTGCGCTTATCTTTTTGTCATGATTAAATGAACAGCTAGATCCCGTGGACCAATTCCACACGGAAAACTGCCCCGCGTACGAAGTCACGCCAACCTATTTATAAAATTAAACGAAATGCCGCCTCTCTTAAATGTCAAACCTAAAGCAAAGTTAACCGTAAAAGCTAAATATAAATATAAGGGAAGTTACTAGAAGACGACCAAATCAATTGGGGTAATATAAATTGCGTTCAAATTGCCTGTCTAAGACAGAAAAGCGTTGCGAAGGATATAGGGGGTTCAATTGTGTGCCACGCCTCTTCCATCTTCGCACAAGATTTACGAGCAGCTTCCAATTTTACTCAGATCGGCATTGTCTTTCTCAGGAAAATGGTACGCCGGTTCTTTTGTAAAACGAAAATTTCATCTTTCGTTTATGTTTTGGTTTGTATAAGGTTTGCATGGAATCACCCGGTGTCTTTCTGAGTTAATTGGATCTATATCGTGAGATCGGTGTTATTTCCTTTTTCTGGTCAATTAGATTTTGAAAATTGGGCAGTCGGGTTTCCAATTAGCATGTGGTGTGCTTTTTAGGGTTTGATAAGGTTTCGTTTTCGCATATTTTTCTCTGAGTTTGTATTCTGATGATTTTATTTTTATCTTAAATGGTATTGGGGTCATTTGATTTGGAATTACTAATTGTTTTTGAGTTGGGAGATTTTAATGTGTGATTTTGATTCTACTTTTATGGGGTTTCTTGGCTGAATGTAATTCTTTAAAGCGCATGGACAGGGGAATAATGCGATCTGTAGTTTTAGGTGGACGGCAGTTGAAATCGATAGGCGCTTGCCGTTCATTTCATTTATTTATTGTTCAACAGATCTGTGTCCTGAGTTTAGTGTTTATAACTGTTGATAGAATCTTTTATCAGTAGTCATTTTTTCAGAATCGTGTTTTTGATTGTTTTCAAAATTTCTTTTGATTAATTGTTGCACACCTGGTTTATGTTTTAATCTTTACAATTGGATCTTATGTACTTTTTGGTGTCATGCTAGTAGAAATGCTTATGAATCTGACACAATATAATGCCTGTTACTTTAACCTCGTCTTTACTATCTGGATCTTTTATTCTTTCGGTGTTATAACGTTGGAAATGTTTATTAACCATTTGATTTGATGCAATATATGTCGTTAAAAGTTACCTAAAGTTTTGATCATCGAGTATGTTGGTGCCCATATTATGCTGTTGTGCCGTTGGAAATGCTTAGTAACCGTTTGATTTGATGCAGTATAATACCGTTAGAATTAACTTATACTCTGAAACACGTTTGCATGAGGATGAAAAAGATTTGGGAATTCTCTTGTGTTAATGTTTTCATGTTTTTGACTATTACCCTAACCGCCAACTGATTCTTTGTTGGCAGCCTATTTAATTAGTTGGATTGGTTTGGTTTATTGGAGATTATTATTGTATTCTTCTCTCAAATTTATGGCCCTTATTGTATGCAACAAACTTACCGGCAATTGTAGAAAAAATGGGTTGGTTCCTCTCTGATGGTTAATTGTTCCCCCATTGTTCAGGGCACTGTCCTAGATTGTATTATCTAATTAGAGCATCTTATCACTTGAAACAAATAAATTATTGTATCGTTTTGGTTAGATTTCTTTTTGATCTTCCTTTTTTTTCAGCTGTCAGGGCAGGTATCCTAACATGTCTCACATGAAGGTCTTATACCAGGACTCTATGGCACGGAACACCTTTGTGCTAACCCGTCTGTTTGTTTCTGTGTGGATATTTTTTATAAGCTTGGGCCGCATTTTTATATTTTTGAACATATAACTCTTGAATTGCTTTGTGAATATTATACCTCACCCTTTTCCATATGTCTAATCAACGTAGGGGGTTATGGGATGCCTTAGTTTGGTGTGGGGACGTGGACTCAAACCTGGTTCATGCCCTTGTTGATATATTTATTGCTTTTGTTTGAGAGCATATTTGGTTACTCTGGGCAATTGGCAGTTGTCTAATTTGTTGATTGAAGTTCTGCCATTACCTTAGAATTTCTGTGTTTTTGTCTGGGTTCTTTGCATACTTTCTTTGCAGGTATATTCCTGGAAAGCTTTATTTTTCTTTTCTTAGCAGAAGGAGGGATTCTGGTTCAGTATCATCATTGTTGTCAGTTAAGCCATCAAGTTATCAAAAACAAAATCATGATCTACACTATCCAACCTCTTGAAATTAGGTTGATCTTTGAAGAAGAGGTTGAAGCTCTTGTTATATTGAAATGGTACAAAGTGCAAGTGCATTAGCCACCTATTCTCCTTCCCTTTCTCATAGATAATTTTGAAGTCATTTCAAATTTTTTGTAACCTGTTTCTGTTGCTTTTCAGAAGATAGCCATTGTACGAGCAATCATTTCACATTTTCATGATTTGTTTATCCTTTGAATTTTCTTCCCATAAAGTAAGGGAGTATTTCAAATTTCCATTATTCATTTTTATTGTGAAGCATCTTCCTATCAAATAAGGGCGCAATGCTTGTCTGCATTAGAATAGCCAAACATTTTTCTTCTTATTAATGGGCATTCTTAGATTTTCGCTTTTGAGTTGGGTACTTGTAGACACAATGTGCTTGTTTTCTTGTATTAGAACAACACCAATGCCATTTGTCAAAGGCATCTAGTACAGAATGAAAGTTTTTGTAAAGTTTGAAATGGCTATAATTAGAGCAGTACACATAGCATCCTTGAGTGTCTCAAAGGTTGTTGCTTTCTTGTTTTGAAATGATACATCTTTTTTTAGAGATTTCTTGGTGGGGCTGCTATGTGTCCATAGTTCAGCCTCCTAGATTCTTGAAGGTTTGGGGCACTTTTCATTCTTTGCTTTGTTGTGCCTATTGTGATTTGCCTTGACATGTTCATGCATAACTTTTAAATGTTGAAGGAGCATTTGTAAGACCAAAGGCCATAATCAGATATTTTGAATGACCTTTGTGTGTTTTGAAGTTTGTGTTCACAATTTTGATTTGATGATGTCTTGACTTGATTTCTAGTTTTATAAGGAAGATTGCTTCATGTAATATAAAATCATTAGTAACCAATAGAGGGAAATTATCTTTGCCAATGTGCTAATTTAGCTTTTTGTGGTCTTCATGCATGAGCCTTCTTGTAAACCACCACCATTGGAGAAGAAAATGCATCTGTTGGACCATATGCACATTGTTGCTTACCTTGCATGATTTTAAGGGCATTATCATAATCCCTATTTTGTAGAAGATTGTTAGGCATATCATTTAAGTAGTGATATCACTGGTTGTTTGTCAAGGATAGATTGGAGATCATTTAGTGGTAATAAATGCAACTGATGAGCTCCAAACAATAACAATTTTGATGCAAACTTTGAAATTTTGCGTAGTTATTGCATTTGAATGAAATTGCCTAAAGAGTGCCTAGAAGTTCATATCTATTGTGCCCAATGTAGTAATCTATTGGACACTTAATTTTACCATGCTCATATGAATGACAAACATAGGACTATCTAATAGACTTGGGTGCACAAAGTAGTTTATATGTGTTGTTGACTCCTATAGTTGCAAATGCTACTAGAATAAAATAGCATTGTTCCCCTTTTGTTTCTTTAGAAATTACATGGCCTTCAAGTTTTGTGGAGTGCAAATGCTTGAAAAGGGGTGAGAGTAGATTAATAAACCATTTCCTTGTTCCCTTCACATCTTTTGGTCTAGAGTCCTCTTCCTCCTCTTTTAGATGTCCCTTGAATCAAGTGTAGTTTCTTCTTTGCATAGTTCTACACTTTACTAATTATATTTTTGTTATCAAAATTAAAGCATATTCTCTACCCTTTTTCTCTTCTATTTGATGAGGTACCAATTTGGTTAGAGATGTGGGAAAGATTGTTTTGGGGTGCCCTAGTCCTTTGAAACTAATAAAATCTTGATTTCCAGTATCTACATACCTTTCCTCTACTTGTATTGCATTAATGAAAGCATTTTCAAAGATGAAGAATTATAAAGTGTTACCTTAGGCTAGATGTCATTCAATTTGGCTAGAGATAGACAAGCATGTTGTGATTTGAAACTTCCATTGTTCTCAAACTTACTTCTAAATTATGCCTATTTGCCAAAGCTTGGCGAGTTGTTTGAAAACCTCATTCACATGATTGTTGCCATAGTTACCATAGTGTGTTGATAGCTTCCCCATAAAATTGCATTGGAGTGACCTAATTTTTTCTATTGCTTGCAAAGCCAAATGAAATAAACAAAATTCTCTAGTTCCTAATATATTGAGGCCATGGAGACTTTTTGGCAAGATGTTACTTGTTGCAACTCAAAAAATGTTATTTGTCAAATCCACGCAACTAAGGAATTCCCAACGAATTTATAGTTCTTCATTTTTGGAAACCAGAATTTAAGGCTACATTATGTTGCTTTGGTTATGAAGGCGCAACCTTCTTGCTAGAAATGTGTCACCAAAGTTTTAAATCCAATTTTTGTTTTCCTTTTTGTGGATTGTTGCCATTAGTGTGTTGGACAAATCAGTTAACACATGATTTTCCCTATTTAGGTTTGCTTCATCACATCCTTGGAAGGAATCTTTCTTGGTGCTGTTGAACACTTGCCTTTAGTTGCAAGACTTGCCATGTTGCACTAATTGGATCAAGAGGGACAAAAAATAGGGACAATAATAGGGATTACTCGCAACTTACACCATTACGATTGCTTTCACAACCTCTATTATTGTGATTCTCCCAAGGTTTTGAAACCATAACCTAATTTTTAGTATTTCGTTGCCTTGATTTGTGCAATTTTAGATGAAAATTCTAAACTTTCCTTTATAAAAGTTTAATTACTCTATAGCAATATTAAGTGAATTTGTAATAACCAAATTGTAATAAGTTATGTAAAGATAGGAAAGAAAAAAGTACTTCAAATATTGACTTTTAGTTGGCTCTATAGCCACATTGTGTTGCAGAAATGTTGGATGAAAATCCTAAACTTTCCATGAAGAGAGAGAGAGAGAGAGAGAGAGGCGAGGTGAGGTGAGGCAAGGCTAGCTGCTGCTACAAAGTATATTCTAGTAGGGGACTTCAAGTCATGATGATGAAGCTCTAGTGTTCAATTCTTTTAATTGCTCTTCATCAAACACCTTACTATCCCTCAAGAGTGAAATTTCATAAAAAGGGGTTTCTGTGTCAAGGTAACGGATCATCAGGAAATAATTAGAATTTATAGTCAAATGCAAGCTCACCTTACCTTGAAGTATTTTTTAACTAAAGGCGGTTTAATGGTGGACAAAACCTTGTGTTGTTGAGTTGAACGGTTGTGTTTCTTGGAGTGTATGTTATCAAACACACTCAAAGAATGCTCACAAGTAGATAATCTTAATAGGTTAAAAATGATCTTATGATTAATACATGGGTATTAGTCAGTATAAACATGACAGACCTTGAAAACATGCTATAGTATGAGCATCATAGAGCCCTAGGGTAAACAAGAGACATCAAACCTGTGTGCCTTACACCTTGTACATTGTACCCATGGATTATGAGGACTTGTCTGTGAAATGGCTCTTGGTGGCCCTATTTATGGGGCATGGCTAGGGACATTTGTGATTTCCTGTAACTGTCTTCCCTTTTTTCTGCCTTTAAAAGAACATTTAAATTCATTTATTAAGAAAAGGATATGACTAAATCCTTTTTTAACTAACCTATCTGCCCATTTATAACTCACAATTACTACAATTTATTTGTATTTTGGACTTGTTCTAATGAAAGGAATTCTTTTGGTTATTGCTGCTATATGTGGATCAATGGTCATTGAACGTTGAATCTTGAATTTGATGCATATGAGAATGTTTAAACAAGAATCTTGATGTCATGTACGACACACACATTTTTTGTTCTATATTTTGTACTCCATGCTTCAGTATAGTGTTCAAATGGCCTTCTGTCTATTAGCTGTTTTTTCCTATGAATTTGGATTTGTTTTCTTCTGTAGACTACATCTAGGCGACTCGCAGACAGGAAAAGTGCAAAGTTTCAAAAGAACATTATGAAGAGAGGTGCAGTTCCTGAAACGACAGTCAAGAAAGGCAATCAATATCCAGTGGGGCCAGTTGTTCTTGGCCTTTTTGTCTTTGTTGTGATTGGTTCATGTATGTATCTACTACTGGCAATTTTTTGAAGTTTTTCTGCACTCGCAAAGTTTTGTAAGAATAGTTTCCTTTTAGTGTTTGCAGAATATATTGCACTCCAAAATGTAGAAAGGAAAGAAATTTATTTTCATAATAGATTCTTGATATCATCGCTGTGAAAATGTTTGTTGGGAACAACAACAATTGGCAATGCTCATTAATTCTGAAATTGCCGAGTGCAATGCACACTGCATAGTGCATTATTACATAGCTGAACTTTGAAATTTGAACCTCAAAATCAATTACAAACTACAAAATACAATTGCCAACCATAAACTACAAAGTAACACACAATTATTCTCATTAACAATTAAAAACAAAAAAATACAAATGACAACCTATAAACTACAAAGTATTACAAAGTGGACAAAGAAAATGAGGCTAGCCAGCAGTTATGTTCCTCCTAATTTGATTCAACTTCTTTTATTAACTACCTATTACTAATCCTGAAACGTGAAAAAATTTAAGGGTTTTAGGGTTAGGGTTGTTGCTATGCAAGTCAACTTTGTAGCTTAAGACATTTTGTGGTTTTTGTTTAAATCAAGTTTTAGGTTGATCTGGATGGCGTTTTTTAGATTAAATAGTGGGGGCTACATCCAATCTTCAGTACAGATCTTATGAATCAATCGATATACATCCAATCTTCAGTACAGGTCTTATGAACCAATCGATGCTTTCCATCTTTGACATTTGCTAATAACAATTAATCTTAATTGCAACATATCATATATAATAGGCAAATACGATATTAGTAACAGGATCAGAAACACAACAAATTATTGGAATCCTCTTCCAGATCATTAAAGAAGATCAAGTTTCTTTCAAAATGAAATGCTTTTGCATATGCTTAAATTGCCAGCAGCTTTACACGTCTTAAACTAACCCTAGAGGATCTAGCACTTTGATCATCTTATTACTTACAGTGAAATAACACACAGTTTAACTTTTTATTATGCATGGTGTTTCTCTAGACCATTAATCATAGCAAAGAGTTCTCTATATTTGCTGAAGTGTCCACAGAGTTGGCATCATTTACAGGGATTTGTGTGCCATCTGCTCAGAATCAGATTATGGAGTTAGGGTCATGGAGTTTTCAGATCATGCTTCCTGTAGTTAGATCTTGTTAGCAGGCATATAAAATGCTGAGAAATTCATATAGACTCTAATAGTGTGTAATTAATATTACTTTTGTAGTGGTGAGTGCTTGTGATATCACTAATCTGGGGCGCAATTGTTTTGAAGCTCGTGAAAGAACAATAGTGTGCAAATAACGTATTAGAGTGCTTGAACAAATACAATGCACCATCAATATTGCACCACTCAAATTTTAGCTGCAAAATTGTAGTCTTACAAAGAATTGTGCAAGACCCAAGAGGGTGGGGATGTATATTGCAAAGAATAAGGAAGAATAGTTTTGCGGTATGACTAAATAAGCTCAGGTCTTGAAGCTTGTGGTCAAGATGACATACGGTTCAGAGCATTGTTGTTGTAGTGTTATATGATCGAAGTGCTAGATCCTTTTGAATTCCTCTCCATTTCCTTTTCCTTTCTGGCACTTTCTCTGTTTTTTGTTTGTAGCATATTTTCTTGTATTGCTGTTTTTTGTCTATTTCCCTTATCTCCTTGTCTCTTTGTGGATTGTGAACTATGACTGTCACGATCTTTCTTCACTTTGTTTGCACTAAACATTTTCAAGTAGATGCTTTGTTCGATTATTTGTATGAACATATTTGATAGTTCAACTTTATTTCAACTTTGTGGAGTTTATCATTACATATGGTCAAAGAAATTCTATTCTATTCATGTTTATTGAACCACACAACTTTCTGCACTAGACGTGGAATTCTGTAAATCTTATTATTTTTTATTTTAGTTCTTATTATTTGCATATTTGGTGTTTGTAACATATGAATGCATGCTTCAGTAAAGATGGATTCTGTTGATGTTGAGGGGAGTCTGAACAAGCTTCTTTTTTGGTTGTCTTGCAGCTCTGTTTCAGATAATTCGAACTGCATCAAGCGGTGGCATGGCTTGATACTAGGCTTGATACCATCTACTGTGGAAGGGACTGATTTTTCAGTTGAGAATGAAATATTCATTTATAAGCATCATCTTAAACAGGATTTATCCACTTTTACAAAAACAATTGTCTAGTCTTAAGCATTTTCTGTAGGGAAATCATGTTCTTTGTTACATTTGTCTATTCAATGTGGTTAGTCCATGAAAATCATGGATACACAATGGATAAGGCTATAAGCCTGAAGAAGGTTTTGAAATAAATCATCTTATAAAATCGATTCTGCCCTCTTTGGAACCTGTTATCTTAAAATTAGAAAACAAGAGAAGTCAAACTCTATTGTAGGATTGATGATTATGTTGCATCTTTGCTAGAGATATTGCATCTTAACTATAGAATTATGTGTACATGCCATTAGTTTTTATGAGATAATTTTGGATTATGCATATTTATATCATGTATGGTATGATATTTGGCAAAAGCAATTTTACGATGATATCTATTAGATTTTGCAAATAGTTTCTTTTCTCAGACATGGTGGCATTGGTTGCTACTGTGGTTAATGAACACTGACAAAACGACCGTTCAATAACTGAGAATGAGATCTATTTAGATGTTTGTTGTTTAGACATTATCACATTTAGTCTTTAGGTCTCTTGTTGGGTTGCTTTTTTATTTGTGATTGAATGTTCATTGTTAGGTTTTCATCCATGTCAAAACCGTTAAATATGACATAAATTTCCTAATTAGTGTCGATTATTATTAAACATTTTAACTAGTTTTGTCGACTTAATGGTAAATTTTAGGGGACGGGCACAGATATACATCCTAACTAGTTTTCTCTTGGGGATGACAAGTCACATTCATTTGCATTGACGTCATTTAAAACTTGAGGGGATTTTTATAGTGTGGTATTCTTTCTAACATTCAATTTAACGTGCCGATGACAATTGAAGTTGCTTGGGATACATTGAGTTGAAATTGTAATTAATGTCACTAGACACGCCTGTTATCTCTAGATTTTATAAAGCGGGCTAGTGCTGTATTTAGAATGTGTATTATTTATCCTCTATTATGTGGGGAGGGTATTCATTATTGAATATTGATAGAGAAATGAAACAATTGCAAAAGGAAACAAACATATACGTTGATTTGCATATTCGTATTTTCATATCAAGAGTGAAAGGTGTACGAAAAGGGCCATTATTTGCCAAATATGGTAAGTTAATATCTCCATTTATTGATGATTGGATTGGTGTGAGCTTTGGGTCGAACGACATTTCTTCTGTTGTGAGGTTGCTCTAAATGTGTACGTTCATTGATCATTAGATTGGGGCAAGCTTGGGTATAATAATTACATTACTTATTTTATTAGGTGTTTTGCCTTAACATGTGCTAAGTTGGGGTGAGCTTGGCTATGATAATTACAGCACTACTTTTATTAGGTGTGGCCGAAACATGTGAAGTCATTGATCAACGGATTGGGGTGAGCTTGTCTAGAACAATTACATCATACTGCTAGGAGGTGTGGCATTGATTATTGAATTGGGTTGACTTAGGGTAGCGCAAAAAAAAAAACGGTTCAATTATATCAGAAGTTTTGGTTGCTTCTTTTATAATAGACGGATTTGGTTTGCCAATCAGAGAGATATAAATTTCCTTACTGTTTGATAGGGATAGAACTGAATTATTAAAATGGTTATTTTTTTCTCTCAATGTCTCTTGAATTATTGGGAGATTTTAATATGGTTGAGTAGGAGGACAAAACGTGGCAATTTAATGAACTAGAAAAGTAATAACGAGCCAACGTCCTATTTTTGGACAGGAAAAGACAATCCTATCCTATTTGATCTTCCTTGAGAATAAAAATATAAGAGTATATGGTTTATTTGGTACAGTTAAGTACAAAGTAGAGATCCTTGGCCTGCTCTTCACTTCTTGGAACATCCTCATCAATATCCTACTTCAGATGGTAACCAAGGCAATGGGAGAGGCTATGTCCCATCTTAGTAATAGGCATCCACATTCTTTGACTAATATTCTCCCTTCCTTTGGTGTCATCTTAGATACATCAAAATTGATATGCTTTGATCAATATCCTACTTCAGATTTTAACCAAGGCAATTGGAGAGGCTATGTCCCATCTTAGTAGTAGGCATCCACATTCTTTGACTAATATTCTCCCTTCCTTTGGTGTCATCTTAGATACATCAAAATTGATATGCTTTTACATCAAAATTGATATGCTTTCAGATGCTTTGAATAGCTCCTTCCTCACTACATTCTTCTTGTTGCTTCTTATCTCTTAGTATGTACACGTCTGCATTGGTCTTTCTTTTAACTAACATCATTTTAAATTCATCAAACTTCATTAAGTCATCATCTAAAAGAAACTTTTCATAGGCTAGGGCTCTAACATCTTGATGGCTCTTTCTCCTCCTAAATTCAAAATTGTCCTCTCAAAAGGAATGTCACTAATACTAGGCCTTCGGGGTGAAGCAAAAATTTGTAGTATCTCCTAATATTCATCTTTATTTTCTCCACTAGCCTCAATGATATCATAATTAACTAATGGTTGGAGATTCCCTTGAGAAAAAACTTTGTGGGGTTTTACTCTATAGTTAATGGAGCATCCACTTCTAAAGCATGGTGAGATGTTTTCTTGACTTCAATGAGACTCTCCTCAAGGGCCAAATCATAGACAATTGTTGAGGGTATTGTTGGTGATCTGAGTTGTAGACCCTAAATCCCTAAGGTTTGATAATCTTATAGGTGTTGAGGGTGCTAAATATGGGAATATCACCACAAACTTGTCTTCAAGTTGGGTAGCGAAGGACCAATGCTTGAGGTGGGTAGGCCTCTTTCACTTTTGGTTTTGCAAGACCAAGAAGGGTTTCCCTAAGATGTTGAATAAATGTTTAATATTTTAAGTGATTACCTCACAAAAAACATTACTCACTGCAATGTGTATCCTTATACGAGTGTCACAATATACTTGTGTGCTTGTTTGAAGTTACGAGGTTGAGCATCTATTTAACAATTTTTTTTCCATACGAGAGTATGAAAATGAGTTATATGAAAGCCCTTTTTAGTTGTTATACACTTTTACACATGGTAGCAAAAACACAAAAACATGAAATTGAAAGTAGTTTGAATTGATGTGTTTTAAGGACATGTGGAGGACTATGGGAAGAAAACCAATTATAGATAAGTGCTTTCATCCATTAGGCAACAAAGTTATTAGATTCAATCAAACAAGTGATAACAAGATGCTTAGGTGATAGCCTATTCAAGATATCATAAAAAGACTATTGTTCAAAATCTATAGGCAAGTTAGGCTCTATATGCACATTAAAAAAAAAAACGATTATAGAATATTAAGTGCCTACTTAATAATCCTCAGAGATATACATATGCATTTCCTTACTATGTTGAGAAGACACCATGCAAAGCTTTGCAAGGATTTGACAAATTTCTGGTTGAGAAACTAAACATTCATTGGAAATGCAACAAAACATGCATAGTGAGACACTCAAATAAGGTTAGTTTTTTTGTTGATTAAACCATAGGCTTGGGAAAGAACCCAACACATTACAATGTAAAAACAACTATACCCAAAATTGAGAGTTGAAACTTAGGGCTTCTTCCAAGGGATTTTCTTATTTTGATAGTTTTGCAACTACTTTTCTGTCATGTTCCCGAAATTGCAAAGCTCAATAGTTTATTTTATTTCTATCGCCCATCTCCATTATGTGGTGGATGAATACTTGCACGATACCAAGATTGGGAGGTACGGTGCAAATATGGACACTTACGTCACTTTAGGCGGGCTACGCCTAGTTTGAACGACTTAATAAACAAATATCACTCCTTGTTCTAATCCCAGACCTATTTGTCAACAAATGAATCGCCCAATGAGTCCTTGGACTATCCAAGGTGGCATTGCTCTTCATTAATAGCTACGTTGTAGTATTAGCCTGAAATTGATTCAAACCATTCCTTTATTTAGCTGCGATTTATATTCGTAATTGCATAAATTTAACTTAGCCGTTATATTAGAAGAGGCCACACTAGCAATCGACCCCTTTATAATAATGATTACTGAAGGTGTATTATGCAGTAGCACAACTTTGACATGAACATGAGATAATAATTAATATTTCTAATTTGCAGTAAGTCTCATATTTATGACTGGCGATTCCTCATAAGCAACAATTAGTTTAATTAAGGGGTAATATTAATAAATATTAATTATCCCTTAAACAATTAAGAGATAATATTAGTTATGATCATTAACAAATGGACATGGCTCTTCGATGAATGCATACCATGAAGGGGGGTGTCTCTTAGTCTTTGGTAGATATAAGAAGTAAAATCAATAGCAATCAACATAAAAAAAGAATAGATATATTGAGTCTCATAATTGCGAATATAGTAGACAAACAAAAATAAATTATATGCTCATCAAATTATTGCATTTGCATTCTATAACTATAATAGTAACTTAATTGCATAGATAGTGATATGCTATTTAATGAATATGTTTGAATATATTAATACTATGTATTTCCACACAATTAGATATTTTAATATATATACTCGATAGGAGTTGTAACTCATTGCGTTATCAATCTAAATGCCTCTATAATTCATTCATGGGAAGAAGTGTTGGAAGTACATGAAGTGGGGAGAGACTCCTTGCTAGGTAGACAAGGAGGTTGACTATCCACCCTTGGGCTTAGAAGTAGGAAAGACTCTTAGCACTTGGATCTGTTACACCTCGTTGTGTTGTTACCTATTTACTATTACCTTGATGAGTTAAAATGCTTTAATATATGGTTGTGTTTTGTATATGAATCTTGATGGAAAATATGATGAATGAATGTTCAATTCAATTTGATATTTTAGATGTTCTGAAGAAGAAAATATATAATGCATGTGAATTTAATGTAATCAACTAATTACTGTTGTGATGCACTAAGATGGATGCAAAAATAGATTTCAACCTCCGAAAAAGAGGGGGAGTATCACTCAAGAGAAGAACTTGGTCTGGTAACCCTTGATGAGCCTAATTGAGCATACACACACTCACATCCTAATTGGTCTAGTTGAATTAAGATAGTTCGAGAAATGGTAAGTAACATTTTGTTAGGGTTTGAGTATGTTTTGTATTGGTACATGGTTTTAGTCTTTGAATGCTCCTGATTGGGGTTATGTGATTATGTCTTTGTGATATTTCTTTTTCATATTTTGGTTTATATATTAATCAATGGGTGTATGTATGTACATGTCTCCGATAAACTCATACATATGAATATATATGTACATGCATATACGTAGGTAGATGTACTTACATATATTCATGTACAAATATATCATATGCATGGGAGTATCGATTGGACATATAAGACATATATATACATTTTGTATATATGCACCAATCGATGAATATGTAAATACATGTGTTTAAGTATGGATATTAAAACAATGTTATATATATTTATATGTATATAATTACGTTAATGTAAACACATATACATATCTATTAATATACGCATATATGTATATATAATTATTTTAATATATGTTTATATATATTTGATTGGCAATAAATGCATTTAATAATCCTTTGGATATATATTAAAAAGATATATTATATCATGCTATATTCAAAAGTGCTTTGAAGTAAAACTATAGCGCATTATTTAAGCATTGCCATAAATATTATAATGGCTAAAGCTAAATGTTGTGCATATAGCACACAAAGGAATAAGTCAAAAGGCATATGAACATCACATAAAGTATTAGCAAATGATGATTCAAATGTTGTCGACTTTGTCTAAAAAGTGCACATAGAATAAGGCATGTAAAGTATGAAAGGTGGCACTATATTTTGCAAAGAGTGGGAACTAAAAGAAGTCTATTTCCTGCACCATATTCCAACGCACAACCTTCTGATAAACATGAGACTCAGTCTCAACCACGAGCTGGCTAAGTTACTCGTCTTATATTGTAATAAGGAAACCTGTAGGTTGCACTTTTTGAGTTTAAATCTTTGTTGTCATCAAGATATGAGTGACCCATTCTTAATTGAGAAGTTGGACTGTTTAGGTGTTTGCAAACTAGTGTTTTGATCAGTCACCTCTCACCTTTTGAGTTTAGTTGATGCATTTAGGATAGGAAGGTGACAAATTTGGTAGCTTATTTGTAACATTAAGATGCTTATATTTTAGTATATATAGAGGTATCCTCTCTACCCTTTATTGCAATTATTCATTTTGATTTCTTTATCCATCATTTTGCTATAGTTTTCTGTGCAAGTGTAATTCTAAGAGTTTTTGGTGAGAAAGAGAGCGTTGTTTGTGAATTTGCATTTGGTGGGAGTTCTTTGAGAAGAGGCTAGATTTGGAGATAAGTTGAACATTGAAGGAGTAGCAATTGTGATTGTGGAGGTAGAGTTTGAAAAGCAGTATTAACAGTTGGAGCTTTAAATCCAAGCATGCTAATTTCTATTTCTCTAATCTCTTTATGTTGATATGTTATTTAAATGTCGTAGTTTATGGAAAGATGATTTTGAATGCATGATAAGCTTGATTTTATGAACTTGGTTTATTTCGTAGTTTGGGATAATCTTGTGTGATTCTTAGTTGAGTCTTGAATTGGTGAAACCCTTTATTTGGGAATACATATTTATACTATATTGGAATTTATGTGGCTTTAATGCTACTAGAACTATACATAGTTTGTCAAGGCTATATGGATGTTGCATGAAAAGTGAAATGCGGAATATGTTGCTATCTTGTAGTACTCTAATGAAAATGTTATTTTTGAACATGGGTGGGTAGCTTGGTTATTCTTGGGGTTAGATAATCCATGGGAAAGGGAGTAACCTAATTGGCCACTTAATGAGTGTGCATGTATGGTTAGCATGGTTATTCCTGGGGTTAGAATAATCCATGGGAAAGGTTGTAACCTACTTAGTTTGTTAAGACTTGGTTATTTTTGGGATTAGGATAATCCATGGGGAAGGGAGTAACATTATTGGATAGTTTGTTATGTCATCACCTTAGATTGAATGTGTGTTATGATTGTGAATGGTCAATACCAAATCAAGCTAAAGGGTGGGTGGATAGATGACTTTCACTCGAAGTATTGGATGTTGAATTCTTTGGCCAAAGTATTGTAAGTAGCCACTGTTTACACTGTTAGTTCACTGTGATCCAAGATTACATACTAGGAAGGAAATCATACATGTAGGTTGGAAATCATACATGTAGGTTGTAGCCAATATATGGTAGCTCTAGATATATAGGAAACAACACTATGCTCAGGAAGGCCAAGATTATGGGGTTACCAAATCAATCTCTTCATCGAAGGGTAGGGCCATCTTATTAGTTAGGTAGATGTGCGGGGGACCGTAGTAAGTCCATTGTTGACGGAAAAGCGCTTGAGTGATGCTCTCCCTCATATAGTTGGATTTGAGGATGCGGTGCCAATTTGGGGACACCTAGAATGTATGCATCGATGATGGGGACATCTAGGAGGTATGCACCAACATTGGGGACATCTAGATCATTGTATTCTATTTGTATATCTATATCATTGAGCTCATGGAAGCTATGAATGTAAACATGCATCTCTATTCTTAAATGAGAAATTGAAAATGGAAAATGTCATCATGAAATTATGTAATGTGAAATCGTTACTTGAAATATTGTAATGTTTCTTTGTTATGCAATGATTTTTTTTGAAATGGTTGTTTCAAATGTGCATCTTTTTATTCAAATGGAAAATAAAAAAATTATTGCCATAATGTTAGTAGTGTAGACACACAAAATTTTTCCTCACAATCGTCCTATTTTTTGTCTATTAATTAAATGGATATTGTTATCTGTTTAATTAATTCATTTAATATCTTTCTTCTATTCATTCATTTCATTAATATATTATGAACATTTATAAGCATTTATTCATTCATTTGTATTATAAGCATTTATCCATCTGCATAATCAATCATTTATCATTTCATATTATTCCATTTGCATTAATCATTAAAATATCCATTACATTTTCATTAAATCAATTAAACATAAACCCATATAATTAAATAATTCATTAATTCGAAAATCCAGTTTAAATATAATTCCAAACCCTCACTATATCATAAATCCATCCATTTATCTCTCCCATTTCAATAAATTGCATTTGATTAAAGAATATGGGATAAATATGCATTTCTCTACATTTTTTTATCCCACATCTCTCCCACAACATGAATCCACCCCGTGAGGACATCTATAAAAATCCTTCTTTTCTCACCAAAAAAATATATTCAATTTCGATCACATAATCCTCTCTTCCATTCATCATAACTTCTTGTTGCAATTGTTCTTGTGAAAATGTGAAAATATGAGAGCACCAAATGCATAAATCAAGATCTTGGTGAATACGAGAGCAATTGAGTTAGTTTTCTTTTGAATGCATATGGTTTTCATAGTTTAGTTTATATTTTGCACCTGCTTTCATTTAAGAAAGACTTCATTGATGTTATGTTGAAATTTTGATTTGGGTTTATAGATTAAATCAACTTTTTTAATTTTCAGCATAAACATAATGGTGAACCCAACATGAAGTTAGTTTATGGCTGCATGCTTATAGCTTTCTCATTTTCAATTAATCTATGGTTGTATGCTTATTTCATAATTATTTCACATGGGGGATGTGAAACAACAATATTGCAGGAAAAGCGGTAATGGCGAAGAGACGAAGGGATTGAGTTTCTCACAAGGAGCTAGGGTTTCGAGGCTATGGTGGTGCACACGAGCTGTTGGTGTTTTATTTTTCCAGGTAGGCTTTGAAACTCTCTAAGAGGTAGCCAACCTCCATATTCAAGAACCACAAAGGCTAGTGGCCAATTGACAAGATTCAGTCAAAGATTGACATCTCCTACACTTCTGGCTTTACAGGACCAAGGTGGGTAAACCTATACAATGCCCAAAACTTAAATGCAACTATATACTAACATTGCTTTTTATATCAGATAATTCCCAATTCAATTAAACCACAGAGAGCACTGACAACTTCAAACCTGGCTAAACTCTCAGTAGATCAATACTCACTCAACAATTGAGAGGCATAACACAACATTAAACCTCAACCAAACTGTAGGGATTTAAAATGATTTTGCATTTATTAAATGTTTCTGAGATGCGTAAAACTGAATAATAGATCAGTGCCAATTTTGGGCCATGGAGTCAAACACATAAAATGAACTCATCAACAAATAGACTTCAACCAGTGGATTTAAATTGCTAATGCTTTGCATCAACTGTTAGTGTCTTGCACCAACAATCTCTTCTTATTATCAATCAAATTCTCCTTATCAAATCCAAGCTGCACACTTGAAATCACTGTTATCTGCTCAAAGTATTTAACCATTACTTTGAAACAGACCCACAAACAAATAACACAATCTCATGAAATTTGAGATGACAAACCCAGAAACACTTGGTATTATTGAATTCATATGATTTGACGGCACAAGTATGGAGACAATATGAAGATATTCATGAATGTGCAAACACTTTCATGATTTTATTTGCATAAACTGGTTGTATTTGCTCATGAAATCAAAAATTACAACTTATAGACTCAAGAAAAGACTCAGAACTTGCAAATCTCTATCTACCCAGCCCCATACAAAGTTTCAGAACCTCAGAACCCTTTACAATGAGAAAATAATTTTAAGAAATAGAAGAATGGAAGCATCCCTAAAACTGATCCGAAAATGCCATCTGGCAGCTCCATTCCTGTTCATCAACACATTGTAAAAATTCTCTCATCTCTTTGCAACAAACTTATTCTACCTCCAAAATTGCCTTTGTAATGATACATATGGTGGGGGATCTCGTTTAGGAGGGTGGGAAGTCACCTTTTCACTTATTTTAATTCCCTCAGCCTTTTGTTTTCCCTTGTTTAAGACAAGTTTACGGTTTGGATTATTTGGTTGAGGCTTAACAGGGTTTGAGGGTTTTGGGTCTGCAGGTTTTGATTGGGCATCAAATTGACCTACAAGACCTACTTTAGACGCATGCCTTATCTCCTTATCAATAATTTCACGTACAACAGGGCCTTTAACATCTGGCTCAGGTTTTTCTTAATTCAGGAGCTTCATTGTTGCCAACTGTCTAATCAACCTATCCCTTTCAATCACAACATGCATCAATTTTGTTTCCCTCTCCTTTTCTTTTTTAAGCCTGAGCTCAACTTGTTTTTGGATCTCCCGCCTTATGGAGTCAATGTCTCCAAAAACATCATCAGGGTCAGGAAAAGTCATATTAGAACTCGATGTATCACTTAGATCTATTAGATTGAGATCTTTAAGTACATGTTCAGACAATAAAGGTGTTCCATCATCTTCAACAGGAGGAGGAGGCACATCACTGGTGCTTTCTCTGTGATGGCTTCAACTTCTACTCCTACCTCTTCTCTTTTCAACATATTGGACACTAATAGGTCCTTTATTATGACATGTTACATCCTCTTAAACTGGTGTATTAAATAGTGCATCAAAAAATCCACATATATCTGATTCTGAATTTCTAGAAACCTCTTCAAAAATTTTAGGGATAGGGTGTAAAGGCTTACTTGTACCTTGGTGTACAAGATTCTGTGACATGGGAGCAACATTGCTAGATTCTGGTCTCTTCTTTATCTAGTCCTTCTTCTTCGTTTTAGAAAGTTCACCCTCCAATTTCTGTTCTAGATGATTCTTCATGAATGACCCGGTGTTCTTCATTCAGCGTACTTGTCCAAAAAATCTTTCAACTTATATTAAATCTTCAAAAATAAGATGCACACTGGTGCAGAGACTTCAGAGTCACCACCCAATTATCTTGGGAATACCAAATATCCAGAGACACTTGGTGAAATTCAAAAGACCTTTGGAACTTTGTACTAACAACGTACAAAATTATTTCACTAAATAACTCAAAACACTTTGAACAACAAAAGATATGGACAAATCTAATACAAAACCACAGGCTCAACCTTCAAATCACATAAAATCTTAGGAAAACTCTATGCAAAATGGACAACCGACATACTGACAAGAAATATTGAAATTAGCATCCCCAGTAGAGTCACCATTTTGTTGGTGTTTTATTTTTCCAGGTAGGCTTTGAAACTCTCTAAGAGGTAGCCAACCTCCATATTCAAGAACCACAAAGGCTAGTGGCCCACGGACAAGATTCAGTCAAAGACTGACATCTCCTACACTTTTGGCTCTACAGGACCAAGGTGGGTAAACCTATACAATGCCCAAACCTTAAATGCAACTATATACTGACATTGCTTTTTATAGCAGATAATTCCCAATTCAATTAAACCAGAGAGAGCACTGACAACTTCAAACCTGGCTAAACTCTCAGTAGATCAATACTCACTCAACAATTGAGAGGCACAACAATAAACCTCAACCAAACTACAGGGATTTAAAATGATTTTGCATTTATTAAATGTTTCTGAGATGCGTAAAATTGAATAATAGATCAGTGCCAATTCTCGACCATGGAGTCAAACACATAAAATGAATTCATCAGCAAATAGACTTCAACCAGTGGATTTAAATTGCTAATGCTTTGCATCAACTGTTAGTATCTTGCACCAACAATCTCTCTCTTATCATCAATCAAATTCTCCTTATCAAATCCAACCTGCACACTTGAAATCAATGTTATTTGCTCAAAGTATTTAACCATTTCTTTGAAACAGACCCATAAACAAATAACACAATCTCATGAAATTTGAGATGACAAACCCAAAAATACTTGGTATTATTGAATTCATATGATTTAATTGCACAAGTATGGAGACAATCTGAAGATATTAATGAATGTGCAAACACCTTCATGATTTTATTTGCATAAATTGGTTGTATTTTCTCATGAAATTAGAAATTACAACTTATAGACTCAAGAAATAACTCAGAACTTACAAATCTCTATCTACCCAGCCCCATACAAAGTTTCAGAACCTCAAAACCCTTTACAATGAGAAAAGAATTAGAAGAAGTAGAAGAATGGAAGCAGCCCTAAAACTGATTCGGAAATGCCATCTAGAAGCTCCATTCCCGTTGATCAACACATTGTAAAACTTCTCTCATCTCTCTGCAACAAACTTATTCTACCTCCAAAATTGCCTTTGTAATGATACATATGGTGGGGGATCTCGTTTAGGAGGGTGGGAAGTCACTTTTTCGCTTATTTTAATTCCCTCAACCTTTTGTTTTCCCTTGTCTAAGATAGGTTAGCAAGTTAGATATTTTTGGTCGAGTCTAGGTGAAATTGCAGAGAAAATTGTGAAGTCTGATAGTTTTGGAGAAAATGCAATTTAGGTTTTGAGTCATTCTGTTGTAGGTCTTGAATTCATGGAAATTTGATGTTTTATGACAGTACTAGCATTTGAATTAAAATAATTAATTCAAACTCATGTCTCTCCATTGTACAAGCATATCTGAATTTTGAATAGAATGATCAAGGGTTGTTTCATTCATCTCACTGTTGTGGTGTGTATGATTCTTGTTTCAGATTTAATTCAAAGAATTAATTAAAATGATTGAATGGGATTGTAGGTGGATATGCTTTGTATAAGGTTTTGATAAGTAGTATTGAGTTAGAATATATATTGATAAGATTGTAAAGCAATGTTATCAAGGATCTTATATGTTATGTGCTAAATCTGTCATAAGCCTTTAGATGCTTATGAATTTGACTCCTCCAATGGATATATGGCACTGATCTGAGTTGTAATCATTCATATGGTTCAATATTTATTTGTCTTTACCTAGAGCTTGCTAAAAATTGCAAATCAAAGACTATCTTATACTGTGAAAGGTTGTTGTAGTTATCTCATGCTCCAAGTAGTTGATATTATTGATGAACAACCAATTCTATTCGGTATTATCCTATTATGTTGAGCTATTAAATGAGATTATCTGTTGTTGTTAATGTTGTTTATGATAATGGTGCAGAGGTTGTAAATGCATTAAGGGATTACCCTCTCGGGTCTTGCAGAGCCCAAAGTGTAGGAGGTTTGTTAAAATCCTTGTCAATTGGTCCAAGTCCTTCGAGCTACCTTTGATTGGAATTGGAAATTCCATAGGTAGATTAGAAGACCAACCTGGTTACAATTAAAAAACAAACCAATAGGAGCGATGGCCTTTTAGGAGGAGAAATGGTGAGGGCTATCAAAATAAAACATGGAGACCATTGTCTCAAACATGGAAGGTTCCGACAAACCCTAGGTGACACAGTTTTGACTCTGAAAATGGGGCTCCGATTTAGAGGTCTTCAAATCCAAGAAACAAATGGGGTCTTGCTACTTTGCGAACAGGGGCCCCAGGCATCTTCAAAAAGATTGAAACGAAGTATTTGCGCCCAAAAAATTAGGAAAACACTCTGCAAGCGACCAAGGTAAGTCATAACAATGTTCATTCTAGAGTAATATCTATGTTAGTAGATAATAAAGAATGGGTAGATTCAGTGCATCTTTATAAGGATAAATCCTTTTTTATGAAATGGAGTGGGGCTTGGCCTGCTTTTGCAAAAGTTTGACGCTGGTGTGATGAACACTGGGGAAAATATTGTGCATTGAAGACTCTTCCAAATGGGTATTATTTGGTAATATGCCAAATTGTGTAAGACAATGAATGGATTTTAAATAGTGGGCCTTTTCTGATGGAAGGGAAGGGTTTCTACATTAAGGAATGGGTTCCAAAATTTGACCCAAAAAAGGAGAAGATAGAGAAGGTCCCAGTATGGATACGATTGCACAATCTTCCCCATGAAAGCTGATGAAGTGCTAGAAAAAAAGGAGCTTAGTATGTATGTTCGTATTTGTATCTTCTGGCAAGCAGTTGATCCTCTCCCAAAGATGGTGGAGTTAAAAACAGGGGAAGGTATCTGGCGACAGGCGATAGAACTGGAAGAAATGGTGGAATCTTGCTCATTATGCAAAGGGGTAGGTCATACAATAGGATAATGCTTAAGAAATGATAAAGTAAAAGGACTAGCTCAGAACACCCTAACAATTTTGTTGATAAATTTAAGTGAAAATTCAGAAAGGGAGGACTTGAGGGTGTTGTCGGGAACCCTCAAACAAAAACAGAGTGAGGTCTACTTCACAGGAAACTTGGATCTATGAAATGAAGACAACTTACAAAGAAAAGAGATAAACTTATTGTTTGAATTTGGGTGCTATCAATATTCATAGCCTGAGGCAAAACTGAGCATGAGGGAAGGACAGTTCATGAGTTCAGAGGAGAAAAGAACAAATATCCCGGCTTGTAGTGGAAGTGAACCACTTCTGAATGGAGATCCTAAAGGGAATTTAAAAGAGCAAATGGAAAACCCTAACATAGCTTTAGAGTTACCCATGTTAGAGTACCCTATGGGGAATGGGGTGGAAGCTGGAGAGGTAGAGATTGATAATATTAATCCTCTTAGTTAGAATGGAAGAGATTTCTCTTAGGGAGAAGAGGAGGGTTTTTACAAAGATATCTAAATTTCACCAATACAAAATCTTGAAAACTCCTTCGAAGAAGCTAGAATGGAAGAAACTCATTCTAGTGATGAAGAGGGCAGCTCTTCGGATGAAAATGAGGATTTGAATTTAGATGATTTAGGATTGAATGCTTCCTTAGGCATTAAGGACAAAATAAGTTTGGGGTTATCTTTAGCTCTATCGACAAATGTAAAGGTTGGAGAGAAGAAGAGAAGGGGTGCAAGGACAACAATGGAATTGCTGAAAATGGCTGGCTATGCGGTGAGTCAAAGAAAATTAAGATCGGGAAAAGGCTATGCCTTTTCCCAGGAAGGATGAAGGTCTTATCGTGGAATGTCAAGGGCTGCAATTCCCCTGACAAATGGTAGTTGATCAAGAGATGTCTTGATCAAGTGTGACCAACTCTTCTTTTTTTATAGGAAACCAAGCTAAAAAATAAGGACAGTCTATTATTTTTGCGTAGTTTAAGTAGATGGAGGTTCACCATGGTTGAGGTTGTGGGTGCGTTTGGTGGGTTAGGGGTGCTGTGGAATGACTCAAAGGTAGATGTTCAGGTAATTCAACAAGGAAGTAATTGGCAAGGGTTAAGGGTCTTCTCTAAAATCTAAAATTTTATGTTTGTAGTGATAAATGTCTATGGCCTGAATAGTGTTGGTGGCAATAAGGACCTTTGGTAGGATATCATGAATTTTCTTAATGGGGAAAGCGAGTCTCTATGCTTATTGGGAGGAGATTTTAATGCTATATTCCACCTTGAAGATAAAAAAGGAGGATTGGGTTGGGGAAATAGGGCTCAAAAAGATTTTAGTGATTTTGTCACTGATAGTGGTTTAATTGAGGTTAATTTCAGAAAAGGGGACTTTACTTGGGCCAATAGGAGGTGTGGTTTTTTAAACATTTCTGAAAAGGTCGATTGTTTCTTCTTGGTAGGTGGTTGGGAAGTGGCAAATTGGGTGTACGAAGCTAAAATTCTCCTAGTGACTAGTTCAGATCATTACCCAATTAGTATTAAATTCTATGCCGATGTGACACCGATAAGATACCCCTTTAAGTTTGAAAAAATGTGGCTTAGAGTGGAAGGTTTTAAGGACTTGGTAAGTGGTTGGTGGCATTTGGCTTCGGTGAGAAGTGGTAATAAGGCTTTATTTTTTTTCAAAAAACTCCAGTTTCTAAAAGAATGTATGAAAAGATGGAATCAAGAATCATTCAAAAACATATTTGTTGAAAAGCCAAAGTTAGAAGAGGCTTTGAATAATCTTCACTCTAGGGTCATTGAGGGGGGATGTCAGATCAAGATTTTGTGCAGGAAAAAGCTTTAAATCAGGAGTATGTTGAAGTATTGCGTAGGGAGGAGATATTTTGGCATCAAAAGTCTCGAGAAACATGGCTAATGGAAGGGGATTGCAACACAAATTTTTCCCACAATTCGGTAAAAGCTAGGAGGATGAGCAATAAGATCTTCTCTATTGCTGATCAATAGGGTAATAGTCTAAGGAATATGGAGGAGATTAATAATGAGGTGGTTCATTTTTTTAAAGGAGGTACTATCAAAGACTAGGTGCGAGAGGTGGATCAAGAGCTGTGGCATGTTATCCCTAGATACGTATCTGAGGAACAAAACAATTTGCTGTTGGAGCTAGTAACTTTGATGGAGGTAAAAATGACTCTTTTTGCTTTAGGCGGGGACAAGGCCCCTGGTCCAGATGGGTTCCCGACCTATTTCTTTCAACAGTTGTGGAACATTTTTTCTTTTGATTTATGGGAGGTAGTGGAAGAGTCGAGGAGGTTTGGGTTTTTGCTAAAATATTTTAACAATACTTTGATTGCTCTTCTTCCAAAAAAAGATGAGATAATCTCTTTTAATGATTTTTTCCCAATCTCCCTTTGCAATAATATTTATAAAGTTATTTTTAAGGTCATTGCAAATAGGTTAAATTTGGTCTTAAAGTCAATCATCCCAAAAGAAAAAAGTGGTTTTTGTCCGCAAAGATCCATTGTTGAAGGTATTATTATAGCACATGAGGCCATTGATTCAGTGAGGAAAGCAAAGACAAAATGAATGATGGTAAAATTGGACATTAGGAAGGCTTATGATGAGGTGAATTGTGAGTTTCTGTTGCAGATGTTGAGAAAGTTTGGTTTTAATGCTGCTTGGGTTGATTGGGTGGGAAGTTGTATTAATACTCCAAGGTTCTTTGTACTTGTCAATGGAAGCCCTCCAGGCTTCTTTGAGTCCTCGAAAGGGATAAGGAAAGGGGATCCATTATCTTTCTTTCTTTTTATTATAATGGATGAAGCTTTAGGAAGACTGATTGTATTTTTATTATAATGGTTGAAAGTTTAGGAAGAATGATTGTAAAATATAGGATGGGTGGAAGGTGGAAAGGGATAAAGGTAGCCAGGGGGGTTGAACCAATCTCCCATCTTTAGTTTGCTGATGACACCTTTCTAATGGGAGAAGCTACCCTTAGGGAGGGTCACATTATGAAGCAAACTATCGATCATTATAGTAGACTCTCAGGGAAATGTGTGAATTGGAGGAAATCATAAGTATTTTTCTTCAATACATCGATAAGGAAGCAAAGAGAAATCAGTAGAATCTTGGAGATGAGACCTGGTTCATTACCAGGAAAATACCTAGGAACCCCTCTACTTAGTGGAACTTGTAAAGTGTCTCTTTAGAAAAATTTGGTTGATTGTTGTTTGCAGAGGATGGATGGGTGGAAGAGACGATGGCTTACCTCGGCAGGGCGCATTTTAATGTTGAAATCGGTTATTCATGCAATCCCAATTTTCTCTATGATATGTTTGCAGATTCCACAAAAGGTTATTAGTACTATTGGACAGAAAATGAGGAAGTTCTTTTGGAATGGGGCACGTGAAAAAGATAAGATTTCATTGTTAGCATGGGAGAATATTTGTAGACCTAAAGGTGAAGGGGGAGTAGGTCTTTGTAATTGGTAGGTTATGAATGAGGCTATGGGTGCAAAATTGGTTGAAGTATGTATTCAAATCCAAATCAGCTTTGGGTTAGGATTCTGAAGTCAAAATATCTTGACTCTGAAGATAATCATAAAAAAATCACGATTCAAAATCCCCCTAGTGGGTTGGCTATTTGAAACTTCATAGTGTCCTGTAGGCCAGTTATCATTGAACATATCACATGACAGATTGGAAATGGTCGGATGGTGAAATTCTGTGAGGATTCATGGGAAGGTTTCCCAACGTTGGCTGAAAATAATCAAGTACTAAATTTGAAGTTAATTTTAACGCAGCGTTGGGGAAGTAGAGTTAAGGACTATTTGGAGCAAAAACAAGGTGATACTGGTGAAGAGTGGGTTATGGAAAGATGTTAGCCAATTGGGTTTAATGGTGGATCAACAATTTTTAATGAAGGAGATTTTTTCTAGTAGGAGGGTGCTCATTAATGATCATGAGGACATGGTTGTGTGGTGTGGAGCCTCTAATGGAAGCTACTCTATTAAAATTGGGTATCAACTCCTTGACTCTAGGGGGCAGGATGAAGTATGGCCATCTCATTTGTTTTGGAGCAAGGAGTGTCTTCCAAAGGCTAGGACCTTTTCCTAGCTTGATTTTCAGGGTTGAATACTCATAGGAGAGCAAAGGAAAAGGTTGGGGTTTGCAGGGCCTTCACGTTGCATTATGTGTGAATGAGGTGAGCAATCAGTGGACCATCTCTTGCTCCAATGCGATGTTGCTTCTCATTGTTGGAGTATGGTTCTTGGTAAATTAGGTTGGTAGGATCGTCTATTGGAATCTTTGAAGCAACATTTCATTTGTTGGCCATGATTGTCTGGTAGATCCACACTTTCTTGTATTTGGAATGTTTGTCCTTCTGTAGTGGTATGGGAGATTTGGAAGGAAAGGAATAGGCAGTTATTCTAGGAAAAAACAAAACCTTTGGATATAATTTGTTTCAAAATAAACCACTCTATTGAAGAAATTGTTGGAGCAACAACTTCTAGATACTTTAATCCTATGGTTCCATATACGGATCAGGATAAAAAAATTCAAATGTAGTGGCTAGGGATTAAGATCTAACCTATTAAGGGGTCAAATTGGGTGAATCCGACTGCTAAAGGTGGTGAAGTTGTAAGGTGGATACAACCAGAGGATAGATGGATAAAGGTAAATTTTGATGGGGCAATGAAAGGAAATCCAGGGCCATCGGGGATTGGATGTGTGGCTAGGGATAGTAATGGAAATATTTTTATGTTGAAAGCTAAAATAATTTGGTAAGGGACTAACAATGTGGCGGAAGCAATAGAAACGCTTCAAGCTATTAAACTTGGGAGGAAGATGGGAATTAGAAATTTGCATTTGGAAGGTGACTCCCTCGTTATTGTGGAGGCTATCATGGCAGGCACAACACAAGCATGACATTTGCATAAATTAATTCATGCCATACAAGAGATGTTAACCTTCTTTGAAGTATTTAAGGTGACATACACTTGGAGGCAGGGAAATGTGGAGGCTATCATGGCAGGCACAACACAAGCATGACATTTGCATAAATTAATTCATGCCATACAAGAGATGTTAACCTTCTTTGAAGTATTTAAGGTGACATACACTTGGAGGCAGGGAAATGTGGAGGCAGATGTGTTATCCAATTTGGGTGTTGATGCTTGCAGTCAAAGGGGAGGAACAAATAGACTTTCAAAATCTCTCACCTGAAGATTATCATTTTTTATGAAGTGATGGTTGATGGATATTTAATGGAAAAGGTGATGTGCCTTAAAGGGTGTAATTTGTCTTTTTAGATAGAGTAGTGTTTTTTGTCTTGTGGAAGCGAAGTATAGATGGAAGCGACGTTTTCTTTGGTTATTACAAGATAAGAATAGGTTTCCTTTGGCCCAGTGACATCACAACGGTTGAAATGTCTTTTCAAAAGAAAAAGGGAAGATGAAGTGAAGTATTTGATGGTCATGCAAGAGGAGGAAGCCATACATGGGCACAATCTCCTTGGTGCTGGCCAGGGGATTGGAGGTGGTGGAGAGTGTGGGGACCATCAAACGGGTCTCGATTTTGCTAGTGGATGAAGAAATGATGTATCATCTTGAATCAATGTTTGAGTGGGAAATACTAGGGTTCGGGTTTGATGTGGTGGAAGATGTTGATGATAAATAGGAGGCGGAGTCTGGTATCATTCCTTTTGTACGTTGGTCAAGTAGAGTGAACATAGAGGATGTTGCATGACAGTGTTAGTGGGGTGGGAAAATTTAAAGTTGACCTTGCGTAGGTAGGAGATTGAGGCAGACAATGCCAGGGAATTAGTGGTATCACAACCATTGGTGTCAAGACAAAGAATAACAAAGAGAACAAAACGCTTTGGAACTAAATTTGCAGAGGTAGGAGATGGATTTTAGGTATGAGGTGGGCCTTTTTGGTGCATGGGTGGGGTTTGTTTTGGTAGCCCTTTTTTATAGTGGGCATTGGGATCCCTAAAATTTTCCAAGGCTGGGATTTCATCTCCTACTGTCTGTTTGGGTCAATGGAGCTTCGGGGTTTGGGCTTGGAATGCCCTTTTTCTGTACTGTTTAATGATAACGTATGTGGGTGTTCAGAGTTGGCTTGGTAGCTGGCTCTGCAATCTTTGGAGGGGGGGGGGTCTTATTTGAACAGACGAGAACCATCAATATGGGTGGTGATATTGGGGGTGGTGGGGTGATGGTTGGGGGGCTCTTTAGAAGTTTTTTGTAATTAAAGCAATTGTACTAATGCTCATGCTCTTTATTGATTTCAATAAAATATATTCAATTACTAATAAGAAAATAATATTGTAGGCTAAATTCTATTGAATCCAAATATTTTGTAATAATCAGACGTTTTCCCATTATGGTTTAATTGATTTTGAAGCTAACATTTTATCATATTTTCCATCTTTTCCATGCATTGTTGTGCATCGAATGTAAGAAATCTGGATGAGTATTTCCTCGTAGTTTCTTCTGCTGGTAAATGTGAAGCGTGATATTTCATTCATTTGAGGAGTCTACCATCGAGCTTCTAGTTTGACATCGTCCATGCATGTTTATTGGAATGATTTGAATATTATCCCATGTTCTAGAGCTCTTACATAACATTAATATCATGATGCCATCATTGTTTACAATTCCACAATTTACATTAATTTTTAGTAACTAATTTCTAGTTGCTAATTTCTAGTTTCTAATTTCTAGTTGCTGATTTCTAGTTTCTAATTTCTAGTTGCTAATTTCTAGTTGCTAATTTCTAGTTTCTAATTTCTAGTAGCTAATTTTTAGTAACTAATTTTTTTTTTTTAGATGAAAGGAAAAAAGTCTGTATATATATTAATATAATATAATAAAATTTATAAAATTGAATGACATTGGCTCTTGCTAGCCAGAATTGAAAATATTCATGACCCTAAACAACCCAAACTACATAACACCACTCCTGATTATTCAAAGATCACATAACTAGAGATACTCAACATCACCTAGCCAAAAACCTTCTATACCCAAATAGCTTATGTGCAAAACACTAAAAATTCCTTAATAAAAACAATCGTGCTCACCCTGTAACACAACATCTGCCTTCTCTGGATGCTCACTATACCGGTCCATGTGGTCCCCAAGGTCTTGTTAACATGCTGGCCGCGCTTAGTAGATCAAGTGCCATTGTATATTATTGGCAAAGTATTCATATCACACCTGATACCAATGCTTTGTTCTCCCTATTGGATATCAGTTCAGGGATGTTAAATCGAGAGGTCGAAGAATTTGGAGAAACTTTTGGATTGGCATTAAGCCTAACACTGCCGATGCTTTGACCTAGGAAAAGACTTCCCAATTGCCATCGGGCCCGACACCGCCGATGCTTCGACCTAGGAAAAGTATTCATATCGCACCCGATACCAATGCTTTGTTCTCCCCGTTGAATATCAGGTCGGGGATGTTGAATCGAGAGGTAAGAGAATTTGAAGAAACTTTTGGATTAGCATTGGGCCCGTCATCATTGATGCTCTGACCTAGGAAAAGTCTCACCTATCGATGAATTAGGAAAGAGGGTCCGGTCATATGCACAAAGACGAAGACATAAGTTGTCACTTAGGTAACCAAAAACCTACAAAATGTACCATTGGAAGGATTTTGTGTCGAACAAACACCACTTAAATTCTCACCGAAGTGCGAAGGTCACGCCGATATAGCATGTCTTCAGTCTATCAAGGGGAAGATCTCCAAGGCCTCTCTGACATGGACAAGTAACACAAAAGGAGCATATTAACACTTTGGATGCACCAACCACACCATTACACTAGGCACACATTTCACTGGTCACTATCCGAGCCAACATTGGAAAAGCATCGACATCGACACTCTCTCCAAAAATAGACACTATTTTCCTTTGGCACCCCAAGTTTTCCAAGAGATCTCCCAAGCTATTCCCTTCTCTATAACTGTGAGATATATGAAAAGCTTCAAACTCATCAAGTAATCTTCAAAAATATTCATTACATACTTTAGATGCCAATTATAGCATGATCTCTCTTTACATGCGTTTCTAATTATTAGTGAATCTCCTACTATGTGATTCGAGGAATACCTAGCTGTCTGGAAAGAAGCAAGCCATGGAGAACTACCATTACTTTTGCAATTGTGTTTGTACCTATAGGTAGAGCAATTGACTTGGATGCTTTGAAGACCCCATGTGAATCCCTAATATAGACCCCTGCCCCAAACACTCCTGGATTACCTTTCGAAGCAGCATCAAAGTTCAACTTGAGAAAACCTGAAATCGAAGATTGCCATTTAAATTGACCCCTATCAATTTTGGGCTTGTGAGGTTGCTACAAAATACGTTTGAATGGAAGACATAAACTCTTCCAATTCCTTAGTATGCTATCATCCCATGTTGTGAAGAGAGAACTTACATTCTTATAATTTTGAACATAAGCATTAACTACTTCTAAAGCTGATTTCTCAATTATGCACTGAACATTCTGAACTGAAGAAGAGATCTTTCTAAAAATGCATTTGTTACGCTCCCACCATAACGTCCAAAGAACTGTAGATGGAATTAGGCACCAAATTCATGAAAAAATGGAGGATTTATATAACACAGGGCAGGCTTGAAATAGATCCCAAACTATTTTTGGCAATGGAGTAAAAAAACTCAATTTGTGAAGCACAAACTTCCAACATTCCTGAGCAAATTGACACTTCAAGAACAAATGATCAATATTTTCAAAACTTCTTCACACAAGACACATTTAAAGGGTTCTGTAATTCCTAACTTATTAAATCCTTCACTTGTTAACACCCTTTTGCTCAACACTAGCCATACAAAACTCCTTGCTTTCGGCAAGACCATACTATTCCAACAAAAAGAGAAAGCTCTCTGTGACTGAATTTGAGCATCTATGTTAAGGATTGCTTTATACCCTTGCTTAATTGAATAATTTCCATCTTTGGAGGGAGTCCAAAAAGTCTTATCAAGAGACCTTAACAAAAACACTACTCTTTCAACTAGGGCCTTATGCATGAAGTCCTTTTGATCTTCTATTATTTGCATTTCAAAAAATTGCTTCCATTTTACCCTCCCTGAAACCAATTCTACTAAATCAATATAATCAATCAGCCTAGTGCCCCATGAGTAGGACAAAACTGGGATGGCTGACTACAAATCTTGGAAATCTTTAAAAGGGGGGTGACCATTCCAAGAGTCATTCCAAAAATGAACATCTTCACCATTATGAACTTCCCAAGACAAATAAGATGTGACCACCTTCCGACAAGACACCATGAAATTTCACATAGCAAATCCATTTGGAGGATTGGAAATTGTAAAAATTCATGTCAGATTTTGAGAATCTAAATACTTTGCCTGCATTATTTGACACCACATAGAATTAGGCTTATTGTACATTTTCCAAATCAATTTGCCCCCAAAAGCCATGTTGCATTTATAGATATTATGCATTCCAACTCCACCTTTGAGCTTTTCAGAAGACATACTATCCAAATAAATTAGAGGAATTTTTTTCCCTTGTCCATATTCCCCTTCCATAAAAAACCCCTAATAACCTTTTTCGATTTGATCAATAACTGATTTAGGAGCTTTAAGGACTGCTATAAAGTAGTTGGGGATTGCTGCTAAAACAAACTTGACTAACAAGATGCGACTTGATAGTGATAACTAGCGGGATTTCCATGTAGAGACTCTAGATTTTATCCTTTCTATGACATTAGACCAATAAGAAGACTTGTTTTCTCCCATAAAGAATGAGATTCCCAAATATGTGCATGGAAGTTTTGCTTCCTGAAAGCCTAAAATCTGAATAATTTTCCTTCTAATGGAAGCCTTAGTATTAAAAATATAAACCTTATATTTTTGAGCATTTATCTTCTGCCTTGAAACTGATGAATACAAGTCCAAAACCCCTTTTATTTCCCTAGCTTCTGCAATAGATGCTTTTACGTAAAGCAAAGTATCATCTGCAAAGAGATTGTGTGTAGCTGAAATAGTAGTGTGAGGAATAATTACACCTTACCACCGACTCAATCTCTATTTTTCCTTTATTGTCCTACTTATAGCCTCAACCATAATAATGAAGAGGAAAGGGGATAGGGGGTCTCCTTGTCTTACACCCTATGAAGCACTGGAAAATCTTGAAGGAATTCTATTGATAATCACTGAAAATTTGGCTCCTAACAAACAAGCTAATATCTATTTGCACCACTTACTACAAAATCCAAATTTAGCTAACACTTTCATTAAAAAACTCCAATCTACCCTATCATACACTTTCATCATATCAAGTTTTACAATGAAGGAAGATAGATGATTGGCATTAATAGAATGAAGTACTTCATGAGAAACCAATGCACCCTCAACTATTTCTCTACCCGAGACAAAGCTCCCTTGTTCTTGCGAGATGATTTTGGGGATAAGGTGCTACAATCTTAAGTATATTGCCTTTATGAAAAAATTTAAAACTATATTACACAATGATATGGGCCTTAAATCTGCAAAAGTATTTGGCTCCTTTATTTTTGGTAAGATTGCAATATTTGTCACATTAAAACTATTCAACATTGAGCCATTCTTTCGTGACTCTTCCATAGCTAGAAACAAATCAAAACCCAACACATCCCAACATTTTTGAAAAAATAGAGATGCAAATCCATCTGGACCTGGTGCCTTGTCCAGAGAGAGGGAGAAAACAACTTTCCTAACTTCTTCCAAAGTGAAAGGCTTCATTAACCCTTCATTATCCTCCTGAGATATGATATTTGGAATTGTATCCAACATGATATGTTCATCTTGATTTGCTTGAGTTGGACCATTTCTAGAGGGGGCAAGGAGGTTCCTAAAAAATTTAACCCTTCATTTTGGATCTCCTCTACATTTGTAATCCAACTTCCTGTTTCAACATCCTGAATTGAAAATATTGATTAGGCAACGCTTTTGATTTGGGTAGAAGCATGAAATTACTTCATGTTACTGTTCCCATCCTTTAGCCATAATTCTCTAGATTTTTAACGCCAATAAATCTCTTCTCTCTTGTCTAACTCTTCCCACTCTTGTTGTAAATTTTTCTATTTTTGATATGTAGTTGGATCCAAACCATGTTGAATTATGAATTCATGGACCTCTGCTAACTCCTTCACCACTTCCTCTTTTTGGAATTTTTTTTTTTCAAAAACTTGCACATTCCATATTTTAATCTATTGTTTTACATACTGCAGTTTTTCATAAAACTGGAACATTTTAGTGTCTCTGTGAAAAAATGCACTTACCCACCATTGGCGAAGAAGTAGAAGAAAATGCGGGTGTCTAAACCACATTTTCTCAAACTTAAAAGAAGGATTATGTTTGAAAGAGGGATTTAAGCCTGAAATCTCTAAAGAGATTGCATAATGATTTGAACACATTAATGGAAAGATTTCTGATAGAATATTATACGATGCAATAATCCAAAAATCTGTCTAGAAATTTCGTGATTTGCAAAATCTCTTTCCTCTAGTTAGTCCATGTAAATTTACCCTTTAGAGGTAAAATATCTTTCAATGCATTGTTAGATATGAAACAACTAAAATCATCCATTAATTTTTGTGGTGGACATATACCTCCCTATTTTTCTTGGGACAATACTATTGCATTGAAATCACCTACAACAATCACTTTTTCAATCCCAAAACCTTGAATGAAGCCTATTAATACATCCCATAACCTCTTCTTGTCCTGCATAGCTATTGGCCTATAAACATTGAATAAATTAAAGATGAGGTCAAAGCTTACAACATTGAGCAACTACCAATTACTACCCCTATGAACTTCAACAATAGACACCTTTTTTCAATCCCATAATGTGATTAGACCACCTGAAGCACCTTGAGATGGCACATGCACTGACTTCCATTTTGTCCACTTCTTAATTGTCGCCTCAAATGTATTTTGTGATGTTTTTGTTTCTTGTAGTAATATGATATCTACCCCACAAGCATCAAGTTGACGCTTGACATGAGGTCACTTGTCAAAAGCGTTAATGCCTTTGACATTCCAAGACAACACTCTCATTGTGCCCTAGGAGAGCAACATGCTTCCCTCGGTCTTTCACTTACTAATAAACTTTTATCCAAAGTAGACTGTAATCCTGCTTCAATTTCTTCTCTTAAGTTAGTGACCTTAGATTTTCTTCCATGTTTCCTCAGGGACTTTCTTGTTGAAACTTGAGAGGTTGGAGTTTGAGCTAATGATAGGGTTTGTGAATAATCAAAAGCTAGTACCAGTTCATTTCCCATGTTTTCAACTTCTGGTACTTCTTGAATGTTAAGCACGTGACACTGATTCTCCTACATTGGTACAAAATCATCATGTTCAACTAAAATCCCTTCTTCTAGCTCATCAAATAAATTTGAACCAATTGAAAACAGTAGCTTATTTTCAAACTATTCCAAGTTATTAGGGAAACCCTCCTTGTTGGGGCAAGTAGTAACATGTTTCACAACGTCTTCCTTAGTATTAAATAGAAACTCAACATTTTCACTATTTAAATTGCCTTCAATTAATACCTTCTGTTGAGATCGTGCTCCTAAGGACAATGGGGAGATAAAGGAACATCTTTCTACTAGCGACTTAAAGTTAATATGAATAGAAATTCTATTAACATCAAATGCTTAATAATGTTTTCTGTTTGGTTTGAAAACAAAGATGGGGCAAAAGATGTGATTGCACAATCCCTTGTAGACTTACTAATTTGGTTGCCTTTCATACGTTTTGCACATAATACAGTTTTACATACCTTGACATAACTTAACTCCTTGGTTTGTACATAACCTTGTTGATTAATCACTTGTTGCCCTTGCCTGCGGTTAACTTCATTGAGAGATGCCACTAACTTAGAGAAATTATCAACAAATATATCGATAATTTTCACTCTTACCACATTCACCACTGCTAACTCTCCATTATTCTTCCCTTTATCAGGTTTAGGAGATGAACTCATACTAGTTTTCCCTTTGAGATCCTATGTTTTAGGACATGCTGATTTAACATGTTCATTAGAATGACAGAACACACAAACATTATTAGGATCCTGTATCACAATTTCCTGAACCCAAACACCAAATTTTGAGTTTATATGAATCTGGGTTGGGAAATAGTTTGTGGTGTCAAGTAATATACAGGCCCTAACAAGATTTGTTGGATTTCTAAAGAATTCCTTGTCATGTTTTAGAAAAATCCCCACTTGGTTTACCATTATTTCAATGAGTTTAAGCTCTCTATACTCCAGAGGTAGAGACTGCAACTGAAACCATGATGAGACAAATCTAGAATCAAAATGACCCGACTTAAAATTTGGAACCCATGGTTGCATACACAAACCAGAACCTTAAAAGAACCATGATTTTATCTTGTAAATAGCGTCCTCAATTTTTGAATAAAATAGCATACAAAATATTCCCTTTGGTTGATCCAAATAAAACACCTTAGAAACCCCTTCCCATTTTGCAAATAAAAGATTCTTCAAAACATCTATTTCTAGGGTAAGATCCCAAAACTTACAAATTAATGCCCAATGGCGAAGGTTTTGAATTTGAGGTTGCAGTAGTTCTTCAAAAAATGTGATGTTAACAACACCCTTCTGCACCAGATCAACTTTGCATTTTATGCCCTTCTTCTAGGGAGGATCAACCTAGTTTACCTGCTTACGCATCCATTGCAAGACTTTTTTTTTTTAATTTACACTTGATTTCCTCTTATTTGGTTTTTTCTTCTTCTTATGCCTCTGTTTACCCTTCATGAATCTTGCTTTTCAAACCATTCCTCATTGTCTTTACTCTATTCAAAGTCATGGCTAGATTATTTCCCAAACCCACCATTCCCCATGAACCCCTATTGTGTGTCATTCCTGTCATTATCTGCATTTGCTTCCTTCTCTTATCTACCATTTTGTGTGCTTGTATGAGACAGATAGACCTTGTCAGGATCTTTTTTTTAATCTTGGGTCTTCAAACTACCCTTTACTCCTTTAGCAATTTCCAATTCTCTGGGCATCAACTTATTATTCGTGAGTCACAAATTTGTTATCTGCAAAGACTTTTTATCTCACTTCAAATGTTTATAATCTGCTTCTACTGCCTCATATAAGTGATTTAAGAACAATGGGTTACGTTCAAAATTAGTTTTTTGTAAGCTATAATCCCCTTCTTCTTCACAAATATCAAAGAATGGTTGCTTTTCATGCACCAAATGATGGTGGGGTCGAAATGGAGCCCAGTTGGGTCTTGTGAATCTATGGTGGGGTCAAAATGGAGCCTAATTGGGTCTTGAGAATCTATACCTGACTGAATGACTTGCATTTGCAAACTACCTTGCATGTGGACAATATTCTACTTGTGGGTGATGCCTATGTGAGCTGATGGGGCCATGTCGCTGTGTAGATCGAGTGTATTGTCTGCCACAATTTATGTCATTACCAGAGAGATGACTGTTGCATAGCCATGAACACTCCATCATGTTCTGTATAGTGTGAACTAGTAATTAATTTGTTAATTTAGATTAATCTTAAGAATTAATTTAGTTTAGATTAATTCTAGTTTTGATTAATCTAGACTAATTTTAGTTTGATTAATTTAGATTAATATTAGTAATTAATTTAGCTTAGATTAGTTCTAGTTTTGATTAATTTAGATTAATTTTAGCAATTAACTTTGTTAATTTAGACTAATTTTAGTTTAGAATGAATTTTAATTTAGTTTAATTAATTTAGATTAACTATTGGTTAGCTAGATTAATTTAGTTAGGTTTAGATTAATCTCATTTTTTTTAGTTTAATTTTGATTTCAGGCTAATTTTGTTAATTTGACTTTGTGCATGTTCATATGTCAGAGACTTGAAAATAAAAAAACTTGAATATATGTTTGTCGAAGACTTAGAGGCTTGAAACTACTAATGACATTTGGTGTAGGATGTATCTTGAAGATTTTATTTTTAAAATCGATTGTCTTTTAGTATAGAAAACATTTCGATTGGTGCTTAAAAAGAACTTTGTTTGCCGTGTCTGGTGCGCTTGCACATTATGTGTTACCTGAGCTAGTGTGTACATATCCTCTCCCCTTGCACACTTGTGCAATCCTGGGTGATGAGAAATACACATTAGTCTCCTTTTTTATTTTTATTAGGAGTCCTACTTTGGGATTTCATCACCCTAGGGGTTGACCTCAAGCACATTTCCTGATGAGCTATATCAAAGGGGGGAGAATGAAAGTTGTACCCCAAGGAGTGGCTTGCATTGTTTGTAGCCAAGCTGTGAGATCCTCGGTCTGCCGAGAATTTCTGGTGAGGAGAGTGGGAGTGGGCCTCCTAGTTCTTAAGATATTACGTACAGGCTCTCTATTCATGGTAGTCCCTCACTAGACACCTTTTGTTTTTAGCCAAAAAAAACCCTTCTATTTGTTGGTGTAGGAGGTCAAACCTCTGAAGCCATCCCATGTTCTCATAGTTTAAAGTTGAGATAGAAAATTCCTTGAGATCTCCAGGTATTTGGGAGTTCAAAGTTTGGTGTGCCCTAGAAGTGTGTGTCGTGGAGGGGAGTCAGTTCCACCAAACTTCTAAGCTATTTTCTTTGAATAGGTGTGATTGGAGAAATCCAAGTGGGTATCCAACAAAAAATGTCTCTTCTAGCCTAGGATTTGTGCTTGAATGTTATTTTATTGCAACAATCAAACAACATTCACAATAAAAAATAAACAAACATTTTTAGTCAGGATCAAGCACCACACTTGTCTTGTGAATCTCAAAACTTGTCCAAAGATCAAACCCAAAAATATTATGTCTGCTGTGTCTTGCATGTGTGTTAAAAAGAAATCTCAAACAAACATCACACCTAAGAATTTGCAACATCTCAACCTTGCCCACCCCAAAAAGTCAAACAACAAAAAAATCCAAAAATGAACCTATCACTTAAATCTATTGGGGCCATCATCCTTCAAGTTCTGATCTTTTAATTCTTGAATTTTGTATAGGCCTTGCATATCCTCCACCCTTGCATATCCATTATCGGTCAAACAAACCTT
The DNA here is from genome assembly GCA_007115665.2 of Sequoiadendron giganteum. Classification (NCBI taxonomy): domain Eukaryota; kingdom Viridiplantae; phylum Streptophyta; class Pinopsida; order Cupressales; family Cupressaceae; genus Sequoiadendron; species Sequoiadendron giganteum. The sequence goes on along the minus strand of CM021101.1, from coordinate 439,220,762 downwards.
TAGCATTGCACTTAGGTTACTCTTCTTAGGTCTTGAAATCAAACCTTTGGATCCTAGTCACCCGAATCACTTGAGGTTCATCATCCTTGAGTAGGGCAGTCCTTTGTAGAGTTCATCATCTCTTACATACCATCTCTTGATTACTTATCCTTGTGTCTATCCATCATAGCACAAGTAAAGCTTTGCAGCTTCAGACCTAGGGTTGCCTTTGAGCTCTTGCATTCTTATCATATCAATCTTGTCATATCATACCGTATCATTCTCATATCTCATCTTAGAATCATATCCTTTTTCATTTCATCCTAGTAGTAGGTCTCATACATTATATTGTCTTGGATTGAATATTAGAAAAATAACCTATGACCCCTAAAACAAGAATACAAATGTTTCAAGAAGAAGGGAACCCTTGGGGAAAATAATTTGATGGGGAAGATCACATTATTGTTGGAACTAGTGAAACAAATGAAACTGATAACAAAGAAATAACCCAATCCCATATAAATGAAGCACTCAATGATCATAGATTCACTAAACTTCTTACAAAGGTAGTCAAACATAACCCACAACAATACTTCAAGGCCCTTGCTAACGAAGGAATCAAAATGCCTCCTGATTTTGACATATCATTACTCATGATGAATGAGCAACCTAAATCTAGTGAATCTAAGCACCCCAAAACAAACAATGATGGTAGAATCAAAGATCAAAATCCCTTTTATCTACAACTTGGTTACAAGAGATCTTCAAAGACATCAAAACCCGCACCTACAAACAATCCTATTTTGGATGAGCTTAGAGCACTAAGACAAGAATTGGATACCCTTAAGAACAATAAAACATCATCTCATAAGTTCTCCATTGAAGATATATGTCCTTATCCTTTCGATCCAGGCATACTAGTTCCACCTTTACCTAGCCATTGGGATATACCGAAAATTGATAAATATAAGGGAAAAGGAGATCCTAAAGACCACTTAAGAGAATTTTGTGTTGCTACCTTTGAATTTGTAGTTGATGAGACATACCTTATGAGATTATTCCCTCACAGTCTAGGAGGAGAAGCTATGGAATGATTTTCATGATTACCCCTGACCATCAAATCTTTTCAAGAATTGGCTGATAAATTTGTCTCCAATTATAGTTTCAACTATGAACTTAAAGTGACCATGACAAACCTTCTTAACACCAAAAAAAAACAAGGAGAATCTTTTGTGTCATTTTTACAAAAATGGAGACATTTAACTAAACGATTACCTTATGAAGTTCTAGACAAAGAATTGGTTGACCTCTTTTGTCAAAATTTGAACAAGGAAATTCGAAGGGAACTTTGCCTCAAATGCTTGGATTCCTTTGATGAAGTCATAGAAATGGGATTTTGAATTGAACAAAATCTCATCGATGATGGAACTATTAAACTTAATAATGACAAAGATCAAAAATCAGGTTTGAGCAACAAGACACCTTTTTGGATAAAGAACAAGAATGTAGTCAATGACGGAGTTGTTGATGCAAAAACAACTAAACCATCATCACCTATCTACAACCTTAAAGGTTCATCTTTAGATAAAGGAAAAGAAAAACAAAGAAGCTTCCCTAAACAAAATTTTACACCATTGGGACAATCGCTTGAATCCACATTAAAAGAACTCCTTGAAAACAATCTTATAACAATACTTGAGATGAAATAATATAATCCACAAGTCAAACCCCCATGGTGGAATGAGTATCACTTTTGCGAATATCATAGACACAAAGGACATAAGACTAATACTAACAATAAACTTCAACATCTAATACAAGACCTTATTGATGACGATAAGATAGCAGTTGACGAACATACTCCTTTTGGTAACTTTGATCGTGAGATGTTTAAAAACCCTTTCCCTAAGCATGAAAAGGATAAAGGAAATTCCCTTGAATCTGGTGATGGTGTAAACTATACTACTGCTAAGTATGATTATACCATTAATAACATTAGTGAGGTTGATAATCATGTGAACACTTTCATTATAAAAGGAAAAGAACTTGATTGCAATATTACTATTCATAGAGGCACAGTTACCCTTAGAGGTCCTAAATCAAGATCCACTGCACCAAATTTGCAATACAACCTCATAGAGCGTTTAGGAAAAATGCCTGCACAAATTTCTATACTTGAGCTATTATGCCTATCTCCTGAGCATAACACTATCTTAGATAAAGTGATTGCTACTGCTACAATGCCTACATACCTACATGTGGATCAATTCCAAGCTATGGTGGGACACATCACCATTCCTCACACTCTCACTTTTACTGAGAATGATGATTCATCCATTCGAAAACCATATAACACACCTTTACACATTGAATTCCTTGTTCATAAAGTTAAGATCAAGCAAGTTCTAATAGAAGGAGGAACATGTCTTAATATTTGTACTAAAAAATTGATCACTGAATTAGGGTTCTCTGAAAATGCAGTTGATCCAAAGAAAAGGATTACCATAAAGGAATATGATGAAGAGGAATGCTCATTTAAAGGATCACTTAGTCTACCAATCAGAGTTGGCCCTATGGTAAAGGATGCGATTTTTCAAGTTCTTGATCTCCCTCTGACCTATAACATCCTCCTTGGAAGACCATGGATTCATGTAATGCAAGCAATACCTTATATATACCATAAGTGAATTAAATTCCCACACAATGGTGTTGAAATCACAATACAAAGAGATCTAAACCCTTTCAAGTATTGTAATAATCTAAGCCTTCAAACTGAAATCACAATCCCTAGCAATCATGAAGCACCTCCTTCTCAAGAATGTTGATCTTGAGTCCTTAAAAGCATCCACCTCAAAATCCAATGAAGTTGAGATCAAAATACAAGTGAAAGAACAAGGACTAGGGGAATATACCCTGGATCGTGCCCTTTACCTTGGAAAGCTACCATTATCTCCCCACATTTATAGCAAGCCACAAATGACTAAGTCATCCACTTCATTTACCACACCATCAAGCACCAAGGTCCAAATCCATGATATGGGATGTGGAGAATACCATATGGATAATTTACCAAAATAAAATCATGCTAATGTCATCGAAAAGGGTCAAAATTCCAACAATGACGTCAAGATATTTGTAGAAGGAACACAAAAAGATGGCTGTGCTTATATTGAAACCTTTTGGGATCTTGATGATATACTTGATTTTTCCATATCTGCTTCCACTCAAGCTTTTCATATCTATGATAACCTCCTGTTTGATCATGATATCTATGATAATCTGATTTTTGATCATGACCTTACTGAAGATATCCAAGATTATCCTTCTCCATCTTCTGAATCGTCATCCTTTCATCCCACCTACCTAGGGCTAGGATATGAATCTACTTTTGGCACCTCTACTAAGCCATCTTTCCAAGTCATTAAGGATGTGCAATCCTCCTTTGATGTTAACAATACTAAAAAGGATAGTCCCAAAGACTCTGTTGATGGCATCACCACTCCCGTTCATCCACTAAACATTCCTGTCACTTCGCCTACTTCCTCCATCTCACTTGCATCCATCCACATCATACACATGGATCAATAAGTCATAGCTTAGGAAAATAATAAAGGAAAAGCTCCAATGAACGAGCTATCTTTAAAAAGAGCTCAGTAATCGAGAGACATAATGAAAATAAAAGAAGATCAAGACAAGTCCCTTAGCCAAAATAAAAAGCTATTGGATAAATAAAAAACAAAAGAAGATCAAGACAAGTCCCCTAGCCAAAATAAAAAGCCATCAGACAAATAAAAAATAAAAGTCAAAAGTGAAAGCAAGCAAAATTCGATCTCCAAGTATGCCTCTCCATCAAAAATCACCGGGGGCATCTATCAAGGAAAAAAGTTAAAAAAAGAGCTTGTTGATCCAAGGTCTCCATCCATGTCACTCTCACTCATACCATATATTCCATTCCACCCCTCCATGTTCACATATTTGCCATACCACACCATTGGTGATGTCTTTCAATGGACCTTTGACGATGACCCCTTCATGTACTCTAGCTCATCGGTCATCCAAGCTCCTTTTCATTTGAAGCTTGATGGCCCATGTCATGTGCACATTAGGGATCATACCATAACCTCTTTCATTTGCCACATCTATCGTCCTTCATATTTACCACTCGTACTCCTCATCTTGATCGAGTCCTTTCATCCAACACAATCATCCACACAAGATTGGGGCATCGTCAAGGCAATCTACAGATTTGGCGCTTATCAATTCTATACCTAGCTTCAGAGCGCCAAGCTAAAAAATACTAAAAAAACACAAAAAATAGAAAAAAGTTGAAAAAATTACAAAAAAAATGAAAAAAAGTCCTGAAAAAATACAAAAAATGGAAAAAAGTTGTGAAAAAATGTAAAAAAAAAGGAAAAAAAAAGTAAAGAGAAATCAATTCATTCAATGGTGAAAACCACTTCGGTGGTGTTTTGAGCAAGTACCATGGTGAAAATCGAGAAATTGATGCCACGTGTAGAGGCTTTGCTCCTCTTTCCTTTGGATCTCCACTTGATCTTTCCATCCCATTTCCATTCACCCTCCACTTCATAATGCCCTTTTCACACTCATGGCTTGTGAATCGCTTGACATTCCCCTTGCCTGCTCACTTTGCTTTGCCAAGCATACTAGGTTGGTCCTATCCCTCACTGGGGCATTTCCTTAGCCTTAGCTATGGGTTGGGATATTGAGCATCTCGCGGTAAAAAAATTACCCTCTCTATCTGTCTTCTTGCTTGCAATTTGTCTCTTTCTGTCATACAACTCTAAAAGAAATCAAGTATTTTGAAAAATCCAAAAAAATCAAATATTCCAAAAATCTCAAAAAAATCAAATATTTTGAAAATCCAAAAAATCAAATATTTTGAAAATCCAAAAAAATCAAATATTCTGAAAATCCCAAAATATTAGATATTCCAAAGTCAAAAAAATTAGATATTCCAAAATCCAAAAATCAAATATTCTAAAAATCCAAAAAATCAAATATTTAAACCCAAAAAATCAAATATTTCAAAAACCTAAAAAAAATCAAATATTTCAAAAATCCAAAAAAATAAATTTAATATTTCAAAAATCCAAAAAAATCACATAACTTCAAAAATTCCAAAAAATAGTGACACTTTCAGATCGCTACATAGCTTGAACTTCAACAAAATTGAAACACACCACGAGTGACAATCAAGTAGACATTGAAACATCCCTATCAATCCCCCTTTTCAAATCCAACCAAATGCATAAACTATGAAAAGAATCAGTTCTATATCGAAGCATGATACCTGTTTGTTTGTCGATCTTTGATTATTTTATGATTTAATCTTTGGTGGCATGCATTTTAGCTTCTCGAGGATGTCTTGGAATAGAGAGGCGAGGATGTGGCATGTTCACTTGTTTGTTGTCTGTGGATTGTTTCTTATTCACAAGATGACTCGTCTTAAGACATGGTTGTCAAAAATCATTGAGGACTTATGAGTAGTGTGGATGAGAACATTCCTTGTCTGATAGTGTCTTCCGTGTAATAAGTATTCAAGTCATCTAAGGTCCTTATACCTAAATGTTTATACTTCCCTGCTAAATAAAACACAAACATTATCCAGGTCGTCTAGATGTTCATGTTATCTAGATGCTTATACTAATTTGTGACATAATAATCTCTATGATGATAAAGCACTCTATAAAGCACAAGAAGCTTCATCACCTCCATTTCCTTCATATCTCTTTTTCATCTATCATTTCTTCCATCATCCATTTCCTTCATCATTTCATTTTCTTCATGCTCCTTATCTCAAAGGGTAATTAATTGGTTTATCTAACTGATACCTATCTTCTCATCCAAATATCAAATCAATCAACTTGTCATTTAGCATGGAATTCCATTGCTCCTTGATCACTCAATTTATCAATCAATCAATCATTGTATCAACTTATCTTGCACTAGCATCAATCTCAATCAACTTAATCAACTCATCAACATGACTATACTGATTATTTCCATCAATTGTTCAGTTACACCCATCAACTGTGCATTTTCATCAAATATACATCACCGCTTAATCACTTGCGCAATATCAATCATCTAATCATTTTCTTGTAATCTATCAAGAGATCAATCTCTCGAGGGGGCATATCATATTTATCATCATCCTTACGAGGATATCCTTGGGGCATGTATCAGCTAATCAATTTTTTTTCTTTGAAACAATGCGACAAGCTGCATTGTCTCAAAGAGGGGCAAAATGTAGACACTCAAAATGTTTCCTCACAATTGTCCTATTTTTCATCTATTTAATTAATTCATTTAATATCTTTCTTCTATTCATTCATTTCATTAACATATTATGAGCATTTATCCATATTATAAGCATTTATTCATTCATTTATATTATAAGCATTGATCCATCTGCATAATCAATCATTTATCATTTCGTATTATTCTATTTGCATTATACATTAAAATATCCATAACATTTCCATTAAATCATATAAATATAAACCCATTTAATTAAATCATTCATTAATTCAAAAATCCAATTTAAATAAATTTCAAACCCTCATTATATTACAAATCCACCCATTTATCTCTCCCATTTCAATAATTGCATTTGATTAAAGAATATGGGATAAATATGCATTTCTCCACTTCATTCTTTTATCCCACATCTCTCCCACAACATGAATCCACCCCGTGAGGACATCTATAAAAAGCCTTCTCTTCTCACGAAAAAATTATATTCAATTTCGATCATATAATCCTCTCTTTCATTCAATTGTTACATCCATTACAATATTTAACATATATATGTACTGATATAAATGAGTAATTTACAATGTTGATTCTAAATTATTATCCCCTCAATAATCAATCATTGGAGAAGATTAGAGAGGGAACTTCAATCCTATAACATGCCCATTGTTCTACCCATTGTTTTTACTATGTTTTACCCACAAGTGAACAATTTATACTACTTGTTTATGCTGAAAACTGAAAAAGTTGATTTAATCTATAAACCCAAATCAAAATTTCAACATAACATCAATGAAGCCTTTCTTAAATGAAAGCACATTCAAAATGTAAACTAAACTATGAAAACCATATGCATTGAAAAGAAAAATAACTCCATTGTTCTCCTATTCACCAAGATCTTGATTTATGCCTGTAGGAATCGGTCGGGTATCCACCCTCCTATAAATTGTAGTGCACCTAGTAATTTTTTTTCACATGAACGGTGATGCTGGCACAACACACCATCTGGTACCACGGGGATGGTGGGGAGACTAGACCTCGTGACCTCTTGCCTGCAACAAGATGATTTAGCCAATTGAGCTAGGCCCACCGCCCCAATGGATGTAACACTACTAATAATCACATAATTATATTATATTATGAATAATTAGTTAACATTATTTGAAGGTTAAATTAGTCCATCAAAAGTTGTAATTTAATAAATATGTCTCTTACTTGGAAATTATGTTTTTAGGAAGAATTCTAAGTATACCAAATAGGGGACATTACAATTGGTATCAGAACATTAATCCTACCAGCCTACATACAAACCAACTCTAAATTAACTATTCAACCTTCTTCTTAAGTAGGCCAATAATGCATTTCTATATGCGCGTGCCCTTCTTATGTATACTTTATGTATTATGTGTATTCACATGTATACTTCATGCTTCTTATGTATACTTTATGTATTACATGTATTCATGTGTACGCTTCATGCTTCCTGTGTATACTTTATGCATTATATGTATTCATGTGAATACTTTGCGACTTACATGTATTGATGTATACCTTGTGCCTTATGTGTATTCAAGTGTATACTTTGTGACTTGTGTATTCAAGTGTATAATTTGTGACTTACTTGTATTCAAGTGTATACTTCATGACTTAAGTGTATTCAAGTGTATACTTCATGACTTACGTGTATTCAAGTGTATACTTTGTGACTTACGCGTATTCAAGTCTATACTTCACAACACACATCTATTCATGTGAATACTTTGTGACTTACATGTATTCATACTTTATGACTTACTTGTATTCATGTGTATACTTTGTGACTTACTTGTTTTAATGTGTATACCTTGCAACTTAACATGCATTCATGTGTATACTTTGTGACATGTTTATTCATGGGTATACTTTGTGACCCACGTGTATTCAAGCGTATACTTCATGACTTATGTGTATTTATATGCATGCTTCATATCTTATATGTATTTATGTTTCTTTCACATGCATGCTACATGTATTAAGTGTATCCATGTGTTTTCTTCATGCCAAAACAAAGATTACTCCATGGGTGTTTATGATTACTTTATGCTTGAGAATTATGAAAATGTTAAAAACTTTGTCGATCAAAATGCTTCTTGAGTTGAGAAGCACTAACAAATTAACTTATCAAAAATTGAAAAATGAGGAGTTGTAACTATTGAAGTGAAAATGTGTGACTCTCTCAAATTTGTGATATAAAATGGAGATCATTTCATCGATACCATCATTTAAGGGATCCAATTAAGGATAGAACCTTAAGTAATTTTGCAAGAGACTTAAACTATGTTCTCAAAGATAGTGAAGATGTGTGAAAATGTGAAAATTTATGACCCTTCAAATATGAAAGACTATGACTCCCTCAACAATAAAATATAAAAAAGGGGAATCATCTCCTTGTAAATAAACCATCAATAGGAAATGAATCTAACAATCAACTTGGAAGTAAACTATTGCTATCAAGGGTATCCATGAAGAGTGGTGACTCCTTCAAGAAATGAACATGACAGATAAATCAATTCATTTGACATTCAATAAGCAATCATCACCCATCAATAAATCAAACAATTAAAATATCAAAATATTTCCCAAGGAAGAAACAATCAATCGTACAACTCAACATAGTTAAGGATAGAAACTAACAATACAACTTGATTTTTAAAGAGAAATCCACATGTGTCCATCACTAGTTATCACAAAAATTTAGGAATAAGTAAGATACAAAGATGGATTAAGATTATTTTACTTCGAGACATAAGTACACTGAGATATCATCTTGACCTAGGATAGTCAATTCCTTAAAAGAAAAACAATAATAGTAAAGTCCACAAAATGTTCCAAAACTGATCTAGTGAACTTTGTCTTATGGACCAAACTCACTCCTATACGTACTATCTAGAGTAGATCATTTCCTCCAAGGGTCTTCTTCTCCTAAGTCCTTTTTCTTGATTAGAGTAGCTCTACATACATGATTAAAGGTTAAATCAAGCTACCAAAAAATTATTACATAAGTTACATTATGGGTCCATAACCCACAAATCCTAGGATCATTCTCACCTTTCAAACTTTGGGATAAATGGATATTGTTTAAAGAGATCATATGGAATAAAACATACTCTATTTAAGGAAAATTGTACTCTTTTAATTAAACAACTTGTGGTAAGGGATACCTAGATCCTTCACTCAAATTGGCTTGCACAAGGGATCCCATTATTCACAACACTCCCATTTGAAATCTATCATGATGAGGGATGCAAACATTTTTCTATCATTGATTTCAACAAAGGGAAATAAAGAACTTGTATCATAGCTTAGGATACTTGTAGTAATGAGATGAGAGAAAAATTGTCTTATATAAAAGACCATACCAATTTCTAACTCTTGGTCTTGTTGTTGAGAGATATTAGGAAATAGTAGTACATAAAACAATAAATTATCCTCATACTTTGGAGGATAGAATTAACCTTGTTAGTAGTATACTAACAACCACTCTCCAAGGATATCATTATAGTATTAATTTGAGCATAGCTAGCTACATAATTTTTAATTCCTAAACACACCAAAGTACCACAACAAAAGTTAATTACATCACAAGAAAGAGCAATATGGATCTACAAGATTGATTTGGTATCTCAATTGTAATTTCGTAAGGAAAAACAATCTTGGGCAGGGTGGACTGCCATGTCCTCGAAATCACAAAGCTAAATAGTTTATTTTATTTCTATCGCCCATCTCCATTATGTGGTGGATGAATACTTGCACAATACCAAGATTGGGAGGTACGATGCAAATATGGACACTTACATCACTTTAGAAGGGTTGCACCTAATTTGAACAACTTAATAAATAGATATCACTCCTTCCTTTTCTAATCCCACTCCTATTTGTCAACAAATGAATTGACCAATGAATCCTTGGACTATCCAAGGTAGCACTACTTTCATTAATAGCTACGTTGGCAGTATTAGCTCGAAATTGATTCAAACCATTCCTTTATTTAGTTGTGATTCATATTGGTAATTATATAAATTTAACTTAGCCACTATATTAAAAGAGGCTGCACCAACAATCGATCCCTTTATAATAATGAAGGATTACTGAAGGTGTATTTTGTAGTAGCACGAATTCGGCATGAACGTGAGTAATAATAATTAATATTTCTAATCTACAGTAAGCCTCATATTTATGATTGGTGATTCCTCATAAGCAACGATTAGTTTTATTAAGGGATACTATTAATCAATATTATTTATCCCTTAAACAATTAAGAGAATAATAATGATCATTAACAAATGGAAATGCCTCTTGGACGAATGCATACCATGAAGGGGGTGTCTCAGCCTTTAGTAGATATAAGAAGTAAAATCAATAGCAATTAACATTGAAGAAGAACAAATATACTCAGTCTCATAACTGTGAATATAGCAGACCAACAAAAATAAATTATCTACTCACCAAATTATTGCATCAACATTCTATGGCTATAGCAGTAACTTAGTTGCATAGATAGTGATATGAATATGTTTGAATATATTAATATCATGTATTTCCACACTTAAGACACTTGAATATATATACTCGATAGGAGTTGTAATTCATATTGCATTATCAATCTAAATTATTAATGCCTCTATAATTCATTCATGAGAAGAATAGTTGGAAATACATGAATGGGGGAGAGATTCCTTGCTAAGTAGACAAGGAGGTTGACTATCCACCCTTGGGCTTAGAATTAGGAAATACTTCTAGCACCCGGATCGAGGTTCCCTCTCCAATCTTCTCCAATGATTATTGAGGGGATAATAATTCAAAATCAGCATTGTGAATTACTCATCTCTAGATCAGTACATATATATGTTAAATATTGTAATGGATGTAACAATACTAATAATCAATTAATTATATTATATTATGAGTCATTAGCTAACACTATTGTAGGGTTAAATTAGAGTCTATCAAAAGTAATTTAATAAAATATCTCTTGCTTGGAAATTATGATTTTAAGGTAGAATTCTAAGTATATCAAATAGGGGACATTACATTTTTTCCTTCCAAAACTATTCTCTGCATTTTTTCAATCTAAAAATGCAGCTAAGATAGATCAAACCCATGACCAAGCTATTAGAGGAATGCTAGAGGGTTGACCCAACTAGAAAACCCTAGTTGCAACCCTCAACCAATGTTCATAAGACATCTATCCTTTGCAAATCAAATCTCTGTAACTACGGTTCAATAGTTAAAACCCATAGACCAGTTGCCAATCAAAATTCCATAGAAAACAAACTTGTGGAGGAACAAGGTCCAAGTGTACACATGAAAAACTTGACCTTCATTCACTCTACGCAAATTTTTTTATTTGAACCAGACAAGTGCACTTGAAAATGAAAGTTCACATCAACTAGCCCACAAACTTGATGATGTTAACACCCCAAAAAGATAGACCTCACTCACTCGCATGTTTGTAACTTAGTTGATTTTGGAGTGCCTTGACACTTGCAGGAAAACCATGTACAAGTAGACATGCATAAAAAGTGTCAATTGAACATGAGTTTTAGATGAAGAATCATGCAAAAGTTCAGATAAACACAATTTTACCACATTGCGAGAAAAACAACTTCAAGTGGATATGCAAAAAAGTATTTGACAATTGAACTTAAGCATGTCTAGTTGAAACCAGAATGTTCACATAGCCAAATGGACCCATCTAATCTGCATTGTGCAAAAATTAAAGTAAATTGGATTAAGAGTTAGAAATGTGAAGTTCACTTGATCCATAGAAGCCCACAAAACCGACACTTAGCCATTTTTGATCATTTAAACCTTGGTGCAAAAAAATCCTATTGAACTGGACATAGTAGAAGAAATCATTTGAATTGCACCATTGCAGGGAAATTGTGTATGTTCAGATGGGAAGTCAAAATTTGCATGGGCATAAATTTTTCCCCTTGGTGGATTTCAAAAAATTTCAAAAGACAATCAAACCTAAATTTTCATACCTTATCCATTGGTTCAAAGAAAAACCAACCCTAGTAGATGTCTCAGTTCGGTTATAATTTTGGGTAAATTTTGCTAATGCATGAAATAACTCAATTTTTTGAGGTGCAAATAGATACAACTCCTAGAGTTCCCACATTTAACATTAATCCCATTATGATGATAGGGTCTTTGATATTATCAAATACACCTTTGTAATTGATATTAAGTGTTGATATTTTTTCACCAATGTGAATATGCACCCAATCATTTTAACATTTTTTCCTTAGTCATGCAATTTATAATTTTGGCTCATCAAATTGATGTTCATACCTTGAACTTCCTACTTCTTTCTTGGTCTAATCAATAAATTATTTTGGATCAAACCTCCTACTCTTCTCTAATTGTGAAATTAGAGAAATTGAGAGTGGATAGAAAGAAGGATCCTTTTGTATGCCATCTTAGATGAATCTTATCAACTTCATTGAGCTATCATATTGCCTCAAGGAAAGCCACTCTATTTAGTACCCAAAAGGGAAGGGCATGTGGTTCTACTTTAGCTTCATAAATTTTAATGACTAGCCATTTTTGATAAAGGAACCAATCTCCCCAATTGTGCTCACAATCCATCTCTAGATCATATTACTTTGGTCTCAAGAATTTCATGAAAGAATTAAACAATCTACTTTTATGACCAAGAATAGTCAAAATTATCTTCACAAAACATTACTCAAAAGTAAAATAATTAAAATTTTGGTAGTGTGCATCCCATACATAGATCCTCAACTAAATTGGCATAGGTAGGTTGTCTGGTGATGCACTTGTAACTTTTAGGGTAGGGTCCCATGTATTTTTTCCTAATTATAATAAGATATGGTAGAGCAAAGAATACCATTTGAAGCATGACACTTTATTATTAACTATTTTTTGATGAATACTCTTTGCCACAAAAGAAACAAAATCAAACAGTTTGTTAACATTACCGATGTTGAATATCTACAACAATCATCATATGTATAGACATCTGTACTTTGTAATCTGCCCAAAAATTGACATAGAGCAATATAAGTCATCATAAAATACTCCTCAAATGTATCAACACCCAATGGATCAATTTCATCCAAAAGAATTGAATTTAAGTTACAATTAGACCCTTCACCCTATGATTAGGTAACCACTTTACCTTGTAGCTACTTTTGTCTTTGGCATATTCTTAGCACAATCCATTGAACCAATTTTGAAGTTTGCCTAGGGTTTTAGGTTGAAAAATTCTCTAACTTATTCAATGTGAACAATATCTACACCCAAAGGATCAATTTCATCTAAAATAATTGAATTTACTCCAGTCAGACCCTTCACCCTATGATTAGGTAACCACTTTAATCTGTAGCTACTTTTATCTTTGGCATATTCTTAGCACAATCCTTTGAAACCAATTTTGTAGTTTGCATGGGGATTCGGGTTGAATAATTTTCTAACTAAATCTTTAATCAATGTGAACAATACTTCACTTTCCTATCTTCAAATATAAAAATTCTAAATCATAAGTTGCTTGCTAATTATGTATATCAAGTTAGTGCTAGCAAATATATTTAGAACAACTAGCTTCCTTAGGTCTAGGCATATTTATTTGAGATAGGAGCAAGTGGTCTAGACTAATTGTAATAGAGCAAAAATCTTAGCCAGTTATGGGGACAATATCTCTAACCAGTTCAACTCTATCTTATAGTCTATTAGAGAATATGCCTCTTTTCTTAGTGCGCTTAACTCTTTTTACAAAACTAAGTAATTGGTCAATTAGGCCTTGGTCTAGATCTCACTTGATTTTATTGGTATGAGATGAGACATTACTCATTTTAACAATGCGAGTCTTGAAAGAATAGTGTGCTTTGAGAAAATAGAACTTTGAAAATTTACTAACAAGTTGAAATAGAACTTTGAGAATTTACTAATACAACAAGTTCTACTAGATTATTACAGAAAACTTCTACAGACGTGAAATTTTAGCTTGCACCATGACACATAGGAATACTTAATGAGGTGTCATTCCACCTAGTTTGTTAGCTATATCATAGTCTAATGGAATAGGCGGATGACAAGAGCTATGCAGGCTTTGTGGTTTGTAAAATTAAAAGGTCATCTCATCAGGGGCATGGAAATGAGTCCACTTTTAAAGTCGTGAAGATAAAATGTCTCATCCTTGCATAACAAGAGTAAGTTTCAACCAAGCGGACTGTTGTATAGTTAATGCATATAGACAACTCATTAAGCCTTTACACATGCTTGCGGATTCAACAAAATTCACGAAACTAATATCAACCCCATTATTTAGATAAATAAAATCCAAAGGAAAACATTTAATGAGAAAACGTGCTACAACGGATCATCATGACGAGGGGTCGATAAATCAATGAGACTCAACGCTCGATTCATACAACTTAAAAGGCTTTCACTAACTCAACATTTTAAAGTGGGCATGTTCCAATTTTATTTAATAATATTTTTCCTATATTATGATGGCTCAGTAATGAATCCTACCAATAATCCATATGATCACCCAACTTTTGGGAAAAATGAACCTCCTACAAGAACCATTCCTATTGCAGCATTAAATCCATACCTTTATAGATGGTCAATAAAGGCGAGAGTCACTACAAAGGGTCAACTTCGTCATTTTAACAATGCAAAAGGAGATGGAAAAGTTTTCAATTTTGACTTGGTTGATTTAGATGGTGGTGAAATACGAGTACATGTTTAATGCATTTGCAGAACAGTTTTATGATCGCATAGAAACTGGGAAAGTGTTTATCATCTCAAAAGGAAGACTCAAACTTGCACAAAAGAATTTCAACCATTTAAAAGAATGAATGGGAAATTTTATTAGAAAGTAATTCCATAGTTGAGTTGTGTTTGGAGGAGCATAGCTTTATACCAGAACAACAATTCCATTTTATACCAATAAGTGAAATTGAGAACATGAAAAGCAATACTATGGTTGATATCATTGGTGTTGTTTTGTCAATTGACACAACAAACACAATATTTAGAAAGAATGTCACACAAACTCAAAAAAGAACCCTTCAACTGAAAGACATATCAGGTTGTATGGTGGAGTTAACAATGTGGGGTGGTTTCTGCAATAAGGAAGGCCAACAACTCCAAGAAATGTGTGATTTAGGAAATTCTCCCATTCTTGTTATAAAGGCTGGACGAATTAGTGATTTTGGTGGAAAATCTGTGGGAACAATTACTACAACCCAACTTCTTATAAATCCAGATCTTCCAGAGTCACAACAATTGAGATTTTGGTTTGATACAGAAGGGAAGAATCTCAATTCCCATTCTATTACAAAGGAAATCTCATCTGTAATAGAAGATAAAATGTTAAAAAGTATCACACAAATTGAGGATGAGGAACTTGGTAAATCTGATAAACCTTATTGGATAGTGGTAAAAGCTACCTTTATGAAACCTTATCTTTCATAAAGGTAGACAATTTTTGTTATACAACTTGGCCCTTGAAAATTGGAGGTAGGCAATGCAAAAAGAAGGTGAACACTAATGGAAATGGTAATTGGTATTGTGAAAGATGTGATAAAAGTTTCCCTGAATGTGATTATAGATATATACTTCAATGCAAAGTGCAAGACCATACTACTTTCACTTGGATTACTACTTTTGAAGAAGCGGCGGAAGAAATTATGGGCATTACGGAAAAAGAATTGAACATTTTGAAGCATGAAGAACAAGGCGATGTTAAGTTTGGATGCATTATACAAAAGGTCCTTTTCAACAAATACATATTTAAACTTCAATTGAAAAGAGAGACTTATAATGATGAGCAGAGGATTAAGTGCACTATCATAAAAGAAAAAAAGTTTGATTATTCATTTGAAAGCAAAGCTTTATTACATTCAATTGCTAAGCTCTAGGTTTCATTACATTCAAATGCTCGAATGTATTTCTTGTTAACAATGTTTTCAAACATTCTAAATAAACTCAATGGATATTTCTAAGTTAGTTGATGTGATTTTTGGCTTTATATCAAGTTCAAAGTTGTTTATAATAGTAAATCTGATGATTTATTAAAATTTGTGAATTGATAATAATACATGAGTTGTAAGATTGTTCCACCATTTTAAATAGTGCATAATGACAATGGTTGCCTTTTGTGGTGTAGTTAGTATTATTGTAATAGTTTTTTTTATTATACACTCAAACATTTGGAATGCAATTGATGTAATATAATTTTTTCAAGTTCAAATTTGCTTCAATAAGAGATGATTAGAAAGTGTTACATGATAAGAGATGTTACTTTTTTTATGTTAGTTTAGATTATCTTTATTTTGTTCCAAATTTTGAACTCCAAGTTTTTTTGCTACAACAATGCTACTACGAAATTAAACTAGATATTAAATATAATATATTTTGTAGCTATGGTTTGACCGAGATTGAATTTTCAATCGAAGGAGGAAAGGAGGCAATATCAAAGAGAATATCGAAGAGAATATCAAATAGAATATCAAAGACGAAAACGGAAACAAATGACAGATATTGAGAGGGAAGAGGAAAGAAGAAGGCTTAATGAAGTGGAAAGGAAAAGATATGCTACACGAAGGGCAGAAGTAACAATAGAAGAATTAGAATTTCAAAATAGAGAGGAAGGAAATATGATTAGGAATAGTCGCCAACGAACATCTAATACACTTTCTCATTTTCAAAGAGAAGAAAGGCAACAAATAGATACCCAGTCAAGTGAAAGACACATCAATTGAGCAAATGAAAATTTAGGATCAATAGAACATGTGTTAGAAACACCTCATCATGAAAGTTAGATTGGGATGAATTTAGGTTTACATGAAAATATACAAAACATACCAAACCCAAATGGAATGCTTCAAAGTGATTTCCATAGATTCCAAATGCAATTTTGGCATCAATTAGATAGTTTTAGAGCACCAAACATGTGTTATGTTTGTCAAGAATGCTATCTAGGAATGAAAGTGTGTCGTACCTCTGAAGGTCTTGTATGTGATAGATGTCGAAAGGAGAGAGAAAATAATAGATTTTCTACTTCAAATAATATGGATCCTAGGCCACAACCAGAGGAGCTTGCAAATTTAACTCAAGTTGAAGAAATGTTGATTGCACGTGTCAACCCAATACTACAAGTTACACATGCAATAGGTGGTCAGTATAAATACAAAGGACACACGATAAGTTTTCCCCAAAATGTGGAACATGTTTCAAAAGTTTTGCCACATTCAATACAAAGTTTTCCAATCATTATTGTTCGAAGAAGGGATCAACATGGCACAAATTATAATTTTATAGTCAATAGAGATCGTGTGTATAAGGCATTAAAATACAAAGTAGAGCATGACAAGTTTTATTCAAATGTCAGAATTGATGAAAATTCTCTCAACGATCTGTTGAGAAATTCAGATGAAAATATTTTCAACAGATTGTAGATAGTGCATATGGAATTTTTCTGATACAAATGAAATCATATTTGTTGGTCCAGTCATGGAGACAGATCAAGGTAATATAATAGAGCACACAACATCAATGGCTTCTAGACTACCTAATTCTCATAGAGAAATGGAATTGATTCATGCATGGGTTAACAACCTTGATGCAAATTTGACAACATTGATGGATTGGCCAGGAATAGGAACATCTCCTATAAATGAATATGCCACTCCTGGATTACTTGATATTGCATTCCCAACATTGTTCCCTGATGGTAAATGTGATTGGTTAGAACCACGAATGAGGCGAGTGCATCTACATGAATTTTTCAAGCACCTATTGCGGTACAGGGATCATCGCTTTGGTATTCATCCAAGGTTTAGATATTTCATGATGAACATGATAATGAGACATCACACACAAAATTCATCTGCTGTATTTGTAAAAAGAAATTTTTGAGACATGCCAATCACCATCAATGAGTTGCGTGAACATTTGGAAAACATGCTAGACTCCCATTTAGTAATAGGTTGATGCGGTTTGGAACAACATTAAGGGGTACAAGGTCATATTGGACAAAATGTTGTGCAGAATTGACTGATATGCTTCATCAAATATGTTCTCCTACAATATTCTTCACCTTAAGTGTTGCAGACATGTATTGGCCTGATTTGCATGCATTAATGCTAGGAACACAGCCGGCTACTCCAAGGGAGGCTCAAAATTGGCGAAAACAAAATGTCATTGACTATCCTCATATAGTCACACATTACATGCACTTGAGACATTCAATATTTAGAAAAGAAATACTGGAAAAAGGAATGAATGTTAAAGATTACTGGTGCAGATATGAGTGGCAACATAGGGGCTTACCACATGTACATGGATTCATATGGATACATGGAGCACCGAATATGGACATTATTGATTGGTCAAATGAAGAGCAACACAAAAGTGCTGAAAGATATTTCCATTGTATTGTGCATGCATGGAATCCTAGAGAAGATCCACATCAACGAAACATGTAGGTATGATTAAAAAAATTGGACGTATACATTCAATATATTCAATAAACTATTTGTAGTCTATAATATAACTAATATATTTTTATTTTCAACTGAAGGCATTCCAAAATTTTTCTCAGCATCCATGTCTTAGAAATACAAGACAACTTGCAGAGATAGATGTTGACCATGACTATGAAGGGGTCCTAAACTGTGTAGAGCGACACACAATGTGTAGGGAAGGTGCATGCCTATGAAAAAAGAGAGGAACAATGGTTTGCATATAACTATTTAAACAAGTTAAGATACTTATATCAATGTGAAATATAATATAATTCTCAAGCACTAAAATTTATAACATATTTGTATTGATTTTAGGTATAATGTTCCCTGGCCATTGAATTTGGAGGGATCCAAATTATATAAAGACATAGAAAAGGGTGAATTTTTTTTTGAGCCAGCCATAAATGATGATAGGGTAAACTCACACAATCGCTACATATTGCAATTGTGGAGAGAAATTATAGATTGGCAACCTATTCTTTCCAAACATGTTGTGATCAAATATATTGCAAAGTATGCAACAAAAGCAGAGAAAAGCTTTGAAACATACCACCAGATGTTGATGCGTCTTGCAAACATAGAAAACATTGATGATTTAGCTGCAAGAGCATATAGAAGGCTTTTGACAGAGACTATTATAGAAAGAGACATTGGAGCTCAAGAAACATGCCACATGCTACTAGAACTTCCATTGGTAGAGAGTAGTAGGAGATTTGTCAATCTAAATGTATCATGTGAGGTGTTCAAACCTGTAAGTGTAAATGATGAAGAGAACAATGAAGAACAGTCAAAAAGTTTCATAGATGGATATAAAACAAGGCCTAAATCTATGGAAGTTGTCGCACTCATTGATGCAGCCAAATCATGGATATATAATATTAAAAGAAGAAGAAATAACAAATGGGAGCCAAGACAAAAAACTACTATTGTCAGAGTATTTCCTAGGTTTTTATCCATTCCTCCACGTGAGTCAGAAAAATGGATTGAATTTTTCTTATCAGAGTTATTATTGTACAAACCATTTCATGATGTTGAAAGAGATATTGGTCATGATAATGCTTCCATAATAGAAAATTGGGAGTCATTTCACTATAACCCTTGGCATGTGGAGTGAAGAGAAACTGTAGAAATTTTTGAAAACATCAATAAATCTGAAATTGAAGATAATGAAGCTATTCAACAGAATATTACAAAGCATGAATGGGAAATAATATCCAAACTACATAATGGTTAGAATATCGAAGTTTCTGAAATAGATATGATGGGTAGAAGAGATGTTGATAGACAAACAAAATGGTGTAATGAATACCAAGGTGAAGTGTACACAAATCAAGCAATGAATTTCATAAGCAACATGAGAGATCATGGGTGTCTCAGACATGATGACATACCACAGTGTAAAGACTATGCAAACCTCAGTGATAAACAAAGAAAGGTGCTCAACATAATTATGGCACACTACCATAATAATCAGAATCCATTACCCTTGCTGATGATAATTCAAGGAACAACAGGAACGGGAAAGTCATATCTAATTGGTGCTATTAGTCAAGCCCTTCAAAATGCAGCAATTCCAAGTCATTCTCCCCTTCTATTACTTGCACCAATTGGAGTTGCAACATTCAACATAGGAGCATCCACAATGCATTCAAAATTGAGAATCCCAATAAGAGATTTTTCTCAACTAGAAGGAGCAAGACTAACAAGCTTTCAAGAAGAGATAACACACATCAAGTACATTTTGATTAATGAAATGAGCTTCATTGGTCAGAACATGCTAGAGAACATAGATTCTCGACTTCAACAAGCATTCCCACAAAATGCAAACATTAACTTTGTAGGTATACACATGATTATGCTTAACAAAAATGACTATTTTATATTCTAATACAAATAATGGCCGTTATAAAATTTCTATAGATATGAAGGTATATAGTATTGATAAAAAAATTCATTGTTTATCTTTCACGTATATCTATGATTTTGGTTGGAGATTTGGGCTAGTTGCCTCCTGTTAATGATAGACCAGCATATGATAGCAATAGAAGAGCTAAGTTTCTATGGGAAGAATTCAAAACTGTGGTTACTTTAGATAAAGTATTTAGACAAGATGGAGTAAACATCCACCAACAAAGATTTTGTCAACTTTTGACAAATCTTAGAGATGCAAACCCAACAATTGATGATTGGAGATTGCTTATGACAAGAACCACTATTACCATTGATGCAACAAGCAATGAGGAGTTTGAAAATGGTGTTCATTTGTTCTCAACAAATGATAATGTTCATAACCATAACAAAAAAATGTTATACTCATTGAAGCATCCTGTTGCACGTAGTGTTGCAACAAAATCAGGAAGTATTAATGCAGGAGAAGGATGCTCAAATGATGAGCTTGATCTAGAATTATTGATCAGTAAGGATGCTAGGGTAATGTTGACTTCAAATCTTTGGATACAAGCAGGTCTTGTAAATGGAGCTTTATGATATATTCAAAATATTGTATACAAACTTGGAAGTGGTCCACTAGAACCACCAACATATGTAATGGTTGAGTTTGACAGCTATTCAGGAATACCATTTGATGGTTGTAACCTAAAAAAAATTCCAATTACAACAATACAGAGGGGGAGGACAATCCAAATGCCATTAAGATTGGCTTGGGCATTGACAATTCACAAATCACAAGGTTTGACTCTTTCAAAAGCCACTATTGATATTGGACCAAGAGAAAGAACATGATTGACATTTGTCACCATATCTCGTGTAAAGTCTCTAGATGGCCTAAGAATTATGCCACCATTCACATATGATCGTTATGAGAAAATGAAAAAGGGTAGACAACTTTCCAAGAGAAAGGCTGAAGAAAATAGACTGAAAATTTTAGAAGATAATTGATGTAATATATTTTCTTCAATTTTGTTTCAATGAGTATACTCAAATTTCTAAATGTAATATATTTATATGATTTTTAGTTTTATGCTACTTTCAATTTTGACATGTTTAATGCATTGAAAATTAAACAAATACATGTTCCTAATGTAACACAATTATGATGCTTTTCAAATGTTTCTAATGAGTTGCAGTAAATCTAAAATTCATTTTGTACCCACATGGATTCTTCATATTTCACTACATAATTTAAAAAAATTGGTATGTTTCATATGCTTGTCACATATTCAATATTTTTTTAGTACTTGAATTTAATATATTTTGAGTTTCTTTGATATCATAAATTTGCTTAATGTTTACTCTCTTATATGCAATTTTCTCATTAGTTGGAAAATACATATTTTTTCTTATTTATAGCCTATTGTCAAAGTAAATAATGTTTTTCCTATAGGTGTGGAAGATGTCACATAATGTGCATACATCATGGGTGTCCATTTGGTTGTTGAAGTATCACTGGCGTCTTCCATTCAATGTCCTCCTTCGTATAGAGGAGTTGAGTGTTCGTTATTGGTTGAGAGAGAAGATGGAGAATAGAATTAACAATAATGGACCAAAAACCAGTCAAAAAGAATTTGATAATTATGCTATGTACTTTAATTTTCTCTATGAATCCAAGGTGAAAATGAACTTAGATGTAAAATTTAACAATCTTTAGATTGAAATTGTAGATTTCTGTGATTGGTCAGTTCGTCTATACCATGAGGTTCAAGATCTTTACCTTGCAGGATGCATTTAGAAGATCAGTATTAAGCCGAAAGTGACCATTAAAAAACACACTCTATGTGATGAGCTCAGTATGAAATTCATGAGATTTCTTAAGGGACAATCACAGATTAGTTATCACACAGGACCACTTGAGGAATGGTTGCTTGCTACTTTAAAGTTCAACTACTTCATCATATTCACGGTGCATTGGGTCATGACATCATTCAGGTTGTTACATGCATACTATGGGATACCTACATTGCATGCCGTTAAATCCAATGTGACAATTAAAGTTCGAACTAATCTTCATGATAGTGAAAATGGATAGTTCCCAGTGCACAAATGGTTAACCAACTGAAAGTATTTTTGAAATATAATTATTTGAAATATGTTTGAAAAATATTTATACATTTTATCTATGACTAAATTCAATTTTGAAAATATTTTTTGAATACTATTTGAATATTTTATTTTATCCTTCCCTATTGTATTTATATGTTGTAAATTTAATTTAAAATAGGCACCTCGAGAAAGATATCTCTCAGCGTATTTTACATAGATTTTTATAAATATAGTTATGCTAGTTAATGCATACAGAAACTCATTAAGCCTTTACACATGCTTGCGGATTGAACAAAATTCATGACACTAATATCAACGCCATTATTTAGATAAATAAAATCCAAAGGAAAACATTTAATGAGAAAATGTGCTACGATGGGTCATCATGACGAGGGGTCGATAAATCAATGAGACTCAATGCTTGATTCATACAACTTAAAAGGCTTTCATTAACTCAACAACTCACTTTAAAAAAAAAAAATTGGCACAAAAATCTATGAAGCATCTAAAGCAACAAGGATTTTTTCTTAGTAAAGAGAAAATTCTAAAACTTCAAGAATTAAATCATTTTTATAAATATTTCTAGCATCATTTAGTTAGGTTCATCTTAAGTAACAGTGAAAGAATTAGCATGAGGTTGTCACCTCAAAGATCTTGGTCTTGCATTAATTTGTGTTACAAACTGATTGCTCAATATTGCTAGCCTCAAGCATCTTGATTAATTGAACCTAGGTGGTGATAAGAGGTTCGAGGCTTATTTCATCTACTTGATCAAGATACCGAGGTGGATGTCATGAGTTGCAATGGCATGAATCAACATATTGAGGTGGATGTCGTGAGTTGTAATGGCATGCCTCATTAGGAGGGGAACTACCCCATTTAAATCACTTTCATGTTTTTCTTTTGGTCATGCATGTTGGAGAGAGGATTGCTCATTTTGATAAGTTATTTCTAGGGCCTCTCTAGATACACAAGCAACCATTAGATCCTTCTCAAGCTAGTCCATATGACTATCTATTTGAGTTGTGTCTATAATTTAGAAGATTAGGATCTTGCATATGGATTTTAAATTACACTATGACTTGTCAAGCTCTTGGGCAACCAATTAGAGAAAGACATGCTATTCCTCAATGTTTCTCTTAAGAGGGGTTGTCAAAGGAAATAGAGTCTTGATTTTCCTTATTATTTTGTTTGCACTATTGGTGGCTACCATCAAAAGCCAATATCTTCATAATTGTACCTATTTGAGATACACATTGAGGGACCAAGAGTGACATAGTGATCAAAGGTAGGTATGAGGGGTTCTTGAAGAGATTGCCCTTGATATCTTGTTTAGCTTGACATATTCGAGGGTACCTGAGGTAATATAGAATAAAAGGGCCATGATGGACAAATAGAGATAAAATGGGATAGGATAAGGGAAATGTGAGAGGAATGATCATAGAAGGATTTTCTTTTCACATCAAGATCACCAAAATATGTGTTTGCCAAATTTGACTTACCATATAAGTTGAAAGTGGGGAGCTATAATATGTGTTGCTCACGTATGGATCTACATACAACCAAATCACTCCTAATCATGTGGCAAGATAAAGTGCAATAGGGAGTGTCCTAAATATGGAAATGAGTTTGTGATGAGGGTTGTTGTGGTGTAATATGGGGGGTTAGCCCTCATGAACTATTTTGTAGAGAAACAACAGTGACTATTCTATGAGTGTCTAGATTAAGGGCTCTTATTCCTTCAAGATCTTGACAAGTTTTTTCTAAGAACAAGTCAAGATGAAGTGTTTCCACCTAAAACAACATATTTAGGTGTGGCAAGATGATTTCTTGTTATCAATCATTATTTTTGGTGGATTACTTAAGCTTGTTGCTCCTCAAAGAGTTTGAGTAGGGACAAGTTTTCTCTAGTTTCTTTACAGTGACTCTTTAAACAATCATCTCTAATACTTGGATACATGACTATAAAATGCTCGATGTGACTGGGACAAACGAGGATCTAAATAAGGGAAACCTTCGAAGTTACCTGTTTAAGTGTTCTATTTGAAATCACCAGTGTTTGTTCAATTATTTTATTTACTTTGGTTTGTTTCTTTGTCGTTCAAGGTCTAATTTGGAGCTTATACTTGAGTATGCAAGGACTTACAAATCATATGCTTTTTGCTTTTAATTTTTTTATGAGTTCAATGTTGATAATGCCAATGATTGTGACTAATGCTAGAATACAACAATAAAAATGAAATGAATTTATCTTAGCCTATATTTTTCATGTTTTTCTAGAGTATATATAATTGAAACCTACAAACAATGAATAAAAAAACTAGAATTGATGCAAATAATATTTTTGTTCCCTTTTCCAATTGTAAAAAAATTAAATGCTACTAAGATAACTTAAGCTAAATGCAAGACTATCAATGATTCTTTCTATTTTTATCTTTGTTTATAATACAACTTTACTAAATAAAATGAGAAAGGTAGATTGGTGATTTTTATATTGAATCAACAAATGAATGTTTTGATTATACAGGAAAAACAAGTTTTGAAGGGACCTGAAACCCTTTACAACTTGAGATACAAAATGCTGCTAAGAAGATAGGAAAAAAGATACCAGTAACAGACCATCACGAAGGCAACAAAACAGACAGAGTGTTGAACAAGAGATAAAAAAGTAAACCATCAACAACACTCAACAACAAAAAAACAACAAAACAACAAAACAACAAAAAGAAAACCGAGACCCAACAGAAAGAAAATGATAGACAAAGAGAACCAAGCACTATTTCATACTGCTTAAGGTGTTGGCCACCTCAAGCTCCTGGCTCCTGTGCAGATCAATCATGTCTAGAAGCTCCTTCTTCTTAGCTTCAAAGGATCTTTTCCAATCAATAGACCATTTAGCAGCAGGGATTTTGCTATCATCTTTCGCTCCCTTTTTTCCTTTGCCCTTAGCAACATACTCCTTCATTAATTCAAAAAAGTACAATTGGTCCTCCCTTAGTTCACTAATCTTTCTGAACAAGACTTCCAAGGAGTCCACACTATTTTTAACAAAAATATGGCATGCATGCAGTAGCTTCTTAATGCCTGCATTGGTGTCTGCAACCTTGGCTTCTAACCCAGCCAACCGATCTTCACTTAGAGATTTGAAATCATGGAATGAACCCTCTAGATCCACAATTTTGTCAATTAGAATGTTCAACACTAAGCTTTTCGGCACATTCTTCAAGTTCTCCTTGAAATCCCTAATTTAATGTTAACTTTATTAAAATCCTGAAGAGTCCACTTAGCCAATTTAAAAGTTCCAGTGGCCCCAACCCTTGCCATGTCCAATAGCTCAAACATTGAGGGAGACTCATCATTTAAATAAGAAAAATCCTCAGAAAGGGGATCTACCTTTAGAATTTCCGATTTAGCGTTCATCTTCTCAAAGTCTTCCTCATCTTGACCCTTGTTTTATTCCTACAAATCATCATTGGTCAAGTTTTGAATTGACGAGTCCTCAATGTCCACTGCCTTTTCCTGACCAGTCACCTTGGCATCCTTAGCAAGAACATTCAAGACTTGGTTTTTCAGCTTGGCAATGCATTTGGATGACCTCCTTGTCTTTTCCTTAGCCTCTGAGACAGACACATTCTCCTACAAACCCTCCTTATTACCTTCATCTTCAATTTCAACTTGGACAACAACCAACTCCACCTTACTGGGAGAGGAATCATCTGAGCCCACCTCCATATCCTTGCTATCAGAAAGAAAAAGTCGCTTAAGAGCACAATTATTTTTAAGGCTACCCTTCTTCCTCTTTTTCGAGGAGGTGGCCTTAGGGGATGGAGGACCATCATCATCCTCTTCTTCCCTCTCCTCATCTTTGGCATTGCTGGTATCCAAACCAGATGAATTAGACCCTTCACTCGGAGTCTTCTCCTTTCCCTTAATAGCAAGGACAAGGAGAAGAGACTTAACATACACCATGATTAAAATGATGAGACCCTCATGGAGGACCAGAGCCTTCCTATTTTTTAAATGTGCATACACTGAAATATCCATGGATGATAGCAAAAAAAATGGGAATGAAACAAACAACCTATGTCTAAAGTGATTTAAAAGAGTGAAATGGTGACCCAACATAACAATAAAACTACCTTCCAATGTCACATAGCACATAATCACCTCGGCCACCTTAGCCCATATCTTCTTGAGTGACTTGCGCTCATAGCCCCAACTCTCCATCTTAATCAACTTCTTCCTCTTGTCATCTTTGAAGAACTGGGCCATCACTTCCGCATTACTCTTCTTATCCTTGTAAAACTTACAACCAACCATTAGCATCCCCGTCATAGAAGCAATCAAATCCTCATTTACCTCCACTTCCAGACCCTTTATCTAAAGCTTACAATTATGCTAGTAGGAAACAAACTCTGCTAAGGCATTTGGGTCATGCCCATGCAATCTTTCTAGAAACAGTGTAAAATTCCCATGGCGCAAAATCTTCCATAGCTTATTTTTATTCCTTAAACCTGCACAATAGTGTGGCTTAATTCTACCTCTATCACCACCCATTTCTTCAGAGACCAGGAAAGGAAAACCCTTGCGAAAATCGTTCAATTGAATGCTAGTAATCCGAACGAAACCCACAAAGTGTGTGAGTCAGAATAAGGTACTTAGGCTTAAATGCCACCACCGCATCAACTCAGCTCACACCATCATTTCTCATTAAGAGCCTATATTTCTCAAGAAGGATTGATCCCTCCTCCCACACACACAACTCATTCAATTTGACAACCTCAATAGCAAATAAATCTGCCAATGAGTTTCCTTCTCAAAAGATGTGAGTCGCAGGTCTCTTCATAAGAACTTAGCATGATTATAGTACCTTTGATTAATTACTCCACATTCCAACTAAGATTATGGGTGCCATATATATATTTAGTTATGTTTAAAGAATTTACTTCAACCCATAATTTGGTATAACCCCTGTCCACAACAAACTTTATACTTGTAAACACAACCTCCGTCTCAACAAAATGATTGGTCTGATTTCTCAACAGGAGTGCCACCGCACCTAAGAGTCTGCCATCTTCATTCCATCAACAAATGAATGTTTGTATGATTTTGTTTCATAATTGTTTAATCTTTGAAAATATTGAATTATTGTTTATTTGAAATTAATTTCTTGATTTTTATTGATTTGTGCTTGATTTTGAAAGAGGTATTATGTTGTTTTAAAATAGCGATTTATAAAAAATCAAAATGAATCTAATGAAAATAGTCTAATATAATTTAGTTGCTATTTATGAGAAACTACAACAAAATATTATAGATCTAGCTCAAAGTGTGAAGATAATTAACTTTGATTCCAATTATTCTTTACTCTATTAAAAAGAACTATTTCAACTCATTTGAAATGAAATAAATAAATCCCACACATAGGACATGAACAAACTTGGATTTTGAGGGAGCTTGTAGTGGCATGTATGTCCTCAATTATCTAGATTGAAGATTTTTCTTTCCTTCTCTCTATTTTGGAAATCATTTTTGATGGAAAGGGAGTGGAGAATTCAAACAAGTTTTGTGGAAATGAAAGCTTAAGAATGTGTTGTTGTAATTGTTGATTATGAAAATTTGGAACTAAATAATGATAGGTTTGTAGGTTCTAGAGGCTATAAGGAGGCTTGTATTATGGAAGGCCTATGAAGGGAATGCACCTTTGGAAAAATAATCTAGAAAAAAACACTCAATCTAGTACTATGGTTAGGTGTTGAGGAACAAAATTTGAGATTATCCAAAAGAGAAGCAATAAAAGACAAATTCAAAGTCTTTTGAATAGATATTGATAAGGTTCAAATTAAGGTTTTTATAGGCCTAGGTGCAATAAGGAGTGGACTAAAGTCAAGTTT
This sequence comes from Sequoiadendron giganteum, assembly GCA_007115665.2. Lineage (NCBI taxonomy): Eukaryota > Viridiplantae > Streptophyta > Pinopsida > Cupressales > Cupressaceae > Sequoiadendron > Sequoiadendron giganteum. The sequence goes on along the minus strand of CM021101.1, from coordinate 439,192,072 downwards.
GGGATGCCAAAAATTGGGGCAAGATGTTGGAATATGGGAGTTTTCACACGCCAACAAAATTTACCAAATTACCTATCTTACTAGTAAAGGAATTCCTTAGGCGATCCTAGAATTACATAGGCAACTCTAAAATATCCTAGGAAATTTGATGCAAAAAGAGTGATTTTCCACTTAATTGTCCAAACATAAGTTTTTTACTAGGCAATGAAGTATAGGAGTAGGGTAAATTACCAACAAATATGAAATAAGAGCAAAGGAGTGTCATAGGGGATAACTAAACAATTCCATCAAGTTTAGATGCACTAAGAAAATGATTTTCACACAATGTGGGTCAAGTATTGGATCATCAAATCATCATTGGACTATCGTGGATGCTTATAAAATTTTAGGCATTGGAGGAGCATCATGCTTTCCCTTTACACATTTTTCTTACTATTGTTATCACTTGTTGGGGTAAGGTGACTCAACCTTGCAATCCAAATGTTCATGCTTAACCTTTTGTATGTGTTAATATTTTATCTTTTGTTACCTTTTCTCCACTCAAGAAAGTTGACATCCCATTTTGGAGTGGCACATATTTTGTCTTCTAGTGGTTTTTTCCTCACATGAGGATGCAAGCATCCCACTCCAATCTTGATTTTTTGGACATGTATCAACATCTTGGGAGGTGTGTAAGAGCATCTTAACAAGTCTACAAGAGGGTTACACATGAAAAATTGTGATGACGTGTAAGAACATGTAAGAGGGAGGTTATATTGGAATATTGACCAACCTTATGGCAATATCAAAAAAATTTCATGAACCAACTAATACATATAAAAAAAGACAAATTGGATGTCCAAGTTTAGGTAGTCAATTATTCTTGGTTTTGACACTATGATAACATGCAAGGAATATGTTATTAATAGCTTGAGGCATCTTAGGCCAAGGAGGGCATTGGGTTTTGAGTTCAGCCAATTTGTGTTCCATACCTCCTTTGGTCTCGTAGATGGTTTCCAAAATTATATCTTGGTTTCACTTTATAATTCTTCTAAATTGGACCTCGAACTAGCAGGTTGGATAAGTTTTTTTGTAGGTTGCAATAACAAAGTATTTTATAAATTTAGAGGGAGAAGTTGTAATGATGTAACTCTTTTGAAGGATCAATACAATCTTGGATCTCTTTGGGAGTAGATTTTTTTTTTCTAAAAGGATTTCTCCACATATATCTTATGTTATGGTTTGCATTCCCTTTGTGGTTATTTCTATATCTATTAATGATCTATCATTGTTTATGAATTTGGACACATAAAGTTCAAAAAAAAATTCATTGTTAAATTATATCCTATTTCTACATATCTTAGATTAGGGGCTTGCATCATAGTTGTAACATCACACCTTTGTTCCAATTGCACACCTTTATTTTGGCCTCATAATTTTTTGGTTTGATTCCCTTGTTCCAACCTCATGTCATTATTTAAATTCCCATTACCATTAGGGGGTCATCACCTTACTTGAACCAATATGTAGTTTTTCTCTTAGATGCCACATTGAGGTAAAATATTGCTTTGGTGCCTTATGTATTTACATGAGTTTTCTTGGCCATTAGGTTCACATCACTATTATTTGTCCACATTGGGGGAAACATTAATATTTCTTGATATCATATCTAGCCAATGTGTTTATAATGCATATCATTCATGACATTCACATGATTGTTACACCATGCATTATTTTACAATAATTAAATATACACGACCATATGCTTATTTTATATTTATTATTTATCTTCTCCAATAATTCCTTGTATCCTACCGATGCAACTAATCAAAGGGGCATATCTTATTGCCAACACTCTCATTTTTAAGTTTTGCAAATAATTGCAAGTGCTTGCAGAGACTCATCTTTAGTTTCCATGGATATATAGGACAAAACATAAACTTTCAAAATCACACATTTTAGGAGCCATACTTTATATGGACTCTTGTTCATATCCTTTGATGTTTAAATATTTATTTTGGGTGATCCCATAAAAGTGGGATATTAAAATCAACATTTTGGACCAATTTTTTTAACTTCTATGACCTATAGCAACTAAACCATTAATAATTTGAAGATAATGTGAACTACTATATATATATATAAATTTAAGAAATAATTTTATTTTTTAACATAGGTTTAAAAAAAAAAATTAACCATGTTTTTAAAATCTAACGTTTATCCCATAATGCATAATTTTCTCTTACAAAAAAGATAAAATTATAAACTCTTAAACATAGTTTGGTAACACCAATATCTAGTGTGCACATGTTTTCTCATTTTTTTTGTTGTATGTTTTATTTATTATTATTTTTTGATATGAGATTACTTATAATTTAGACAATTTTATTCAATAATGTATCTTTTTTTTTGCATATATCCAAAATATTTTTTTCTTTTTTTTTTTTTTGTTAAAACAAGGACTCAATATGTAGTGCATGGATATTTTTAAAAATTTTCTTTATTTTTTATTTTTCATGTGTGGAACATAAACCTTGATGTTCAATGAAAAACATATGTTCACTAGAAAATTAAAAATGAATATAATAATTAAATTAAATTATTTAAAAAAAACTCTCTAGATCTACAATCCTACAAATTATCTTGTCATTTTGATTCCATTTGTTAGTCCAACCCAAATTTTGAAAAAAAAAATGAGAAAAATCTGAGGACCAAGGTGAAAAGGCCCATCTAAGGACCTGCATTTGAAGACTAAAAAAATTTGAAATAATTAACAATCATATGGGGACATTGGAGATTTTGTTTCAAGAATAATTTAAAAACACCTTCATTTGAAGGCACCTTCAAACATAGGTGATTTTTGAGTCACCTTCAAATGAAGTTACCTTTGTGAAACATTGAGGAAATGTAGGATAAGAGAAGGTCTCCAACCAAATTTCTCTATATTAGGGTTTCTTTCAAAAGATGAGATCCAAGAATCTTGAAACAACTATCAGCCCAAGAGGTGAATTGAATCAATATTAAGGGATCTTGCAATCTCTCCTTTACACAAGGACGGGGTGGTGAGCTAGAACTTAACTTGAGGAGAAGAAATTAGGCTAATGAACAAACTCTAATCCTAGGTCTAACACATAAAATGCCTGAATTAAACACAAGATAGAAAGAATCTGTAACTTTTTCTAAGAAAATAAGAAGGCAAGGATGCTGTGCACCTAGTGAAATTAGAATTTTCTATGAAGCTGACAAGGACTCATTCGTCACTAAAGGTGAATGGGTCTAGTAGGCCTATTTCAGAGATTCTGAACTGAAAATAGAAGGTTGTAATTTCTATGATTTGTTGCCTCTCAACCCCTAATAGGGACTCATTCGCCACCAAAGGCGAATGGGTCCTGCTAGGCTTACTTGGTAATCTCTGAATCTAGGTTTCAACTTCCAAGTCTTCTCTTCTCCTTTTCACCTCAAAATTCTTATTTTTGAATATGAATCTGCCAATAACTTGCAAAACAAATTTGATTTTTTGTTGGTGGATAGGGGTTTGCCTTAGTCAAACCCATTGATGGCAATTAAACCCTTGATGATGAATGAAAATATGAAACATGAAAATAATGTGTGTGATCCTAATCTTAAGTGTGTCTAGGACTAGGACCTATGAGAATGTAAAGGCAATTCTATCCAATTATGTTAGGATAAAACCATTGAATGCAATATGCGCAATGTGAAAGACTCACTAAAGGAGATGTCTAGCCTCTTTAATGAATCACAAATATGAAAATACCTCTTGTAGGTTGTGAATAGGATGATCATAGAAGATGGAATCACTTAGAAAACAAGTCCTTAGGCTTGGTTGTATGACTTGTGCATCTCCCAACACCTAGAATCCCTCATGATTCTTCATAGGCATCTATCATCAACCTTCAATAATGTTTGATTTTGGACACAAAATGAGCTTGAAGATCTTGAAATGTTGCTCCAAACTTCACTTTTGCTTGCTTCTTGACTATGAATGTTTGATATCATGAAATTTATTTGTCTCTTGCTTGATTTTAATCTTCCCTAGTTGAAAATTATGTGAAATAACCTTGTATTTATATTAATTTAGAGAATTAACCTTGAAATTCAAATAATTCAAGCCGACATCAGATCTGGAAATGAAATTAATTAAAATCCTGCCAAGATGAAATTCAAAAAGAGGGTCCTTGCTAAGGGAGGACCCGTTCGCCACCTAGGGTGAATGGGTCCTGGCACAACTTCCTAGGACCTTCGAGGGATGAAAAGTGCATCAAAAACCTAGTTAGAACATGCAAAGAAAAGGGGGTCCTATTAAGGGAGGACCCATTCACCATTAGTGGCGAATGGGTCTTTGCTCCAATTTCCAGGACCTAGAACTTTCCAAATTAAATGTTACATTATTTAATTACTAGGTGTTAGGATAGATCTTCGAGAGGTGCAATTTAGAAGGCTTGAATTTGAATTAAAGGGCCAATTGAGTCTAATTAACCACAATCAATTAATACCACCCTAGATAAATGTAAAAGTGTGTTTAAAAACTTTACAACACCATTAAGAAGGATAAATTTAAGTACAAGAGGGGTCCATTAGGCTTAATTGATTGAATAAACCTTAGAGAAGTGTGAAAATGTGTTACGACACTTTACAACACTTTTGCAAAAGGTGGAATTTAAATAGATTTTAATTAAATAAGGACCCTAGAGAGATGTGAATGTGTACAACACCTTACAACACCACTCCAAGGTATAATTAAGTTAATTATGTGTCAATTATTTCAAATTAAGTGTGAAAAAAGGATTAATTTTTTTGACACTACATTTAGCCCCCACTTTAGCTTCTATATGATACTACGTGAATATGAAAGCTAAAGGAAATAATTGCTATGAAAAGGATACTCATATGGATTCATTAGGGAGAATGAAGTCCCCACTATAGTTACTTGTAAAACCATAATGTTAGGAACCACATCTTGCAACACATATTCGTTAGTCATTCAAAAATCCTCTTATCAAACTTCTACAGAGAATTTACTTCAAGGGTAGATGTATGCTCCCTGATTCTACTTTCTTTATGGAGGTGGAATCGGGGTGATCACAAAACCACATTGAATTACCCAAGTCATATCATAGGGTATTTCCAAGTACCATACCACATAGTGATAGACATTTGATGAGACTGGGAGTGGAATTACAAATCCAATGCAATTGACAACATTGAAAATGGAGTTCTCTAGCCCCCAATATGTTGATTTTAGTGAATTTTCCCTTTAAAATGAATAAGCTTTATTTACAAGGGTTTTACTATTTACTACTCAAAATTAATCTTTTCACTATTCATTTTCCACTTACCTTGTTGAAAATTTACCTTAGTGTAGAGTGAGTGAAGTTGCCAAGCCGCAAAGTCTACAAGCCTCCGAGATTGGACTAAGTTTGCAACGATGCAACATAGGGCATCCTTCGTCGTACAGTGAGTGAATTCTGCTTTGTTATTCCTTCATTTTTATACTTTTTAATGTAATTTCATCAATCTTATGATGTTATAATAGATTGTCACAAAGCGTCCCACTTTGGTACAAAGTGCCTTAGAACAACTCGAATGATGTTGATTGGTTGATTTAAAACTTAATTTATGCAATTTTCCTCTTAGGTGCCCCTTGAGCTTGATAACATCTCAGTGGGAGGTAGTTCTGCTTCCTTTGAGAGTCAGTGGCTCGGCTTTCGGAAGAGAACATTCAATTATTGCAGGAGGTTGGTATTTTTTGGGTGTATCTCATGCCACCTATGCGATACCATGATGGTATGCTACTGGCCTTAGTAGAGAGATGGGATGCAGGCAGTTGTACCTTCCATCTTCCCATGGGGGAGGTGATCATCACTTTAGAGGATATTCACCACATCTTATGCATTCCCATCTATGGTGAGCATGTGCAGTTGGCTACCGATAGATCATTTGTACAAATGACAGACAATATTATTTATTGTCTACATCGACCTATCTAACGCTTGAACATCAGACCGCGTGCAGAGCTTAAATGGCTCTTGAACGCATGGTCACCACTTTTGTGACAAATTATGATAATGACTATAGTGCTTATACTGGTTCTAGATGGTCGAGGGGCACACTTAGACAGTGGCCTAGTTCATACTATTAGAGGGATGGAGGAGCAACAGACCGTTTATGTTTGGGGTCACAACATGCTTGCACATTTATACTATGATCTTAGTCGCTTTGTATTTTGAGAGCTTCGTAGCATCTTACATTGTACATTGCTAGAAATATGGTGCTTTTAGCATATTACATGTACTATTCCCACTGCATTTCCTCTTACAACAATGCTAGGTGAGCCAAGGGTTTTCAGCTACCCACTCAAGTGGCCATGGCAGGAGGGAGATTTATTACATTGGAGGATCACCTTTGACCAGCTAGACAAGGATGATATCTGTTGGAGACCATATTAGTGGATTCCGCTGTGGGTGGATCACTGGCATGTGATGCGCAGGCTACAGATGGATCAATTTTTGTTGGGAAGACACAACTATATGGTTAGGCCTTTCTATTATGATCAGGTGATGAGCATGTATACGTACCTCCTCACTCGAGGTTGACATATTGTCGATTAACATGGAGCATCGCTAGCCTTAGGGATTGTCATTGTCTGACGAGAGATGATGTATAATTCAATGATTTTGACAACGAGGACCTTGATCTTCCCCCAGACTCTGAGGTTGATGACATAGGTACCACCCAAGCCTACGAGGCATGGTGGACTAAAGCTAGGCCAACACCACTGTTCCCTTTACATCACCCGTTGGGTTTTTTTGAACCTTTTCCAGGTCGTAGAGAGGATAGAGACACCGATCACGTTGATGCAGCCATAGATGATGATGCTACCACTCCCTATATCTTTGCAGACTCAAATGAGGAGGAGGAGGATGAGGACCATGAGTATGCCCAGTCCATGAGCGAGGACACTGTTGAGATAGAGGAGGATCCAGTTACCTATGATAGTATAGAGATACCTCTTATCAGATTGATCAGACCACATGTCGTTGTCAGATCAAAGTTCCATACACATGAGCATGGGGAGGCTAGTAGCAAACCACCCATGCCATCGACACAAGGAGGGACCACCATCATATAGGCATACCCCAACTAGTGGACCGATGATCCAGGTGATATTTTATGTTATGTCCTTAGATATGTATCTTTTATGCATCTAGTTTATATTATTATGATTTTTATTGATATTCTTTATAATTTCTATTTTGTAGGATCTACACAAGAGTGGCATGATCTTTACCAGTGAGTGGCCACAACACTAGTGGCTCTGCTACGTACTAAGGATGATGTACTAGGAGAGTACATACCCCCACCCTTGGTGGATTCACATGTAGAAATTTTAATTTTATGGCAAGATTGGGTATGGCCTATGAGAGGGCTACTAGTCGTGTTGATGACCTCCAAGCATAACTTACAACAGTTTTGGCTCCTCGAAGCACTGCCAACAACAAGGTGGAGAGTGACCTATGGGTAGAGATCTCGAGGCTGCAGGAGGAGATTGTGAGGATACAGGAGACAGGGACCATATAGACTGAGAGCATGTTGAGTCTCTCGTGTAGGAGGCCATGGCATCAGGGATACTAGAGGGTCTACAAGGTGACTTGGTCAGATTGCGGTCTCACACTACTATTTCATGATGGTCACAGAGGTCATCGGACCTTGAGGGGTCAGGCATTCGTAGACCCTACTAGCATTGTACTCATTGATGCATATGTACCCAAAAAAAATTGATGACTATATATATGAGAATTTTTGTTTATGATGTTGTGTTGAATTAAATGTCAATGCGATTTATCAAATATCCTTTGCAAGAATATTTAGTAAATTTTTCCATGATTTAATATTTTATGTGATCTAATTAAACCATTCATAGTTTATGTTAGATACTACATTTTGATTAAGAAATGCTATGTTAACTTAAATATTATGATCTAATGTTATTAAATTTCATGTAAGGATTTAAATTAACATAACACACTAGGTTTTGAATAGTATGGTGACTAAAGTAATTAAACAAAATATTTGATTAATTACCCTAGAATCTAAGATACACACTTGTTATTATGTATCAAAGAAGAAAGCAATGTGAGATAAAATAGGAATCATCTACTTCACCTAACAACATTACTTCTAGCATACCATTCAAAATAGGAAAGGTTAAATGTGATACCAATGTAGATGCACAACATTAATAGGATCTTTTAGAGGTTTTCCATCTATTTTTGTTAATGTGTAAGCTCCAGATCCATAATTTTCTTTGATAATGTAAGGGCCTAACCAGTTAGGGCTAAATTTTCCTTTTTCATTCAAGAGAGCATTGAAATTTTTCTAGTTTTTGTATAACACAAGATCGTCTGGATTAAATTCACAGGGAATGAAATTATCATTGTAACCACATTCCACTATTTTTGAATAAGCTCGTAGGTGTTCAAGAGCATTAATACGTTGTTCATCGAGAATTTCAAGCTGATGCAATCATTGTTCTTTGTAGGTAGTGTCATTAATGAGCCCTTTGAGAGATTCTTAAGGAGGTAATTTCTAACTCTAAGGGTGCTATTGCTTTAGCACCATAGAGTAGGTTATATGGAGTATTCTTGGTGGATGTTATAATGCTTGTACAATAAGCCCATAACGTGTAGGTTAATTGCGTATGCCAATCTTTGTTGTGTTTGTTTATTTTCTTTCATATAATTTGTTCAATAGTCTTATTAGTTGCTTCTTCTTGTCCATTTGATTGCAGATAGTATGGTGTTGAAAAACGGTGTTGAATGTTTCCAAGAATTTCTTCACATCATTGTTTTTGAATGGAGTTCCATTATTTGAAACTAATACGAAAGGGACACTGAAGTGAGAAATAATATGTTCCAATATGAAATGAAATATTGCATTAGCAGTTGTGGAATGAAGTGGGATATATTCTACCCATTTCGTGAAGTAATCGGTTGCAGTAATGATAAAGGTATGCCCGGCAGAGGAAAGTGGTGATATATTCCCAATAATATCCAAACCCCAAACTGAAAATGGCCAAATAGGAATGTGAGTGCGAAGTTTGGAGGTAGGGGCATGAATCAAATTGTTATGTTCCTGAAATTTATGAAACTTCTTCATGTACTCGAAATAATCTTGTTCCATATGTCTCTAATAATAGCCTATGCAGGTTAATTTTTGAACTAAGGATCTTCCTCCGAAATGACCCCCACAAGCACTTGCATGCTCAAGTGCTATAGGGATTTTAGATTGCCTAAGGCATCGAAGTAAAAGGCCATTAAATGATCTTATATAGAGAATGTTGGCTAAGATTATATATTTGGATCCAAGATTTCACATACGGGCTTTAGTGTTCTTAGTTGTAGGCTCCAGAAAGGTACCATCTTTCAAGTAATTGAATATCAATGTAAACCATTCCCTAGAACTATCAACCTTATTTGATAACATTTCTTTTCTCTCATCATCTATCGATGGTTTCAATATCATTTGGACTTTAAATGTGAAGTCAACGAGAGGATCATCAAGAGATACAAGAGAAGCAACACTTGCAATTGCATCTACATGCCTATTATCCTTTCATGGAATGTTGTCTATTGTGTATGATTCAAACTTGTTTAATAATGTCATTGTAAGATCTCTATATTAGACAAGCTTATCATGCTTTTCTTGGTATACACCATTTATTTTTTTAATTATTAAGAGTGAATCCCCAAATATAGAGATGTGTTTGAATTTTAATGCTAATGTGACACGTATACCAACTATTAAAGCTTCATATTCTGCAGTGTTATTAGTACATAGGAAGTTTAGATGAAAAGATAAGGGAATAGGCTTACCTGAAGGAGGAATTAAGATAACTCTTGCTCTTGAACCTGTTCTGCACTTAGAACCGTCAAAGTACAACTCCCATATTTCTTTATCTTTTTGTATAGTCAGCACATTTTCATCAGGGAATGAGTCTATGTTGGGCAACGCTAGGGGAGAGGGACCATCAACTAATTGGTCGGTCAAGGCTTGTCCTTTAATTGATTTTTGTGCAAAAAAATTAAGGTCAAACTCAGTTAACATCATAACCCACTTAGCTAAGCACCCTAAAAAATCTGTTTTGGTAAAGAGATGTTTTAAAGGATCAAACTTTGTAATAACATGGATTTCAGTGTTTAATAAATAATGTATCAGTTTACTATTAGAAAACATAAGAGCCAAACATTGTTTCTCTATGGTAGTGTATCGTGTTTCATAGTCAATCAGGGTTGGATAATGTAATAAATGGGATGTTCCTTACCATTATCATCTTGTTGAGCCAACAATGCTGCTAGATCATGGGCTGATGTTGTTGTATAAAGGATGAATGGCTTGTGTTGCATAGTGGGTTGTAAAACAGGTGGAATAGTAAGATAATATTTTAAACTCTTAAAGGCCTATTTACAATCCTCATTCCAATCAAATTGAACATCTTTCTTAAGGATTTGGGTGAATGGTAATGTTCTATCCGACAAGGAGGCTACAAAATGACATATAGCCTGAATCCTTCTTTGTATCGTGCGCAATTGAGATATATTTTTGGGAGGTGGCATGCTAACTATAGCATCAATTTTCTTCATGTCCACCTCAATGCCTCTATGAGATAGGGGTAAGTGCACCAAGATGGTTCCCAAAAAGGGGACTTAAGTGGCCACTTTTTTTCGAAATCAGGAAATACTGACCTTGGACGTGAAATTGAGAATAGTTACACTCAAAATTTTGAGATGGAACAAAAACAAGGATCGAAGTGCTCCAAGTCTACTTTCTAAACTACTAATTTATTTTTAAAATGGTTGAGATTAAGTAGTTCAAAAGATGGGCGTACACAAATTGGTGATGTTTTTGTTAGAAAAAACATAACATAACAACTCTTGTACGACCCTCGTATGGTGAAATTTTTTTTAGTATTTTTAAAATCGCAATGGTCAGAAGTTAGCTAATAGTATGTAGTTGATGCATGATTTTTTTGATAATTTTTTAATGAATATTTGATTTTTTACTAATTTTTGAAGTGGACACTTCTTGAAAAATAGAATTTTGGCCGTGCTACCAGTACAAATTTTGGTAACTAATTGATTTTTTTTAATTTATTTTTAAAATTTTCAGAATGGAGTGTAGTTTCTAAAAATGTAATTTATGTGAAAATTTGATGAACAGTTAATTTATAACAAAAAAAAAAGAAAACACTGCTTTTTGGCAAAAAAGAGACATACAAACAAAATAAATTATGGATGAAAGACTTAACATTGTCAGAAAGTGAAAAAAATTACATCGTTGGATAGCTAAGAGAGAACCCAACATTACCCACATGTTCGATTTTTTCGATATTGAACCACATGCAATCCTGACGGTGAGCACAAACTCAATTATGTGAAATATGGTAGATTTTGTAAAAATACATCTCTGGTTGTTGGGAATGCCCTCCAAGCCTTTGGGTTGGTATTCCAAAGCAAATACCAATCCTAAGGCTTGGAGATTCCCAAAGCAAGATATAACGCAAGCGCGCTATAACGTGCTCGCGTTATATCTCAGTTTTGACATGGTTTTTTGCTTATGTGGGAAACATGTCAACTAAGACATAATGCGAGCGCATTATAACGCACTCGCGTTATGTCCTCCTTTATGTTAAATTCCAGTCTATTGAATGTATGCTGATATATTTGTATGTTTGTATGTACATGTATTCTTGTATTTCATGTATGTATGCATGTATGCATGCTTGTATGTATGTATGTATGTATGCCTGTATGTATCAATGCATGTATATTGCAAGTATGCCTATATGTATGTAAGATTGTATCTACACATGTATGTATGTATGCTTGTATGGATGCAGGATTGTATGTACATATGTATTATGCTTGTATGTATGTAAGTATGTATGTATTTACGTATGTCTTTAGAGGGAGGGAGAATTTAGAGAGAGAGAGAGAGAGTTTGGAGAGAGGGAGAGAGGGTGGAAGTGAGATTTTAAGAGAGAGGGACTTAGCTAGGTAGGGTGGGAGGGATAGAGGGAGGGAGAGAGAGAGATGGGGGTGGGAGAGAGAGAATTGAGAGAGAGGGAGAGAGAGACAGAGAGAGACAGAGAGAAAGAGAGAGTTATGTAGGTAGGGTGCCAAAGGGAGATACTTGAGTGAGGGGGTGAGAGGGAGAGACTTGAGAGATAGGTAGTGAGAGGGAGTGTGAGAGAGAGGGAGTGGGAAAGAGAGGGAGTGTGAGTGTGATACATGAGAGAGGGAGTGAGTGTGGGAGGGAGTGACTTGATAGAGGTAGAGAAAGAGGGGGGTGGAGTGAGAGGGAATTATCTAGGTAGGGTGGGAGGGATAGATAAAGAGAGGTGAGAAAGAAAAAGAGAGAGTTACCTAGGTAGGTTGTCAGAGGGAGAGACCTGAGAGAGAGAGGGGGTGTGAGGGAGAGACATGAGAGAGAGCGAGTGGGAGAGAGCGGGAGAGAGTGGGAGGGACATAGAGAGAGATGGATAGAGGGAGTGAGAGAGGGTGGTAGGGATTGATTGAATGAGAGGTACGTAGAAAGAGGGAGAGGGTAGATAGAGACAATTAGAGAGGGTAGGAGGGAGTGAGGGAGGGAGAGGTGAGATGTATAGATAGAGAGAAAGTGATAGGGGTTGAGGGTATAGGGTTTAGGGATTAGAGTGGAGGACCTATATGGTTAATGGTTTCTAGGGTATTAGGGTTTAAGGGTTGAGGGTTGAGGGAATAGGGTCAATGGTAGAGGGTATTGGGTTGAGGGTATAGGGTAGAAGGTTTAAGGGTTTAGGGTTGAAGGGTTTAGGGTTAAGGGTTTACCTAATTGAGGGTAAAAGGTTTAGGGTTTAGGTTTGAGGGTATATGGTTGAAGGATTAGGTTCAAGGTCCAATGTAAAGGGTAGAGGGTATAGGGGTTGAGGGTTTAGGTTTTAAGGATTGAGGGTTGAGGGATTAAGGGTTGAGGGTTGAGAATTGAAGTTTGAGGGTTTAATTTATAGGGTAGAGGGTAGAGGGTTTAAGGGTTGAGGGTTGAGGGTTGAGGATTGAGGGTTTAAGTTTGAGGGTTGAGGGATTGGGGTTGAGGGTCCAATGTATAGGGTAGAGGGTATAGGATTTGAGGGATTAAGGGTTGCGGGTTTAGGGATTAGGGTAGAGATTTTTCTTGGATTTAAGGGTGTAAGGGTTGAGGGATTAGGGTTTAGGGTAGAGGGTAGAGGGTAGAGGGTAGAGGGTAGAGGGTAGAGGGTAGAGGGTAGAGGGTTTAAGAGTTGAGGGTTGAGGGTTGAGGGTTGAGGGTTGAGTGTTTAGGGGTTTAAGAATTAAGGGTCAAGAGGGTTGAGGGATTAGGGTAGATATTTTTATAAGTGGGTTTAAGGGTTTAAATGTTGGGGGATTAGGGTTGAGGGTAGAGGGTAGAGGATTGAGGGTAGAGGGTAGAGGGTTTAAGGGTTGAGGGTTTAGGGTTGAGGGATTAAGAGGTTATAGGGTAGAGGGTATAGGAGTTGAGGGAATAGGGTTTAAGGTTTGAGGGATTAAGAAGGTATAAGGGTTGAGGGATTAGAGCTTAAGGATTGAGGGTTTAAGGGTTGAGGGATTAAGAGGGTATAGGGGTTGAGGGATTAGGGTTTAAGGGTTGATGGATTAAGAGGGTATAGGGGTTGAGGGATTAGGGTTTAAGGGTTGAGGGTTGAGGGATTAAGAGGGTATAGGGGTTGAGGGATTAAGAGGGTATAGGGGTTAAGGAGTTAGGGTTTAAGGGTTGAGTGATTAAGAGGGTATAGGCATTGAGGGATTAGGGTTTAAGGCTTGAGGGTTGAGGGATTAAGAGTGTCTACCCTTAAAATCTTAACCCTCTACCCTCTATCTCTCTCCCACTCTACCTCTCTTCCCTATCTCCCACTCTCCCACTTTCTCCCACTCTCTTTCTCCCACTTCCCCCTCTCTCCCTCCCTCTCACTCTCCATCTATCTCTCTCTCGCTATCTCTTTCTCCCCCTACCTCTCCCCCTCCCTCTCCCCCTCCCTCTACCTCCCCCTCTCTCCCTCTCCCTCTCTCCCACTCTCTCTCACTCTTATCTCTCTTCCCTCTATCCTTAACTCTAACCCTTTAAACCCTTAACCCTTTAAACCCTTAACTCTTAACCCTTTACCCTCTATCTCTCTCCTAGTCCATCTCTCCCTCCCTCTCTATCTCCATCTCTCCCACTATCTCATTCTCCCCTCTCCCTCTCCCTCCCTCTCTCCCTCTCTCTCTCTCTCTATTTCTCCCCCTCTCTCCCACTATCTCTTTCTACCCCTCTCCCTCTCTTTCTTTCTCTTTCTCTTTCTCTTTCTCTTTCTCTTTCTCTTTCTCTCTCTCCCACTCTCTCCTTCTCCTTCTCTCCCAGTCCCTCTTTCTCCCACTCTCTTTATTTCAACCATACACCCTCTACCTTTAATAGTGACCCCTTAAACCCCCAAAAATTATACCCTCCACCCTACCTCCCTCTCTACTATATATGTGTCCTCTTTGTCTACCTCTCTGTCTCTCTCTCCCACACACACACACACTCACCTCTATCTCCTCTACTATAAGGGTACATGGGAGAGATATAAAATTAGGATAGAGGGTATAGACAAAGAGGGAGAAAAGAAATCTATTTAAAAAACCATATTTCATATAATGCGAGCACATTTTGAAGAAGTAGAGATGTTACCGTTTTAGCAAGAAATAACGCACTCATGTTATAACACGAGCGCATTTTATCCTCCACTAAAAATGGTAAAAAAACTCAATATACTCATGATGTCAAGGCCCACATTCTGCATAATCTCTCGGTTCTGCACGTGCTCTGACAAAAAGTAGCTTTTTGATGATGTTGTGAAGTGTGCAAGCATGTTATTCACATTCCACCACCTTTTCCATGATCTTTCTACCACATTTGCATGAAATAGAAGATTTTCCATGTTGAAAGACATATTCAAGTTTGAATTCCATTGAAAACTTATATACAATTGAAGTTTGGAGGGGAACAAGCTTTTGAAAAAGTTAAATTGTTGTGAAGTTTGAAGAAAGAAGAAGCTAAGGCTACATAATTGGGTTGAAATTCTCTATTTGAAAGTCTGGTTTTTTAGGTATGTGAAGTCTTTACACATTTTCTTTCCTTCTATTATGGATTGCTTTCATTTTTTTTATCTTACATATTCCATGTTGATCATTATTTGTTTGTCATTATAACCTTAGGTTGTCAATGCACATTTTAAATCACACAATTATATACACTTGCCAATTACCATTTTAAACCTGATGCAAAGCATCTACCAGGATCCACAAATCATCAAGGGTATGACCCTAACTTAAATTGAAGAAGATCAACCAACAAACTCAGTCATCTTTTCATCAAAATCCTTCAATTTCACTTGATTTCATATTTCCATAAAACATTAGAACTTGGCTTCAACTCTTTGTCAAACTAAAAAATAGATTAACCATCATAAAATTGATTGTAACATAGCATAAACCTGATTAGAAACTTAGAACCATTCATTTTGTTCATGATTCACTAATTGAAGAACTCAATGCTGCAACTTACATGGCAAAATAACAACAAATCATGGAAGGTAACTACCAACCTTTATCCAGACATCCAAGATACTATAATCAACAGGTTATTCATTGAAATAAACCAAATACACATTCCAAATATCTCACCAAAATTCATCCTTTCAACATGCTTCCCCTAGCTGTATTCCGAACCCATGGTGCAGGGGCACCTACAACCATGTTTCAAAATCTACTTTGGTGACAGTTTGTTTTAAGGTACTTGGGTGAGTTCAAGAGTTTTTAGATGCTTTGTCATAGATTTTATTGAAAATAAGGTCTAAATAGACCAATCTTTCATGTATTTAGGGATTTTGTGAGTTTGGTGATCAAATGTGCAAGTATGCACTCTTGCTTCATAAAATTGTCAATTTTTCCATATTATCTTTGAAGGAAAATTATTCAAATTGTAAATGGAAGTGCAAGAAAAGAGTCTAGAAGTAGTATTAGGGATGAAATAAAGGTGTTTGAGTGGTCTTAGGTGTCTTGGACAACAAAGTTTCATAATGTTGCCATTTAGCAAAAGTTGTCAATGTTAGCAATTTTTAAGACAAATGAAGGTCTTGTTGTGAAATTGACATTCTTCCATAAATGAATGTTCCTACTTTCATTTGGCTCCCTTTGAAGAGGTTTTCATTGAACTTTGTGCTTGGAATTTATAAATTTCTAAAAATCGGGTTCTTGGACAGTCAAGGGTTTGAGGGCAATTTAATGTCTTAGATAGCATCCCACCTATTGTTCTCTTTGTGACTTGGTGGGGCGACCATTTAGGATGTAATTATTATGTTCTTAGGAGTAGAGAAGAGCACGCTTAAATTTTCCTCATGAATGATGCTAGTTTAAGGGGAAATACCCTACTTTCTCATAGAAAATAATGGTGCAGACCTAAGAAAGAGGGGTGCAGCATTTCCAAAGGGAAGATGAGGGTTAATTAAGATTGGGGGGACCTATACATAGGTGTCTAGGTAGTTGGTTTGAATTGGGAAGTTGTGGAAGGTAGAGTTTCAGTAAGGAGGCCTAAAAACCCTTGTTTCCTAGGTTCTAGAGAGGTTTTGAAACTTGTTGATGGAATGAGTAATTGGGGTCGTAAAAAATTGATAATTGTTATATTTGAAACCTAAGACAAGAATTTTTTCAGTCATGGAGGCCTGGTGGTGGGTTCTTGAGGGGGTCCCTTTGTAAAATTGGCTAATTTGGGCCCTAAAACAGTGAAATTTGTCATTTTGAGGAAAGTGTCTTAAAAGAGTAATATGTGGATTTTTTTATATGTCTCATAACACTGAAATGGATATATATATCAATAATTTTTTTGACAGGTGTTTTGGGAGGTTTGTGAGAAAAATCCCTAACATTGGTTTGTGAAGCCTACAAGGCAATTTTGGGTCAAAAGTGGCTTTTAGAAGAGTTTGTTTGATCTTCTTTTTGTAGGTGGTTGAATGTCAAGATGCTGAAATATTGAAGGTGTTGACACTCTTTTCTTGCATCAAATTTTAATTTGGATTCATAATGAAGAGTCATGGTTGATAGGTAACCCTGTTGTCTTGTTGAGTCAATTGAAGGTTGATGTCTTGGTTGGCATATTTGAGAGAAGCTGTGTCAATTTGTATCTTGGGTTCCCACCAATCTGAATCAACCTAGTTCCAAGCACACAACATACTCCCCCAATGTATCTAACTTGTTTTGTAACTTCTTAACTAACTTATCTCTTGACAACTTTGCCAAAAATGTAGTTTTTTACAAATGTCAAGACGAATCTCCCCCATAAACACCTAGAATGAATCAGAATAACTAAATAAATATTAAGAGTGGTATCATAGACCTTATTTAACATAGATCAAGATCTTAGACTCAAAAAAAAAAAAAACCTTGCTTTTACCCATCTTCACATGCACCAAAAACCCTCCTTTTTACCCAAGAAACTAGTGGTTTATTGAGAAATACACATCCAACCCTCACACAATCTTATGAATACTTCAAACAGGTCTAAAATGGTCTGAAAAAACTCAATTCAACAATAAACCACACTTCCCCAATGAAAAACACACTTTAGCATATCAAAACCACTCAAAATATCATGGAAAACTCAAAATTTCACTCTAGGGCTTCATGCCCAACACCCTTTTAGACCTCCCCTACACACAAACAACATTCCCTCACCTATTTATTGATGATATTCCTTCAAATATTCATAATAATTCTTTTCATCGATGTTTCCCTAAAGCCTAGACAACAACTTCTTGAATTGATAATTTTCATTCAATGGTGCTCCCGCACCATGTATGCTTTCACAGTTTGTATACATATATGGCATACGTTGACATTTTATATGCTTATCCATGCTACAGATAAAATTATCCGCCATGCCGAATAAAAAGACAAAGAGGAAACTAATAGATGAAGAGTTCACCTTCAAAGAAAAGGAGAGAGTTCGGAGGGTGACATATCGTGAAAAGCTAAAATTAGGAATGATTGATGAAAAAAAACCAATTGAAGAGGAACCTCAACCATCAAAAAGAGAAAAGGAATTGGCAGCACAAAAGGCATGAATGCAAAAGCATCGTGGTAAGACAGATTTAGATACTGTCATTGGAGAGACACCCTCTACGACAATTGAATATGAAGGGACACCATTAAGCACAAGCGAATATGGAGGGACAACATGTACTGGAAGTAAATATGGTGGGACACCATCTAGTACAAGTGAATATGGAGGGACACCATCTACCGCAAGCAAATATTGTTGGACACCATCTGACACATCTCAAGTTGAGAGTACATCATCACTCGGATTTGACGAAGAAGGTATGCCATCATCCCCACGTGAACCTCAAGGTATGTATTCTTCTCCACCCTCGATCGAAGGTACGCAATCTATTCCACCTCAATTAAATATCGATAAAAATCTTGACGTTGAGATGTATGAACCTAGGAGAACACCACCTAGAATTTTGCGTAGAAAGCCAAAGTATTTGATTAATATTGACGAGGATATTTTGTAACACATGGAAGGTAAGATTCCATCACACACTTGTAGAAGATATGCTGATAAGATTTGGAAATTCTTCTTTAAAAGGTTAAATGAGACCACAAGATGTCAACTATTTGTTGAAATGATGCGGGGTGTAAAGTATAGGAACATCATGAAGACTCTTGGGTTGAGAACATTGAATGCATAGAGTGAAGACACTATTGTGAAGAATCTAATGGATTCTTATGAGAGTGTGGGTAAGACCTCACGCTCAAAGGATAGTAATGTCACCCGACGTGTCATTACATCGACTTTGGTAAGCTTTCAAACAAAGAGAACTCGTCTTATTAGAAAAATGAGTGAACAAACGAGAATTAGTAGAATTTTTTTTATCAAGAGCCATTCACAGGTGGCAAAGAATTGAGGGCACTAATTCAAATGGATTATGGGAATTCTCGGGGAGACTATCACGAAAAGATAAAGAAGTTGTCAAAGCCTTGAGAACACTAATTGAAGAGTATTGGAAGAATAACACAAGGCCATCTCTGAATCAAAGGGATGTGGTAAGAAGGAGAATCGGTTGTCGAAATAGTGAGCCACATCCAAAACATTTTTTGGATATGACTCAAACCAAATTTTTTCATAAATTTGAAAATGATTATCCTCAAATTAGTATTTGTCAAATATTTTTTGAAATGCTTAAACCTGTTTATGTCAAGATAAATTACACACACACTACTTGTTGTTGTAGACTACATATTGAATTCTCTAACCATTATGATGTTTATTGCTGTATATGTTTAGATTTGCATACTAACTATTTTTTGCAGGATTGTGGCATAGAAGCCCCACAAAAATCTTCAAGAGAGTTCTTATCAATTTTTTTATGTGAAATAGAGGATGGCCAGATATTCTACAGGACAACATGCTTGGATGGTTTATGCGAGCATTGTGATGGCTTCCGGCGTATGCCAGTAGCCAACATATGAAAAGCACAAATGAGGTGGGTCATAAACTAGTAGAGTTCGTGAAGTATAAAACAGTGGCATATGCTACAAAAGATGGGTCTCAAGCAAAAAGGTGTGATTTGGTTATTGAGAAGATTCCAATGTACCAGTTTATGTTCATGTTTCATGATAATATACTATCTGATTATGCAATGCATACCCATAGAGCCTGATGGTTGGAAACACAATTCAAGCTATGCAAGGATACCTTTCCAGTTGGCAGCATAGTATCAGTGGTTGACTTTGTGGAGAACTACACTCTACAACCACAACATGAGGTGCACTCATAGTATTACAACTCCACATAGGTTTTGATATTTGTACACATAGTATTCATTCATGCATTTGATAGTACAAATGACCAAAGGAAGGTATTGAGGGAGTACCAATTTTACATTAGCGATGATCACACAAATTCTCCAGAGTTCATGCAAGGTTGCTTCTAGATGTTCTATAGTGGTTTGGCTCAGAGGGGCATAGCATACGACTAACATATAATATGATCGGATAAATGTGTAACATAGTTCAAGAACTCACACATGTTCTACTGGTTGTGTAGGATGCTTGTCATTACAAGTGTTCAACATATGTGGAAATTTTGTGAGGCTAGGAATGGAAAGAGGGAGCATGCGTGAAAAGAGAATTAGTACGAGAAGAGTTAAAGTATACAAACAGTACAAAGTTGACAGATGCAAAATCAATCATTGAGTGGTGTAATGCTTCGATGGGTCCAGGTAATGAAGGTAAGTCTTCAATTCATAGATTTTTTTGGTTGATGGATGATACTAACATTGTACCATATGAGGACTGTTGTACACTAACAGGATTGAGTGAGGTACACTCTTTCCTTAGTTCAAATGCAGGTTCATGGAGTATCGATACACGAAAGATGGCATGCTTTTGTTCTTCATGTACAATGAAAGCTTGAAATGATTGTGAGTCAAGGGAGTGGGTTGAAAAATGGTTGAAAAGTTATCTTAACCCACTTCACATGTATAACCCTCCGATGGCATTGGAACTGACACAGATGGAATCATCAGTCGACTTTGACCACGTTTCAGATCTGGTTCAACCAGGTGATATATCTACTTGCTTAGTTGTTGAAATTCCATATCGTTATCTTACTTTGTAGTGTATTCTTAATGTTGACTAATTTCAAAAGATTTGTTGCACATATCAATGCAGGGCATGTTTATGCAGTTATTGCAGATGAAGACAATGAAGAGGGGACAAAATATTAGTGTCATTGTGTTGAGGCAAAAAGGAAATTGGAGGCCCCAATTATAGATGGAGAAAACATCGAATACCCTACAGGCTCAGTTGTGGTTACTGGAATGTGACTTAGAAGGTACCCACATTCGAGTGTTAAACATTGGCTATTTCAGGACTTTGAAACGCATTGTAAGATTCTTCATTACTCGAACCTTGTCGTGGAATCCAATATTCGTTTGACCAAATATGGGGGTAGAACTTTGAACAAGACCTTGTGGAAGGTCTATGAGTCTGACCATGAGGCAATACTTGACACAATAAAGAGTAGAGAAAACCTAGATGGTTCGCTGGATTAATTTGTAAGTATATGCAAATTAGTTCTTATGAATTTATAGTTGTATGCACATTAATTTTTTTGATGCCAATGCTATCATCTTCTTTTACTTTTCCTATTTGTAAGTAACCTACTAAACAATGATTGGTGTCCCCTTGCAGAAAATGTAGATATATGAGCCATCCAAGAGAATGTCAGCCATAAAAGCAATGCAACATCCTTATTTTGATGATCTTGAAAAATCTCAATCATGATTTTAAGCCATTAGAAAAATGTGTGCAAAGCTTGGTGAGGGAATTTCAAGTTATTAATTTGAAATTAACCTTATCATGAGCAGCTATGATGTAGACATTATAAGAGCATCTCAAATTTGAACTTACTCTACTCATGAGAGGTGTTGTGTGCAATAGGTATCTTGGAACTCCTAGTGAAGATGTATGACTAGGAGTGACTAAGTTGTGAGACCTGCATGCCTATTTGTAAGTGCCTTCCATCTATTTTCATTTCATTTCCATTTTGGATGCTCTTTCTTTTTTTCTTTTACTTTGCGTAGTTGTAAGTAAACTACTAAAAATTGATTGATCTCTCATTGCAAAAAATACTGATTTATGAGCCCTCAAAGAGAATCTCATCCAAAAAAGAAATGCAACATCCTTATTTTGATGATCTTGATAAATCTCAATTCTGATTTCAAGCCATTATAAAAGAGCATGTGAAGCTTAGCGAGGGAATCTCAAGTTACTCAATTGAAAATATCCTCATAATGAGAACGTATGATGTAGACATTTAAAGAGAATCTCGAATGTATGGTTGACATTGTAAAAGATCTGTGAAACCTCATTTTTCATGCCCTTTTCCATCAAAATCTATAGGGGCAGCAACACAAACCCCATAAAACTTATTCCCTTTCACTTAGAAACTATTCGTCTGATCCTATAGGATCGTGTTGGGCCCCTCTACAAAAATATCTCTCGGTTTTGGCTATCTCGGAGTGGTTTTCCTGTGGTGATGGATTTTTAGTTGATGGAAAAAGCGTCAAATGCAAGCAGTGCAAAGTTGCAAAGTGGTGCAACTTTCATTGTGAAACTCGTGTGACCAAGCAAATTGTTCCAACATGTCCGTATAGGTATTCTTATGCTAGGAATGGTCCTCTTTTGCACCCAAACACGCGGAATCGCTCCAAGCTATGTTCAACCAGATCGATCCCTTAAGTGTCCAAAGTGCTAAATGGTTGCAAACTTCAACATATTGCTACTCGGATAATTTGATGCTTAGAAAATCCTTGTATGATCCTACAGGATTGCGTTGGGACCCTCTACAAAAACTCTCTCAGTTTTGGCTATCTCGGAGTGGTTTTCCCATGTGACCAAGAGGACTATTCCAACAAATCCAAATAGGTATGTTTATGCTAGGAATGGTCCTCTTTCATACCGAAACACACGAAATCACTCTGAGGTACGTTCAACCGGATCGATCCCTTAAGGGTCCAAAGTGCAAAATAGCTGCAAACTTCAACATACTATTAATCAGATACCATGATGCTTAGAAACTTATCATCTGATCCTATAGGATCATGTTGGGCCCTTCTACAAAAACCTCTCTCGATTTTGGCTATCTCAGAGTGGTTTTTCCGTGGTGACGGATTTTCACTTGATGGAAAAAGCGTCAAATGTAAACAGTGCAAAGTTGCAAAGTGCTGCAACTTTCGTTCTGCAACTCGTGTGACCAAGTGGACTATTCCAACGTGTCTGAATAGGTATTTTTATGCTAGGCATGGTCCTCTTTCATACCCAAACATGTAGAATCGCTCCCAGGTATGTTCCACTGGATCGATCCCTTAAGGGTCCAAAGTGCAAAATGGCTGCAAACTTCAACATGCTATTACTCGAATACCGTTATGCTTATTAAATTCTCGTCTAATCCTACAGGATCATGTTGGGCCGCTCTACAAAAATATTTCTCGATTTTGGCTATCTCGGAGTGGTTTTCCCGTGCCGACGGATTTTCATTTGATGGAAAAAGTGTCAAATTCAAGTTGTGCAAAGTTGCAAAGTGGTGCAAATTTCACTCTGCAACTCGTGTGACCAAGCAAACTATTCCAATTTTTCTGAATAGGTATGTTTATGCTAGGCATGGTCCTCTTTTGCACCGAAACACACATAATCACTTTGAGCTATGTTGCACCAGATTGATCCCTTAAGGGTCCAAAGTGCAAAATGGCTGCAAACTTCAACATGCTATTACTCAGATACCATGATGCTTAGAAACTTCTCATCTGATCCAAAAAAATTGCAGGCCCCTCTACAAAAACCTCTCTCGGTTTTTGCTTTCTCGGAGTGGTTTTCCTGTGGTGGAGAATTTTCACTTGATGGAAAAAGTGTCAAATTCAAGCTGTGCAAAGTTGTAAAGTGGTGCAACTTTCGCTCTACAACTCATGTGACCAAGTGGACTATTCCAACACATCCAAATAGGTATGTTTACGCTAGGCATGGTCCTCTTTCACACCGAAACACATGGAATCGCTCTGAGCTACATTCCACCGGATCAATCCATTAAGGGTCCAAAGTGCAAAATGGATACAAACTTCAACATCCTATTACTTGGATACCATGATGCTTAGAAAATTCTTGTTTAATCCTACAAGATCGAGTTGGGCCTCTCTACAAAAAGCTCTCTTGGTTTTGGCTATCTCAGAGTGGTTTTCCCGTGGGGGCGGATTTTCACTTGATGGAAAAAGTGTCAAATGCAAGTAGTGCAAAGTTGTAAGGTGGTGCAACTTTCATTCTACAACTCGTGCGACCAAACGGATTGTTCCAACACATCCAAATAGGTATTTTTATGCTAGGCATGGTCCTCTTTGACACCCAAACATGCCGAATCGCTCCGAGCTACATTCAACCAGATCGATCGCTTAAGGGTCCAAAGTGAAAAAGGGAAGCAAACTTTGACATGCTATTACTCAGAAACCGTGACGCTTACGACCTCTCCGTCTGAGCCTATGAGATCACATTGGGCCCCTCTATAGTGAACTCTCCCAGTTTTGGTTATCTCAGAGTTGTTTTCCCGTGGTGTCCAGTTTCCACTTGATGGAAAAAGTGTCAAATTGAAGCAGTGTAAAGTTGCAAAGTGGTGCAACTTTTATTTTGCAATTCGTGTGACCAAAGTAACTGCTCCAACATGTCCTAATAGGTAGGTTTATGTTAGGCATGGTCCTCTTTCACACCCAGGCTTGATCCCTTATGATGACATGCAAAACAACGGAAAAGAGAAACATATAAACGACGGTTGAGAAGTCTGAGTATTCCACACAAAAAGCATATGATCAATGTTGCCCAATTGGTGTAGGAGCACCTACACATCACCCTCAATCTTTGATTATCTGATGGTGAATAGGTTGTTGTGGGTATTTTCAGCGTGCTTTGTCTTGAATAAGGTTAATTAAGACCATTAGGTATGTTTTAGGGTGATTTTTTGATCTAGTGATAAAAAATGTGAAAATTTCAATCTTCCACTAGAAGTTGTCTTTGTAGCCTTTGAAGGAAAATTTGTGAATTTGTATATGATTGTGCAAGAATGGAGTTTTTTTGATGTAATAAGGCTATTTATAAGCCATTTGTGTTGGTTTATATGTCATTATTTGTAGTCATTAGGTTGGAGGAGTCTAAAGTTGCAAATTTATAAGTTGCTTAAAGCAACAAATTTGAAATGCAACAGTTACTTGTTTTGAAAGTTGGTTTTTAGTTAGTTGAGGGCGTCAATCAGTTAGAAGAGGGTGTAAAAAGCTATGTAAATCCTTGAGAGGCTCTAATGAAGGTTTTTGTTGAACTTTTGGAGAAGATATAATAAGAATTATTTACACTGTTCTCTATTTTTCTAATTTTTGATACAAACTTGTTGATCCCGTAATTGGTTCGGCCTGTAGCTTTCCTGTACGGTCCCAAGGATGAAATGGATTGAAAGAGGGACAAGTTGGATTTATTTTGGTGGTGGTTTGGTGCAAAACCATAAATTAATAGGAGAGTTCTTATCATTTTTTTGTAAATAGTTTGAAACCCTCAAAAACCAGGGTTTTGAGTGAAATTTCGTCATATCTTCCATCTCCACCATGTGCTAAGGCTAGATCTGGGTGGAATGGAAGAGTACCATATATATTTTGATTCCATTTTGGTTTTAGAGAATGGCTTGAAGGTGGGAGAGATATATTTGGCATTCTAGGCCTTGCATCTCTATGTGACAGGCCTGATTTTGTGTAAAATCTTATTTTTGATTGTTTTCATAAGTGTTTTGTGACAAGGTTTCTTGGGAGCATTTGATATGCGTTGGAAAAGGTTTTAAGAAAATTTTTGTGTCTGAGGGGTGTTGGGGTGAGCCAAGGTACTTGATTCCTTGTGTGGAGTAGCCTAATTAGGCCTACCTTGTAGCATTCTGTTTTGGCCTGTCATGGCTTTGTCTTTTGTTGTCAAGAAATGGGCCTTTGAGGACTTGTGGGAATTGGTATAAGATTCATAGAGCTAGTGTCCTTGGTTTGGTTAATTCCTTTTGAGTGGTTCTTGTGTTGGCTATCCTAGTTGGTTAGGTTTCAAGGAATAGGAGGCCTACTTTGGAAGCGATAGGTCAAAGGTGGTTCCCAAGCATAAGGTGAGTTGTGTTGAGTTGGGTTGGTCATGTTGGGAGGTTTCCAAGTCTGCTCCAAGTTCTGGTCATGTCTAGTTTGATATATTCCATGGTTGGGTAGTTGAGTTACTATGTTGAGTCAAGTGAATTTTGGAGTCTTAGTGGGAATATTTGAGAGAAGCTGTGTCAAATCACAACTTGGTTGAGCCACTATGCATCACCAATGGTGATTTTCAATTGGAAGAGTGATTGAGAGCGTGTTGCTTTGTTAAATAGACCTATTTGGGGGTCTAGGACAGCGTTGAGTCCATTTCTTATTTGTATTATAAATTATAACTTGCTTTCTCCCGAGTCCATTTCGTATACAAGAAATAATATTACAAAAATTTGACATATAAATCTTTCGACGTGTTTATATGGTGACGCATCAAGAACATATTGGAATATTTTTATGAATCATTTCATGGAATACCAATTGAAAATGTATTTTTTTCTTTTAGATAAAGTTGTTTAGCATCAATCAATTAATATTCAAGACAAACCATGAAGGACAACAATGATCAATGCTAGGGTTAGCCAATTAATAATTATACACGTGAATAAGTCAACCATGTACATGTGAATAAGGGAAGCATAAGTACTCAAAAACACGTAAGCCTCAAGAAGTATACACACGAATACATAGTATACATAAATTAATACAAAGTATATGCACGAATACAAGGTATACACATGAAAACACGTAAGCAATAAAGTATACATTGGAACACACATAAGTCACAAAGTATACACGTAAGTTGTAAAGTATACAATTGAATACACATAATCATATCTATTAAATCAATTTAGAATGCAAATATGGATAACATCGATAAAAGATATTTGTATTAACCAAATAGCCATGTAGGCATACATCAATATATGTTGATATAAGTATGAAATATATGTAAATAATAGCCATATAGGCTTACGAGAATGTCATATAGGCATACAATGTCAAATATCTCCAATAAAAAGTATGTACAAAACTGCCATGTAGGCATACAACAAAGGGCTCTGGAATCAAAAGTCATTGCTCTCCATGCTTTGAAAATAAATTATTTCCCTTTCCTTTTCGATCGAATGGTGATAAGTCTGTAACTCTTTTTTGCTATGCTCGAGGAGTACTCCTCCTCCTCCTCCTCCTAGGGTTTAGTTCATGGTGAAGTTTTAACTGTTATAATAAGAAGTAAAGACATGAATATATAGAAATTATATTATAAAAAATGATATATTTGAAAAAATAATCACTTACCGCCATCTCATGATCTCTCTCCATGAGGGAAATATTATCATGCCCATGCTTAGGCATGCTCAAGCCCTGTATAAACCATGCAAATAGAAATTAAACTACGTGAATCAATAATGGTTTGATTTTTCACTAACTAATATCTATAACAATGAATGTAAATTGAAATTTACTAATTCTCCGCATACCTCCCCTGTAAGAGCCATCGAGGATTGTAGAGAATATGACACACCAATCTCCATTTCCTCGTCACATTCAGAGGTGTTTCATCTTGCAACATCTAAAAATAAAACAACAAACTATTCAACGTAATCAAGGATGTGCATATAAACTACACAAATCTATTAAGTACAATTCATTAGTTAAACTATTTATTCTATTACCTCTGTGTAGGTTTGAGTAAATCCACTGCCACTGGGAAGTGTTCCCTCAAAACCTCCAATATTAACCTATTCAACATCCAAAATCGCATATTAAAATACCATTCGTAAAAAAATGCTATTAACATGTAATACATTTATAATTATTTACTAGTTACATACCCCAACGATAGGTGTACTGCAGAAATAAGTAGGTGGGGGGCCGGTGTATCCAGTCTCAACACTGTGACCCTAAAATTTTATTAAAATCATAAAACATTTTTAGTTAATCTTGCATTTCAAAATCAAAATTTAATAAATTAAATTCAATGAACATGCTAACTTTTACCTGACTATCAATGCCATATGCCTCATGCAATATGTCAGCTACCCTCTCCATCCCCATAGCTGTAGACGGATCTTGCGTAGCAGCCTCCTGAGTGTCGGTGGGGTCATATGAACAAGTTTCCCTGCAAGATTAACACACATGAGTTCAGAGGCCACCACTCAAAGACTCCCCTGGATGGCACTGTAGAATAGGGCTAGTATGATGGATGACAGTTTGGGTCAAAGTGTTGATCGCCTGCAATGTCTCTACGTCATCACTTTCCTTCATGATGGAAGGCATAACATGTTCATGAAGTGGCCTAGCAAGAGCTCGTCTACCTTACTATGTAGGATCCGACTGTGCACTGGGTCTATCCCGAGCTGAGCCCCAACCTCTCCCTTGAAAATCCCTCATATCAAAATAATTTGGGATTTTGTTCAATATGAACTCACTGTATAGTTTCCTAAGGAAATATTGTGGGACTTCACAATTGTTGCACGATGGGTAATCGAAGACCATGTACCACCTATCATAAAACTGGTCCCTAATTTGTTGGTGGTGACACCAACGAATAGGAAACCTCTTCGCATTGAGGGTAAGATTTTGATTTGTGCGTGGGTTAGTGAATAGTGAGCACAAATCACCTTTTGTAATTTTTAAATCCTTTACATCTTTATATGATAGTTTATTTGCATAATAATCCCTAGCCGCTTGCCTCCTATCTTGTCATCCAATTATTTGTTTGCTAATCGAATCTACATTTGTTAGCATATCTTTCAATGAATTTGCTAGGGTCATTCTTTCTACAGTTGAACCATTTGGATCACTCAACCTATTGATTAAATCCTCAATTTTCTTTTTGTTGTTCTCAATTTCACTCATTAAATTTTGTTGAGTGCTAAGAGGGGGTTGAGTGATTGGTGGAGGAGGTTGTTGTGTTTGATTTTGATCTTGAGGATTTTTTTCTTGAGGATTTGGTTGCTCTTCCTGTTGAGGATCTTGAGGGTTTGCAGGTTGATTTGCATCTCCTAAAAATTCAAATAAATATATATCAAATTCAACCTAAAACTAACAAATTCAACCTAAAACTAACTAATTCAAAACAAAAAGCAAACAATACTTACCTCTCACACCTACTTGTTGTTTTGGTGCCATCGTTGTGAAGAAATAGCAATTGTTGGTGAATAATTTTGCTGAATGACGACTCCTAGAACACGAATGCAAAAAAATAGGGGTCTTGGCCGCAAGGAGAAGAAAAAATAGTCGAAATGAAAATGACAATATTTCACTTTTTTTTTTCTTTTAATAAGCCATAACGTGAGTGCGTTATAATGTGCTTACATTACTAGCTTGTTGTTTTCGAGCCATAATGCGAGCGCGTTATGACTTTTCAATTTTTTTTTTTGAATATGGCCACGAAATGGCTACCCATTTCCATACACTCGCCCATACGATAAAACCTAAAAGTTTTCCACTATCTACACCAAAAAAACACTTCTTTGGGTTCAATATCATGTTGTTTTTTCGCATTCACTCTAAGATTCTATGAAGAATATTTACATGATCTTATCGAGTTAAGGATTTAGCTAAAATGTCATCAACATATTCCTTCAAAATATTATGTATGTAGTCATGAAATATCAATGTCATAGGTTGTTGATATGTTGTGCCTGCATTTTTTAATCCAAAAAGAATGACCACCCAACAATAGGTTCCCCAAACGGTGGTGAAAGATGTCTTGTATTGGTCTTGAGAGTTAATAAAGATCTAATTATATCCGAAAAATCCATCCATGAATGACAAAAAATCATGTCCTGCGATGGACTCTACTATCATATTGATACTAGGAAGGGGAAAGTCATCTTTTAAATATACTTTATTCAAATCTCTAAAATTAGTACACATCCTAATACGATTCCTAGTTTTCGCCACTACGATAATTCCTGACATATCCGAGTAAGTCCAAGCAAAGAGTTTAGGAAAGTCATGAAGTAAGGCTACATGATCCTCTTGTTAATCTTCATCAAGACACTTCCCTACTTGAGTTATTCTCTCCTCATTGTTGATATCCATTGGTATATTGATTGTATCTCCCAAAGGAAGTGCATTTGGTTTTGATATTTTAACATTGTACTCCTCTTTGTCTTTGATACTCCCATTTCTCCCATTGTATTCATCAACATGTTGAGTACTAACCAATGCACATGTGATCCATTTTTTGGTAAAAGGTGGGAATGATTTATCATAGACTCCTAGCATTTATTTTAGATCTTCATCATCCTCAAAGTATTCCAAAGATTCATCGGAATTTATATCGAGCAATTCAGGATGATTCAAGGTGAGAGTAGGTTTGCTAGAGTTACATATGATAGTGTTGATGTTGAGTGAAGGCCGGATTGTTGTTTATGTTATCTTAGAAGGGAAATATCCCCAACCACTTTTTGTTTCTTGTGTCTTAGGTTCTATAGGAATACAAGTTCCTTGCTCTTTTTTCCACATCCTTTTCCATTATACCCAAGTTGTTTCATAAGCTCATAACCTCTCCCATAAAGTCTTTCCATTTCTTTCATTTTTGGTGGTTGTTGATAATCTATCTCATCAAATTTCATTGTATAAATTGTGTCTTCATCCAAAGTAGATGAGGTAGGTGATTGGGAGATATCCTTTGAATTTTGCGTTGACATTACCATTGGTTGATTTTGATTTTCGATGTATTTTGTCATTATTTTATATTCTCCCATGAATGTCGGTGTGAAATCCAAGGATCCCCAATCATCTTTCAACAAATTTGTAAGTTCATCAATATTTGTTTCGTGTTATTTTTCTTCTTCTATTGCGGCTTGCGGTGTATAGGATTCTAATGCTTCCGAAGGATTCCGTCGTTCTCTTTTGGCCATCAAACAACTTTCAGGTTCGAGATCAACTTTTAATGTGTAGACTTTATTTTTATAGACATACTTCAGGATACGATGTAGAGTGGAAGGCACACCATTCATTTCATGAATCCACAGTCTCCCTAAAAGGATATTATAAGAAATATCATTAGGCATAACATGGACTAGAGTTTGTAATGTTACTTCCCCAATTCTGATAGGTAATGTGATGACTCTGAGTGATTGTTTTCCTATGTTGTCAAATCCTCGAATAGATAAAGAATCATGTTTAATATCATTCTTACTCATTCTAAGTCTTTTCAAAAGGCTTAGACTACACACATTCAAGGCCGAACCATTGTCAACAAAAGTTCGTTTTATCACAATTTTGTTGATGAAGACTATTATGTTGAAAGCTTCATACTTATTTTGAATTTCCAAGGGAGGTAGCTCACTTTGGTAAAAGAATATGTCCAAGTTCATTTTTTTCATCTGTTGGATGAGTGCTGCTACATCGTTTGAACTAGTGTTAGAAGGTATCATAACTTTTTGCAAGGCCTCTTGAAGTATGCTATGATAACTAGGTGATACTTGAAGTAGTTCCCATATAGAAATACTAGCAGGAGTATTCTTAAGGTGTTCAACAAGCTTATATTCATTTCCATTGTTTGTCATCAAATGAGGAGCACTAGGAAAAATAAGATTAGGCAATGGTAATGAAACATAAGGTGTTTGTTGTTTCCTATTGTTCCTTGTATTGTAAGTATGCACAACTGTATTATGATTCTTTTGTTGTGAAGCATTACCATCGTTAGATGAAGTCTTGTTTATCAGTGGTTCAAGGATGAGCATAGGCTTGTTTTGAACTTGTGGTTTTTGTGAAGGGGGATTGTAATGATATAAAATGTTCTACAAGATAAACAAATGATTAGTTGTACCTACAAGTTAATAACATATCAAACAATAGAATGCAAAGGAATAATAAATAAATGGAGGAAAACTGAAAAGGTCTCACCCATTTAGTATTCCATGGTTGACTTAGTATTCCATGGTTGAATTCCATTGCACCTCCTCAAGCTTTGGAATGTTGGATGCCCTCAAATTTGTGTGTGAGAAACTCTATATGCCTAGCCTCAACAAAGCTTTTGAAGGATTTTAAAAATAAACTATTGTGCAACTAGTAATTCAACCCTAGCAAGCAAATAGTAAATAAAAGCCTAAAATGTGAGAATGCTTATAATAAAAGTAGATTAAGCAAATGATCATGGATCCAAAAATGAGATCAAGATTGTCATTTTATAGAAAATACAATCTTGAGCGGATGGACAAGATGAGAGATTGAGGAATGCCCTAAAATCAAAGGTCAAGATTCAATAAGGCAACTCTCAATTAGTGTTAGGGCAAAATACCCATATGTGTGAATAAGATTTAAAAATGAATTAAATCAAGACTGAATGTGACAGTTGAGATGAAATTAGTAAAAATCAGAAGACAAGAGGATGGGTTTTTAGAAAATCAGTAAATTACTTGATTTGTAGAAGAATAATTCTATTTTGAATTAAATTAATTCAAAATATGGATTTTGTGAGATAATAAGTAATTGATTTTTGAAATTAATTACTAAATGAAGAATCGGTTAAGTATGTGAGATATTTTTAAATGATTTGTTTTATTTAAAAATATATAAGTGTCACATATAGTAATTAAATAATTACAAATAATTATTTAATTTGGGAGAAATGGTTAATTAATTGAATAAATTAGCAAATCTATTTAATTAAGAGGATTTAGGAATTAGTGACACATTAAATAAATATATTTTAAATATATTCATTTAATAATCAGGAGGATATTTATGATAAGGACTAATTAAATAAATAAGATTTTATTTAATTGTAAGAAGACTTTGATAATTAGTGACATATTAGATAAACAAATAAGATTTATTTATTTAATAATCATGAAGAATGAGAGATTATGAATTAATTAAATAATTATGAATTATTTAATTAATAGTTGAATGTAGGTTAGAAACATAATTAAAATGTCATAATTATGTTAGGACGAAAGGTGGTAAAATAGTGCTTGTAGGTCTTGGTCATTTTTATGTGTCTACATTTGCCCCTCTTTGTCATAATGCAGCTTGTCGCATTGTGGCAAAGAAAACAAGTCCAAAATATGCCCCAGTGAAGGTATGGAGTGCCTATGCCCCCTCGGGAAAATTTTCGAATTTCGACCCAGGGTCAGAAAAAATTTGGAAAATATCCCGACTAACTCAAATAATGACCAAAAAAGTAACGGCACAAACAGTTTCGAAAACGGAGGATGTTAAGCTAGCCAAAATGTTGGTCAAAGGTGGTCAAATGAGCCTCCAGTAGGACCTACTAGGTCAAAACCCTAATTTTCAGCCTATAAATAGGTTGAAAAGGTCAATCCAAATGTCATTTTCTCATTTGTCATATAGAAACTTTAGAAACTAGACCTCTGAGACACGATGGTGATTCTGACAACAACGCATCGTGGATATCGCGTGCACACATTTCAACGACCCGAGGGAGCAGAGGCACCGGTAAGTACCCTATCCCACTTGTCAAATTTTAATTTTAATGCATTTATTAGGGCTTAATGGGGGGTAAACAAATGCGGTGCGATGCAAATGCTATCACAAAAGCCACAAACGCCTTCGCATTCACCGCATTTGATTGCATCGCGATGCAAGTATGATGGGTAGCTAGGATTTTTGTGTGATTGCGCAATCGCAAGTCTAAATGACACAATCGACAGATTGCGATGCAATTGATGTTTTTGCGATGCATTTGCCATTTTGTAGCGTAATTGACAAGTCAAACGATGCATTTGTTGTTAGATCGCACATTTTCTATCTATAATGACACATTCATTGTTAGATTGCGCATTTGTGGGTCCGAATGACGCATTTGACATATTGTAACGCATTTGTCATGTGTAGAGCCACAATTGATTGGTTGTGACACATTTGTGGTCAACATAATGAAATTGAAGTTGACCAAACTTGACTTTTGTTGACCTTGTGTCGAGATTAACTTTTATGTACCCTTGACTTGCCAGTAGTAGTAAAATTTCCATAATGTTGCTCAATATGTGCTAATCCCTGGCCTTTGCTTGTGTAGAGTTGGCTTGTGCCCATTTATACCTGGGAGTTCTGACCAGCGACCTATGCTTTCAGAGATCGTCTTAGTGATAGACAGAGACAATGGTTGATGGCCTTAGGCTTGTACCATGTTACCTACATGCCCGTTATTCGGGCAAACAAAGGTTTGCTGACAACCCTTTGTGAGAGGTGGCATTCTAAGACCTACTCATTCCACCTGCCTACTAGAGAGGTGATAGTGACTTTGGAGGAAGCGTATCGTATTCTTCGGATTCTGATTAGTAGAGAGAGGGTGGTCTATGATCCACACCGAGGGTGACATGCCCTATCAAAGATGTATGAGGGTGTCGATGGTGCGCAGTTGGCCATGGATGGTTATGAGATCGATTGGGATGTCTTAGCCGACCGGTTTCCTAGGTTTGACACCATGCTCATGACCTTGATCGTCGGATTGCTGATCCCAAATCGTCGTGGTCACGGGTTTCCCATTGGATGGGGGGATGTTCTCGTTCGCATGCGAGGACAAAGGACTATTTTCGCTTGGGGGCCATGCTTGTTGTCCATGCTATATCACCAGTTACACGAGGTTGTCTATCACCAAGGGCATAGTATCAACTGTGGCACTACTCTTCTGATGATCTGGGTATGGGAGCGTATTCTCGTGTTTCGAACAACGATGCAGATTCAGTAGCTAGGTGATGGGATGCCGTACGTTTACTTATATGCAGGATCGGTGAGTTAGACTCGTGTGGGAGACACCAGGTACTGGCGTCATTGTATTGATACGATGATCAGCTTTGTCTAGAGACCCTACAGAGATTGTGGGTAGTGGTCAGATGAGGACGGCCACTTATCATTTTGCAGACAATTCAGGTACTTGATTGGCTGCATAATTTAGACCCAGCGGATCATCAAGATGTACCTGCCCCAACGGGTACTACGATAGTTTGGGGAACAACAGGTTGTGCCAGTAGGCATGGTAGAGTATGCTCGGTCCTCTAGGGAGACCATGTGGGGTTCGCCAATATCAGTTACAGTAGCAGAGCAGTAGGTTGACAGCTTGGTGGCAATTCAGTGGGTATGGAGAGGGGGTCCAGCAGATCCAGGGATGTCTGCTGAGTTTTACACCTAGTGGAAGGTTCACAGGCCCATCCCATTGATAGATCCGGATGGTCCACCACTGATAGATCGTAGATTAGTCATTCCATGGATACTGCAGAGAGGTCGGGGTGGCAGAGATGGAGGGAGAGATGGAAAAGGTGCCAGGGGGAGAGATGGAGGCAGGGTCGGAGGTCGATATGGGGGAGATGGAGGAGGTGGAGGAGACGAAGGAGGTGGAGGAGATGGAGGAGGTGGGGGAGATGGTAGGGGTGCCAGGAGGAGGAGAGATGACCAAGGGCGGAGGCAGCCCAGGAGAGTCAGGCAAAGAGTGGGTGGTGTACCATTATCACCCATTCAGGAGGAGGGGGAGGAGAGAGAGTCAGAGGCGAGGGCCGAGGAGGTCAGAGGGGGCGAGGAGGAGGTGGAGGTGGTGGTTGAGGAGGAGGCGGAGGTGGTGGTTGAGGAGGAGGTGGAGATGGTGGTTGAGGAGGAGGTGGAGGTGGAGGTGGTGGCAGAGGAGCAAGTAGAGGAGGATCCACTTATTGGGGGACACCTTCTTGACATAGATGTGGAGGAGGTCCGGGCCGAGGGGGAGAGAGATGAGGAAGATGAGGACGAGGACGAGGAAAATCAGTGGCTGCGGGAGCGCATGATCTTTGGGGATGATGAGGGTGACAGGTCACTCATTTTGCCTGCGAATGCTACTATTGATCAATGGATTGCAGACTTATAGAGCAGACTCGATGTGGCCTTGTCTCAGAACAAGGCCTTAGCAGTAGCGTTAGAGGTCACTCGAGTGGAGAGAGATTAGGAGGTTCTCTGATGGCAAAAGTTAGAGCAGTGGGTGATCGAGTTTGCAGAGTTATGCTCTAGACTGATAGGGGATATGGCTCGGGAGTTAGCCAGGATGTCAAAGAGCAGGGGTCGATACAGAGTATTATATGAGCAGGCTATTCCACCAGATAGATGGGACCCAGGGTTGTCCCGTTCCTACACCAGGATAGGTAGCGAAAGTCGGACACATAGCAGTAGGTCTCATAGCAGTAGTCACACTAGTGCTGGAGGGTCTACTACATCAGGGAAGTCATCAGGCCACAGATCTCATAGCTCTCATAGGCATTCATCAGGTCACAATCAAAGGTTAGAGCATGGACATAGATCAGAGCATGGGCACAGATCAGTGTCGTCAGGACACCAGGCAGAGCAGAGTCAGCCTCCTGTTACTGATCCCACGAGATCCCAGAGTGAGACATCAGAGAGGACACCTATTCAAGTCACATTCCACTTGATGGATCAGTCATAGTTACCTTGCAGTTCACCTCCACGGGATGGAGGAGGGCCATCTTAGGACTTGCTTTTAGACACATGTATATTTTGATATTCGAGCCTGTGAGCTCTATTTTTGGGATATCATACGACTCTATCCTATGACATAACATTTTTTTGAGATTATATATATGCGATGCGGTTTTGATGTGGCCTATATGATGCAATGTGTTATGGTATTCTAATGCTTTTATGAGATGCTTATGTGATGCTTTTATGATGCTATGAGATATTATGCTTATGTTTATGAATGCAATTATGGATGTGGTTATGTATGCATTGTGTAATGTGATGATGATGTGGTTCCTATATGTTAATGCAAATGTTTATTTATGATGATTATGTGGTGATGCCAATGATGGTTTTATGAATGGATGCAAATGATAACGTTTATGCAATGTGAATTATGGTATTTGATTTATGTAGATGTGAATATGAAATGATCATGCCATTATGTATGCAACTTTATTTTTGTGTGTCACAGGATATCATCAAAGAACCATAGAAGAGAAGATGAAGATGGATGTTAGTGCAAAGAAAGATATGCATGTTAGTGCAGAAATTAAAAATCCTTCAAAGCTTTGCTATAGTTGTTGCTCTTTAATCATCATTGGGTGAAAATGTCATGATGGTCGACAAACACTATGATATGACATAGATCAATAGTGTGCAAGGTCAAACCATCACGTAGATCAACAGTCACAGACAAGGATGATCATGACTCATGCAAGGAACAAAATTGCCCCTAGTCACTTTATCATGACCAACCACCAAAAAAACCAAACCAATCATGAGACGTCGCTGCTTCTCTAAATCTTGATGATAGGACATCCTTAAGAAACTAGCCACATGATAGTAAAGACAGATAGTAAAATCATCATACTATGTCATTGCTTCTCTAAATCTTGAAGTCAAGACATCATGGAGAAACTAACAGTAGAGTGATAAGAAGACAAGGATAATCATCATGATATGTCGTGGTTCCTAGGACATAAGGAACTAATATCATGATAATCATCAAAAGATAGAAAAAAGTTTGCCAAGTGTTTGCCAAGTGTTTTAATTTCAGGTGTTGTTTTAAATGTCGAGTGATATCAAATTCAAGAAGGACACATCTTGAATGACGTTGATATCTAGGAGATCGATTCGCAGAGTTAGGAGAATCCATCAAAATTCCAGATGATGATGACAATGCTTAGGAAGGACACATCCAAAAGCATAAAGAAGTTGACGAGAGTCACTCTTCAGAAGGACACATCTGAAGAAGAACCCAAAGTCTTTGCCATGATAAATTGTTTTGATAGGATTTTGACTACATGTCATTGCTGACATGCTGAATTGACTAAAAGTGTTTCACGAAATAGATTGCTGATAGATTGATAATTCAAGATTGACATAAGAGTTGCTTGATTCGAAGATAGCTTGACGTGTGTTAAAATTCGCTTGATTCGAAGATAGTTTGACATGTGTGAAAATGTTGTGCCATGAACCCTAATGGACTGATCTAGTGTGGCCTCGGGGGTCCATCGATTGATGGCCTTGCCTACGTCGTGCACTCAAAGACCTCGTAGTTCGACATGACCAATGATGTTGTCTGAAGGACAGAAGTCTGAATCATGATTTATTTTGCGACAAACCTAGAAGGACTAACCTAATGTCTCGGGGATTCAAAGATGAATCTTGCCTACGTAGCATATGCGCAGAGACAACGTAGTTCAGACATGGACAAAAGATTGATTGACATGATCGATTGAATTGATCAGATTGACTTTGATTTTGGATTTTGGATTTTGACATTGATTTGGATGTTTTTGTATTTTCTCAGGACATTTTTCAATTTTTAGGTCTTTTTTCAGGACTTTTTCAAATTTTTAGGATTTTTCAGGACTTTTTCAGATTTTTAGGATTTTTTCAGGGCTTTTTAAGAATGCAGGATCATGTGTGGTACCCACTGTAGTTGCATGATAAAGGTCTTGCCCCCAGATAGGTCGGGGAATACCCAAGTTCAATGATATGGATATAGGTAGACGCAAGGCAAAGGCAAGGATATGCAAGGAATGATGTCCACCAAATGTTAACCATGGTCGGAATTGACAGGACTTCGGACGAATGTTGTGAATGTGTCAGGCCTTTGTGACTATGACAATTGGATAAAGGTCGATTTGAGTGACAATAGATGGCGAAGCAAAGATCGACTACGCATGGCGACTGTTTGCCAGGTTTTCACCATGGTACTTATACAAAGTGGTTGTTTGCCAAGTTTTCACTATTGGATGAATTCATTTCTTTTTACTATTTTTTCCATTTTTCGATTTTTATTTTATTTTATTTTTTGTGTCACCAAGATGCCTGTTTTCCAGGTTTTCATCAAGGGACGATTTTTTCTTTTTTTTTTGTATTTTGTAGGTTTTTAGCCCAGCTCTCTGATGCTATGTGTAGAACTTTCTTAGATGTAAACTGTTGATAGGTTCTGTCAGTTGTTCTCCATCAGGTGTGGCCAACTGATAAGCTCTGGAACCAAATACGATAGTAATGATATAAGGACCAAGCCAATTAGCCTCAAACTTACTAGGCTTTTCATGGTTCACTTGATTTCTGGGGTTCTGCATGAGAACCAAGTCACCAATTTCAAACTTTCTCACCATTACTCTTTTGTTGTAACTTCGACAGAGACGATTTTGATATGCCTGTAAATGATTTAAGGCATTTTGTCATCTTTCTTGTAATATTTCTAGCTCATGGAGGCAAGTATGTCTGTACTCTTCATCATCAATCATTCCTTTCAAAGAAACTCGGAGATAAGGAATTTCGACCTTGATGGGTAATATGACCTCAAATTCGTAGACTAGGGAAAATGGAGTGGCTCCAGTAGGGGTACAAATGTTGGTATGATAGGCCCATAAAGCAAGATTGAGTTATAGGTGCCAATCTCGGCTAGCGTCGTTGATGGTCTTCTTCAGAATGCGAAGGATTTTTTTATTTGACGCCTCAGCTTGGCCGTTACCTTGTGGGTAGTATGGGGTGGAAAAATGGTGTTGGATGTGGAATCGCTCACAGAGTTCACGAACGTCCTAATTTTTGAATGGACTACCATTATCTGTGATGATGGATTGTGGGACACCATACCGACAAATGATGTAATTCAGGATAAATTTGGATATTTGTTTATCGGTGATGTAAGTGAGAGGGATGACTTCAATCCACTTAGTAAAATACTTAGTGGTGATGATTATGAATTTATGGCCATTAGACAAGGATGGTGGATCTTACCCATGAGGTCAAGTCCCCATTGTGCAAAAGGCCATGGAGAAGTGATTGGTCTTAATTCCTATGCTGGTGCATGAATCAGATCACTATGCACCTGGCATTTTCAACATGTTCTGACAAAATGAAGAGCATCTTTTTCCAATGTCGGCCAGTAGTACCCAAGTCTAGTGACATTCCTAGCTAAGGTTGGACCACTCGAATGAGATCTGCATATACCCTCATGTACTTCTTGTAAAGTCGTTTGGGCTTCATCAGTGTCGAGATAGCAAAGAAGGGTGTTGTCAAAGCCATAGCGGTATAAGGTGTCACTGATGATGGTATGTCTAGCCGCTTTTTGGATAAAGGATTTTCTTTGGTTGTTGGACAGGTTGGGTGGGAGGGTTTGGGATTTAAGATAGACATATATGTCCTGATACCAAGGCAAACTGGGACCAACAATTTCACACACCATTTCTGACTTTGGAATATCGTATGCAGGCATCAACAACTATTCCACTAAGAATTCAAATTGTGACACATTCTTAGGGATGTCTAGGAGAGATCCAATGGTAGCCATTGCATTGGTTGCTTTATTCTCTGTCCTTGGGATTTGTTCAAATGCTATCATTTTGAAATACATCAGGAAACTATCCACCATTCTTTTGTAGGGAAGCAACTTCTCATCCTTTGTGTCATAGTCATCATTCACTTGATTGATGACCAATTGAGAATCCCCGACTATGAGCAATGTCTGAATTTTCCATTTAATTGCTATTTTGAGACCTGTGACCAATGCCTCGTATTCTACAATAATATTTGTACAAGGGAAGGCAATCTAAAATGATTTAGGAATTGAACCCCCTTGTGGTGTGATAAATAATATGCCAGCTCCTGAGTTGTGACCAGTGTGGGACCCATCAAAGTATAGTTTCCATGGTAGAGCTGGTTCTGCGTGAAAAATAGACTCATCAGGAAAATCAGTTATTAGTGGATGAGTGGCCTGGATTGGTGCATCAGCTAGTTGATACACTATTACTTGGCCTTTTATAGCCTTGCACTCCACATACTGTATGTCATATTCACCTAATATCATGACCCATTTTGCCAAACGGCCTGTCAATGCTGCTCGACTCAGAAGATATTTTAATGGGTCAATCTTTGCTACTAAATGTGTTTGATGGCTTAGCATATAATGTCTTAATTTTTGTGC
The DNA here is from genome assembly GCA_007115665.2 of Sequoiadendron giganteum. Classification (NCBI taxonomy): domain Eukaryota; kingdom Viridiplantae; phylum Streptophyta; class Pinopsida; order Cupressales; family Cupressaceae; genus Sequoiadendron; species Sequoiadendron giganteum. Next base: position 439,151,450 of record CM021101.1, on the reverse strand, counting down.
TGCGAAGACAACTGCAAGGCATGCCATTTCAATAGTTGTGTAGTTGAGCTCATATCCAATTAGTGTGCAACTGATATAATATATGGCTCTTTCTTTTTCTTCATGGTCATTTTGCGCCAATAATGCCCCCAATGCATTTATCGTTGCAGAGACATACGAGATCAATGGTTTTCCCTCAATAGGTAGCATCAACACTGGTGGTGTCGATAGATATTCTTTTATTTGGTCAAAGGCTATGTTGCACTTATCTGTCCATAAAAAAGGAATGCTTTTGCATAGTAGATATTGGAATGGTTGACACTTGTCTGGCAACTGTGCAATGAAGCAGTGAATAGACTGCAATCTGCCCTAAAGTGTGCGCAACTCACTGATTCCCTTTGGTGGAGGCATGTCCAAAATTGCTTTTACTTTTATGGGATCGACCTCAATGCCTCATCTTGAAACTATGTATCCTAGCAGCTTGCCTAAAGTGACTCCAAAAACACTTTTCTTTGGGTTCAAATGAACCTTGTAATCCTCAAGCCGTTTGAAAATTTTATCCAAGACTTTGAGATGTTCCTTCCCTGTCAAAGATTTTGCTAATAGGTCATCCACATAATCTTCCATTACAATATGCATCATGTCATGGAAGATTGTTGTCATAGCCCTCTGGTACGTAGCACTTGCATTCTTTAGGCGAAAAGGCGTGACATTCCAACAGTATGTTCCCCAAGGGCAAGTGAATGCTATTTTATGTTGAGCTTATGTTGCAATTCTGATTTGGTTGTAGCCTGAGAAACCATCCATGAGAGATAGCATTTCATACCCTGCCGTGAGGTCAACAATCATGTCTATGTTTGGTAAGGGGAAGTCATCCTTTGGGCAAGACTTATTCAAATCTTTGAAATCCGTGCAAATACAATTTTTTCCATTTGGCTTTGTAACAGGAACAATATTGGATATCCAATCAGCATAGTCTATTGACCTTATGAACTCAGCATCCAGTAATTTCTTTAGTTTAGCCTTGACAAGTAGTGCAATTTGTGGATGCATTTTGCGTAGCTTTTGTTTGATTGGCTTGATTCCGGGGATTAAAGAAAGATGATGTAAAACCAATTCTGGATCCAAGCCTAGCATGTCAGCATATGACCATGCAAAGTTAATTTTCCTATCTGTGAAGAATTGTGTAAATTCAGGTTTTTCTTTGTCTGACAATGATGCAGCCAAGAGAATCATTTTGGGATTCTCTGGTGTGGCTATGTTAACTTCTGTTATGTCCTCAATGAGCATAGCTGATTTTTCCTGTGTTACGAGGAGAAAGTCCAATCCTCCATCCTTAGGCACCTCAGAGAGGTTTTTACCTTTGGATACGTCCTTTGTTTTTACTATTTTATTGTCAGAAGGTGCCTTGCAGTTTTCACCTAAAGACATTTCTTTTTCTTTTTTATTCTTTGTATTTTTGTGACCGGAGGATTGCATAGTCCCCAAAGTAAGTTACACAATCTAGATCAATGGAGATCCCTGTTTTGTGATCCCCCCATGGAATACCTTCTCTTAGTCCCATGAATTTTGTGATCGCCTCATTGTTCTGAAATATGTCCATCACCGGTGGATCTTGTTGGTCCCAGTCGATCAATTGTGGGTAAACAAGGGAGATTCCATCGTCAGTGTTGGTAAAGGATGGGGAAGATGCGAAAAGTGTGCAAATTGATGCCTCAAGTGTAAAGGAAAAGTTATCAATTTCCACTTCCGTGTCTGATGCAATGGATGGTCCATACTCCGAGTCAGATGAATCGAATTCAAAATCATAATATGGGATAAAATTATCAACATCGTGACTAGTGGTTGGCATTTCAGAAGTATGGATAGTGGGCTTAGGTAGGTTAGGCTCATGGGTGGGCTCAGAGATGGGGTGGGATGATTTAGGTATTGCTAATGACACTTTGTGTTCTTCTGGATTCCAAGGAATGCTTACCCATTTCTTATTTTTAGAATGTCGGTCAATAGGGTCAATGTTATATTCCTGTCAGAATCTTTCTTCAAATGAGAGTTGGCCAGGTTCCAAGAATAGTTCGTCAATGTCATAGTGGCCTAGGGTTTTGTCAGATCCCCATTCCCATTCATTAGAGTCTATTTTGGTTAGGGATTCTTTGCTTGTCTCGAAACTTTCTATTGTCGTTACGTCCTTACTTGAAAATTCATAGATACATTGATCGTCAGTTCTGAGTTGATCGAACCCTAGCCCTATGTACTTTGGTCTTGCAATCATGATAATAGGTTCCCTTCTTCCGTTGTTGTTCTTTCCAAGGCCGCTTGTGCCGTCAAAACCTAGTGCTTTGCATATCTCATATCCTTTTCCATATAGATGCACTAGTAGTGGAGGTAACTCCTTTGGGTCTTTATAGATCCAGTTAGTTAGGTCGTCGATGACTTCATTACCCATGTCGCCCCACAGTGTGAAAACACTTTTTGGTGGAACTTTGAAAGTTGTTTTGGGCTCAATTGCAAAACATGGTCTACCATAGACTTTAGGTGGCTTCGGTATTGTGGTGATACAGTAAGCCGTATTCAATTTGAACTCTCCACAACCAAGGTCCTGGAACTGAAGGTCTTTACTTGGGATGGAGGCTGATGAAGATGATGTGGTAGAAGGTGATGAAATGGATGATTTTGTGAGTGTTGATGGGTCAACGTATTTGGATGAGGTGGAAGATGAGGCTTCCTAATTGATGGGTACCTAGTGCTCAGCAGTAGCTCGCAAGTTGGTACATTATTGAAATGGATTGGGATCTCTGGGGATAGTGATCTCAATTCCATCAAAAGGGAATTTCAGGAATTAGTGGTAAGTGGATGGAATAGCCTTTAGAGCATGAATCCAAGGGCGACCAAGTAAGATATTATAGTGTATGTCACGATCCAGGACCTGGCATGTGGTATCTATGATAACTGGTCTTACTCGGAGTGGAATTGTAATAACGCCTTTAGAAGCGCGTTCTTCATCATCGTATGCCTTGATGATGATGCTTTTGCTAGCATCTACACATGCCTCAGAGAAACCAAGAGCTTTGACCAATTTTAGAGAGTAGATGTTCAATCCTGCTCTGCCATCTACTAGGACTCGTCTAACTTTATGCTTCTGGATAAAGACTTCAATGTGAAGGGCATCGTTATGCGATGGTTTGGGTGAGGAATAGTCGTTGTCTGAAAAGGTGATGTGGTGAGGTGAATTCAGGTATTTGACCATAGTCTCAAAGTGGTTGACATCGATGTTGGTTGGGACAGATGACTCTTGTAGTACTTTATCGAGGATGGCCTTATGCGTGGGTGAAATACAGAGCAGTTCGAGAATGGATATTTGAGCAGGTGTTTTATTTAACTGCTCAACAATGTTGAACTCTGGTTTTGGGTTGGACTGTCTGGCGGATGGACTAGGTATGGTGATTTTTGGTTGACGGGCAGAAGGACCTAGGATAGTGACCTTGCCTTTACGCGTAGTCACATTGCATTCTGGGGCTCTTTTAATGTTGATGGTATTAATAGATTCATCTTCATTAGCAACGTGAAGATTAATAATAGTACCATTGGGATAACTGTATGCAGGATGAGTAGTATTATAGGCCGGATGGATGTGGTTGGCTTGATTGTTGGTATGCTTTGTGCCAGACGAGGAAGCTTTACCATGATCCTACAATGGGTTTTTGTGTATGGTATGATCTACATTAGATGTAAAAGATTGACCACCCAACTCAATGGTGGGGTTCTCTATGAGGTCTTGCACCAGATTTCGCAATTGGCGACAAGAGGAAGTTTTGTGCCCTTTGGCACAGTGGTAATCATAGAATGAACTATCATCCCACCATGAAGGCTTGAATTGACTAGGGTCATACGGTTTTGGCTCTTCCAGCATTATGACGCCATTTTGAAGAAGTTTCTTCAAGACAGTTTCAATAGGTTCACCCAAAGGGATGTATGTGCACTTTTGGAACTGTCGTGGTTGACACAACTGCCTTTGATTAGATTGCACATGATTGTTTTAGATAGCATTGGTAGTTGGTGTTAGTGTAGTTACAGGTGCATTTTGATTTTGTACTCCTTTGATTGTGAGTACATGACCTGTTGCATTGACGGTTTTTGCATCAACTACACCATCATTTGTGATGTGCTTGTTCTTAACCCAGTATTTTTTTTTGTCGTTTGAGCTACTTGGGTTATTATTGGTGGTGGTGTTGATGGTTTTGCCACCATATTTTAATTCACCTTTAGCAATCAAGGATTTCTCAAGTTGAACACCCTTTTCAACAAGGTCAACAAAAGTGGTGGAACAATGGACTTGTAGGCCATATCTGAGCGGTCCTAGGAGAGTTTGAACAAACATGGTAACTTTCTCCTTTTCAGGTATTTCTACCAAACATCTACTTGCTAAGGTTCTCCATCTTTGGAAGAATGGAATGAAAGTCTCTCCTGCATCCTCTTGGGTAAGTATTCATAAGGAGGCAATGTCGATATCCGTGTCAATGTTGTAAGCATATTTTTTGACAAACTTGTTTGCCAATTCGTCCCATGTTTTTATTCCCTTAGGAAAAAGCGAGAACCATTCTAGTGCATGACCTAAAAGACTTCTAGAAAAAAGTCTCATGAGATAAGTTTGCTCATATGCAATGTCCATACAACTAGTAGTGAATTCTCTTATGTGTTCAATGGGGTTTATTTTGCCTTTGTACTTGGGAAAATGGGGTACCACATATCCATGAGGAAAGGGTGGCATATACAAGGTTGTGTCAAATGGATATGGACACAAGTCATGCGACAAGTATGACTTTTTATTGGATTGTTGCAAGGTCTCCACTTGTGTTTGAAGAGCAACGAGTTGTTGTGTGAGTGCTTCCACCATGGGATGGTTGGTCGCATTACCTATGTTGGCGATAGGGGCAGCTTGAGTCCCCAACTGTTGTGATGAGATGTGTTGATTTGGAATGGGTTGCCGGTCAGAAAATGAGTGTTTTGATTATGTAGTTGTTGGAAATGAGTGTTTTGATGAGGGATGTGCTGCTACGTATGGACTTGAGAAGCATAAGTGGGGATGTGATATCCTGCCATGTTGGACTGAATTTGAGGACCTTGCTGAGTTTGATTTTGTTGATGTCCAAATGGAGTGAAGGATTGATGGCTTTGTTGATTTTGAGCTTGTTGATGCCCAAATGGAGTGAAGGATTGAGTGCCTTGATTGCCTTGCCCAAGTGAAATTTTTTGGCCATGAGGAATGTTGGTATTTTGGGCCACAGGAATTTTGGTATTAGCCTATGAGGAAGTGGGTTGAGTGCCTTGAATGAAAAATCTTCGTTTGTTTCTCCCAAAAGGGTTGGATGAGTTGGTTGCTATGGCACTTGAGGAACCCAATAACAAGTTTGCTGATGTACTCATGGAACTAGATGAAGTTCCAAAGAGGTTTGATGTGGTTGCACCCATTGTTTGTGAAGGGATGGTGGATGTTTGTTGGGGGCTGGATTGTGATGTGGTGTTGGTTTGGAAAGATGATCCCCCAATAGATGTTGTGTTGGTTGTGGTGGCTGCATTAGTTGTGGTGGTAGCTTGACCAAGGGAGGTAGCATTGATTGTGTTGATGACATTTTGTGAAGAGGCTCCCATGGAAGAATTGTGTGATGGTGAAGTGGGAGAAGTTGCTCTAAGAGTGTTAAGATCAAATCCCTTTGGTAACTTAGCCCCTTGGTCAAGGAGCATAGCTAGGAATCTAGAAGAGTTATTTAAGACCATTTCTTCCACAAAAGAGGCTACTTCTGGGTTTTGGGCAGCAGCTTGTATGTCTTCTTCAAAGATATCACCATTTTGATCTCGTCTGATAAATGGTTCAAAAAGATGTGATGGAGATGATGGGATGTTCATCTCACTAAAAGGATTGAATTTGGAATTTTCCATGTCAAAACAAGGATTGTTCGTGGCATTAGGAAATGAGTCCATGCCCGTTGTGAACTCAAGAAAGTTGGTGTCTTGTCTAAAAGGATCCACGAGTCTTTTCTTTTTTTGTAATCTAGTTTCAACCATACAAAGTTTTGGTCAACTTGGGATGATGGAGAGAATGATCTAAGTATGAGACTATGTTTTTGGTTTCTTTTTGGATTTTGAAAGGATGCTATGAAATGCAAGTAAGACTAGAAGCTTGTGAATGCAAGTGCTGTGACACTAAATGGAGATGCCAAATGATATGAAATAAAGGGTCCTAAGATGCACTTACTAGTGAGAGATCTAAAGAGGAAAAACTTGGACAAACAAATTTTTTGCAATGATTCAATTTTGGAAGACCAATGGACCGTACAAGGACTATAAATAGGACAAAGTGAAGTTTCCACACTAGACTATTGAGTGGGAAATAATTCACAAAAGGATTGACAAAGTGACAAAGGTAATTGGGTCCAATGATAACCTACTATTGAATGCAAAGTTTGGACAATGAGTGATAAGAGTCAACTCCTAAAATCTGCAAAAGTAAATGTCTAAGGTGAAACTATCAATGCAATCTAATGGACTAGAAAAGGAACCCTATTGTGATTCTAAAATGGTACCTAAATGCAACGTTTGAAGACAATTGAGCAATTCAGAGTCTGGTTTGGACTGTAACAATGAAGGAAGACTTGACTGAATTTGAAGACAAGTTGTGGACTTTCTATTTTCGACAGTGAGGAATTGTTTTGCAGTTTTTAGCAAATGTGGTACGACAGAGCAAATGTAGCTCATAGAATCGAATGCGGTTCAGGAGGTATCAATTGCGACACAGTCTGGTGAATACGCGTTGATGTTTGTCAAATGCGGCTCAAGTCACCGAATACGGTTTAATGATGGCAAATGCGGCTCATAAGAGCTAATGCGGCTCAACATGACTCAAATGTGGCCCATCAGAGCGAATGCGGCTCGATAGTTGGGGATTGCGGTGCAAAAAATCGATTGTGTCACAATGGATAATTGTTTGGAAAACTCGAACACAATTTTCAGTTTTGACAAGTTTTTTTTCTTCCAGATTTTTGATGTTTGATTTGTTGAAGTCTGTTTGAAAATAATTGGCAAACACATAAAAATTAAAACCTTAATTGTATGTTCAAGCAGAATCACTCTTAATAGTCAAATGGGTCATCATAACAATCACAACCCACAACTTAAAATCACGTTGACTCACATAGCCATGTCACCCCCTAAAGGGCGCCTATGTTTTTGTCTTTTCCAGGTGCGTACTCAAGGTGACGGAAGTGGATACCAAATCCCCTGAGCAAACAGTCTGTGGTGATTATATGGTGAGTGTCTTGGGGGGAGATTCTTCCCTCCCCTTGCACTGTGATTGAAACAATGTCTGGTTACCGACACGGCTGGCTTCTACACTATGGTTCTTAGTCAAGGTTTCCATTCGGCGCGGCAAATGGTAAACTCCCTCAAGAGACCTCGCAACCTTTAGAACAAAGGTTTTTGGGATGGTTATCTTTGCACACTATCGTTGAATTGCGGATTTTCCTTGAATTTGCTTTTGATTATATTGGGTGGGAAAACCTGGCTTTGGTTGTTCCCACTTAGGTCGTTCCCGTAGGGTGAGTACTTTTTCCCACTATGACAGGCCTTCTAAGGGTTGTAAGAAAACATAAAATGCATAAGTATAAAAAATGGATAGGTCTGGCTTTTTGATCACCCAGTAAAGGGGAGAGCATATACCTATTATCCAATCAAACATAAAAAGCAAGTTTGTTCAATTTTAAACCCAAATAAAAAATTTCTATTCTAGGTGAAGATATTGCTTCACAAAGACATGGTGTTCATTATTAACCAAAAAGAAAAGTGTGGTGACTACCCTAGGATTGATAAATTCCAATTAAATTAGATGTCTATCCTAGGATTGATAAATTCCAGTTAATGTGTCTATCCTAGGGTTGGTTCTTTTTAAATACCAAAAAATAAAAACAAAATAATCAATTTCTGGCTGTGGATGCGTCGGATCCAGATTACAATAACAACCAGAAAAACAAAAAAAAAAGAATTTTCACCAGTTACCTGCGGCTCGGCAAAGCATATGCGTCGCATCCGGTCAAATGCGTCACTTGGAGGATTGTATGCTTTGCGACAAAGCTATTGCATCGCTCGTGATCACAAAAGTGATGCGACAAAGCGATTGCATCGTTTAGGTCTGCAAATGCGTCGTTTAGGCCTGTTCCTGCAAAAAAAAAAATCCGAAGCCGTACGACACCTACAAAAGTTCGTTAGAATGTCGGGTTCACCAATGTAATGATATAAAATATTCTGCAAGATAAACAAATGATTAGTTGTACCTGCAAGTTAATAACATATCAAACAATAGAATGCAAAGGAATAATAAATAAATGGAGGAAAACTGAAAAGGTCTCACCCATTTAGTATTCCATGGTTGACTTCCATTGCACCTCCTCAAGCTTTGGAATGATGGATGCCCTCAGATTTGTGTGTGAGCAACTCTATATGCCTAGCCTCAACAAATCTTTTGAAGGATTTTAAAAATAAACTATTGTGCAACTAGTAATTCAACCCTAGCAAGCAAATAGTAAATAAAAGCCTAAAATGTGAGAATGCCTATAATAAAAGTAGATTAAGCAAATGATCATGGATCCGAAAATGAGATCAAGATTGTCATTTTATAGAAAATACAATCTTGAACGGACAAACAAGATGAGAGATTGAGGAATGCCCTAAAATCAAAGGTCAAGATTCAATAAGGCAACTCTCAATTAGGGTTAGGGCAAAATACCCATATGTGTGAATAAGATTTAATTAAATGAATTAAATCAAGACTGAATGTGACAGTTGAGATGAAATTAGTAAAAATCAGAAGACAAGAGGAAGGGTTTTTAGAAAATCAGTAAATTACTTGATTTGTAGAAGAATAATTCTATTTTGAATTAATTTAATTCAAAATATGGATTTTGTGAGATAATAAGTAATTGATTTTTGAAATTAATTACTAAATGAAGAATCAGTTAAGTATGTGAGATATTTTCAAATGATTTGTTTTATTTAAAAATATATAAGTGTCACATACAGTAATTAAATAATTACAAATAATTATTTAATTTAGGAGAAATGGTTAATTAATTAAATAAATTAGCAAATCTATTTAATTAAGAGGATTTAGGAATTAGTGACACATTAAATAAATATATTTTAAATATACTCATTTAATAATCAAGAGGATATTTATGATAAAGATTAATTAAATAAATAAGATTTTATTTAATTGTAAGAAGACTTTGATAATTAGTGACATATTAGATAAATAAATAAGATTTATTTATTTAATAATCATTAAGAATGAGAGATTATGAATTAATTAAATAATTATGAATTATTTAATTAATAGTTGAATGTGAGTTAGAAACATAATTAAAATATCATAATTATGTTAGGACGAAAGGTGGTAAAATAGTGCTTGCAGGTCTTGGTCATTTTTATGTGTCTAAAGGGATAAATTATGATTTGTGGTGTGATGGTATTAACATCTTTGTATTTCTGTTTTTCTTGAAAATCCTTAGTGGATGAACCTTGTGAGATGAAGTCCTCAAGGGCTTCATCTAACATGTCAAAGTCATCACTACTAAAAGGCTTGGTGCGTAGGTCAACCTTTAAAAGGAAACTAAACATCATTTTACTTTGTTTATAGGTCTCGTTTGTTGTTTTGAATTTGTTTTCTAATGAATTCCAAATGTAATTGAACATATCTATTGATGTAAAAATGCAGAATTCTAATGCTATCTATAACTAAAATATGGAAGATATTTTTTTGCCCAATGTTACTAAATCTATCTAAATAAACAAGAATTTGAATGCAAAGACAATCTGTTTAAGACTAACACTTTTTAGATTTCAGAACAGAGGCATAAATTTTTATCAGAGACCAAAAATTACTCAAAAAAATTTATGTCAAAAGGTACATAGGGACTCATTTGCCACTAAAGGTGAATGGGTCCTGGTGCAGGTATCTACAGAGATTAGAAAGGCACTCGAAACACTAAAACATGCCCAAAAATCCTATTGATTAGGGCGTATAGGGACTCATTTTCCACTAAAGGAAAATGTGTCCTAGTTTTATGTTTTTCTGAGTTTCATTTCAGTTTCTCTGAGTTGGTTTTGTGTATATATTATCTCAAATCCATAACAGTGAATGCTGTAATGAATTTTCCATGTATGAGGTCTCTAAATGAAAGTTTTTCTATGATTGAATGATGACTAAAATAAGTTAATATAGGATGCAATTTGAATCTTAATGTTTGAATGATGATCTCAATGTGAAAAAAATTGAAAACTAAATCAGATTTATACTTTTTTCAGATTTTCAATCAATATAAACCATGCAAACATGCAATTTTACTCTAAATGAAATATTCACTAATGCATAATAAATAAAACCTTGAAATGTAATGCAAGCTAGGGCTCTATAATTTAATTGCACTCCAAATCAAAAATTAATATGCTTGAAAGGGATCGGGTTCACCAAAATAAAACATTAAGGAAAGGTAGGATAAGAGAGTCTCCAACCCACTTTCTCTATATTAGGGTTTCATTCAAAAGATGAGATCCAAGAATCTTGGAACAACTATCAACCCAAGAGGTAAATTGAATCAAGATTAAGGGATCTTGCAATATCTCCTTTACAAAAGGACGGGGTGGTGAGCTAGAATTTAACTTGGGGAGAAGAAATTAGGCTAATGAACAAACTCTAATCCTAGGTCTAACACATGAAATGCCTGAATTAAACACAAGACAAAAAGAATCTGTAACTTTTCTAGGAAAATAAGAAGGCAAGGATGTTGTGCACTTGGTGAAATTAGACTTTTCTGTGAGCCACTAAAGGCGAATGGGACCTGGTAGGCCTGCTCCATAGATTTTGAACTGAAAATAGAAGCGTGTAATGTTTGTGATCTATTGCCTCTTAGCCCCTAATAGGGACTCATTTTCCACCAAAGGCGAATTGGTCCTTCTAGGATTTCGCAGGAATCTATGAATCTGGGTTTCAACTTCTAGTTATGCTCTTCTCCTTTGCACGTCAAAATTCTTGTTTTTGAATCCAGATCTACTAATAACCTACAAAACATTTATTTATTTTTGGTGGATATGGGTTTGCCTTAGTCAAACCCCTTGATGGTAATTAAACCCTTGATGATGAATGAAAATCTAAAACATGCAAATAATGTGTGTGATCCTAATCTCAAGTGTGTCTAAGACTAAGACCTATGAGAATGTAAAGGAAATTATATCCAATTGTGTTAGGATAAAACCATTGAATGCAATATGAACAATGTGAAAGACTCACTAAAGGAGATGTCTAACCTCTTTAATGAATCACAAATCTAAAAATACCTCTTGTAGGTTGCACATAGGATGATCATAGAAGATGGAATCACTTACGAAAAAAGTCCTTAGGATTGGTTGTATGAACTGTGCATCTCCAAACACCTAGAATCCCTCATGATTCTTCATAGTCATCTATCATCAACCTTCAATAATGTTCGATCTTGGACGCAAAATGAGCTTGAAGATCTTGAAATGCTGCTCCAAACTTCACTTTTGCTTGCTTCTTGACTATGAATGTTTAATCTCATGAAATTTCATTGTCTCTTGCTTGCTAGTAAACTTCTCTAGTTGAAAATTTTGTAAAATAATCTTGTATTTATATTAAATTAGAGAATTAACCTCGAAATTCAAATAATTCAAGTCGACATCAGATTTGGAAATGAAATTAATTAAAATCTTTCCAAGATGAAATTAAAAAAGAAGGCCCTTCCTAAGGGAGGACCCATTCACCACCTAGGGAAAATGGGTCATTGCACAACTTCCCAAGACCTTCTTCGGGGGTCGATGAAAAGTGCATCAAAAACCAAATTAGAATATGCAAATAAAAGGGGGTCTTATTAAGAGAGGACCCATTTTCCATTAGTGGAAAATGGGTCTTGGCTCCAATTTCTAGGACCTAGAACTTGCCAAATTAAATGTTACATTATTTAATTACTGGGTGTCGGGATAGATCTTTGAGAGGTGCAATTTAGAAGGCTTGAATTTGAATTAAAGGGCCAATTGAGTCTAATTAACCACAATTAATTAATACCACCCTAGATAAATGTGAAAGCGTGTTTAAACACTTTACAACACCATAAATAAGGCTCAATTTAAGTACAAGAGGGGTCCATTAGGCTTAATTGATTGAATAAACCTTAGACAAGTGTGAAAATGTGTTACAACACTTTTGAAAAAGGTGGAATTTAAATATATTTTAGTTAAATAAGGACCCTAGAGAGATGTGAATGTGTACAACACCTTACAACACCAATTCAAGGCATAATTAATTTAATTATGTGTCGATTATTTCAAATTAAGTGTGAAAAATGATTACTTTTTTCAACACTACACTTTGTTTGAAGAAAAACCTTTGAATGAAGGTATTTGTGATTTTTTTCTCTCCATCCATTCAAATTTATAATATTTCACAAGTGGGACACATTATCATGGTTTTTCCCTTTTACATGCATATTTATGAATGCTACATACTTTGAGGTACATGATCATTTTTTGACTGTCAAACTCCTTAAAGTGAGGGTATAATATAATGGTGAAATTTACACACACATGCCATTTCATTTAGTTTTGGATCCATTTTCAAGAGTTCCTTGATACACATATATACTTATAAACACAATAATTTTGTGGAAATTCATCTTCTTTACCCTATGATACCTACATATCCATTATATACATTCCTATACAATTAACCCTTGCCCCATCCATTTGTTTGCACATTTCTATATATTGTCCCTATCTATGTGTTTATTATAGTTGGGCACATACATAGTTTCATACACATGGTACCCAATTTAATTTTCCCCTTTGTATTCTAGGATAATTTCATGGTTGCAAGGATGTCCTCTTGATTGTGGACTCATCCTTCCCAAATTTAAAGTTTAAAATTAATATTATGCAACTTCTACCAAAAACTTTGCCTCCAAGAGTCGACTAAACACAAAATTTTAAAATTTATTGCTATGTCCTTGTAGTGTAGGAAAAGTGATTCACACAAAGGAACAAAAATTTATTGAGAATCAATGATCTAAAATAACATTAGGCAACTTTATGGAAGCTTTTGTATCTCTCTTGGTGGTTTTAAATAACGTCTAGGACAACATTAGAATATAGGTCATGTTTGTTGATCTTGTCCATTCTAAACATAAACTTGTTGAGAAAGTTACTAATTTTGTTATTAGTTATCAATCATTATTTTCTCAAATCCTCTATACACTCTCATATTCTAATGTACAATGAGTGTTCATTGGAAGCTTGAAACCAACACTAAGGGATACAATACTATTAATGAAATATAAATATTTTGTTCATCTTTGCAGGTGCTACTCTACAAGATTATCAACAAAATATACATTCTAGTATGTGGGCTCATCCTCATCGACTCACTTTGATAACCGATGTGGTGCTTCTTCTTTAGGAAGTTATTAAAGAAAAATTTCAACCGATAAACCAATGCTTAATATATCGCAAGTTTTTGAGGTCTCAACTATAACACCTTTAAAGCATAGACAATTTACAAAGCTATTTGAATATTTAAATATTATAATGCATTTTTTTTAAATATAACCTAATTACACTTCCTCCAATCAAACCACTTCTAATTGACTATCCTTTTTCAACTTCATACGACTCAACATACTTATTTCAATTTCTTTGTGTTCTTGGACATGATACTAAATGCTTCATCATTTAGTGCAAGACCAAATTGACACTATGAATATCTATGTACGTGATAAAAAAGAAAGTTCCAACAAGTCAGTTGCAAAGTCAAATAAAAATCTACAAATTTATAACAATTTGTTTCCATCACATTCTACTAACTTTATTTCAACAGACCCTTCACCATCTACATCTGCTAAAAATGACATAAATAATATGATAAACATGGTTGATGTCTGCACCCAATCACCTTCGACACACAAGATAGTTATGCCTACAATTTTTTTTTCTTCAAATGACTTGCCCATTGACATAGAGGATGAACCTCTCTACATACCTGCTTGTTTCAACGTGAGGACTATTAATGGTGTCCTTATTGATATTGATATAGGGTAAATGTTATTAGAGAAGAAATACTCTTTATTAATGGGGCTCAAAAAGATAAATATGAATATACTTCAGTGATTATTCTTGAACACACAATAAACTCTCTCTTGTCACCACGGGTTCCATTACTTTCATGGTCTAGGTTGGAGCCAATTCTATGGAAACCACATTTGTCGTTATCCCTAGATATGACTGGTTTAGGGTGAAGTTGGGAATTCCATGGATTTTCCATGAACTTGGTTGCCTATGTGATACATAAATATTTAAAATTTCCTCATGACACAATGCATACTATACAACACATAGGATACAAACCACTTGTGTCTGGTGGCGGATTTTATCTTGAATATTTCTAACCATCGCCCCTAGGACCTCTATAACCTCACAGTGATTTATTATTTAAAACATATTCTAAATTAAAAGTAGTTTGTTCAACATCCTCTTTAGAAATTCTCTCTTCTTCCTTGGTGGTTTCTTCTCCTTCGGTTACCCAACTATAAAAATATTCATCTATCATGATGCCTGCCCCTCTGATGGATAAGGGTAAGAGTGCTCCATTGGGTGTATCTTTTGTTCCTGCTAATGTTTCCCAAATTTTGGTGGTGCCTCGTGTTCCCCCACATGTCAGTACTAGCAACCGAGGAAAGATACATATGTTGGGAAAATCTTCCCCTTAGATCTTCTATCTTCTCATGGCTCCTATTGTTCCTTGACCTACTCTTCTAATAGCAAAAGGAAAGCAACCTAGTGGACAAAACTATCTTCTCATGCACTACCCATGCATCATCCTTTAGTGATTCCTTCTATTCCTTCAACTACCCCCATGATATAAAGAGGAAAGACACACATGATGTAGGATATTGCATGTGCACCCTAGATTTCTTACCCTCTGCATATCAGGATTATCCTTCTATTTTAGAAGTAAAGACAACTCACAACTAGATAAAAGTGATCCCCATCCTACAATTGTGCATGAACCCTATCACCAATGTAATCAACTTGAATATGAGTGCAAGCATCATCAGTGTGCATTAGTCTATGAACAAGTTGCTATCAAAGTTCCTGATACTGATTTCCCTCCTTCGATGGGACTACCTCTTGATTTGGTAATGCCTCCTCCTTCTCCACCTCTAGGATGCCATTTAATTGCATTCTAAATATATTTCATGTATCTCCTAGGTCTTTGGAATGTGTTGCACAACACTAAGATTAGGAAGAGATTAATTTAGAATGAAATAAACATTTAATTTGACATTTGTATTTATTCCTAAATAATAGGAGCATGTGGGGACGCCTTGGGAGAGCTCCTAGAAAATAGGAGCACATGGGCCCCTACATGGGAGGTGGGATCCACCTTGGTTGAGTTAACTGGTTGGTGAATTGAGTACACTTCAAAAATGCATCTCAGGTTCCTACAAAATAGGGATTTTGATTTATGCATGTTGAGGTCCTATAAAATAGGAGGTTCAGTTCAGTTCAGTTCAATTTCAGTTATCTTCACTTGCATGTTAGTTAATCTCAGTTGACTTGAGCTACATGGATAGATAACAGGTTGATACATTCAGTTAACAGATGGAGGATCATGCATGCACATTGTTTTGCATGAATAGGTAATATATGTGTTTCAGTTAACAAATATTAACTTGGGCCCATCTTGGGTGCCCAAGTTGGCATCTTTGAGTTACAACTATTGCATGGAAAAGATATTTATAATGCTGAATTAAGTGGGACCCATTTTGGACACCTTCTTTGTAAAAGGAAGGCCTGAGAAAAAGGAACCTAAGGGAGACAAGGAAGGAAAGGATAAGTCCAAATGATGGTCTAAAACCCCTGGTAAGAGTAAGGTAAAGTGTTGGAACTGTGGGAAATCGGGACATGTGAAGAGGGATTGTAAGAATAAGAAAAAGAGTTTTGATTCTTCTATAGAGGAATCCTCAGATGATAGTAATGATGCATTGGTTATTTCAACTAATATTGTTTGAGATAACTCTTTGCTTGATTTTTCAAAGTGATCTTCATGGAGAGGATGGTAGTCACGATGCCATGCGTGACTCGGTACCGTGGTTTAGTGGGATTTGTTGGCAGTGATGTGGATGCATCATTGGTATGGTTATCTTCATGTGATTGGGGATATGTTTTCTTGGTTTAGTTATGTCATGGTTTACTCTTGTTGCATTTAGAGTTTGGCATGGTACTTGTTCTCTTGAGACTAGGATGTTTATGTATGTTATGATGCATGTGATCTCCTTGGAGGATATGGTTAGATCATGGATGTCATGTTTATGTTTATAATTCATGATTGGAGCTTTGACATTGATCATAGTAGTTCTCTTTGTATTGGGTACATTAATCATTTGCTTGATTACTTCATGATGGTGTTGTGTTGCATTTGGAGTTTGGAATGGATTGGTTGGTTACAAGTCCTCATGGATGCTTGGAGAAATATGTGAGGCTTGAGTTCTCCTATGGTAAGAGATATATGTTGGAATGGTTACTTGTAAGAAATTTTTTTTTTCAACAGTAAAGACCGAGAAGCCTACACCTTGGTTAGACGTGAGTTCAACACACTCGACAGTTATTTATTTGAGAGGTATTTTCCCATTATATCTTTCAAGATGTGATGATTTTATTTCTCATGGGATTGAGTTGATTCATGGTTGATTATGGAGACTCATTCTAAGGATGGTTTAGCATGAGTTTATATGTTTTATCTTTCATAGATATGGATCTTGAGCTATGGATAGTTAGTTTTGGAGGAATCATTTTGAAGGGATGTTATGACATGGTTTATGGGCTGATTTCTAGTGATGGGGATAGTTACCTTGAGTTTGATCTTCTTGGTATAAAGATTATGGTTTTACTTGACCTTTTGGGAGCTGTATAGTTAACACCGGATTCTTTGATTGTGTTGAGGCCATGGATGATCTTCAATTAGGAGATGGTTATCGCGATGTCTTGGATAGCTTGGTTACATGTTTCAGTGGGAGTTTTTGAAAATGATGGTTTTGATGTTTATCTGGTTGCCATGTATAGCTTAGTATTACAATTCTATGGGAGCTTTGGCAGGATATGTTTATCTTCATGAAATTTGGAGAGGTTGTAGTTTTTTGGGTTTTGAGTATTAATAATTTGCTTGGAGCTTCATGATTATGCAGGTTGCATTTGAAGTTGGAATGGATTGATTGGTGGGTGCTCATGGATACTACAAAGACTTTGGAAAGGTATTGATTGATAAATTTGACACTTTGATCAATGCTGCAAAAAAGTTCTCATGGTGTAGGAAGGCCATTGGCCTTGAGTCATGTACTTAATTTATATTAAATGATTCCTTGTTTAGAATAATTGCAATGATAATGTCAAGTGAGAGAATGTTGGGAATAGAATGCCATTTAATTGCATTCTAAACATATTTCATGTATCTCCTAAGTCCTTGGAATGTGTTGCACAACACTAGGATTAGGAAGAGATTAATTTGGAATGAAATAAACATTTAATTTGACATTTGTAGTTATTCCTAAATAATAGGAGCATGTGGGGATGCCTTGGGAAAGCTCCTAAAAAATAGGAGCACATGGGCACCTACATGGGAGGTGGGATCCACCTTGGTTCATTTAACTGGTTGGTGAATTGAGTACATTTCAGAAATGCATCTCAGGTTCCTACAAAATAGGGATTTTGATTTATGCATGCCGAGGTCCTATACAATAGGAAGTTCAGTTCGGTTCAATTCAGTTTAGTTTCATTTATCTTCAGTTGCATGTTAGTTTATCTCAGTTGACTTGAGGTGCATGGATAGATAACATGTTGATACATCCAGTTAACAGATGGAGGATCATGCATGCACATTGTTTTGCATGAATTGGTAACATATGTGTTTCAATTAAAAAAGATTAACTTGGGCCCACCTTGGGCGCCCAAGTTAGCATCTTTGAGTTACAACTATTGCATGGAAAAGATATTTATAATGCTCTGTTAAGTGAGACCCATTTTGGATGCCTTCTTTGAGGATGAGCTTGTAGAAGATATTCTTGACATCTACAAGGTTAAAACTTCAGTGTTGGGCACCAACTTTGAGGGAGACTCTTGTTTGACTTTGTCATGCATGTTTGAACTCAACTTGGCAATCCTAGGCATTGATTTTCTCAAGAGGCTTTGTGATATTATATATGTTAACTCTTATGAGTTTGTAAGCAAGAATATTGTCTATTATTGTAGCAATTGTATAATAGAGTTTTGTGAGAAAATATTGTAGGTTGTGAAGAAGATTTCTTGAAGACAAAAGAATCATATCAAGGAGAATTGAATCGGTACTACTGTAACTCATTCAAAGGTTGAATAATACAAGCAAGAACAATTCTGGAGGAGTTTTTTACCCGAAAGGGTTTTCTCCACGTACATGCGGTGTCCTTTCTATTCTATCTTATATTTATTCTATCAATATTCTATCTACTTTCTACAACATTAAAATTGATCTAATTCAAGATTAATCATACACAAGAGACTGTGACAAAGAATACTAAAATTGAATCTACAATTTCACAGGATTTATAAATTTTAAGCTACATTTTACTATAGTTTTACCTTCATTTTCTACATTACGTACTTGTTTATTATTGAATATATATATATATATATATATATATATATATATACACTATATATATGTAAATCGATTTGAATAAATCGATGGATATTTATGTTAATGCAATAATTTGCATTAGAAGTGGAACAAATATACATAGCGCATATGCTAGTGAGGAAGGTCTAAATACAAAGTTAAACATTGCTTGTATGGATAGCACAATGTTTCACTATGTATATATTAAATGCTTTTAAGCACAATACATAGTGTTGTCTATATTAAGACTTTATGATCAACGTAATGGCAAAGTATTAAACCACATTATCAATAATGATAATAGGTGTTGGAAATCCGTAAGATGTAGTGCAACCATGAATGATAAACCAATTTCAAATGTTAATGAATGTAAAAGGTAGGGCGCTGGAATAGTGCACAACACACAAAGGAGTAAAAGGTTAACATGAAGTCTTGGACTTCACATGGAATAAGTCAAGGGAACAACAAAAGCAATGTGTTGTGTAAAAATTAACCCGTGCTTTAAAGAAAGAGGTCGATTAATCAATCCATGACCAAGTCGATTGTAATAGGTGCTTCCAAACGAATATTGACTGCTTCCTTGGTTAAATCACGGGCTAGAGAATAGGGAATGTGCTGCAAACTTGGTGCCATATTATGAATTCTCTGTTTCATTAGAATTCTTTCATGCCTGGAAACCGATTCACTATGTTTAACATGTGCATTGAGAATCAATCATATCTACTGTGGCAAGCATATAGTCAATCTACTATATGTTTTGGGTGAGTAATAAGATGAAAGTCCACCACCTTTCCTTTGTTAAGATGAGTTGTTGGTTATTATTGAGAAGTGTCATTGTTTGTACCATGAGTATAGGTTGAAGAAGTTGGGTTTTGGATATATATATATGAGGCATACACACCTCATTTGCTTACAATTCATCTTTGTATCATTACACTACTTATTTCAGCTATATTTTTCTATTGAGCGAGTTCATATTTTGCTGTGGGTTATTGAGAGAAGTTTAGTGTGAGAGGTTAAGAGATTTTGTTTCTAAGTTGGTGATGAGAGGAGGCAAAGCTTGGTATCCAGTGTCAATTGGAATAAGTGTAAATTAGGCATGGTATTATGATCTCTTCATGTTTTGTCTTTGATGTGAAAAAATGTTCGCCTTGTGTGTTTTAAGTAGGAATTACAATAGGTTGCATGAAATAGAGTAATTGTCTATTTTCTTGTAGGAAAGGAAAAGACTTATTGTCGTGATCTTCTTATAAGATTTTTTATTTATTCCATAAAATGGAGTGATTGGATAACATTTATAGTATTATACACTAGGATAAATGAATCATGAATAGCTTGAGAAGTTATATGATACAAGTTACTCGCATGATCTTTCTTGATACTTGCTTGAAAAACCTATCTTTTAGGAACTATTACTTTAATATACCCTATATGGAGATTCTAATGATGTTTCTATGCATAGATAGTCTACACTATATGTGAAACGTGAAATGTATCGATGTCGTGAAGTGACTTGACACTGTAGCTTATTATGCTAGGAAACCTCAGGAATGATAAGGTTAGTATTGTAGCAAAAGTGATGGTATGAAAGATATGTTAGGATGTGATGCCATGCAAACCACATAAATAATCTACACTTAAATGATCACTTGATCATTACTTTACTATTGAATGAAACCCTAGGTTGAGAGTAACCTATTTGGGTTGAGAAGTACATTGAAACCCTAGGTTAAGAATTATCTACTAGGTTGGAATATTTACTTGATTACCCATTGGAACCAATAGGTTAAGAATAACTTGCTTGGATGGGTTGTATGTTGTTCTTGTTTGGAACACATAGGTTTAGGTTTACCTACTTGATTACACTGATTGTTGATTATTGATTATATCCGAGATTAGGGTATACCAATGTTGAGACTCATCTATGTGATTAAGTTGATCACTTGAGTTTAGGAATTATTACTTGATTGGAACCATAGGTGGGATTACCTATTGAGTTAGAGTTGTTACCTTATTGGTTGTTGATACTCTTGAAGAAAAGTCTTATTGTGACAATATTCCACTCTTTGAATAATCCTTTTTACTAAGGAGGTTACACTCTCGAATATAATCATTTATTGATATGATTGTTCTTTGATTGAGGTCATTTATTGATGAGAATATCTTATTGTCATATTCCTGAATGGAGTCATTTATTGATGAATATTTATTCTATGACAAGATAAAACTTATGTAGCTATACTTTAGAATATAAAGTTATTTTACGAAACTCTTGTTAAGTTAGAGCCATGAGAGGAATAGGTTACTCCTGGGATAGATTTTCCAATGGAGGGGATGGCTTATACATGTGAAAAATTAAGAGAAATATCTTTGTGATTTGAGAAAGGGAATAGGTTGCTTCTGAGGTTAATGATTACCTATGGAAGGAAATTACCTAAGCATAGCATATGAATGGTCATAATCCAAACCGAGCTATGGTAGTGTATGTGAATAGGATGATTGTCACTCGAAGTACTGGGTGAGAATAATTTGGCCAAAGTAGTGTAAGTAGCCACTATCTGCACTGCCAATTCACTGTGTTCCTTTTATGCATTTTAGTTAAATATTTTCATACTTGTAGGGATAGCTACCATATGATTAGGTTTTGATTTGTAGGAAACATCACTAAGCTCAACTAGGCTATTGTTATGGGGTTTTACCAACCAATCTCTTTGTCGAAGGGTAGTGCCATCTTTTTGTATGTGATAGATGTGCGGGGGACCGCATTTTGAGTCTGTGGTTGGCAGGAAAGCACTTGAGTGATGCTTCTCCTCATCAATTGGTGGCCAAGGTTTATGGATTTTTGTGCCAGTATTGGGGACAACTAGATGTATATACCAGGGAGCGGGGACATATAGAATGTATGGACCAATGTGGCGACATCAGGACCAGTTTGTATATCTATTGCCAAATGAAGCTCAATGGAGCTATGTGATAGGCCAAAACTGGGGTAAGAATAAAGAAGATTTCAACTTGGTCTAAGTGTCAATTCGGGGATCGTAAGATTGCGAGAGGTGTTGCAGTAGTATACCTAAAGGGAGGAAAGCAGTGAATCAAGTGGGGATGAAATGCAGCTAGAACACGCATAAATTTCCTAGTGAAAATATGGCTCAACTTTCCTATTTTGTCTTTCTGTCAAAAGCGTGATAGGAACTGTGCCAACAACTATGATGGGAACAACAGTGACAAGAATGATCACAAAGTAGAAAACTCTTTAATAAATCTATGCTTCAAATAAACATACCAACATTGACAGAATATCAGTAGCTAAAATGATTATCCAACGAAAATCAATTTTAAATTAGGTTGTAAATAAAACACAAAAAATTAAATCACACGAAAATAAAATGCTGCAGAAAATTAAATCACACATTACTGAAATAAATCAACTGGGAAAATATCACTATGCTTCCCCAAGGAGTGGGCCCTTGCTCCTAGTTCGCATAATGGATAGAATGAAAGCTTTCTTACGCTTCCTTGCTCAACAAAATCATTATTTTATTTATCAAAAGGTTTGATACAAAAAATCTGCTATAAAAGTCTACTGTCAAAATCTATAGTCTTCTTACAATATGCTTACTTATATATGCGTTGTTTGAAATAATGAAATGCAAAAAGGATTACGTTTGTTTCAGCCTGCGACCAAAAAACTTAGAAGAGACAAAAATATGAGTTGCTAATCCACAGATTAAAACAACACTATTATAACAATAGATGAGAATATAATGCATGACTTCAGATTTGCAGGCTTTTCTCCAACGATTTAGTAACAAATCTCCAACATGGGTTTAGCTCCAGCTAGGAAACATGTCCTCAATGGGTTTCCTTCCATCTCAATTCGTTTATAGAATGGTGCACGTGGAACCTTGGTTTGTTGTATTTTTATGGCGATGAATTAAATGTTGTTTTATTATAACATATAGTAAAAGAAGAAAGTTCATGGTTTCCTTTACATAGTTGGAAACTACATCTCCCTTCATATTTGTTTATCAATAACCACAGGTTGTTGTTCTTATTCAAATTTGGTACATAGTCAACACCATGGATGTAACTAATGCCACCTTGGAAGTTGACGTAATCTTTAAAAAGATGACAGAAATAAATTGCTGGTCAAAGAGTAATGCACATAAGTTCCTGACTAGAAAGTGACAGGAATCTATATTTTGCATAAAAAGTGATAGGAAGCTCTTCTGATCTGGATACTGCAAGCTTTATTTCCCAAGTCTAAAAATCACAATGCTTATTAGTAAATACATCCAATCATTAATTTCCACTTTTTATCCAAAACTCTATTAAATACCACTTATATATATATATATATATATTTAATCATATGCAACATAAAATGGTGAAATAGTATGACATGGAACAAAAATGGACTGTGGGAATGGATATGAAGGTATATGAAAATAGGCTAAAATATACCATAAATGGGACATAATTGGCTCTCATCACTATGTATGTATCATGTACCCATTTATATGGAAGAATGTAACCGCGAATGATAAACTTGAGTTTATTCAATATGAAATCTATGTTAAGGACAGATTTGTGAAATTACAATGAAATGCAATGGAAGTTTGGAAATAGTGTTTATTTCAAATGTGCATGTAATTTACATTATGGAAAGAAATTTTTTTATTGCTATGTTATGGCATCATGGATCATTCTCTTGAGGTGAAAAATTTGGAATTTTATTGAGTAGAACACCGAGGTTGTTACATCTTGCAAGTCCTTCGACAACAACATTGTCACAACAAACAGAGTGTAGGAGCCAATAACTAGCAGCTTGTAGCCACAAATGAGTGATGTAGAAGTTTGAAAGTGTGAGGATGAAGCCAAGAGAGTGAAGTAGAATGCTCAAGAGTCCAAGAAGGAATAAAAGAATGGAGAAATAGATCATTTAAATTTGCAAAAGGAGGCAAAAGACTCGTTTCTTGGTGGTGAAGGGAGGTAGAGACATTACATTTCATCACCAATGGAGAAACATAATACCTTTGCAAATTCTAGAGGTAGGAATCCTATCAAGATGGCAGTGCGGTACACAGATGTCCACACGGTGCACACTTGTCCTCGATAGGATTCCTCCACCGATGCCAAAACAAGCTGCCAAGTGGATGGAGAAAGGTGGCAGATGTGGAATTGCATCATTGAATTTTTGTTTTCTAAGGTAGGGGTGATGCAAATGGGGATTTTTCCGAGGGGTGCAAATTCACTCCTTTATAGTAGTATAGGTCACATTATTTATAATAGTTTTTACATAATATTTGCATCTTGTGCAAGATGCTTTATTTTTTTTGCAAGTCTTCTCCCTAGGGGCATGTCTATGTGGGTTAGGGATTCTTCTTCCTCTTCAATATCCTTTGGTAATGTTTGTTATAAGTTACTTCTACTTTAGCCTAGTTTATATGTTTGTTAAAGTGGGGAAAAAATGTAGTGTTATAAATTGCGTACCCTTGCAATTTCACAATGTCCCTCCTTCTAGCTCATGATATAAAATATTTCAAATATAAAGCATTAACACCAAAAAATCATCTATCGAGCCTTTTTATAATAATCTTTACTTTTTGAGTCCATTTTTCTCATATGGAAGCACTACATGTGGACGTTTGCATGATGCATTGGCATCACATAAAAATTTATGATTTTAGTGATCATTGGAGCATTACCTTCTCGTAAATATTCTGGAAGTAACACCTTTGCATGACAATTGTATTGAACAAAGCAACCCAACTTGCTATTTTGAAAAAAAAGAAAATAAAAGAAAGAAAGCAAGTTTGATTTTTCTTTCATGTATGCTCACACACACTCACACTCATGCTTTCACATTGAACTCTGCAATTTCTCAAAGTTTTGGAACAAACAACAAGCTCTCTAGCATATTGCATGTTACCTTTTCAAAGGGAAATTGAATAATGCAACATTGTGAAAGCTTTTGTACCTCTCTTGGGGGTTTTGATAACTTCCAGGTGATCACAATCCATTATGTTATTTCTTTCAGGTGTTGTATACAATTTCTTTGTGTTAACATTTAGATATATCTAGTGTTAGCACAATATATTTAATATCTTTTAATATCTTTGGCATTACACCTTGCTTTGAAGTAATTACTCTAAGTGTTATTTCTCTTAATACTATCAAAATCTTGACTGTTCATGGAGGTAGAAATACTGAAATGGGGGTTTAACTGAGGCAAGCTCCTAAACAACCCAACCAAACATTTTATTCCCTTTTCTCTTTTTACGCAGGTTCTACAAGTTTGAAGAAAGTAACAATCTCGATGATATCTTTTATCTTTCAAAATAAATATTTATTTTTGTAGCTCGAGCCTTGCAATATATTTGGTTTATTTCTCTTATTTTGATATTTCTCGTACATAGTGATCTCATGATATATGTTAGTTGTGTGTAGGAACTAGTTCTAAGATATTTTGTGTTTTACTATCGTATCTGTACTAAGCGATAGCACAATGCGAGAACGTTCACAAGCAGGCTATGGGTTGGTGTTTGTGGCCAAAGCTTTGAAAAACTCAATGAATCATCTTTGAGATCTATACATTCTAGTTTTGTTTATATCAACTTGTAATTATTATTGCAGAGATAGATATTTTCAGCAGCTCATTATATCTAGACATATACATATTTTATATTTAATTTTGACTATTTCATTCATTTCTATTTATAATCATTTTACAAAAGGATAGATTAGGTAAGCATAAGAACTTCTGATTTATTCTAATATTAGTGCAGATCATTGATTCTGAAAAGGAAATTTTATTCTTTTGTTAGGAATCAATTTTCCTACACTACAATTCTTGTATTTAGAGACATTAAAATCAATTTACTTTAGAAATTCACAATTTGAGAGCTGTTTTATACATTTCAATTGAAATAATAAAAGGAATCCATATTTACTTGAACTTTCGTAAGAGCATATGCATGATTAAAGAGTATTCTTTTTTATTTGACTCTAAAAAATGTTCCTTTATAACATTACAATAACCCTACTAAGATATTATAGTGTACTACTTTTAATAATAATTAATAGATTTTATAATATAAAATCGAAAATACATAACATTCTTATCCTAATCTCCAAAATTCATCCCACTATAAAATAAACAACAAACTATTATTCTAGAACATCAGATATTTTAAAATATTCATTTAAATTGTTCGGAAATATCAGATCATCAAGTCCCATCTAATTAAATTAATTAATCTAAACTAATTGTTATTTTAAAGGATTAGCCCAGACTAAGCTTAAGAAAAGTATATTTCCCTTTCCACATCTCTATGTGTAGTTTTACTGTTATCGATAAAGAAGCAATTAAGACTTTGGTGAGAATCTTGCTTGATTCAATATATTATTAATTTCATTGAAGAAAACAATATGAACATTAAATAAATAGTAAACCACATAAATGCCTCGACGTACACAGGCAGGCAAATTTTATTGACTAACGTGCCGCTCCACTGTATTGCAATTACGATCTCTACCCGTCTAAACGGAAAAAAACAAATATCAAACCAGAGGAAGACGAGACGGCAGTTGAAATCACCACAAATACCTATTCCAAATACAACACGTCATCCAATCTATTCATGCTGTAAACACTCCTCAACACCACCCACATGAGCGCCAAGAGCGAGAAGATCAGAATGAGAGCGTCGAAGGGATCATAACCAGGAGGATAATCATACGCAGCACAAGCATAGGGAAAGTAATACACAAGCAGCCCAAGCGACTTATAAATTCCCACATACAAGAACACCGCCACGTACACTAACGTGGCCAAGGAGCGATACAGTTGAAACCCAATGGACACAGCGGCAGTCAGAGACCATGGAATTTCACAGCTATTTGCAGCTGCCAGACTACTGTAAACCTTCGCCATGGTGGGCCTCGAACCCGGGTCATCCTGCGTGCACCGGACTACGACCCGAATAGCTGTAGCCAGCTGCACAATTGCTCTGCCCGACGCCATTATCTCATTCCTCACTCTTCCGTCCACATCTACCTCATTTAATATATAATATCTACGCAATGGGCACGCCCAGGGGAGCGGTGGAATCGTATGATGCCGCAACCAGAGCGCCGCCCGATAAACCGTGTACTCCGCCCTTCCTAACTGACGACGGTCCCCGACGATACTCGATGGCAGCGTGGCGGAGTTTTCCTTGGCGGAGATAAGGGCGTAGATGACTTTTCCAAAGTCCTCGACACATCTCGGCTTTGTAGTGTCCCACAGCTCTGTTTCTTTTGGACCCAAGAAAATATCTGACGGTTTAAGCTCACCATGGGCATGAGTGAACATTTCATGAGAAGCCAGAGAGCTTGCCATATCAAGGGCTATCTTGTAGCGCTCCGCCCAACTCAAACAGGGATGGTGTTGGGAGAGAGAGTGATGGAGGGTGTACCCTCCTCCTCCTCCTCCTCCTGATTCCAACTGGCTGTCTTCCATGGCAGTGCAGAATGCAGGAGTCATCGGTCTTCAATCTTGTTTCATTTAGTTACGGGTGTCACGGGTGGAAGTTTATACTCCACACATTGTCCTGTACAAAACGACGTTGAACAGGTGAACAGATTGACCTGAATTCCTTTTAGGTAGCTTCACGGGGGAGGTCTTTATGTTTTAGAAATTTAAGAGCTTTAAGGGTCACATGCCCATCTTTTTCATCATTAATATAAAAATTGAACAAGTTTCTAACTCATTTAATATTTTACTTAGGGTGACCATGAAGATTGCAACGGAGTTGTCATTCTCAAGGTCTTGCTGGTTAAATAAGAGTATTCATGATCACATGCCACAGGCATCCATTCACTAAATGACCGAATCGATGCTTAAATCTTATGGCCAAACTTTTGTCTATTCTTTAATAACCTTTTCGACCGCGAAATCGAATCTTACAATGTGTTGTGAATATGGGGTAGCATAAAAAATCTCTCCTAATTGTACTATGTGTATATGTACCATACAAAGTATTAATATGGGGTTATCTCGAGGGAGATTTACTGTGGTTAAGTAAGTCTTGGAAGCTGCTACTGTTTATTTGTATGGTCTAGCACATACCCCTAAGGGGTATCGAAGAAGATTAGGAAGAGGTGTTTTAAGTTTGTTTAGTTGTGTAAGGAGGATGAAGTTTGTATTGTTTTGACAATATGGAAATGTATTGTTAAGCCAAAGGATGAAGGGGGGATGGGTCTAGAAAATATGCATCTCTTTTGTGTAGTTAAGAGTTTGTGGTATTTCATATTTCAGGTAATTCATGAAAGGAAGTTTTTGTGCAAAAATATCTTGATTATCTTTTTATGGAGTGGATTAAACCATCCAATTAAAGATATATCAATGATTTCATAATGTAAATGATTTTATAAAATTAAAATTGGAGTTGATATGAGATTAATAATTATTTTGGGTTATTTGTCTTGATGTTGTTTGTCTAGATTGTTTTGAATGCAATGTTGATAGGTGACAAGTGTTGGGTAACTCTTTGGTTGTCATTAATTGGATGCGAAATTTATATCGAATGAAGTGTGTTTATTGACTACAAATTTTTATTTTGACTATGGTTTTTATCATGTCAGTTAGACAACTAAACATTTTATCAAATACTCACACAAACATATTTATCAAGAATTAAATTGCACTACTAACTCTATCCAAAAAAGGTTTATTGTTGGTGTTGGGTGAATAGGTGAAGATGGAAATCTTGGATGATTTTGTGATGCCACACAATCACTATTATATCTATGATCATTATTTTATTCTTTTGAGATGTTATGGTCGTACTTTTTTTAGTTATATGGGTCCTAGTTGGCTCCTTTATCTATGTTGAAGTTGTTTCACAAATTTCATGTAATGTTTGTTTAATATAGGTCCTTGCTCCTTTTCTTTGTGCTAAAGTTGTTTTACATATTGTTGGTATTAAGGTGTCTCAACCTTAGAGTCTCAACATGGTGAATTATTTTTAATTAAATGTTGCATAATTATTTTTTAATCTTAAGTTATTAACTTCCTAAGTTGTCATTCATCTTTGTGGGACCTCTTTGTGAGGTGGCATCCTACATGGTAGGTGATGAGATGACATAATCCCTATTTTATAGGAAGTTGGAACTCACTTGGAAGATACTATATTTTGGGGAGATGTTGTCATATATTTCCATTTTGGAGTGGAAATTGATTTGGCAATTTCTTTTGTTGACTAAAGAGTCTTGGTTTGCAAATTCTATTATGGATTGGAGTTGTATTTTAGCAGCTGTCATTTATGGTGGAGTTCACATTTGTTAAGTGGTGTGAGGTAAGGAAAGAATCTATTCTTGGTTATTGCAGTTTCTATGTTGAACTTACATTGTATTTGGCAAGATGACTGTTATAGATGAGATAGGTGTTGTTTCTTTTGGAAGTTGCTATGTGCAACATTTCATGGATTAGCAAGTTATTGTTTTTGACACAACTTACCTCTTGGGCTTTTGAAGTTGGTTTTGGAAACCATGGGAGCCTACCTTTTCATGCTGAGCTCTATTTATATGTTGGTGCCTTAGCACGTTTTATGAGACAGGTTGAAGATTTTTCAGAGACACCGTTATGCTGTCAAAATTATTCCAGAATCTTGTAATAGTGTGAAAACTCTTGAAGAGCATAACTCTGAGATTGTATTGTAACTGTTGTTGTTGCTGATAAATACAATTGAACTGAGTGTTTGGAGTGTGGGTTTTTTCCCGAAAGGATTTTCCCACCTATATGTTGTGTTATGAGTTTATTTCATTTTGAATATCTGTTTATGTGTATTTAGATGTGCATTTGAATCTATAAATGTTAATTGGTTTAGAATTTTTTTGCAACTCTCTCCTGATAGATTAAGTGTAGGAAACTATTTTCACCACCCGTGTTTCCTTTCACATATGTCATGCAACATTTGTTCCATAATGCCTTGTGTATTGCATGTAGTAATTTTTTCTTTCTTGGAATAAAAAAGAAAAACCATACGAAGTTCAAAGGAAATGTTATTTATCATTCTTAGTTTATTATTTATGTATAAATATTATACTTGATGTATATGATTGCCAATTGTAAATTATATGTTACATTTGTTATGGGCATTGACTAAAGTTGCTTGATGTATACAATAGCCAGTTGTTAATTATATGTTGTTTGCTATGGGCATTGACTAAAGTTGTGGACCTAGTGTTTGAATCTAGAGAATTTCCTAATGGCTCAAATAGAGTGTATGCACTCCATGTGTCCGACAATGAATTTGTATCACACATTGATTGTTTATTAGTTCCCCTTTAGTGAACACAATATGAATGCCATGTTTTAGTAATAAGGAAATATTTTTCAATGATTAATCATATATTATGAAATAAATGTATACAATCTAGAATAGAATAATCACTAATTTAAGTGCACTTTAGGTATTGTAATATAAATTTGCATGCTTCTCTACTAATTCCCATTTAGTTTTATACATATTTAGAGAGAATGAATTAATGGCACAATCATTCCTTCATGTAGTTAGTCATCTATTTGCACTTTTTTCCACATCCTTTATCTATACCTTATCTATATTTGTATATAGATTCCTCATTTATTATGCCCTTTGTTGCACCCATCTTCATACATTCATTGTCTACTTTGATTTTATTATTTTCATGTTCTCAGTCAATCTAATCTTACACCAATTTAAGGTTTTGGCTTTATGTTTTACACCTTCACTATTTTAAGGTTTCAAAACTAAACTTTTTTATTGTATTATTAGTTTTAAAAGTTCATTTAAGGGTCTCATTCCCATTAATTTTTATATACTTTTCTCTCTTGGGGTTTGTGCTTTATTGTGATATCACTTTTGCTCATACCACCCAGCTTGACCATCTTGTAGGATGTTATTTCAAATATTATTTGTATTGAAATTCTAATCTACAACAAATTGTACCTCATTTACATATCATTTGTCTACTCTCATAGGATTTTACACTTCCATTATATTTTCTTGTGAACTCTACTTTGTTTACACTTGGATAAGATCTCTATTGTTATATATTTGTATCATGGACTCTCATGGTCTCCTATTTTTGACATGAATTCATTCTTTCATTAATAATTTTGATGTGTTTATATAGTTCGTTACATACAATCCATTTCTCGTTGATTCACTTATGACATTTTATTGAATAAGAATGGGATCACCTTGCTTATAAAAGCATTGCACCACCAATAAGTGACTTCTCCTCCTTTAGGGATTTGGTAATTTATTTCCCTTCTCTTTTGGATACCATTACTACATTTAGATCCATGATTCTAATATACTACATAAGTTTCTCTTGTGAATGTGCTTGATTCTCATTATGTTTTACCTTTGGGCACATCTCCTTCACATGATTTGATTAATGGTGCATCTATTTTGTAGGGTAATCATGATATACTTATATCACCCATTGCAATAAATAATACATTATGGGCCATGAGGATACACTTGCTTCACCTTCTCATGAATTTGTTGCACCTTGTGATGAAATTCCTTCTACATTCATTGAGTGTCATGCCTTCTAGATTATATATCCCCTCTCATACATGATGATGTGATGCATTATGACCAATCTTTTATATCTCATGCTTGTTTACTCATACATCTCATGAAGATGTAATACCTTATAGTGATACATCTAGGTGTGCATGCCCCAAAGTGGTGTACAAATTGCTGGGAAATGAAGAGGCAATCGTTACATGCAAAAATCTAAAATCAAATTATTAAAATACCATAAAAGATTCAACTTATTTATGATGCTAAAATCAACCACTTTAACAAGCTTAAACAAGAACTCTCATCATGTCTTCATATCAAACCATTAATATATAGACTCATGGAGGCCCAAAATAATGCCATAAAGCATTACCATGGGTCAAAACAAGGTTCCAAAATACCATGGTAAAGATCCATACAACCCAACATTGAGATTCCATTCACAAGGTAAAGAATAACATTATGAAGTGGGGTTAGTGGAAAATGGAAATGAAACATGAATTATTCAATCAAGGGTTACAATTCACAATACCCAAATCAAGAAAATGATCAAATCCCACTTACAAATGAAATTGAATGCAAACAAGTTAGAAATCAACAATAGCAATGAAAATCCAATTCAAAACATGAAAACCAACAAGTGTAAAACCTAGCATTCCATTTTGAAATTGGTTGATGGTGTTGGATTGCTCAATCATTAGTTCCCATGATTGCAAAAGCTTCAATTGACCTATATGATGAATGAATTTATTCAAATTCTCAAATGTTCAAATGATATAATGTGCTCAAATGATTCTAGGTGTTGATTATGGAGGGAAGATGTTTGTTTTATAGATTTTCAAGATTTAGATCAATGATTGAGAATAGATCTTGAGATCAATGAATGAGAGTAGATCAAGGATGATCATGAGTCAAGATTAGTTTGAATTCAAAATTTCTCCACAATTTAAGGAAATTGGTTAAGATGTTTTAAAATGAAGGGTAAAGATTAGATCAAGAAAATGAATGGTTGAGAATGAAAGAGGAAGTTAAGATATTTTCAGATATTTTGAAAAATAATATTCCATGGGAATATACCTTTGAGAGGGAAATCAAGATAATTAAAAAATTTCAAATTATTTAATCACAAAGGATTAGGGGGTGGAGGGCCTAGCTCGATTGGATAAAGAATCATGTTGCAGGCAAGAGGTCACGAGGTCTGGTCTCCCCTCCTTCCTTGTGGTACTGGAGGGTATCTTGTGCTAGCATCATTGGTCACGTGAAAAAAAGTTTACCGGGCACACTGCAATTTATAGGGGGACTAACCGATTCTTGTAGTCTAAAAAAATCATGGAGGATCAAGATATTCCTTGTTAATAAAGAATATTCCATGCAAGTGGGAGGGAATTAGATAATTAAATAGTAAAAAATATTTAATAATGAGACATTGAAGAAAATTATATTTTTTCTAATTAAATAATTAAAATTATTCAATTAGGGGTTGTGGCAACGAAAAAAGTATCCCTCTACCTTTTTGCACTTGTTTGGGCCCTCCTTGTTAAATTGAGCTTAATGTTTCCTTGATTTAGTGTTGTAATGTGTTTAACACATTCACTTTAGGTCTTGGGCCCTTGTAAACTAAATGGGCTTAGTTGTGCCTTATTTAAGGTGTTGTAAAGTGTATCCTAATACTTTCACACTAATATAAGGTTTTCATTATTAATTGGGATTTTTTTGCCTTATTTGACCTTATTTTACATCCACAAGCCTTAATTAATGTAGCTTTCCGAGGATAATCCTGACATAAACCAACATCAAATCATAATTCAGGTGTTTTTGATATGTATGGCCCAAATTTAGTGATTTGGGACTCATACGCCACCTTGGGCATATGGGTCCCACCTAAGTTTTGAGGCCTTGATCCCGATTTCACATCAATCTAAGCATTTCTTGAAAAATGTGTCCCAAAGCCTAGCCTAATGGGACTCATACACCACAATTGGCATATGACTCTTGTGTGGTTTAAACCTAAATTAAATTCAAATTCTTGATGGGATTTTACTCTCCTAGATTTGATGTCACCTTGTAGTGTTGTAATTTCAAGAAATTTGGCTTAAACAAGTATAAATACAAGATTATTTCACTCATTTTCACATAATACTTTCAAGAGAGCATTCCTAATAGCAATTTTATGATTACAAGAGTTCACAAGAGCATTCAAGAGCATTTCTAAAGCATTCAAAGGAAAATTTCTTCATCATTTGTTGTAGCAATTCAAGATCCATCATCATATCAAGGTTATCAAGTATCAAGCATGTTGTTGAGCTAGTGTTGTGATGTAGCATTCAAGATCCAAGATTGAGCATTGATCTACCTCTAATTCAAGATCAAGATCTACATTCTTCATGGCCACTTCATGTTAGATTATTGCTTTACATCTCAAGACATCATTCAAGGTATCATTGTTCATGTTTCATGTTTCATGTTTCATTATTTCATCACAAGGTTTAATTACCTAAACGGGGTTTGACCAAGGCAAACCCCTATTTCCTAACAATCAACAAGTTTTTCTCTCTTTACTAGTGTGATTGCAAATCTAGGTGTCTTGGAGCATGAGGATCTTTGAATTTGATTACGTTAGAAGAGTGAATAAAGTTGTTAAGAGTTGTCTTCTTACTTGCAAGATCACATAAAGTCCCCTACATATTACAAATCAAAGTTTCAAACTCAGAAACAAAGCTTGGAAGGAAGAGTAGAGATAGGAGAGCATATTCAGGTCTTAACCCTCCAAAAAAGTAGAGTGGGACTGATATGCCACTTGTGGCTAGGGATTTTTCCAAATTTTAGTGAATTCAGATCAACCATTGTGAGATTCCAATTTTGGCACAAAAACTCTAGTTTGGGACTTTAAATCACCCAGACTGGCGTATGAGTCCCAATGGGCATCAAACAATAGGATTTCAAGGATTTGGAGCTTGTTTTGACCTCATCCTTCTTCCATGTGCACCTCTATTCTTTCTTAGTCTTTTATTTTGTATTTCAGTTTCATTTCCTAGGTCATCCCATTAGGTTTTGCATGTTGCATTCATTTCTTATCTTTCCAAGCCCTAGCTTGGTGGTGAACCCCTCTTTAGTTTCTAAACATACCCTAGGATACCCTATTGCAAGATCTCTTTCCCTCTTTCTACATTTGGATTAAGATCTCTAGGGTTTCCTTGAATGAAACAAGAGTGAAATAGGAATCCTATCCCCTTGTGCTCCATCTCCTTAAAGGTGGGGCACCCTATTTCTGTTGTTTCAGGGGTGATACAAAAGGAAAATTAATGAAATATGATGAATTAATTAAATAATTTAAAATTACTTAATTAATAGGGGAAATTACTTAATTAATAGGGGAAATAGGTTAATTAATGAGAAATGATGTTAAAAGAGGAAATTATGATGAAAGTGATGAAAATGCAATATTAATAATGAATATATGATGAAAATGATACCAAAATACAATGTTAATGATGTGTGATACAAATTAGGCATTTTTGCATGTCTACAAACGTGTGATTATTGCTCTTACAATTTTATGACAACTGTCATAGGATGCTCTTACATGATATCATAAAGTGGAATAACATGCACAATCTAATAATAGCATATTCTCTTATAATTGTAAGACACCAAGATTAACAGATGCACTTACAACTGCCATACACTAATAATAGATTCTAGGTGCCTCATGGTAAATGTGAATAGTAACCACTACTCGTAAATAATTAACTTATCATTGCACTAGTAAATAAATAATTATTGATCCAATAAAATATTTTTACTGCCATTGGTGAAACTCTCACCTCTTATGAATAATTTACAAACATTAGGATTAATTAATTACATAGGATTTACAACGTTGATGACACCTTAATCCCAACATTCTCCCACTTTACATCATACATTGTAAATACATCCATAGGAGAAATCACTAATGGAAAATATCCCTTAGCTAACCATGTACCATAGATTCTTCGACATGATTTTGTAGTCCAGCAAGATACTTACAAAAGCAACCATGATAAGCACCATCTCAAGCAAAAATTTCTCACAATATGTCACCCATGAAAAAATAAGGAATATGTTAAGGTGAAATATATCAACGCCCAGTTAACTTACACTAATCTAACATGAACACAAACACCAAATTCAAATGGTAATAAACGTCTTTGAGTTTTGGCCACATTCATACCAATTGGAATAACAACCATATAGCAAGTTGCTAGCTCATCCAAACTACCCATAGCTCCAAAAATCAGATATCAACCAACCAACATCTAGGTAGAACTTCATGCTATTAACATTACAACCCAAAATTGCAAACAAGTTCTTGTATATTCACTATTTTAATCATCCATCCTCTTTTCTCAATGCAACATACCAATGAACAAATGACCACACACAAGGCCAACTAACAAATTTTGCATCAACATTGAATTGATATGTAGATATAGACAGTCCACATTTGAATGTTCAATTCAATCAACGGGTAAAGACAACCCACTAAACTACATACCTCTTAAATCCCAAACAGTGAAACATATAAACTTATCGTCACATTAGTAATTTGCAAACCAAAAGAATAATATGATACTTAAGAACCAATATATCTAAAATACTCTCACTATATAAATTATATCAAATATGAAAATAAGATTAAAACATTAACGAATCCTCCTATAACACTCTGTCATAGAGGATGTGGCTAATTCTATTACATAATACCAAAGAAACATGTAAAATGCTTATCTCCCATTACCAATCCAAATAACTCTTCCAAGTCCTCCAAACCAATGAAGAAAGAAGCCCAACTTCATGGATAAGATAATATACCAGGAAAAAGAGAACATATCCATATCCTTGTGTCTACACTAATATGAAAATATCTAACGGTTTAATCTCACCATGGGCATTGATGAAAATTTCATAAGAAGCCACAGAGTTGGCCATATCAAGGGCAATCTTGTACCGCGCTGCCCAACTTAAACGGGGATAGTCTTAGGATAGAGCATGATGGAAGGTGTGCCCTCCTCTTGATTCCAACTGGCTCTCCACTGATCTTCAGTCTTTTCTCTTTTGTTTGCGGGTTTCACGGGTGGAAGTTATTATACTCCACGCCCTGGACTGCACGAAACAACATCGAACAAGGGAACAGGTTGATTTGAATTCCTTTTTGGTAGCTTCACGGGGGAGGTCCTTATGGTCCACAAATTTAAGAGCTTAAGGGTCATATGCAAGTCTTTTTCATCGTTAATATAAAAAGTGAGCAAGGTTCTATCTCCTTCAATATTTTAGTCAGGGCGACCATGAAGATAGCAACGGGGTTGTCATTCTCAATGTCGTGCTGGTTAAATAAGAGTATTCATGATCACATGCCACTAAATGACCGAACCAATGTTTAAATCTCATCGCCAAACTTTTGTCTATTCTTTAATAACGGATCCTTTTCGAACGGTGAATCTTACAATGTGTTATGAATACGGTGCAGCATAAAAAATCTCTCCTAATTGTACTATATGTATATGTACCATACAAAGTATTAATATGGGATTATCTCGAGGGAGAAGAGTAAGGAGAAGAGATTTACTCTGGTTAAATCAGTCTTGGAAGCTGCTACTGTTTATTGGTATGGTTTAGCACATATGCCTAAGGGGGTATTAGAGATCAGGAAGAGGTGTTTTAGTTTAATAAGAAGGATGAAGTTGGTATGGTATTGACAATCTAGAAAAATGTTAGGTCAAAGGATGAAGGGGGATGGGGTGTAAGAAATATACATTTGTTTTTGATGCATCTAGAAGTTTATGGTGTTTATGAAAAGTCATTGTGTAGAAATTTTTTCATCTTCTTTTTATTATCAATGGTTTCATAATGCAAATCATTTTATTAAATTCAAGATTGGTGTTGACAAGGGATTAATATTTTGACTATGATTTGTATCATGTTAATCAAACAGCTAAATACTTTATGGAAGATTCATACAAACATATTTATCAAGCTATTGACTCTTTATCCAAAGAAGGCTTTGTGTTGCAACACACTCAATGATATATTTATGATCATTAGTTTATTCTTTCAGGATGTTATGGTTGCACTTTTTGTAGTTATATGGGTCCTAATTGCCTCCTTTTGTCTATGTTGAAGTTGTTGCACAAACTTCATGTAACATTTGTTTAATATAGACTCTTGTTGGCTTGTTTTTTTGTGCTAAAGTTGTTTCACATATGTCATGCACCATTTTTTAATACCTTGTGCATTTACACGTTATAACTTTTTCTTGGAAAAAAGAAAAGAAAAACCATACAAAGTTCAAACCACATGTTATTTATTATTCTTAATTTATTATTTATTTATAAATATTCTACTTGATGTATAAGATAGCCAACTGAATGTCCATAAGACATTGAGTGATCTATTAGAACACACCCCAATTTGCATTGAATTGGGGACACTCTTTTTTGTTGAGTTTTAGTAGCATTCCTGATATCTCTCATAGGGTTGTTTGGGTAATTTTTGTTGTGTGACACAATTTGTAGCACTTTCTCACGTCTTTGTCATTTGGTCATCTTTTAGGCTTTGTCGCATTTAGCTTGTCATATTATTGGGTTTATTGCATTTCATTATTTGTCGAATGATCTTCTATAGCATTTTATATTCTAGTCACATTTTTCCTTTATTACATTCTTTTGATGAATCTCAATTGTTGTTTTTAGTCATCTTTATAAAATTATGTCAAAAATACTTCAAAATTAATTTTCAAACCATTTTTTATTTAAAATTTGAAAATATTAAATTTTAGTCAAAATTGAGAAATAATTTTGAGTTGTAGTTGATTAAATTTTAGTCAAAATTGAGAATTAATTTTGAGTTGTAATTGATTAAATGTTTAAACAATCGAAATGAGATGTTCTAATATTTAATCTCTATATTGCTAGGTGAAATTGTAAAAGTTGTTCAGTTTCAAGACAATAAGTGGCGAGAAGTCACCAAGTTTCAGAAGTCTTGTTAGTCTCCAAGTGTTTTCCGGTTCTCAAAATGCAAGTTGTCATAGTTTCCCAGAGCCTGAAATTGCACTGTGCGAACACTTTCAATTCTACTTGGGATGCAAATCGTTTGGCAAAGTATTTTGAAGTAAATGAAGTTTGGTAAGCATAAATCTGTAGCCTATCATGTCTTGAGATAACAAGAAAACTATACATAATACTTGTGAAATATGTGTTAATTTCTTATAACCCAACAACAAATTAATTGCACAATAAAATCACAGAAAATAAATCTAATTTATAACAATTAATACAACTGGGTTAATTAACAACTAATAACAGTGGAAGCAAAAATAATAAGAAGCCAATCACAAAATAGACAATAACACAAATATAACTAGGAAACTCCAGTGTGAGGAAAAACCTGCAAATGTTGGATCTTTTGTTCAACCTAACAACAAGATTTCCTTTCGAAAATACAATACATGTTTGCTACAACAATCTTACATATATAAAGCCTCAATTATTTTAAATCAACGTGCAAGAAAATAAACTTTCCTTACATTACTTAGCTTTAAATCACACAAAAATCACTCTCGGTCTTATTTCAACGTCACAAACCAAAAACTTCTATTAATGAATAAAAATCATGTTGTTGTTGAAAATCCAACTTGAATTGCTTTAAAGCATATCCAACTTGAGTTGCTTTAAAGTGATTTAAAGTGTATCCAACTTGAATTGCTTTAAAACAACTCCACACTCCACCTTTTGAGCTATAGAAAATCAACACTCCCTCTTAGCAAGGAAGGTGTTCTACATAACACCCAACTTATCCCCAAAGAATTCAAACTTACTCTTCATCAAGGTCTTGGTCGGGATATCTTTTATCTATTCGTCTGTAGGAATGTATTGGAGCTTCACTGTCCCCTTCTCCACATAATCTCTGATGAAGTGGTACTTGATCTCAATGTGCTTTGACTTGTCATGAAACACTGGATTCTAAGGGAGTTTGATACAACTCTTATTATCACAGTAAATGACTGTAGGATCTAGCTCTTGATCAAAGAGCCCCACTAGAAGTTTTCGAAGCTAGATAGCTTCACATGTAGCCATACTAGCTACCATATACTCGGCCTCCACAGAACTCAGTGTAACTGACTTCTATTTCTTTTTGTACCAAGAGACTGCTCCTGATCCCAAACTAAAACAACCCCGCTCTTCTGGTCAGCTGTATTGCCTACCCAATCTGCATTGGTAAACCCCTCAAGCTTCACTCCATCCTGTTGAACATACTTCAGCTCATAATCAAATATGCCTCGGAGATACCTCCAAACATGCTTCATAGCTATCCAATGCACATGTTTAGGTTCCACCATAAATTGACTGAGTTCATTGCAAAACAAATGTGTAGCCTGGTGTTGACTAGATACATAAGAGAGCCTATCAACTGTCTATATAAAGCTGGGTCCACTGCCTTTGATTTGGAAGCAACAATCTTCTTTTATTTGGTCACAAGTGGCATGGACATGGGCTTACAAATTCTCCATCCTGAATCGCTTCAAGATATCAATTAAGTACTTCCCTTGTCCAAGGAAGATCTCTCCCTCTTTCTTCCATAACTCCAATCCTAGAAAGTAGTGCATCAACCCCAACTCCTTCATCTCAAACTCTCCTGCAAGATCTTGCTTGTAGTGTGCTATGAGCTCCTTTGACCCTGTGAGAAATAGGGACCATCAACATACAACACCAATATGAGAAGTTCGTCCTTCACCTGAACACAATACAAGTTCAAATCTTCCTCACTCTTGATGAAGCTCACACTTTGTAAGTAACTATCAATACGTGAATACCATGCCCTGGGAGACTGCTTGAGCCCATACAGTGCTCTTTTCAACCTGCATACATGAGAATCCCTCCCATGTGCTTCAAATCCTTCTGGTTGTTCTATATAAATCTCTTCCTTAATCACTTTGTTGAGAAAGGTCATCTTTACATCCATCTGGTGAATCCTCTAACCTATATGTGTTGCTATAAAAATGATAGCTCTTATAGATGAGTACCTAGCTACTGGAGTGAAAGTCTCGTTATATTCAATCCCTTCTTTTTGAGAAAACCCTTTAGCCACAAATTGGGCTTTGAAATTTTCCACACTACCATCTACAACATGAAATTTTCACACTACCATCTACAACATGCTTAATCTTATACAACCATCTCGATCCCATCACAGACTTACCTTTTGGTCATGGTACTACCTCCCACACGCTATTCTTCATGATGGAAGAATACTCTTCCACCATGGCATCCCTCCATACTTGGTGTTGGGACACCTCCTGAAAGCTGGAAGGCTCTATTTTAATTAATTCACTCATAAGTGCCACATACTAAGAATAACGTCTAGGATCCTTTCTCTATTTGACTTGTTGATGGTTAAAATGACACAAACAACATTAAAATAGAATATTTCTAGTCTATTTCTCCTGAAAGAGAAAGACAACATGTAGTAGCCTAACTCCCAAGGTCCTGGTAGTTGGTTCTCAATTGTCTGATGTCACTCAATTGGTTCATGCAACTATAATATTCAAGGGGTCTATGCTGGTAACAAAGGATTCAAGCTATGACTCTCTTTATCAAAATAGTTCCTATAAATCAATAGGTTTTAAATAAAAGAAAAAGATAGATCCAAGGGGTAAATCAATAAGTATGAATTAAATTTATCTAATATCCAGACATATACTTTTAACAATGAATGTTTTCTTAACCGATCACAAAAACCATAGCATGACACAACCCGCAGTAGGACTATACCATCATATACATCTTAGGTGTTTAATTCAATTCCACTATTCGCATATCACAAGTATTTCTAAGATTTCAAAACAACACACATTCACTCATCATCAAAACTATAGATCAACAGACTTCAATAACTTTAATTCAATGACAATTTAACAAGATAATCTTTAAACCTGGTTTCTTCTAATGACTTTCATCACATAATAAACTATCATGCTTCAGCACAATCACTGGCATTCAGGTGGATTATAACTCATTAACCTTATCAAACAACACAATTGAATGCAAACTCCATATTTCGTAAACCTGCAATTCTATTAACTGTAAAAAGATTTGGTACAATGTATCTCTACAAAAACTCTATAAAATTCTATCTCTTAGCACTAGGTAAGCCAATCCAATTCTCAATTAGCTGACCTTTATAATGTGATACCCATATGGTATTTATAGATATACAAAAGAAGTTCAAACTTCACTTCTATCTTAGGCTTTCCACCTTTTTAGGAACAATCAAATTTCTTGGAAACTTAGGTCAACTTTGATCTTGATTTCTTACATTATGCATTCAGTTTGATCTAACAATAGAAGATAGAAATAGAAGAAAAGAAGTCATGCGCCCTTAAGACTGCCAGTGCTGCATGCATGCAACATGCAAAGAAGAAGAACATCATGCATGCAAGATTTTATGCATGTGAAGCTGGATCCACTATGAACTCATCATAACTGGTGAAGACTTGTTGTAGCATATCCATATCTGGCCCATCAATCCAGTCATCTTCAAATTTGATGCGATCCAACTCAACTACAACAAACTCTTTCATACTTTTTACCTTGATCAATTCTCTCCCTGCAGCTTTTATTTCTTCTTTGACTTCTACAAGCCGATCTATCACCAAGTCTCCTCCATCATCTTTCTCCTGCATGAGTCCTTGGAATCTTTCATTCCATTTCTCTCTAACTTGACTCAATGGCATGCCATCTTTTGTCATTACATTCACATCTACTATTATAGCCATGACTGCTTCCAACTCTTCCAACTGCTCAGTTAAATTATTAACTACTTCCTAAATCTCATCCTTATGCTTGCTCAAAAAGCCAGTCCTAAACTTAAGTATGCGAGAAGTCTTTTCTACAAAATCTTTGTTATCATCTTCAAGTATAGATTCTTCTAGAAGAGTAGTTAGAGGCAATGTATTTATCTTCTCTAACTTTTCACTATACTCCTTATACTCTTCTTCTAGTTTTTTGGATGCCTCAATGTATTGATGCATCTCTTTTATTACTCCTTCTGCCTCTTTGTAGATTTCAAATCCTTTTGTTAAAACCTCACCTACCTCGTGGTTCAATTTGTCTATCCATTTATCAACCATCTCCGCCTTACCTCTAACTTGCACTAAATCATCAACCTCCTTTTTGCTTAGCAAAACAGGAGTCTCAATAGCTGCAACCTATTGTGACCTTGGAGAGGAAACACTCTTCAAGAATGAATGTAACTGATCCAATTGAGCCTTGAGCTCATCTTTCTTTTGTTTGTCCTTCATCATTCTTGATTTAGTTGTTGACGCCACCACATCAATCAGATTCATTTGTTGATTTCTCGTGGGTCTTCCCAAATTAACTATACTCAATTGATAGTCTGTGAGCTGCATATCCCCTACCTCTTTTTCAGTCATAGGCATGGCACATTCAGCAACTATCTCCCCTTTATCTGTGATTCTAGTAGAATGTGAAACTTTAGCCTTCTTCTTAGGCCTATTCTATTCAATCTCCTTCATCATGTCCTCCCAATTAAGAGGTTGAGGAGGTGTTCTGGCTCTCTTTTGCAAATCTAATTTCAACCATATAGGAGCACTAGGAGCAGTCATCATCATGGAAGAGGAAGCAGCAATTGTAGAGAATGGTTGAACATTTAGCTCAGGTTGAGAATCAACCTTTGCTTTTTCTTGTTGTTCCTGCATCACATGCATCTGCACCAACTTCTCAGCCTCTTCTCTATCTCGTTGTTCCTGTATTTTCTTGTCTTCTTCTTCTTTTCTCAATCTCTCTTCTTCCATCTGATCCTTCTCTAATTTCTCTTTTTCTAATGCCATGAGCTTCTCTACCTCCAAAGCTTTATGTTTTGTAGCTTCAGTCTCTTCTTCCTTTTGCTTCCTGATTAGTTCTTCGGCCTCCTTTTCTTTCCTTATCTTTTTTGATTCTTCCTTTTCTATCCTTTCCATTTCTAAGGCTATGAGCTTCTCTGCCTTTTCCCTTTCTTCTTCAGCTTGCTGTTTCTTTATTAGCTCTTCAACATCTCTTTCCTTTCTTAGAGCTTTAGCTTCTTGTTCTTTCTGTCGAGCCTCCTCTGCAAGCTTCAATCTAGCAACCAGGGCTTCCTTTTCTCTTCGGTTTCTTGCTTTCTCCTCCTCGAGATCATGGATTTTCTGTATCAATTCCAATTTGTCATTTTCTGCTTTGACCTTGATCTCATGCTCTCGTTGCCTCATTTTCTCCTCCATTTCATCAGCTGCTGTCCTTGTTTCAATTTCTTTTACCTTTAATTGATGCTGTTGAAGTAGAGCATCAGCTTGTAACTTTGCATCCATTTCATTTTGCTTCTTTGCTACAGCCCTTGCATCAGACTCCCTTGTAGCATCTTCAAATTGCTTCCATTGCTCTTCCTACATCAGAATCTGCTCAATAGTCCCCTCAAAAGGCATGTTTTCTTGCAGGTCCTTCTCTGAAAGAGTTTCATCCGAGTCTGTCTCAATTTCTACCAATTCTTCCTCCACTTCTTTTCCTTTAGCAGCTTCAACCATGGCATAAAGTACTCCCTGAACTTCTTTACTTTTCTTTCTTGTGAGTGGGGCTTGTGTAGATGACTCACCCAATGCGGGCGTAGAAACAGCAGATTCAATTGGAACATCTCCCTCTGGTGTCTCTTCTTCTTCATCGACCACCTCAAGTTCTATTTCTTCAACATCCGGAGGAAAGAATTCTAATGGTTCCTTGGAAGGTGCCTTTCTTTTAATCCTCTTATACCCTTTACCTTTCTTAATGACTGGTCCTTGAGGAGCTCGAGCTTTCATCATCAACCATTGCACACTTCTATCCAAGATTGTTCTTCCAATTTTCTTAATATCAATTGTTTCTTCCTCATTCCAGTCTATTAGATCTAAGTTTTTGGTGCCAATG
Source organism: Sequoiadendron giganteum (assembly GCA_007115665.2). Classification (NCBI taxonomy): domain Eukaryota; kingdom Viridiplantae; phylum Streptophyta; class Pinopsida; order Cupressales; family Cupressaceae; genus Sequoiadendron; species Sequoiadendron giganteum. The sequence goes on along the minus strand of CM021101.1, from coordinate 439,107,180 downwards.
TTCAAAGCTTCATATGAGGGATCTAATACCATTCCATCATCCACCAAAGTGTTAGGAATATTCTCTTTAATACCAAGCTCTACCATAAGTGAGACTGGTAATCTCTCATAATTCTTCTTCCTCAAGTCATATTCATCTTGCCTGTCACACCAAAAATCCTCTAAAAAATTAAAGTGTTTAGTGAACACTGAAGGTAACAAAGCATGCATTTTCTCCCTTGGATCAAAATACTTACGAGCTATATACAATCCCAATTTCAATTGTATCAACTCATTACAAACCACCTTTGCTCCCTTCAAATGTTGACAATTATATTCACCCAGTGTCATTGGAAATTTATGGCATCCTGTCTTGTGCTTGATCCCAAACCTAGCATTAACTCCAATGGCTTGATACACAAAATCCATAAGCACTATTCTATTGCTGCAGCATCTTGGAAGCAAATGGGGATGACCTTCAAAACCAAACAATCTAAAGTATGTAAATTTGGGGTATTGGATATACCAACTTCCCCATTCAGAAATGAATGCCATGGCTTCTTGACTTAATCTATATCCTGCATCTCCACTCAACTAGTTGATAACCACATATAAAAAGGCATCATTGACTCTTTTGAAGTGAGTCTCAGCAACCTGAAGAGATAATTGATCATAGTGTTCCCATACCTTCCTTTGTCCATCCAAGGCTCCCATTATACCTACTCTGTTTAATCCTGGGAAAATCCCCAATCTTGCTGCAACATAAACCACATATGAAGTCATGAAGAAAGATTTAGTCTGTCTGACCCTTGTGAGCTAATCATGTATGGCATCAGAAACAATCATTGACCAATCAAACTGATAATCACCCTAAAAGATTACTTGAATAAAATAAAACATCCATTCCTTGAAGTGGAAGGCATCCCTCTTCCCAAACACTCTGGACAACATTAATATCAAATCAGATATCTCCTTCTTGAAATCTGCCCTCTTTGGCTGGTCTGCCAGCTTACTTAAAGATTTCTTCTCTATGCTTAACCATCTTTTATTTAAGTGAGACTTATTGGAATCTTTATGCTTGCTATATTTCTCCAATGCCTCTGCCTCAGTTAGCTGCACCAAATTCTTGGGATCAGGAACATTAAATATGCTTTGGAACATTTGCGGAGTAAGATCTATAATCACATTATTTTGTGAATCCATGCATAATCTTGTAGCAGGATTGTAGGTACTGGCCACTGTCAATATCAACTCTGGACGCTAAACTGATAAAGGAAACACAATGATATGTGCAAGACCGGAGTCAACAATCCTTTGTGTTCTCCCTGTCAATTTTGCCCGTTCTGCAAAGGTCTCTTCACGTAATTCTTCAAAGCTATACTGGCCCAAATTAGTATCTGTGATATCTGACCAGTCTGATTCCACTTTGCTTACTTTCACCACCGGATTCCTATGATCATACCTCAATGTATAAGGCAGCTATTCTGGTTTCACCTTCTTGATTTTCGGTGCTTTTTTTGATGTTCCAGCCAGTTGATTCCTTCGAGTAGCCTCTCCTGACGTTCCTGACATCTCTCAAATCTCCTGCAAGCAAACCTCTAATTAGACCTTTAGATAAATCATCATAAAACATGCTTTTAAAACATACTTGTTACACATACATCGGAGTCGAAACCAAACAGAAGCATAAAAGAATCTCTTTTACAAAACTGGCGGACTCGGAGCAAAAAACTGATATAGGAACTTCACCTAATAACAAACGGGCTCGGAGTTGGAGTCGGGAAGGTTATCAGAACCGAGATTAGAATGAAAAAGTGATTTGGTTTTCTTCGAATTCTCATTTTCATATTCTATTTCCATTCCGCCTCCGCCTCCGATTTGATCGTTGTTACTTTGAAGAAAGACTTTCCATTATATACAGAGCCGGACCCAGGATAAAAACAGAATTTATAACCTTCACAAACAAAATTCTTAAGTTCAAGATCAGTTCCAATCCCGCCTCCACCAGTTATCATATACTTCAAGGAAAACCTTTTAAAACTCAGAATCGGAAACAGGATAAAAATGGAATTGATAACTTTTGTAAAACAAAACTCTTATGTCCATAATCCATTCCAATCCCACCTCCACCTATGCTAATCATGACATCATCAAATTTATTCATTTTCAACATAACTGCATGATTTAGACCTAGGTCTCTATACAATGACAAGGAGCTTTAAAAATACCATACTCATATGACCATGGGGAATCAATGGCACTTCTAAGATATCATTTTTTTTAATCATTTAAAGTAATTGCAAAGACCAACGAAACCCTAATCTAACAAACCTAATAAAAACTAGGGCATGGGTTTAAAACCCTGCCATTCTACCAAACGACGAAACCCTAATTTAAACAATAAATCTAATCTACCCTAACTCACTGTAAAATCTCTAATCTACCTCATTGTAGATTCTTAATCTAACAAACGCCATTAAAAATATTTAATCTAATCTAATCTACTGCAAATCGAAAACAACACGACGCAATCACGATTAAGACGTGAAAGCGACAATGCCCAAAAATAGAAAGAAACGACATGATAAAACAAGAAAACAAAGATTAAAGCAAAACAAACAAGCCAAAACAAGAACCTGCTCATTCAATCACATCGATGATCATATAATTGCTTTAGAACACAATGATTGAATACGCGAGCAGATATAAAGCAAAAACACAACGAACAACAAAGATAAAAGACCTACCTCAAACGAAAACAAACCCAAGCCAACTTTCTGAATCGATTTGTAGACAATATCCCTTCTCTATCTCGATCAATTTGCTCAAACGCACTCTGCTATTGCCCTTTGCGCTCTCAGACTTGTAATAATAACAATAATGATCGGCTTTAACCCTTAATAAAGGAAAATATGTGAATTTCTACCTACACCAGCAACCACCATTAATGCATTAAAACGTAGTAAAGGTAGAGTCGGAACTGTAAGAGAACGAACACTGGTCTGCAGTGCAACTTCAGTCAAAAATTCAGCAACAAAAATTGGCGGGGGCAGAACTAAAATGGAAACAGGATCTTAAACTTATAAAATTTCCAAACCTTATTCCCATTCTGGCTCCACGTTCGACAACTAAAAACAAAACCAAAACAAATACAAAAAGTTAAGTAAAAGACCAACCTAGTAAAACAAAACACAAAAACCGAGACAAAACAAACATTAAAAGGTAGCAGAGGCTGGATCGGAATAGAATTTGATTTTGCAAATTTTGATAACAACCATCCCAATTCCCACTCCAGCTCCGCTTCCGCTAAAGACCAAAAAAAAGGCAAAGAAAAGATTGTTGGGATAGAACCAAAAAAAAGCCTCAAAATAACTTTCAGAACCCGATTCATCTCCGGTTTCGATTCCGACAGAGAAACCAAAGAAAAACAAAGTATTGGCAAAACTAGACTCCAAACTTTGTTTCAAAAACAACTAAGTACAAAAAACACAAAGGGGGACGCATTTTGACCAAGGCAAAAGATGGGGTGGTTATGCAAGGCATAACATGACTGAATCTTGTGGATCACCAACATATTCCTGGGCCTCTCTCAATGTTTGCTTATCCACATTGTTTCTCCTCTTCTCGGTAATAGGAATCTGAGGTTGGGGAATTATTTGTTCCTCCTTTTGATCAGTCTGCTTGGTTTGCTTGCTTTGCTCTCTAGCTTGCATGACTGAAGTTTGAGGAATTTGTGTTGCCTCAACTGTAGGTGACTTCTCCTCCTCATTCATCAAGTTACTAGACTTTTGAAGAGCCCTCTCTTCCTTAAACTTCACATCTCTGTGAACAACTATTTCCTAAGGGCAAGAATGTAAACACGATAGGCCTTAGAAGTTTTACTATACCCAACAAGGATACCCTTCTCTGCAGTTGGTTCCAACTTGGTTCTCTTCTCCATAGGAATGTGACAATACACAAGGCATCCAAAGATGCGAATGTGCCACAAATTTGGTTTCTTACCAGTGAACACCTCTTTTGAAGTCAATTTTCTCAACACTTTGTGAGAGCTCCTATTCTGCAAATACATAGCTATATTGCAAGCTTCTTCCCATAAGAACCAAGGTAGATCCTGATCATGAAGCATGGGCTTGGCTGCTCCAACTATAGCCCTATTTTTCCATTCAACAACCCCATTCTGCTGAGGGTTGTATGAAACTGCCAACTCTTTCTTGATACCATCCTAAGCGCAAAAATATTTGAAGGCATTCAAGGTATACTCGCCTCCATGATCAGACCTCAGTATCTTGATCTTCCTCCTGATTTAGTTCTCCACGAGAGCCTTAAACTCTTTGAACCTATTGAAGACCTCATCTTTATTCTTCAAAAAATATATCCATGTCTTCCTGGAGAAGTCATCAATGAAAGTAACAAAATACTCATACCCATTCAAGGATACTATTGTCACGGGCCCACACACATATGAGTGTACAAGATCCAAAATCCCTTTGGATCTAGTGTCACTACTTGGAAAACTGGTCTTGGCATATTTCCCAAGTGCACAACCTTTGTACTCCTCATGATTTTTTGTCCTCATCTTAGGAAGCCCGCCACTATTTCCTTGAGAATATTAAGTGATCCATGGTGAAGGTGAGCCATCCTCCCATGCCCCAATTCTCCTAGCCCTCTACAACTACTAACCAATGCATGTGCTGGCTCAAACTATAACCGAAACAAGTTACCATGCCTGACTCCAATAACTTTTGCAACCTTGGAATCCTTTGGACAAATATTGACTTTTCCCCTATCAAAGTCATGATGTAACCCTTGTCTTCCAAAGTAGAAATAGAGATTAATTTTTTTGTCATGCCAGGGACATACAACATGTCCTGCACCAACAGAGGTTCGCCAGAATCCCTTTGAAACTTGATCATGACAACACCAGTTGCATGGTACTTGGCATTATCTTCAAGCTCAATATAGAAATCCAACTTCTTCTCCTCCAACTTGGTGAAACATTCTTTGACTCCCGTCATGTGACAAGAAGCCCCACTATCAATATACCATACCCTGATGGAAATTGAACTCGAGAGATAGGAAATGAGAGAAAAATCATTCTCAAATCATGATGCAAACTCATCCACCTATGCTATAGCAACAACTTGCTTCTTCTGCTTGTCCTTATTTTTCTTATTCAGACATTGATTGGCATAGTGACCCAACTGATGGCAACAATTTTTTTATTATCTTGCTCAGATCTTTCTTCTTCCCACTCTTGGAAGAAGAACATTTTGTTATCTCTTTATTGGATTTCTTCTTACCCTTGCTTAAAAGAGCAATATTTTCTTTGTCTTGACCCTTCTTCATCTGATATCCTTGATGAGCACCTTCACGGATCTCCTCCTGAACAAAATCATCCCAAAGCCTCACCCAGCTGGGTAGGCGATCTCTACCGACAACACACTTGAAAAACACTTAACAGTGCTTCAAGAAAACATTCAAGGCTATACACACCAAATCATCTTTAGCAATCATCACTCCAACAACAACTAGCTCATCCCTGGCCTGTGTCAACTTGGACAAGTAAGAGGTCACACTCTCGCCTTTGGAAATCTTGGTGTTATGCAATTTTTCCTTGAGAATCATCTTACGAATTTGATAGTCGCTTTGATAAAGTTTTGTGAGCATATCCCACATCTCCTTGGTGGTGTCTTTCCCCAATAGATGAGGAATTAGATGACCTCTTACCCCATCAAGAATAATCCTCTGAGCCTTGGCATCCTTGACTTGATGTGAATCTAGGGCAATAGGATCATTTGTTGGTGGTGTCACATCTGTACTAGGATAGATCCACAACCTGTTCTCCTTGAGAACGGATGTAATCTGAACTTTCCACTATAAGAAGTTAGATGCACCCTCAAGCCTGTCTTCATATCAAACACTAGTTTCCATAGTCATGGAAGAAATTGGAGATGAAATTCTATTTTTTTTCTTTTGAATATGTGTCACAAATCTTGGCTTTGTATTCAAAATTTAGAGCTCTGGTACCATGTTATTTTCTTATGACCTTGCAATAGATTAATTACACAATAAAATCACAGAAAATAAATCTGATTTATAACAATTAACATAGTTGGGTTAATTAACAACTAATAACAACAGAAACAAAAATAACAAGAAGCCAATCACAAAATAGATAATAACACATATATAACTAGGAAACTCCAGTGTGGGGAAAAACCTGCAAATGTTGGATCTTCTATTCATCCTAATAGCAAACTTTCCTTTCGAAAATACAATACAAGTTTGCTACATCAATCTTACATATATAGAGGGTGATCCCACAATACCGGTTTACAATTTTTGGCCAAACTGGACAGTAAACTAATTTTTTCTAACTAAATCTTCACTTTTGGGAACCTATAGTGGCTAAACCATGAGGAATTTGAAGATGATACAAACTAGTGATTTGTGAATTTTTCTCCGTAGATTCTAAATATATCTTTTTCAAAAATTTTGGAATCAAATTGCACTTCTTTTTCCATCTCCTTCGAAAACTAGTTTTTTTTTTTTTTCTGTAAACACCATTTTTAAGGAGTGATGCTCACCATATACAACATAAATTTTTTTCTATGAAGGATAAAATTCTATTTTTTTTGAATTTAGATTTGTAACTACGATATCTAGCACTTTCATTTGGTTTCATAGTGTTTTATTGAATATTTTTTCCTTAATAAAGTTTGAAAGTCAAATCAATTACAATTTAGACATGGGCGGACTGTATACAACATAATTTTTTTTGTATGTATTGAATTTTTTTTTTTTTGTTGGATCAAGGAATTCAATATCTAGTGCATTGATATTTTTCTAATAATCTACTATTTTTCCACGTGTGCAGAACATAGAGCTTGATTTTCAATGAAAAACCTACATTCACAAGAAATAATAATAATAATAAAAAAAATAATTTAAAATTATACTTTTTTGGAAGCTTATAATAAGGACTACATACTTACAAAAATAAATTTTAAATGAATTCATTTGATCCCCCAAAAGGAAAGTCAAAAGTGGTTTTTTATCAACATTTTGATAGGTGTAAAGGAGACTCCATTATAAGTATGGTTTAAAAATAGTGGGGTTCTATCCAAGGGGGTTTGATCTAAGGTGGTTTGATAAAACCCTCTTCAATTGGAATCCTAAAAATGGAACTTTTAAAGGCTTAAATAATTATATTTTCTAAAAACACGTGATTTCAACAAAGATCAGAATCTCCCAAAACTTGTAAACCAGCATTGTGGGATCACCCTAGAGCCTCAACTGTTTTAAATCAACGTGCAAGAAAATAAACTTTTCTTACATTAATCAGCTTTAAATCACACATAAAATTAGTCTCAATCTTATCACAACTTCACAAACCATAAACATTCTATTAAAGGGTAAAAATCTTGTTGTTGCTGAAAATCCAACTCTAATTTCTTTAAAGCATATCCAACTCAAGTTACTTTAAAGTGCTTTAAAGCATATCCAACTCAAGTTGCTTTAAAACAACTCCACACTCCACCTTTCGAGCTATAAAAATTCAATAATATAGAATTTCGTGTAAATGTTTATGGCTATAATTATTTCAAATGATAATGGAAAAGCCTTGACTTGCTCAAAGTCGTAATTACAGGTGAAGGTGTATATACAAGGTATGTGATGGGATTCCTTAGAAAAATATCACGCATGGTTCTAAGAAAATGCAATAGGTGAAATGGACCTTTCAAATCGTGACCAAAGTTTCATGAAAATGTAAATAAATATAATTATCATGTATTACTAAAAATCTAACAGAAATAGAAAACAAATTGTATTGCATAAATAGTTGAACATGCATGATGTGTTGCATGAATCCTCAATTGAACGAGAATGTTTTCAATCTCCCCAAGGTTCGATGATCAACAATGATGAGTTTTAATTAATGTCATAAAGTGACAAAACTATGTTTGGAAAGAGTTTTGGTAAAGATATTAGCTATTTGTTTAAATGTAGGACAAAATTGGAGTTCCACTAGTCCATCTTAGATCAAATCTAGAATGAAATGATGTTGAATCCTTATGTGTTTCAATCTAACATAAAACACTAGATTTTTGGTCATTGCAATGGGGTAAGTAAACCAGTCTGTGACACAATTTTGATGCCAAATTGGAAAAAAAATGAAAAAAACCGTCAAAATAGAGCATTTGGCGCACACCAAATGCAAAAAGTGAATATAAATGAAATCTTCATTCTAAACCTCATTTTATTTTCAACCCACGGCTTGGCTTGTAGGTTTTCAGCTCCGCAACTCACGCTCATTAAATGTCTTCAATTTTTTGCACTCTTAGCTTGAAATTCTTCATGAGGATGTTGCCAACACGTCAAAGAGGCCGAAGATTGCGAAGAGGTATGCATTTTTATTGTTTTTATTTTAATTTTTTTAGAATGTAGATTGAAATAGGTTATTTTAATAAAACTTTGTTCTAATTCTCAGGGAATGAATCTCCACCTATAAACATTGAGAATTCACAATCACCCCTTATGAAGAGCCTCCTATATAAGAACAACCTGAAACCCCTCCATCAGTTCATAGGTATCCTCAAGGAACACAAGAAAATATCCTAAATCAAATTGAAAACAATAAAAGAGACATTGAACAATTAATTGGAAGATTAAGTGAGCATGCAAAAACCTACCCTTATAGGAGAGGGATTGCCGAATCGTTAAGTTCAATTGTATCTCATGTAGGAGAAATGAGTGAGAAAATATTTTTTTGGTCAAATAAGAGGCATGAGATGAAACAATTTTATGCCAGTGGTTTGTCATATGTAGATGTGAAAAACAAAAAGTTAGCAAAGTTGACTTGTGTGTCCTATTTATAGACCCGAGGGTAAGTGCAAAAAGATGGGCCAAAAAGGGGGCTTAAGTGGCCACTTTTTTTCTAAAATCAGGAAATACTGACCTTCGACGTGAAATTGAGGATAGTTACACTCAAAATTTTGAAATTCAACAAAAACAAGGATCGAAGTGCTCTAAGTCTACTTTCTAAACAACTAATTTATTTTGAAAATGGTTGATATTAAAGGGTTCAAAAGAGGGATGTACAAAAATTGGTGCTGTTTTTGTCAAAAAAACATATCAACTTTTGTATGTCCCTAGCATAGTGAACTTTTTTTTAGTATTTTTAAAATCACTTTGGTGAGAAATTAGCTAACAGTATGTAGTTGATGCATGATTTTTCTGATAATTTTTAATGAATATTTGATTTTTTACTAATTTTCTAAGTGGACACTTCCTGAAAACCAGAATTTTGGCCGTGCTACCCCTACAAATTTTGGAAACTAATTGAATTTTTTTAATTTTTTTTTCAAATTTGTAGAATGGAGTCTAGTTTCTAAAAATTTAATTTATTTGAAATTTCAATGAATGGTTAATTTATAATGAAAAAAACACCAAACACTGCTTTTTGCCAAAAAAAAGACACAAACAAAATAAATTATAGATGAAAGGCTTAACATTGTCAAAAAGTGAAAAAAATTACATCGTTGGATAACTAAGAGAAAACCTAACATTACCCAAGTGTTCAATTTGTTCGACATTGAAACACATGCAATCCTGACGGTGAGCACAAACCCAATTATGTGAAATATTGTAGAATTTGCAAAAATGCATCTATGGTCATTGGGAAGGCCCTCCAAACCTTTGGGTTGGTATTCCAAGGCAAATATCAAGCCTAAGGCTTGGGGATTCCCAAAGAAAAATATAACGTACGCACGTTATATCTTAGTTTTGACATGGTTTTTTGTGTTTGTGCGGGACATGTCTAGCAAGACATAATGCGAGCGTGGTATAATGCGCTCGCGTTATGTCACACTTTATGTTAAATGCTACTCTATTGAATGTATGTACATGTATGCTTGTATGTCATATATGTTTGTATGTATGCATTCTTGTATGTATGTCTATATGTATGTACCAATGCATGTATATTGTATGTATGCCTATATGTATGTAAGATTGTATCTACATATGTACATGTATGCTTGTATGTATGTAGGATCGTATGTAAATATGTATTATGATTGTATGTATGTATGTCTTTAGAGGGAGGGAGGAAGAGAGAGAGAGAGAGAGAGAGAGAGAGAGAGAGAGAGAGAGAGAGAGAGAGAGAGAGAGTTGTCTAGGTAGGGTGGGAGGGAGAGAGGGAGGGAGAGACCTGAGAGAGCGAGAGGTAGTGAGAGAGAGTCTTGAGAGAGGGAGAGGGAGTGGAAGAGAGAGTCTAAGAGAGAGGGAGTGGGAGAGAAGGGGTTGGAGTGAGAGGGACTTAGCTAGGTAGGGTGGGAGGGATAGAGGGAGAGAGAAAGAGAGAGTTATGTAGGTAGGGTGCAAAAGGGAGAGAGTTGAGAGTGTGAGGGGGTGAGGTGGGGTGAGAGGGAGAGACTTGAGAGTGTGAGGGGGGGCGAGAGGGAGAGACTTAAGAGATAGGTAGTGAGAGGGAGTGCAAGAGAGAGGGAGTGGGAGAGAGATGGAGTGTGAGAGTGAGAGACTTGAGAGAGGGAGAGGGTTTTGGAGGGAGTGACCTGAGAGAGGGAGATATAGAGGGGGGTGGAGTGAGAGGGACTTATCTAGGTAGGGTGGGAGGGATAAATAGAGAGAGAGAGAGAGAGTTACCTAGGTAGGATGCCAAAGGGAGAGACCAGAGAGAGAGGGGGGGAGGGAGAGACCTAAGAGAGAGGGATAGAGAGCGAGTGATGGAGAGGCAGTGGGAGGGAGATAGAGATAGATAGATAGAGGGAGAGAGAGAGGGTGGTAGGAATTGATTGAGTGAGAGGTATGTAGAAAGAGGGAGAGGGTAGATAGAGACAATTAGAGAGGGTAGGAGAGAGGGAGGGAGAGAGAGGTGAGATGTATAGATAGAGAGAAAGAGATAGGGTTTGAGGGTATAGGGTTGATGTTCTATGGTATTAGGGTTTAAGGGTTGAGGGTAGAGGGATTAGGGTTGAGGGTAGAGGTTAGAGGGTAGAAGGTTTAAGGGTTTAGGGTTTAGGGTTTGGGGTTTAGGGTTTAGGGTTGAGGGTAGAGGGTAGAGGGTTTAGGGTATAGGTTTGAGGGTGTATGGTTGAAGGATTAGGTTGAGGGTCCAATGTAAAGGGTAGAGAGTAAAGGGGTTGAGGGTTGAGGGATTAAAGGTTGAGGCTATTGAGAATTGAGGGTTGAGGGTTTAATGTAGAGGGTAGAGGGTTTAAGGTTTGAGGGTTGAGGGTTTAAGGTTGAGGGTAGAGGATTGAGGGTATAGGGTTGAGGGATTAGGATTGAGGGTCCAATGTATAGGGTAGAGGGTATAGGGGTTGAGGTTGAGGTTGAGGTTGAGGTTGGGGATTGAGGGATTAAGGGTTGAGGGTTTAGGGATTAGGGTAGAGAGTTTTCTTGGGTTTAAGGGTTTAAGGGTTGAGGGTAGAGGGTATTGGGTTGAGGGTAGAGGGTTTAAGGGTTTATGGATTAAGGGATAAGGGTTGAGGGTTAAGGGTTTAGGGTTAAGTGTTCAAGGATTTAAGGATTTAGGGTTTAGGGTTGAGGGATTAGGTTAGAGAGGGATTGATGGATGGATAGAGAGAAGGAGGGAGAAGTGAGATAGAGAGAAGGAGAGAAGAGGAGGGAGGGACAAAGATATATGAGGGTTAAGGATCCAATGTATAGGGTAGAGGGTTGAGAATTGAGGGTATAGGGTTGAGGGATTAGGGTATTAGGTTGAGGATTAGAGTTGAGGGTCCAATTTATAGGGTAGAGGGTATTAGGGTTGAGGGTTGAGGGTTTGAGGGTTGAGGATTGAGGGATTAAGGGTTGAGGGTTGAGAATTGAGGGTTGAGGGTATAGGGCTGATGGATTAGAGTGGAGGACCTATAGGGTTGATGGTCTAGGGTATTAGGGTTTAAGGGTTGATGGTTGAGGGATTAGGGTTGATGGTAGAGGGTATTGGGTTGAGGGTAGAGGGTAGAGGGTAGAAGGTTTAAAGGTTTAGGGTTAAAGGGTTTAGGGTTGAGGGTTTAGGGTTGAGGGTAGAGGGTTTAGGGTATAGGGTATAGGTTTGAGGGTATATGGTTGAAGGATTAGGTTGAGGGTCCAATGTAAAGCGTAGAGGGTTGAGGGTTTAGGGTTGAGGGTAGAGGGTTTAGGGTATAGGGTATAGGTTTGAGGGTATATGGTTGAAGGATTAGGTTGAGGGTCCAATGTAAAGCGTAGAGGGTTGAGGGTTTAGGGTTGAGGGTAGAGGGTTTAGGGTATAGGGTATAGGTTTGAGGGTATATGGTTGAAGGATTAGGTTGAGGGTCCAATGTAAAGCGTAGAGGGTTGAGGGTTTAGGGTTGAGGGTAGAGGGTTTAGGGTATAGGGTATAGGTTTGAGGGTATATGGTTGAAGGATTAGGTTGAGGGTCCAATGTAAAGCGTAGAGGGTTGAGGGTTTAATGTATAGGGTAGAGGGTAGAGGGTTTAAGGGTAGAGGGTTTAAGGGTTGAGGGTTGAGGGTTTAAGGTTGAGGGTAGAGGATTGAGGGTATAGGTTTGAGGGATTAGGGTTGAGGGTCCAATGTATAGGGTAGAGGGTATAGGGGTTGAGGGATTAGGGTTTAAGGGTTGAGGGTAGAGGGTTGATGGTTTAAGGGTTGAGAGATTAAGGGTTGAGGGATTAGGGATTAGGGTAGAGATTTTTCTTGGGTTTAAGGATTTAAGGGTTGAGGGATTAGGGTTGAGGGTAGAGGGTAGAGGGTAGAGGGTTGAGGGTTTAAGGGTAGAGAGATTAAGGTTTTAGGGTATAGGTTTGAGGGTACATGGTTGAAGGATTAGGGTTTAGGGTCCAATGTATAGGGTAGAGGGTATAGGGGTTGAGGGTTGAGGGTTGAGAATTGAGGGTTGAGAATTGAGGGTTGAGATTTTAATGTATATGGTAGAGGGTTTAAGGGTTGAGGGTTGAGGGTATAGGGTATAGGGTGAAATTGGAAACCTAACTTGGTATGTTTAAAAAAATGGGTCCAAGAAATGGGGTCTCCCAGTGATGTAAATCACCGGGAGACCCCATTTCTTGGACCCATATTTTCAAACATGCCAAGTTAGGTTTCTAATTTCACCGAATTGGAAAGCTAGTGGGCCCACTAGCTTGCCAATTTGGTGAAATTAGAAACCTAACTTGGCTTGTTTGAAAAAATGGGTCCAAGAAATGGGGTCTCTACACCACCGAGAGACCCCATTTCTTGAACCCATTTTTTCAAATAGGCCACTACATTGCAGATTTCACCGAATTGGAAAGCTAGTAGGTGAAATTGACAACCTAACTTGGCCTGTTTGAAAAAATGGGGTCTCCTAGTGATGTAAATCATCGAGAGACCCCATTTCTTGAACCCATTTTTTCAAACAGGCCACTGCATTGCCAATTTCACTGAACTAGCAAGCTAGTGGGCCCACTAGCTTGCTAATTCGGTGAAATTGGCAACCTAACTTGAGAGAGATAGGAGTGAGTGAGAGAGAGAGACACTTGAGAGGGAGAGGGGGTAGGAGGGAGATACTTGAGAGAGAGAGAGGGAGGGATAAGTGAGATAGAGAGGAGATAAGAGGAGGGAGGGGCAAAGATATATGAGGGTTGAGGATCTAATGCATAGGGTAGAGGGTTGAGAGAGACTTGAGAGAGGGAGAGGTGGTAGAAGGGAGAGAATTAAGAGGGAAAGAGAGAGGGAGGGAGTGGGAGAGATATAGAGGATAGAGGGTTGAGAATTGAAGGTATAGGGTTGAGGACCTGTAGGGTTGATGGTTTAGGGTATTGGGTTGAGGGTGTAGGGTTGAGGGATGAGGGTATAGGGTAGAGGGTAGAAGGGATGATAGGTGTTATGTGCAATAGGTATCTTGGAACTCCCAATGAAGACGTATGACTAGGAATGACTAAGTTGAGAGATCGACATGCCTATCCTTAATGGAAGCATCAAGATTTATGCCTTGTTGTTCCCGAGTTGGAACCAAATGTTGTGGATTTGTTGTCTGTAAGTTCCTTCCATCTATTTTATTTCATTTCCATTTTGGATGCTCTTTATTTTTCTTCTTTTACTTTGCATATTTTTAAGAAAACTACTAAAAATTTATTGGTGTCTCCTTGCAAAAAATGCTGATTTATGAGCCATTGAAGAAAATCTCAGCCAAAAAAGCAATGCAACATCCTTATTTTGATGATTTTGAAAAATCTCAATTATGATTTTACGCCATTATAAAAGTGAGTGAAAAGCTTGGTGAGGGAATTTCAATTTATTCATTTGAAGTTAACCTTATCATGAACACCTATGCTGTAGAAATTATAAGAGCATCTCGAGTTTCAAGTTATTCTATTCATGAGAGGTGTTGTGTGCAATAGGTATCTTGGAACTCCCAGTGAAGATGTATGACCAAGGGTGACTAAGTTGAGAGACTGGAATTCCAATCCTCAATGGAAGCATCAATATTTATGACTTGTTGTTCCTGAGTTGGAACCAAATGGTGTGGATTTGTTGTCTATAAGTGCCTTCCATCTATTTTCATTTCATTTCCATTTTGGATGCTCTTTCTTTTTCTTCTTTTACTTTGCGTATTTGTAAGTAAACTACTAAAAATTGATTGGTGTCTCCTTACAGAAAATGTTGATTTATGAGCCATCAAAAAGAATCTCGGCCAAAAAAGCAATGCAACATCCTTATTTTGATGATCTTGACAAATCTCAATTTTGATTTTAAGCCATTATAAAAGAGCGTGTGAAGCTTAGTGAGGGAATATCAAGTTATTCATTTGAAGTTAACCTCATCATGAGCACCTATGATGTAGACATTATAATAGAATCTCGAATGTATGAGTGACATTGTAAAAGATCTATGAGAACGGAGCACCTAAGGCATTGTGCCTACAAGTACAAGCACTTGGGTTTCAAAATGGTGTATGAAGCATATTAGACAATTGTAGCACAAACACAAGACTTAGGAAAACCAAATAAATCTCATTTTATTGTAAACCCCATATTATTAATATAGTGAGTGTAATAACTATTGATGGTTACTAATCATTCTTTTTCTTCTTTTATTCTCTCCCTATTATAACTAGCACCAATTGACTAACTTATTATAAAAAAATAATTTATTAAAACAAATCAACCTAATGATTATATATCAATATTAATATAGCTTACAATCTATTGAAATAAACACTTGTAATGATATTTACTCAAATATTGAAATTTATTGCTGCCCTCAAACATTTGTAACTCAAGCAACATAATCCCTTAACAGTCCAAATTGCAAAAGGGCAACAATATTTGACATCCTGTTACCCAAATACCATGTTAGTTACAAGAATTCCATCTGAGGTATTGTGATCATGTAGGGAACCTCTACAATAACCTCTCTCTATTTTTGTTATCTCAGAGTCATTTTTCTGTGGTGTCCAATTTTGACTTGATGGAAAAAGTGTCAATTGCAAACAGTGTAAAGTTGCAAAGTGGTGCAACTTTTATTCTGCAACTTATGTGACCAAATAGACTATTCCAACATGTCTGAATGGGTATGTTTATGCTAGGCATGGTCCTCTTTCACACCCAAACACGTGAAATCGCTCTGAACTACGTTCAATCAGATCGATCCCTTAAGAGTCCACAAAAGTACAAAAGGGAAACAATCTTTGATAGAATATTACTCAGAAAGTGTGATGCTTATGAAATCTTCATCTAATCTTATAGGATCAAATTGGGCCCCTCTACAATAACCTCTCTCATTTTTTGTTATCGCAAAGTCATTTTCCCGTGGTGTCCTATTTTCACTTGATGGAAAAAGTGTCAAATGCAAGTAGTGTAAGATTGCAAAGTGGTGAAACTTTCATTTTGCAACTTGTGTGACCAAATGAACTATTCCAATGCATCTGAATGGGTACGTTTATGCTAGGAATGGTCCTCTTTCACACCCAAACACTCGAAATTGCTTCGAGCTACGTTCAATCGACTTGATCCCTTAAGGGTCCAAAGTGCAAAAAGGAAACAATCTTTGATAGCATATTACTCAAAAACCATGGAACTTATGAACTCTCCATCTGAGCCTATGAGATCATGTTGGACCCCTCTACAATAGCCTCTTTGGGTTTTTGTTATCTCAGAGTCATTTTCTTGTGGTGTCCAATTTTCACTTGATGGAAAATGTGTCAAATACACACAGTGCAAAGTTGTAAAGTGGTGCAACTTTCGTTTTGCAACTCATGTGACCAAATGGAATATTCCAACACATCCATATGGGTGGGTTTACATTAGGCATGGTCCTCTTTTACACCCAAAAACGCAGAATCACTCTAAGCTACATTCAACTGACAAAATCACTTAAGAGTCCAAAGTGAAAAATGGCTACAAAATTCAACCTGTTGTTACTTGCATATCGTGATGCTTAGAAACTTCTCATTTGAGCCTATGAGATCATGTTGGGCCCCTCTACAATAATATGTGTTAGTTTTTTCTATTTTCGGAGGCATTTTCTTGTGGTGACAAATTTTTGCTTGGGGAAAAAGTTGTCAAATGCAAGTAGTTGAAAGTTGCAAAGTGGTGGAACTTTCGTTCTGCAACTCGTGTGACCAAAAGAACTGTTCCAATGCATTTCAATGGGTACGTTTATGCCAAGAATGGTCCTCTTTTTCACCCAAACACATGGAATCACTTTGAGCTACATTCAACCGACATACTCCTTTAAGAGTCTAAAGTGCAAAATGGCTGCAAACTTCAACATGTTGTTACTCGGATACTGTGATACTTAAAAAATTCTCGTCTAAGCCTATGGGATTGCATTGGTTCCCTCTACAATAACCTCTCCCAGTTTTTCTATGTCAGAGGTGTTTTCTCGTGTTGACGAATTTTCGCTTGAGAAAAAAATTGTCAAATGCAAGTAGTTAAAAGTCACAAAATGGTGCAACTTTCGTTCTGCAACTCATGTGACCAAAAGAGCTATTATAAAAAATTTGGGTGGGTATTTTCATGCTTGGAATGGTCCTCTTTTGCACCCAAACACGTTGAATCACTCTGAGCTACATTCAACTGATAGAATCCCTTAAGAGTCTAAGTCAAAATGGCTGCAAACTTCAGAATGTTGTTACTGGAATATCGTGACACTTAGAAACTTATCATCTAATCCTATGGGATTGCGTTGGGCCCCTCTACAATAACCTCTCTCATTTTTCACTATCTTAGAGGCATTTTATTGTGGTGGCAAATTTTCACTTGGAAAAAAAGTTGTCAAATGCAAGTAGTTGAAAGTTGCAAAGTGGTGAAACTTTTGTTCTGCAACTCATGTGACGAAATGAATTGTTCCAATGCATTTGGGTGGGTAATTTTACACTAGGAATGGTCCTATTTTGCACCCAAACACACTGAACTTCTCTGAGATACATTCAACTGACAAAATCCCTTAAGAGTCCAAAGTGCAAAATGGATGCAATCTTCGACGGGCTATTAATAGAACATCATGATGCTTATAAAATTATTTTTTGAGCCTATGAGATTGCATTGGGCCCCTCTATAATAACCTCTCTTATTTTTTTCTATCTTGGAGTTGTTTTCCTGTGGTGGAAAACTTTCACTTGGGAAAAAAGTTGTCAAATGCATGTAGTTGAAAGTTGCAAAGTGGTGCAACTTTTGTTCTATAACTAATGTGACCAAAAGAATTGTTCCAACACATCTGGATGGGTACGTTTATGCTATACATGGTCCTCTTTCGCATCCAAACACGCAAAATCACTCCGAGCTACGTTCAACCGACTCGATTCCTTAAGGGTCCAAAGTGCAAAAGGGTAGCGATATTTGATGGGCTATTACTTGGAAACCATGATGCTTACGAGCTCTCCATATGAGCCTACAGGATCATGTTGGGACCCTCTACAATAACCTCTCTTGGCATTTGCTATCTTGGAGTCGTCTTCTCGTGGTGTCCAATTTTCACTTAATGGAAAAAGTGTCAAATGTAAGCAGTGTAAAGTTGCAAAGTGGTACAAATTTTGTTCTGCAACTTGTGTGACCAAACGAACAATTCCAACATGTCCCGATAGGTACGTTTACGCTAGGCATGGTCCTTTTTTTCACCCAAACATGCCGAATCACTTTGAGATACATTAAACCGACTTGATCCCTTATGATGACATACAAAACAATCGTTAAGAGAAACATTCACACGACAGTTGAGAAGTCTGAGTTTTCCACACAAAAAGCATATGATCATCCTCAATTCTAGCAAGCGCAAGATTTTTTTTAACTATTCTCCTTACCCTTACAACAATATACAACCAATTGTAAATGCGTACAATGGTGGAACTTGGAAACATTTTATTTTTCATCAATTAACAACTTTCGTTGTGAAGCATTTTGTCATTTTCATTTGAAATGATTTGCTATGCTTGAAAATTGGAATCTAAGAGAAACAAGTGATGCTCTCACGTACATTTATTATTTGGTGTGATAAATAAAGTTTCCACCCTTGATTCCATTTCTTATTTGTATTATAAATTATAAAGCTTTCTCCCAAGTCCATTTCCTATACAAGAAATAATATTGCAAAAAATTGACATATACATCTTTCAACGTGTTTATATGTTGATGGATCAAGAACACAACAATTCATTTTGTACTATGAGGATTATGCTGTGAAAATGTTTAAAGACTATTCAAGATAATTTTTTGTATGATAATGTGTCAAGAAGTTAACTACTCATCAACTACTATGAATATTATGTTTTGCAAGTGTTGTGAAGATTATGCATCTTTTTCTTAATTGAGTTGTTTGAATCAAAAGATTAAATATACTGGAATATTTTTTATGAAACATCTCATAGAATACCAAATGAAAATGTGTTTTTTACTTTTAGATAAAGCATTTCATAGAACTCTTTGGATTAAACTGAATTGAGATATGTAAGAACAAGGGAGAATTAGGAAATACATTGCTCAAGGATCTTAAATAAGCCTTCTCTCCCATTGCAATTTTGGGTGGATTATTGCTCTCAAAGAATTGGGAATGATTTGCCTATTTTCTAGTTGGTAGTTTCCATTGTAGAATGCTCATCCCTTGATATATATTATACTCATTCTTAACCAATTATCAATTTAATAATCAATACATTTATTTATAGTTAATCTTTTCTTTTCAACTTGTGAAATTTTGTAATTTGTAAGTCTACTAGTATTCCTAGAAATATTGAATTTGTTTAGCATCAACTAATAAAGTTGTTTAGAATCAATCAATAAATATTCAAGACAAACCATAAAGGAAAACAATGATCAATGCTAGGGCTAACCAATTAATAATTATACACATGAATAAGTCAAGCATACATGTGAATAAGGGAAGCACAAGTACTCAAAAACACGTAAGCCTTGAAGTATACACACAAATACATAGTATATGCAAATTAATACAAAGTATATGCATGAATACAAGGTATATGCATGAAAACACGTAAGTTGCAAAGTATACATTGAAATACATGTAAGTCACAATATATACACATAAGATGAAAAGTATACACTTGAATACACATAACTCATATCTATTGAACCATGGATTTATAATGCAAATATGAACACCATAGATAAGAAAATATTTGTATTAACCAAATAGCCATGTGGGCATACATCAATATATGTCGATATAAGTATAAAATATATACAAAATAGCCATATAGGTTTACAAGAATGCCATATAGGCATACAATGTCAAATATATCCAATATGTAAAATATGTACAAAAATGCCATATAGGCATACAACAAAGGGCTCTAGAATGAAAAGTCATTGCTCTACATCCTCTCGAAATAAATTCTTGCCCTTTGCTTATCGGTTGGATGGCGATAGGTCTGTCACTCATTTATTCTAAGGTCGAGGAGTGCTCCCGGTGCTCCTCCTAGTGTTTAGCTCTTGGTGGAGCTTTATCTATTACAATAAGAAGTAAAGACATTAATATATAGAAATTACATTATAAAAAATGATATATTTAACAAAATAATCACCTACCACTAGTAGACGATCTATCTCATCGTGGGAAATATTCGCATGCTCATGCTATGGAGTGTTGAAGCCCTGTAGAAACCATCCAAATAGATTAAAATATGAATCAATAATGGTTTGATTTTTCACTAACTAGCAACTATAACAATGAATGTAAGTTGAAATTTAGTAATCTACCTCATACCTCCTCTGTGAGATCCATTGAGGACTCTATATTAGATGAAACACCGAGCTCCATTTCCTTATGAACATTCAGAGGTGTATCTGCTTCCAACATCTGAAAATAAAACAACAAATTATTAAATCACGAAAACTACAATAGCGATCCACGTCATAGCTTATAATGTATGAGATAATGAACACAAATTTGAGTACTTATCAAACTATATATTTCTAACTATCATGCTTACTATTTTCCCTATCCATAGTTTGTTTGAAAGCACCTATTTTTATGCTTTTACCCATAGTAGCAAGGCAGCGAAACGTTTGATAAAATGCTTTCATAGACATGTACGATAATTGTGGTAGCATAGAGAAGGCAGTGAACTGTTTGAAAAAATACCTCAAATAAATGGGGTCTCATGGTGATGGAATTCCATTACAAAAAAATGTGTCATGGCATTCCATCACCATAAGACCACATTTCTTTGAGGCATTTTTTCAAACAGTTCATTGCCTTCTCTATGGTATTATGCTGGGATGGGGTGGATGGTATAGTGTGGTCTTGGTTATGAGATGGAGGGAAATCATGACATGAAGAGAGAGGGGTAGGGACATGAAAAGGTGGAATAAAAGGTGGAAGGTTCCATGGATTGCTAAATTGAGGATGAGGACCTTGAAAATAATTTGTAGGGGAATTTTGGCTAAAGGGTTGGTTTCTATTCTTCAGGTAGTGAGTTGTTTGAAAAAATACCTAAGAGAAATGTGGTCCCATGGTGATGGAATTGCAATTCCATCACCATGAGACCACATTTCTTCAAGACATTTTTTCATACTACTCACTGCCTTGACTATGATATTTCTTACTATTATGCTTTGATAGATTTTTTCCAAGCATCCATAGTTTGTTTTAAAGCACCTATTTTAGGCTTTTAGCCATAGTAGCAAGGAAGTGAGTAGTTTGATAAAATGATTTGGTACATATGTATGGAAAATGTGGTAGCATAGAAAAGGTGGTGAGTTTTTTGAAGAAATGCCTCAAAGAAATATGGTCTCATGGTGATGGAATGGCATTCCATCACCATGAGACCACATTTCTTCAAGGCATTTTTTCAAAATACTCTCTGCCTTGTCTATGCTATTGCTTACTATTATGCTTTGATATATTTTTTCCAAGCATCCATAGTTTGGTTGAAAGCAACTTTTTTAGGCCTTTAGCCATACAGCAAAGAAATGAACTGTTTGATAAAATTCTTTGGTAGACATGTATGGAAAATGTGGTAGCATAGAAAAGGTAATGAATTGTTTGAAAAAATGCCTCAAAGAAATTAGGTCTCATGGTGATGGACATCACCATCAGACCATATTTCTTTGAGGAATTTTTTCAAACAACTCATTGCCTTGTCTATGTTATTGCTTACTATTATTCTTTCATATATTTATTTCAAGCATCCATAACATAGACAAGGTAGTGAATTGTTTGAAAAGATGCCTCAGTAAATAGTGGTCTCATGGAATGCCATGACAAGCAAATGCAATTGGAATCTACTCCTACTTATTACTTATGTTGACTTTCTAAACAACTATATTGTAGTTGAAATTTTGTCATCTATCAACATCTAGTTATTAGTTATGGAATGTGAAGTAACTATTTGAGTTTGAAAGATGTGCAATGCAATGTAATCAACAATATGAATATAAACTACACAAATCTATTACTTGTAAAATTCATTAGTTAAACTCTTTATTCTATTACCTGTGTAGGTTTGTGTAAATCCACTGGCACTGGGAGGTGTTCCCACAAAACCTCCAATATTAGCCTATTTAACATCCAAAATCACATATTAGAATACCATTCATAAAACAATACTATTAACATGTAATAAATTTATAATTGTTTACTAGTTACATACCTCAATAGTAGATACAGTGGAGTAATAAGTGAATGTAGGGATGGTGTATCCAGTACTGACACTATGACCCTAAATTTTATCAAAATCATAAAACTAAATTAGTTAATATTGCATTTCAAAACTAAAATTTAATAAATTAAATTCAATGAACAAGCTAACATTTACTTGAGTATCAATGTCACGGGCCTCATTCAAAATGTCAGCTGCCCTCATCATCCCCATAGCTATAGACGTATCTTTCATAGAAACCTCCCGAGTGTTTGGTGGGGTCATATGAACAAGTTGCCTCCACAAGCCTTAAAAAAATCTAGTCGAAGCCCACCACTCGAAGACTCCCTTGGATGACACTATAGTATAGGGCTGGAATGTTGGATGAGACTTTGGGTCAAAGAGATGATGGCCTACAAAGTGTCTACCTTGGCACTCTCCTTCGTGATGGAAGGGATAACAATGTGCTCATGAGGTTGCCTAGTGAGAGGTCATCTCGCTTGCCGCCTAGGATCCTTTTGTGCACCAGGTCTATCATGATCCAACCCCCCACCTCTCCCCTGGAAGTCTCTCATATCAAAATAAGTCAAGATTTTTTTCAAAATTAACTCATGGTATAGATTCCTCGAGAAATATTGTAGGACTTCACAATTATTGCATGGTGGGAAATCAAAATCCATGTACCACCTATCCCCAAAAAAGTTCCCAATCTATTGGTGATGGCACCAATGGATAGGAAACCTCTTTGCATTGAGGCTAATATTTTCATTTGTGTGTGGGTCAGTGAATAATGAGCACAAATCAAATTTTGTAATTTTTAGATCTTTTACATCTTTGTATGATAATTTATCCTGATAATAGTCCCTAGTCGCCTGCCTCCTATCTTTCCAACCAGTTAATTATTTGTTGATTGAATCTACATGTTTTAACATTTATTTGAGAGAATTTCCAAGGGTTTTTCTTTCCATGTTTGAACCATTTGGATCTTTCAACCTTGTGATTAACTCAATTTTTTTTTATTGTTTTCAATTTGACTCATTAAATTTTGTTGAGTGCCAGGAGGATGTTGAGGGATTGGTGGAGGAGATTGTTGTTGTGGTTGTTGAACTTGAGGATTTTGTTGATGTTGTTATTGCTCTTCTTGTTGAGGATTTTGTTCCTATTGTTGTTTCTTTTCTTGTTGAGGATTTTGAGGAGGGTTTGCAGGTTCATTAACATCTCCTACAAATTCAACAAATAAATATAAAAAATAACCTAAAACTAACAAATTCACAACAAAAAAAAACAATCCTTACCTCTTAGACCTCCTCGTCGACATGGTGGCATCCTGACGATGAAACAAAAAAAAATTGATGAAAAAACTTGCAAGATGACACCTCCCAAAATGTGAGCATGAAAATGAAGGGTTTTGGCCATGGAAGGAAAAAAACACAGTCACAATAAAAATGATTTCAAATTCCTTTTTTTTGCTTTTAATGCCTCATAACGTGAGAAGTTGTAACACACTTGCATTATAGGCTCATTATGGCCGAGACTTGGGATTGAAACACCAAGCCATAACGTGAATGTGTTATAACACACTCACATTATAACGCCCTCACATTATGAGATATTAAAACTTTTTTAAAAATTTGGCCACTTCTTGGGCCCCCATCATTTTGTACCCACCCCCCAAGAATGAACACACCTTTGTCTTATGCATGTAGGAGGTTCCCCATCCATTGGTTCGACCATGAATTAATTAAAAATAAATTTTGGGAGCAGTGGTAGATGGTATTTGACCAACCTCCATGCAATAACCATGAGGTACCACAATACTTTTTTAGGAAACTATATTGTGAGTTTGTCCTCAATAAGACGCCAAATTATTTTGACATCTTAGACTTTCAGGGTAGAGGTGGGGGTTCCACACATGATAGACCTAATGTACGATGTAATCCACTGTTGGCACTAAGACCCTTGGCCAGACCCATGGTGGAGCATGTCACCGTTCCTTCTATTGTTAAAGATAGTGTAGAGGTGGACATGTTGGAGTGAATTAGCTCGCTCACCTAGACCATTATATAGTGTGTGAGGCCTCTATCATAGCCTGATGTGGAGGAGACGTGCAGGCACCAAGCTCCACCCCACCATTGTGGCGCTTGCGGTTCTATTTGTACGTATGATTATTAGAGTGATCAGGATGTAGCTACACAACCTACATCAGTTATAGAGGTGATGGCTATGATATATGAATTGTTGAATAATACATATGGCATTGATACTCAGGTAAAATTCAGCAAGTTCATTTATTAAATTATATTTGGAAATTTAAGAATAACTAAATTAGTAGAATTTTGATATGATAAAATTTTAGGGTTGGAGTGTTCATGAGACATGATCCATTCCTGCAGACCCTTATTCATTCTCGGTGTTGAGTCCATAGGTATGCAACTAGTATTAAAGATATTATTGCATTTGAACAGTTGAGTGTTATATTTGAATGCTTGTATCATAACATGCTTTGGATGTCAAACATTTTCTTGGTGGACCTTCGACCTCCACACCTCACAATTCATGTCCTCAAAAAAATTTCACTCAAGTAACCTTTATTCATTAATGGTGTTGTAAAACAATGTTAGCTAGTTTTCATAATTATACGTATACAAATCTAAAAAATTGATGAGAAACACAAACATTGGTTGGTCTTGTGAGATCCTTTATTTCCTTATAATCCTCTCCCATTAACCTCTAATATTTCATGTTGTTTTTCGTTATCCCATCCTAGCCCATCCCATTAAACTATTCTAGTCCATTGTATGTTCCATTAACCCCTTCTATTCCCATCCCATTACCCTCTCTTATTTCACTGTATGTTCCATTATCCCCTCTTGGTCTTGTCCTGTTATCTTCCCCTGATTCACCCTTTTTTCCTTTATTCCCTACTAATGGATGTAGAGGAAGGACAAGATTCAACAAAACTTGATTGTCCTAATTCACTCCCTTTAAGGTTTTCATTGAAACCAAGGCTTAAGCCCTCTTCACATCCTTTATCCCTATTGACCATTTGATCTATTGGATCAACAGTGATGGAAAGCACATTTTGAAAGGGTGGAACAACATAAAATTGTGGCACAACAAGATTTCAATCACTTTTGACACACTAATTGACTTCATGCAATTTGTCACACTGACAATGCCCTAACAATGATATTCTTTACCAAAAGTAATGACCAACACTTTGAGAAGAAAGAAACAATGGAAACCTCAATGAAAGTTTGAATTGAGATACAAATTATCATGGAACACTCTTAAGTAATGTCCAACAATGTGACCATTCATGGCTTGCAACATTTAACCTTAAATTGCATAATTTTCCCTCTTGGGATAGTCACAAAAATTTGCATAAAACTAACAAATATGAGGAAGACCTTTGAACCACAAGTCTAAGGGACCTTTCTCCACAATCCTACATCACTATTTGGGTGAGTTCAATCATAATTTCACATCATTCATGACTCTTTCCCTACTTTTTATCAACTTTTCTATTTGATACATCCATAATATCAGATTACTGGTGAACTATTGCACATGAAAGATTTATCTCCAACCCCTGCAACATAGGAATAAGATAAAATAGAAAAAAAACAAGCCTCTTGACTAGCTTCCTTCAAAATTTGCTGCACTCATGATACACGAATTTTCTGCATTTTTATCAATGAAGTTGCAACACTTTTACATTCTTAATTCCTTCGCATTTATGACTGTCATATAATTTCTCTTTTCATTTTCATTTGCTACTCATTTATGACAGTTATAAAGGGACTATCTGAACTTCTTTATATGATTGTTAGATATGTTGTTTCACTTTCAGTTGTTGACATCAGATAGCCCTAGTGATGTTGATGGCACGCTGGACCATGGAGTTGCTGCAGTAATAGCCAATTCTAATCCTTTGAGAGAGGTATATAGTAGAATAGTCAATTTGACATTATATTTTCTCTTTTATGGTATATTATATAAATTTTTCATGATACTTTTATTTATTTTAATTTTTATCTTGATGGTTGCTACAAGTGGTTGTCACTCCAAATCATGGACATGGTAATGTTGTAAATGTGCATGATGACTATATGTATGCGGTAAGTGATTATAATTTGTTATATGTCATTTCACAATTCAATTTCTATGTATTAATCTTTACTTTTTATTGTATCAGTTGAAGGTCTAGAGTGGAGAGAGGAGGACTAGTGAGCGTGTTCGAAAGACAAGAGAACCAACAAGCACTCCATCTAGCCAAATTTTGAAGGCAACAGGAGATCTCTTTCCTTCCCCTAGAGGGAAATGACTATGTATTAGGGTTGTTTGTTGTATGCCTATGTGACATTTTGGAACATATGTTTTGTATTATCGATATATATATATAACATTTTATGTCCATATGGCTCTTTTGTAGTAATCCTATATGGATTTTTTAGATATATTGTATATACTTTTATCAATATATATCTTTGTATAGCCTTACAACTTTTTGATTAAAGAAAATCTTATTTTTCTATTGCCATTCTTGAATGATTTTATCATGTGTATTGTGTAAATTGTATGCTTGAATGTTGTAGGCATGGATTTTGTTTACATATAATGATTAAATAGTTACTATTGATTTCTCAATAAGCTCCATCTAATGTCTATTGTGCAAATAAGATCCATTCCTGGTGGTTTGTATCCTTTGCAATGCTTCAATTACTTGTGCTTCACTTATTCACATGTATGCTTCATGCTTCCAATGTATAATTCATTTATTCATGTGTATTCTTCATGATTCATGTGTATACTTCATGTATTTGTGTGTATGCTCCATGCTTCTTGAGTTATATTGTTGTCTAGTGGCAAGGATTTTAACACCAAAAGGTTTCATATGAACTGTAAGAGCTACTTCCCATAAAAAAATATCATAGAAAAATGTATTTCTTTTAATTCATGGCTGAGGTTGGTATCCAACAACCAATGGTTCTGATTCTAAAGCTTAGCAATCATTACATTTTCATCTATAGAACAAGTGGATGTTTCAAACCTCATATATATATATATATATATACATATACCTTTATGAACTTGTATGAACATGCATCAAAACACATGATAGTTGTTGATCCAATCAACAAAATTTATTTGCATCTACTAATATGATCATGCCTAGCATAAACGTACCCACTCGAACATGTTGGAATAGTTCATTTTGTCACACGAGTTGCATAGAAATTTGCACCACTTTGCAACTTTGCACAACTTGCATTTGACAACTTTTTCCCCAAGCTAAAAGTCACCACCATGGGAAAATAACTCCAAGCTAGGAAAAACCAAGAGAGGTTATTGTAGAGGGGCCCAACACAATCCCATAACCTCAGATGAGAAGTTTCTAAGCATCACAGTGTCTGAGTAACAACTTGTCGAAGATTACAACCATTTTGCACTTTGGACTCATAAGGGATTCAACCGGTTGAACGTAGCTCATAGTGATTTAAAATTTTTGGGTGTGAAAAGAGGAACATTCCTAGCATAAATGTACCCACCTAGATGTGTTGGAATAGTTCATTTGGTCACTCGAGTTACATAACGAATGTTGCACCACTTTGCAACTTTACACTACTTGTATTTGACAACTTTTTCTCTAAGTGAAAAGTCACCACCACGAGAAAACACCTCTAAGTTAGTAAAAACCAATATAGGTTATTGTAGAGGGCCCCAACACAATCCGATAGGATTAGATGATAAGTTTCTAAGTGTCACAGTGTCTGAGTAATAGCCTGCCGAAGATTGCAATCATTTTGCACTTTGGACTCTTAAGGGATTCAACCGGTTGAACGTAAATCAAAGTGATTCAGTGTGCTTGAGTGTGAAAGAGGACCATGCCTAGCATAAAATTACCCACCCAAATGTGTTGGAACAATTCATTTGGTCACTCGAGTTGCAGAACAAAAGTTGCACCACTTTGTAACTTTACACTCCTTGCATTTGACAACTTTTTCCCCAAGTGAAAAGTTGTCACCACAAGAAAATGCCTCCGATTTAGAAAAAATTGAGAGATATTATTTTAGAGGGTCCCAACACGATCTCGTAGGATTAAATAAGAAGTTTCTAAGTGTCACGGTGTCTGAGTAACAACCTGTCAAAGATTGCAGCCATTTTGCACTTTGGACTCTTAAGGGATTCAACTGGTTGAATGTAGTTCAGAGCAATTCGACATGTTTGGGTGTGAAAGAGGACCATTCCTAGCATAAAATTACCCACCAAGATGCATTGGAATAGTTCTTTTGGTCACTCGAGTTGCAAAACAAAAGTTGCACCACTTTGCAACTTTATACTACTTGCATTTGACAAATTTTTCCCCAAGTGAAAAGTCTCCACCATGGAAAAAGGCCTCTGATATAGTGAAAACCGAAAGAGGTTATTGTAGAGGGGCCCAACACAATACCATGGGCTTATACAAGAAGTTCCTAGGCATCATGGTGTCTGAGTAAGAACCCGCCGAAGATTGCAGCCATTTTGCACTTTGGATTCTACTAGTTGAACGTAGCTCAA
Organism: Sequoiadendron giganteum; assembly: GCA_007115665.2. Lineage (NCBI taxonomy): Eukaryota > Viridiplantae > Streptophyta > Pinopsida > Cupressales > Cupressaceae > Sequoiadendron > Sequoiadendron giganteum. The sequence goes on along the minus strand of CM021101.1, from coordinate 439,078,557 downwards.
AGTGATTCAGAGCGATTTGGCATAGCTTAGAGCGATTAAAAACTTTTAATGACTCTACCACTTTTCCATCACTTAATTTTTTTGTTTCAACTTCACTTTAACAAACATATTTCTGTGGAGAGCAATAAAAGGCAATAAATAGACAACTACCATAAGTTAACTTTTCCATCACTTAAGTTTTGTTGTTTGAAGTTTGTTGTTTCAACTTTACTTTTAATGACAATAAATAGAAAACCACCATAAATTATGCAAAGGATCATCAAATTATACACAGTGGAAAAGGCAGTACTCTAAGAGCAACCATAAAGTATTTAAGTCAAAGGTCTTTTATTTTATGACAAAAGCATTGACGAGGCATTTTAATTATTTCATGGAGTTCATTTTCATGATATTCACCTGCACGAGTGAAAAGGGATTAAGTTTCATCTTTGACTTTTGAGTTTGGATTAGTAATAGTGCATCATTTATGCATTGTTTCAATAAAACATAATGTTGATTTGTGCCTTGGAATGTTGTATCATGGAAGTCTGAGTCCAAAAAGGGTTGAGAATCATCATGATATGTTTTTAATAACTCGAGATAACCCAAGGTATGTGATCATGTTGTTCCATCCTTTGTTTGTGCTATTGGCCATGTGACTATGTTGCCAAAGTTGACAAGAGAACCAAATTCCAAGTGACTGATTGGAGAGATTGGTTGGTTGAATAATGTTTGGGAGTTGTCAAAGGTGTTGGAGGGTATTGAAACATTGCTTCCCCCACTATTCATGTTTTTCTACCCTTGTTGGTGTTTTTTTCCTTCCTTGGATGCCCACTAGGCTAGGTTTTCAATGATGGCAAGGTGTGCTAAGATGTCTTGTGCACTTCTTTTCAATGAAGCCCTTGAAGGGTGACTGAGATTACTTAAAGAGATAGATCATGATGATAGTGACTCTAAAAATCATCCAAGATTAGAGTAGATTTTTGAAAGACAAACCGAAAAAACTTGAGAGTAGATAAGTTTGACAATGATGGATTCCCTTTTATTGGTTTAGAATCATATATAGTTGGGACATATTAATTGGAAAGGTGAGTTCACAGCCTTCTGATGCAAGAAAACATGTACAATAGAAGGAATTGTTTCATATTTGATCATAAATCCACATGCTTTTCCTTCAAGACAACTTTAAATTTAAACCATAAACCATTACAACTAACTTTAAATTTAATATACACATTTAGTTGAGGCATATATTAAGGAATATACATATTTGCATGTATTCATTTCTCATAATTTTTGTCACTCAAAAAAATACATTAAGTCAATAACAAATATTACAATAGTGATGGAATAACATCTTGAAAATCCTCCCATTTCTCAATACTTGTAGCAATACATGCAGGGAAATAATCCTCCCATTTGTAGCCCATATCATGAAATATATTGTATAAGAAGAAAAAAAATGAGTTGTTGCCTAGTTTGTTTTCTCCAATCCACTTCTGGTGGCCTAGTTACTTGCATTCCAAAATTCTACAAAACATGTGCATCCCCTGCTCCCTTGGAAACACATGGGTAGTAGCCTCTCCGTGGTTGTTTACTCTCATTGGAATTTGGTCCACAAAAAAACCTACAAAATCCTAACCCTTTTAGACATGGACTCACATAACAATCATTAAATTACCAATAACTAAATAATGTCAGACATACATCTTCTGATTAGATCTATTATCACCTTCATGCATGCTATAAGTAGATTGATTGAAGGTCCTACAATGGTGATGTGGCTCTTCTTTCACTACTTCCTCATCTCTCGATGATCCTACGTATAAATTTGAAATACATATAAAAATAACTAACATAAAACATGTAGCATATAAGAATCCAAGAAATCTACAAAATGGAAAAGAAAGAGAAGATTGAAAACCATAAAATACACCAATGACCGATGTTGATAATCTTTAATGAAGACTTTCCCTTTTTTCTCCTTCACTAGTCTTGCATATCTCTTCACTAAAGCAAACATATAATTAATATGTGGGTTAAAAGACAATCACAAATGTATCAATGACAGTTCTAAATGCATATGACATGAAATACCAATAGAGAGCAACATATAATTATCATTTTTCAAATTAACAATAATGCAATTTTGCAAACCCTTCTATAATCAAACTTAAATTCTTGAAAGAAAATAGTGATCAATAACATGAATTTACAAATTCAATGTGCATACTTACAAATTAATCTAGGGAACTATTCAGGTTTGATCTACTCTTTCTTGTGTCAAGTATTGCCTCATGGTTAGACTCACACACTTTCCACAAGTTCCTGTTCGTAGATCTACCCTTATATTTGATCAAATGAACATTGGCTGTGACGATAAGGTTCGAGTAGTGAAGAATCTTCTGATGCGTGTCGAAGTCCTCAAACAACCAAATTGCATCATTCTTAATTGGGTACCTTCTAAGCCATGTACCTGTAGGATATTCTATGTTTTCTCCATCTATAACTAGGGCCTCCAATTTCTTTTTGGCCTCAATACAACGACACAGGTAATAATATGTACCCTCTTCATTGTCTTCATCTGCAATCACCGCATAAACATTCCCTGCATTGATATGTTCATCTTGCTAGATGTATTTAATGAACATCAAAATAAAACTTGAAAGTAAGATATATTACCTGGTTCTAGTAGGTTTGATACATGATCAAAGTCAATGGATGATTGCATCTCCATGATTTGTAGAGCCGTCGGGAGCTGATAAGTGTCAAGTGGGGTTAGAATTCTTATAGACCATTCGTCAACCCACTCTGTTGACTCACAATCATTCCATGCTTGAAGTGTACATGCAAAACAAAAGCATTCCATCTTTCGTGTATGGATAGTCCATGTACCTACATTGGAGCTTCTAAAAGAGTGTAGCTTGCTCAATCCTATTAGTGTACAACAATCCTCATATTTTTCAATGTTAGTATCATCTGCTAAATGAGAAAATCTATGAACTAAAGAATTACATATACTACCTGGACCCATTACATGATTGCACCACTCGAAAATTGATCTTGCATCTGTCAACTTTACATTGTCTTTGTACTTTAACTCTTCTCATGCTAAGGCTCTTTTGATATATGCACCTGCTCCATCATGCTCCCCCTTTCCATGCTTGGCCTCTGAGAAGTTCCACATATGGGGAACACCATTGATCCTATGCATCCTGCTCAACCAGTAAAACATTCTAGAGTTCTTAAAAAAAAAATAGTTATTTGACCATATGATATGTTGACTGAATGATATGCCCCTGCTAGCTAGATCAACATAGAACATCTGAAAGCAACCTTTCACAAACTCTATAGAATGTGTGTGATCATCACTGATGTAAAAGTGATACTCCCTCAATACTTTGTTTTTATCCTCTGTACTATCATTTGCATGAATGAATGCTATATGCACAAATATAGCAACCTACGTGGAGTTGTAGTACTATGATTGCGCCTCGTTCTATGGCTATATTGTGTAGTTCTCTATGAAGTCGATAACTAAAATGATGCTATGAAGTGGAAATGTGTCCTTGCATAACTTGAAATATGAGTCCAACCATCGAGCTCTATGTGTATACCTTGCATACTCATAGACCACCTGATCATGAAAAATTCCCATAAACTGATACACTAGAATATTATCACTGACCAATTCACACTTTGCTTATTTCCCATCTTTTAGACTGTAGGCCACTATCTTGTATTTTCTAAATTCCACAATTCTATCTCCAATAGTGTGTACTAGCCATGTGTTGGAAAATTGGAAAATGTTGCATGCCACCACAATGATCATTGTGCCATCCAAACATGACTTCTTGTAAAAAAATTGACCATGCACTCTTTCACATAAAATGAAAGATAAGAATTCCCTTGAGGATTTAGGTGGAGGCCTTCTGTTACATTCCTACAAAACATTGTTAGTATGCATATCTACACATATATGTCGATAAACATCATAATGGTTAGAAAACTCAATATGTACTATACAACAAGAAGTAGTGCGTGTGTGATTTATTTTGACATAAAAAGGCTTTAGCATTTCAAAATACCTTTGACATATTTTAATTTCAAGAATTTTCCATACAAAATAAGAAAAAAACTAGGTTTGAGTGGTATCCAAATAATGCATTGGATTTGGCTCACATATTTTACTACCAATTCTCCTTCTTACAATATATTTTTTATTGGGAGAGGTCCTTGTGTTATCCTTCCAATAATCTACTATTATAGATGTCTATGCTTGAGAAATTATTTTATCTTTCCATGGCACTCTACCTGATAATGCCCATAACTCATTGCTATTTGGATCCTCCACTCTTTCACACCTTCCTTTGGCTCTCATTAGAGATGATCTACTTATTTTCAAAGATTTACTTGTCTTTGTAATTTTCACCTTGTTCCTTGTTTGACCGCTTAACAATGTTGTTTTCATCACACATCGTGTGGCACAACTATCCTTCGTGCGTGAGGTAGAACCCACGCTCTCATATACACTCATCAAGTTCTTCACAATGAAGTTTTCACTTGAATTATTCAAAAATCTTAGCCCAAGAGCCTTCATCATGGGCCTAAATTTGAGTTGCCTCATCATTTCAACAAATAGTTGGCATCTTCCACCCTCACTTAGCTTCTCAAAAAATAAACTCCATATCCTCTGTGAATATCTTTGACATGAACATTTTGGAATCTTATTAGGCATCCATTTCAAAACATTGGAATCAATATCAATAAAAAATTTATTTTTTCTATGCAAAACTCTAGGAGGAGTTCTGAACTATAAATTTGTGTCAACAACATCGGGGATAGATCGCGTACCTTCAATCAGAGGTGCAATTGATGACATACCTTGAGATTAACATATAAACAATGTTGTACCTCCAACTTGAGATGTTGTTTGTGGAGTGCCTTCAAATAGAGATGTGTTTGTTGATGTACTTTCAAAATGCAATGTTGTTGATGGTGTGTCTTCAATTGGAGATGTGATTCATGATGTACTTGGAAAACCACATGTTGTGCTAGTGTGTCTTCAACTAGAGATTTGCATTGAACTTCACCTATGGTTGATGATGTGCCCCCAACTTCGGGATCCATTTGTGTCCTTCCATGAAATTTGTTTATTCATGCCCTTTTTTTTCCAATTAAACATCTCTCTTAGATTGCATGAGAATTTCTGGTTGTATGGGCTGCAATTCCTTTGCTTCATGAGCTACAATTTTTTATTCTCTTCTCCTTGCATTTATAACTGCATGTTCTTCTGGTGTTAGAGGCTTTGGTTGTTTCCTCGGCATGACGTTGAATGCTACATGTTCACAAACACACATAGAAAAAAAGTAGGTAATGCATTTTATGAAACATATTGATATCACTGATTACATTGCATTTTATCAAACATGTCTATGCTACAACATTTTTCACACATGTCTACTAAATCATCTTATCAAACATGTCTATGCTACAACAATTTTCATACATGTATACCTTAGCCTTTTTCATACGTGTCTACCAAAGCATTTTATGAAAGAAGACGGTGAGTTGTTTAGAAAAATGCCTCCAAGAAATGTGGTCTTAGGGTGATAGACATCAACATGAGACCACATTTCTTTCAGGCATTCTTTCAAACAAATCACTACCTTATTCTATGCTACCAAATTTTATGAACATATCTACTAATGCATCTTATTAATTATGTCTATGCTACAACATTTTTCATACATGTCTACCACCATACTGCAAGAAAAGTAAGTAATGCATTTTTTCAAACATATCCATGTACTACTGATTACATTGCATTTTACGAAACACACCAAGCATTTTATGAAACATATTCATATCAATGATTACATTGCATTGCATATATTTAAAACTCAAAGCATTACTTTACATTGCATAACTAATGTAACTTATCAAACACTGCATATCTTATCAAACATTGCTATCCCCAACCTAGGGTTTATAGCGAGCTTCAAAAAAACCCATAACTTTTGATGCATCTAGTGAAAATATATGAAACTTGGTATTAATTTTTTTTAGGCCTATATGCATGTGGTGACTGAAGGATGGTTGCTAAATCATCATTTTGTGTTAGTTATTGAGGAAAATTTGTTTCTTTTTGCAACTATAATGTGTAAAACCTAGTACTTTAAGGGATTTGTACAAAATTGCTTCATGTAAGCATTGATCAGTGTTAAGAAGGGTTTGAGGGGAGTATTTGGAGTGTGGAAAAGTGCTTAGCAGCAAATAAGTGTCAAAACTAGAGTATAAGTTGCTGCCACCTTTGGAAACTAGAGAATCTTGTGCTTATTGTTGTCAAAACCACATTGTAATTGTGAACCAAGCCATGAAGAACATGAATTTAAAAAAGGGTTTGTGATGCTATATCTTGGAATTATTCACTATTTCTTTGGCAATGAGGTAACTTAGACATGACAAAAAGCATTTTCAATTGCATAAAATTTTCCCTTTTTTTATTTCTTAGAAAGGTAAATGGTATGAATGAATGGAAACTTGCATTAACAACTATATCAAGTCCCTTGAATTTATCTAAGCACATGATGAAGGTGAAATTTTTATGGCACAAAAAAATTAATGGAAACTTTCATTAACATTGATGAAAGCTCTTAGGTTTTCCAAATTAGTTGAAAATAAAAGTTTTCCCACAACCATCACTAATAATGAATTTGTATCTATTACGTCATGTTTTCCATTTTTTATCTTCAAGCTCCTAAAAATTAAACTTTTACATGCAACATCCATCTAATTTAATGTTGAATTTTATGTGTAACAATGAAGATTACTAAAATCATCAAATGAATGGTCAAAACAAAACAAAAAACTCAATATAAACATCTACCTAAAATGAAATAGAGTGAATTCCACTAGCCATGCTAGATATGGACTACTATAAGCAATGCAAATAGAATTCATAAGAAAAATTGTGTTAAGTTGATGTCGTTTATATAAGTTTAAACATGAATTCATCACTATTATGTCATGGTTTTCATTTTTTTCTTCAAACTCATAAAAAAAACTTTTTTATGCAACTCCCATCTAATTCAATGTTGAATTATATGTCCAATTGTTATGATTAATAAAATTATGAAAGGAATTTAGTTTATATTGTCAAAAACAAACAAATATACTAAATATAAATATTTCAATATTACCAAAATGAATATATTACCTGAGATAATGTAAAATGATGTAGAAACTTCAAAATGTCTCCTTCTATGTTGTCTAGCATACAAATTGGTGGTAAAAAGGTGATGGATCGAGCATATATTGGTACAATATGGAGTCAACTCCATAAAAATGCCATTCTGAGTTGGATAAAGTGTTGAACTAGACAAATGTAGAAACATGTGGGCCTGAATCATGAGGTCAACCCCTATTTTACAATTTCAAGGTAAACCGCTCGCCAAATTTGGCAAGCGCCAAATGTGTTTCTTTGAAATATTTTCCAAATATAGAGAGGAAGGGAGTGAGACTTGAGATAGAGAGAGGGGATAGGAGTGAGAGAGATTATTCTAGGTAGCATGGTAGGGAGTGATACCTGAGAGTGATAGAGACTTGAGAAGGATAGAGAGTTATCCAGTTAGGGTTGGGGGAAAGACTTGAAAATAAGAGAGGGTTTGGGAGGGATGAGACCTAAGAGATACACAAAGAACAAAGGGGGATAGAGAGAGGGAGTGTGGGAGAGGGGGTTGGAGTGAAATAGATTTGTCTAGGTAGGGTTGGAGGTTTATGAGTCTTGATAGAGAGGGAGTGTGAGAGAGGGGATTAGAGTGAGACAAATTAGTCTAGGTCGAATGGGAGGGAGTGAGACCTAAGAGAGAGACTTGAGAGGGAGAGAGAGTTATTCAGTTAGGGTGGGGGAAGAACTGAGAGAGGGAGTGGGAGAGAGAGGGAGTGGGAGATAGAGGGATGGGAGACCTAAACCCTCAACCCTAAACCCTTAAACCCACTTCTCTCTACTCTCAACACAATACCCTCTACCCTCTACCCTCTACCCTCAAACCTAATCCCTCAACCCTATACCCTCAACCCTTAGACCCTTAAAACCTCAACCCTAAACCCTAAACCATCAACCATTAAACCCTTTTAAACCCAACTAAAATCTCTACTCTAATCCCTAAACCCTAAACCCTCTACCCTTAACCCTTAAACCCTAAACCCTTAAACCATCTACCCTCTACCCTCAACCTTAAACCCTAAACTCTCTCTCCCTCTACCCTCAATCCTCTCTCTCTCTACCCTTTACCCTCTACCATCTACCCTCTACCTTCAACCCTCAACCCTCAACCCTCAACCCTCTACCATCTACCATCTACCCTTAAACCTTAAACCCTCTACCCTTAAACCATAAAATTTAAACTCTAAACCCTAAACCCTTAAACCCTATACCCTAAACCCTTAAACCCTCTACCCTCTACCCTTAACCCTCTACCCTCTACCCTCAACCCTAAACCCCCTCTCTCTCTCTCTCAACCCTACACCCTCTACCCTTAAAATATAAACCGTAATCCCTAAACCCTAAACCCTCTACCCTAAACCCTAAACCTTCAACCCTCTCTCTCTCTCTACCCTCTACCCTCTACCGTCAACCCTCAACCCTCTACCCTTAACCCTCAACCCTCAACCCTAAACCCTCTCTCTCTCTCTTTCTACCCTCAAACCTCTACCCTCAACCCTGAAACCCTAGAACCCTCAACTCTCAACCCTCTACCGCTAACACTTAAACCCTAACCCCTTAAACCCTCTACCTTAAACCCTAAACCCTAAACCCTTAAACTGTCTACCCTCTACCCTTAACCCTCTACACTCTACCCTCAACCCTAAACCCTCTCTCTCTACCATCAACCCTCTACCCTCAACCATTAAACCCTAAAAACCTCAACCCTCTACCCTTTATCCTCTACCCTTAACACTTAAAACCTAACCCCTTAAACCCTATACCCTTAACCCTTAAACCCTAAACCCTTAAACCTTAACCCTCTACACTCTACCCTAAACCCTAAAACCCTGAACCCCCAACCCTCTACCCTCTACCCTTAACCCTTAAACCCTCTACCCTTAAATCGTAAATTGTAAACCATAAACCATAAACCCTTGAACCATTTACCCTCTACCCTAAACCTTGAGAGAGAGAGGGGGGGTGGGGGGAGATACCTAAGAGAGAGGGGGTGTGAAGGAGATACCTAAGAGAGAGGGAGAGAGATGGAGGGGTGGGAGGGAAAGAGTAGGAGTGAGAGGGAGGGTGGAAGGTTGATAGAGATGAGGGAGAGAGAGAGGTGGGAGGAGAGGAGCACAGAGATAGAGAGAGGGGTTGGGGAGATACAGAAGAGGGAAAGGGGTGGGAGGGAGTGGGAGGGAGAGGGAACTGAGAGATGGAGAGTGAGATATATAGAGAGAGAGATAGAGAGGAGATAGTTGAGAGAGAGAGGGAGGGGTGGGAGGGAGATACATGAGAGAGAGGAGGAGAGGGTGGGATGATAAACCGAGAGAGAGGGTGGGAGGAGGACCTATGAGAGAGGGAGAGAGAGACAAAGTGGGAGAGAAGGGGTGGGAGGGAGATACCTGAGAGAGTAGGAGAGAGAGGGAGTGGGAGATAGAGGGATGGGAGAGAGATACAAGAGAGACCTAAGAGAGAGGGAGAGAGACAAAGTGGGAGAGAAGGGGTGGGAGGGAAATACTCGAGAGAGAGAGAGGGAGGGGTGGGAGGTAGATACCTAAGAGAGAGGGAGAGATAGACATCCATAGAGATAGAGGGAGTGGGAGATAGATAAAGGGAATGAGAGAGAGAGGGAGAGGTGGTGGGAGGGAGATACTTGAGAGAGAGGGAGGGAGTGACTATGAGAGGGAGAGGGGGTAGGAGGGGGAGACTTGAAAAGGAGAGGGAGGGAGGGAGAGAGAGGGAGAGAGAGAGAGAGAGGCTAGGAGAGAGAGACTTGAGAGAGATACTTATGAGAGAGAGGGAGATATCCGAGAGAGAGAGAAAGGTAGGGGGTGGGAGGGAGAGGGAGAGAGGGTGGGAGGGAGAGACCTTAGAGAGAGAGAGAGAGAGAAGGGGTAGGAGGGAGAGACTTGATAGAGAGAGACATAGAGAGAAAGATAATGACATAAGAGAGGGAGATGGAGTGAGAGAGACAAAAATACTAGAGGGGGAGAGAGAGGGAGTGTGAGAAAGGGGGTTGGAGTGAGATAGATTTATCTAGGTAGGGTGGGAGGGAACGAGACCTAAGAAAGGGGATTCCAGTGAGAGAGAGTATTCTAGGTAGCATGGGAGGGAGTGAGACCTAAGAGAGAGAGACTTTATAGGGATAGAGAGTTATCCAATTAGGGTAAGGAGGCATAAAGCGTGTGAAAGGTAAAATCTCAACTATCCATCTATGATCATAAACCACACACTCTCAACATTATCAAAGCGGTCGACCAAAGAGAGGGGAGAGTTAGATTTTGTTCAAAGAAGGTCATTTGGTGAGCTCCAAATTTGGTGCTTGCCAAAGGACATCACATTTGGCACTTGCCAAATGACTTGCTTTGGATGAGTGAATTGACAAGATTTTCCAAATTTCCTCATATTTTTGTTTGTGCTCACCATCACGTTTGCACATCTTTCAATGCAAGTTTATAAAAAATCGTGATAGCGTTAACCTCTCTTAGCTATCTAAATATATAATTATTAATTTTTTATTTAGTTAAGGTTTTGATCCATAACTTCTATTGTAAATGCCTTTGTTTTTGGTCAAAAACCAACATGTGCTAGTTTTAGGATAGATTTTTACTCGTTCATCGAAATGTGAAACAAAATTACATTTTTTAAAACTAGACTCCATTCTACAAATGATGATTTTTTTTTTTTTTCAATTTTCGATTAGTTTTCAAAAAGTTTAGGGGAGAGCATGCTCAAATTTCAGCTTTTCAACATGTGTCCAGTTTCAAAATTCATAAAATATTATATATTCATTAAAAAAATTATCCGAAAGAATGAGGATAAACTACATGGTGTTAGCTAATTTCTCATTGTTTGGATTTTTGAAACTCTAAAAAAAAGTTAATAAAAAAGGGGGAGCCCTCAGGTGCTATGCTATTTTTTTGATAAAAATAGGACCTGTTTTACCCTTCCCCCTTTTGAGACCCTTAATATTCATTAATTTCAAAAATAATTTGTAGCTTAGAAACTAGACTCAGAGCAATTCAACTCTTCTTCTTTCTGCATCTTGAAATTTTGAGCGTAACTATCTTCATTTTCTCGTGCAAATCAGATTTTGCTGATTTCAGAAAGAAAAAAAAAGTGGGATCTTAAGAGCCAAATTGTGTCATAGATCCATGAAATTACCCAATTATGTTATTATTATCTTAATAAATAGTTGTTGGATGTTCTTAAAACAAGTAGATCTTCCAAAATCCTTCTAATTGATATGGCTTGACAACTTGATGATGAAACTACAATATATTTTGCTCCAATAGAAGAGAGTCCCAATTGCTTGCTTTTTTCTCCTACAAGGTACAACTCCAAGACCAAGAGAGAAAAAATAATTATATGTTTCTTTTTTTTATCATTCACTGAACCAAATTGATTAGAATCTATGTAACCAACTAGTTAACATTTTTTCAATTGAAGAATATTGGATGTCAAAATTGTGTGTGACACTTGCATACCTTAATATTTTGTTTGCAACACACCAATATGACTCATGTGGGACCTTCATGAGCCAAGATTTGAGGCCCAAAAAATACATTATATTGGATCTATTTGTAGTGAGGTACATGAGACTTCAACCAAACTTATGTACAAAGTAGTATCCACTTAGAACTTGCATTTTTCTTGGTTACTTTCTCACCAAGTGTTATAGGAGTGGCAAATGTTGCATGCCATCATTCTACATTTTTTCAATAAATCAATTACATATTTGGTTTGAGAAATAAATGTACCTTTTGATTGTTATTGCACTTCTATACCAAGAAAATAATGCATTAACCCTAAATCTGACATTTGAAATTAACAGGTGATGGTGCCTCCAACTTCCGCTCCTACTTGTTGTTCAAATGGTGTTCCTGCCCATGTGACCCCTACTACATTCTTCACATCTCCTCCTATGCAGTCTTCCTCATGCCTCCCTAGTACATCTTGGTTGACCACGAGTGTTGTTGGTGTTTTTGTTGGGTGTCCTTCTACATCTGAGTTTGGTTCTCTTGGTCGTCTCACACTAACTGTGCAACGTTTGATGGGTGTGCCTCTGGTATGTGCTCTCCCTATAGTCTCCTCTCCATCTGGCCCCCACTTTGGTGCATGTTGCTCTTGTTGGTTCCCATAGCTTCTCTCAGGTGGCCAAATATATTCCTGTTCCTCCACCTTGGGTGTGTCCTCTCCCATGTTCCAAACCCTTTCGAGTTGTAGTTTGTGAGGAAGATGTTATTCAAAATGATGCTTTATACGTATGACAAAGATTGGTGTATCATTTTTCTGGTCTTTGGCCCTCTCTCCCCAACTTGCACAAGTGGGTTTTGGATTCATGGAGGATCTTAGAGGATGGAAATATTGAGCTCTTTCCCTGTGCTAAGGGTTTCTTCATTGCTACCTTTGTTTTTTTTTGAGGATCGTTGCTCGGTGCTTGGTTGAATTTGGGCTTGGGGAGAGTGTTCTCTCTCTCACTAAAACCCTTGGCATCCTCTTTTGATCCCCTTATCAAACCACTCAATGTGCATACGATGTGGGTTAGACTCTCGAATCTCCCCCTCTAGTTTTGGGAGGAGACTTGTTTTGAAGTCATTGATAACTCTATTGATCATCTTTTGAAGGTTGATGATCCCACTTTTTTAATGGGGCATTCGACCTTTTCTTGTATTCTAGTGGATATTGACATTTCTCTGCCACTTCACGAGGATGTGGTTATGTTGGTCCCAACTGGTTGATTACAAGGGGCTCTCGTTCTGATGTTGTTTCATTGTTGGTCACTTGGATTAGACTTGTTATCTTCAACATCGTAAAGGTGTGGCTACTTGGTGGAATAATGCTAATGAAGATCTCTTGAATGTTTTGACCTATGCCTCTTCCCAGGATTTTGAAGAGCATCATGGTCCTATTATAGATTTGGTTTGTCCTGCAGGCCTTGCTGGTGTTCCTCCTCCTTCAAGTGCTTCTTGGTCTCCTCCGGTTGTTCTTGCTCTGCCTTTGGTTCCTTTGAGGATGGTGTTTTCCTTCCTTATTGTAGTCTCCCTTTTCCCCCTTGAGTGCTTATGGTCTTTCCAAGGGGGAGTCTCATGTTCCCTCTTTGGTGGGACCTTGGATGATAGTATCGCTTGGACTATTGTTCATAGAAGACATAAATGTCTCTCCTCTACCTCTTCCTCTTCTCTTACTCAAGATTTGCTGGTTAAGTCTATTGTATAGTTTCAAGACCTTTGTTTCTCGATTCTCTCCATTTCTATGCTCTGGTCAAAAGAATAACTGGTCTTTGGTTGGTTCTTTTATGTCTCATCTCTTGTGAGACTTTTCTTTTTTTCCCTGATGGCTATTTTGTATCAGCTTTGGTCCCTTCCCACTTTATCTTAATCAAAACAATAAGAATATCATTATAAATATGTAGGAAATACAAGATTGGCTCTTAGTGGCTTATGTACTTACATTAAAATCATGATTGCATTAAAAAAAATACATAATTATAAACTAAAAATACTAATACATTTGCAAGACTATCATGCACCATTGCTCAATATTTGGAAGTCAACAAAACAAAACTTTTAAAATTTTGAATTGATTGAATTCGATGTTTATTTTTATAAAAAAATAGTGAACATAATATTGTTTTTATAGAGTTTACAAGGATAGAAGCAAACTAAAAATAAAAATCTGTGCACATGCAGTTCTCATGGATTACTAAAAATCAAACAAAAAAAAATGTGTTGCATGAATCCTCCATTGACCATGCATTCTTTCAGAAGCCATGATTCCTTTTGGCCATAGCTAATATGTAAGAAAGCCAAGTTTCCAATGTATCCATCATGAAATCAAGGAAGATGATGGCATCATGAGTACACCTTTTGTATGGATGTGAGTAGAGAATGGGGGGTGACTCTTCAAGCATAAAATTTCCTAGGTCTGAAAGAGAATCCTTGGATGAAATAGAGGTTTAATTCTTCTATTTTGGGGATGAAATCAAATGTTTACTAGGAAATGGTTGTTTCAGCTCCACATAAAATGAGGAATTTTGATCTCTCAAAAATAGCTATTACAATTTCAACAGCAACAAAGGTAAAAAAAGTTCATCACTATGATTATGATGGTTGAAAATATGGTCTTCATGGCTTAGAAAATGTGGGTTTGGAAACATATTTTTTATGCACGAAGGAGCATTTGAATTGTGATGGACTAGAAAATATAGTGATAAATATCTTACAGATACTCTATTTTCACAAGGGGAGCATCTTCTCGTGTGGAAGATCAAAGATCAGTTTTCAAATCCAAGCTTTTAAATAATGATTATTTTCCATTATAACCATAACAAAATAGGTTGTAGTAAAAGAAATTTGAAGAGGCAGTTAAGATGTTAGGTCTTGTGGATGGAGGAGTTGAAAGAGTTGAAATGGAACTTATTGTTAAATATGATGTGTAGGGTACTGTTCAGTCTATAACCACAATGAGTAGTTTGTCAATATTTTTCATAAAGGAGTTGGGCTGATTTCTCAAGCTGATGTGGATTCAGCCCAAGCATGTGGAGCATGCATTGCTATCATGTAATTGCTTTTGCAGAGTTAACGTGCTATAAATTAATTTTTTATACAACAATGTATTGAATTGGAATCAGAATTGTATATATAGAGGTTTTGGAATGCCAGGATGTGGTTTTATTATCTTGACAGGAATGAAAAATTGGACAAGATTTATGGCAAGAGTAACAACTAACGAAAATTAAGTCATTGAGTCATATTAACACAAATTACATGGTGATCAAGAAAAGTTCATGAAAGATATGTGAAAGTGGAAGAATAACTCAAAAGTGTAGATTATTTCAAATATGGTAGGGAAGAGGGACCCGTAGTGGATCACCATAACTTCCCCCCTCCACCTGGTGCGCCACATAATTTGAATATTTTTTTTTACTTTTCCACATAGACGGTGACGTGGACAACTTAAATATTTAGTTTTAACTCACTAGACATCAATTTTCCATGTGGATGACACATTTCTTTGGTGAGGTCAAATTTCTAACCATTTTTTACTACCAATCGAAGATTGGACACACCATACACCAGTGGCGGGAAGTGGCATCATGAGTTGTGCTTGTGATTCCGTGTGTCATTCGAGCAACTCGCCACCTTTTCATCACACACTCTCACATTAAAGAGAAGTCTAGTAGCATTTAAGATGAAGTTCAAACTCATTAACTCCTACTCCTTCCTTGTTTTTCTGGTTATCATGCCTTGGCTTTTCGTAGCTATGGAGCGTTCAATGCTCCTATCCTTCACACTCTAAAAAATATTTGACACCATTACCAACTCTTATCTCCATGTTTTCTCATTGTAGATGGCACCCATATTGGTTCACCTTGGCACTAGCTTCACTCATTTTTACTTTGAACCTGGTAAGGATTTCTTATCTTGCTAAGGAAATGAATTTTTTAGCTTCAAAAGAAAGAGGATTTATTTGGATTTTTTGGGTTTGCAAAGATTTATGTGCTCGATTTTCCATCTGCTTGTCCATGCTGCCGTATTTTTCATACTTGTTTATCTAAGGAGCTACAATTAAATCTAATGAAATCCTCTACCTTTTACATGTTGATGGATGCCCATTCCCACCTTTGGTGCATGCTGGATGTTGATAAATGTTGTGGAAATTGGCTTCACACCTGCTGAATTATTTTGCTTGGAGGTTTCTAAATTGCTTAATAAATTCATTTTGTGCTTATCTTGCAAATTATTGTACTCCCTGAGACCACAATTCCTTTATTTCAAGCATATCGTGTGATTGGTGTATGCTCTCATTTTGCATACTTGTCTACTCAAGTGTTGGACGCTATTTGCTGTCAAAAAAAGAAGAAAGAAATCAAATCCCTTCCATTATTTTTTTACAGGGATCTCCATACCCTGTTTCAAAGTGCCCATTATAGCATAGGGAGGCTGGCCGCTGGAAACATGTGGAGATTTGGCTTATCACTTGCCAATTGCATTTGCTTGAAAGTTTCTAACACCTCTTAATAAATCCATTTTGTGCATGTCCTGTAGAAATTGCAGCCCATGAGACCACTTTTCTTTGAGACATTTTATCAAACTATTGCAAGTTGTGTCCTTGTGCTAAACATTCTGAGGATTTATTTTTATTTTTTTGGGGTTTGGATTTTTACTGGGTTTTGGCTTGTCCATTTTGGGTTTTACTGTGATTTTCCATAGTTTATCGAGGCATTCTATTTATTTGTTCATCTTCTCAGAGTTCTACATGGGTGGTTAGGGTGTTTAGTGCTTATTCATCTCTGTAAAATTCAATAGGGTTTTAAGAGTTTGCTTATATATGTATTGCTCCTAAATATCTTCTTAGGGTCCATGATGGGAGGTGTTCGTACTTATCTTGATGTATAAGACTGCTAATAACTACATATGTATGTATATATTACATTATAAATAACTGCCAACTTTGTGTATCCGAGGTGTAATTTGAGAAATATGAATGAGTGCAATGTCAAGAGATATTTGGAGATTTGGTTAATGTGTTATTTTAATGCTCCGTTTAATTTTAATGACATACCATTGTGTGGAGATTTGGCTTATCACCCGTCAATTATATTTTCTTGAAAGTTTCTAACACCTCTTAATAAATCCATTTTGTGCATGCCCTGTAGACATTGCAACCCATGAGACCACTTTTCTTTGAGACATTTTTTCAAACTGTTGCAAGTTGTGTCCTTGTGCTAAACGTTCTAAGGATTTATTTAGTTTTTTTGGGTTTGAATTTTTATTGGGTTTTGGCTTGTCCATTTTGGGTTTTACTGTGATTGTCCATAGTTTCTCAAGGCTTGCTATTTATTTGTTCTTCTTAGAGTTCTACATGGGTCGTTAGGGTGTTTAGTACTTATTCAGCTCTAAATAATTCAATAGGGTTTTAAGAGTTTGCTTATATATGTAGGGATCCTAAATGTCTTCTTAGGTTCCGTGATGGGAGTTGTTTGTACTTATCTTGATGTATAAGACTGCTAATAACTGCATATGTATGTATATATTACATTATGAATAACTGCCGACTTTGTGTATCCATGGTGCAATTTGAGAAATATGAATGAGTGCAATGTCAAGAGATATTTGGGGATTTGGTTAATGTGTTATTTTAATTATCCGTTTAATTTGTATGACATACCATTGTGTGGAGATTTGGCTTATCACCTATAATTGCATTTTCTTGAAAGTTTCTAACGCCTCTCAATAAATCCAATTTGTGCATGTCCTGTAGACGTTGCAGCCCATGAGACCACTTTTATTTGAGACATTCTATCAAATTGTTGCAAGTTGTGTCCTTGTGCTAAACATTCTGAGGATTTATTTAGTTTTTTTGGGTTTTACTATGATTGTCCATAGTTTCTCAAGGCTTGCTATTTATTTGTTCATCTTCTCAGATTTCTACTTGAGTCGTTAGGGTGTTTAGTGCTTATTTAGCTCTGCAGAATTCAATAGGGTTTTAAGAGTTTGCTTATATTATGGTCATACATGTTCAAGTGATAATTTTGTTATGCATTACATACCTATAAATTAATAATAGTGTTAGTTTTTGAAAATGTCACCTCTTTCTATTTGAAAAATGTTGTGACTCACCCAATGGACAATGCAATATCCACTACTAATGAGTTGAAAGATAACTAGAAATTTTGTGATTTCCCTCTGCATTGAAGAGGGTAGCTTTGTTGTGCAAAATACAAAGAGAGTTATGTACAACACTTATAATATTCACAAGCTTTGATCTGGGGGTTCAAAACAATACTGAAAAATAAACATGCGATGCATTAATTTTGGGCATTTGCTAGAGTTTTAGTTGAAACAAACACTAAAAACTTCAAGCAAGGAAATTTTGTTCTTCATGGAAACAAAGACACATGTACAAATTTTGGAGTAACTTATAGAGAACAATTATCCATGCACACAAACACAGGATTACAAACACAAGATGAGACCTCACAATTCAATGTACCTGAGTTGAAAGCTATAAACATCCAAATTGATAACAATCACAATACAAAGCTTGCAATTATTAATAATTTGTATTCAATAAGAAAAATCATTATCACAAGACAATCTCCAATGTAAATGATGAAATTTCCTAAAAAATAACAATTTCATCACACATAACGAAAGCTTCAAACACTACTTCACAAGGTTTTATAGATTAAAAAGGAGAATGATAAAGTGGGAGAAAATTGTATCTCACAATCAATCAACCCAGTACAAAGCTCAAGTCCATCAATTATTTTCCAATAACTTGTGAAATATTGTACATGGCTATGATATGGAGTTAAACAATGAATTTTACATTTAACATTATAAAATTAATCATTAATATGAAGGTGCATCCACAATTTGAATAATGAATTTGCATCTAGCATAACAAAATTATCACTTGAACAGGTTTACACACTTTGCTTATATATTAAACAGACCTATAACCTACATATGGTCATACCCTTATCCTGAAAATGGTGTTTGTGTTATCATCTCTCTTCCTGTACGAATATCTTGGTGACTATGCTACATGCATGTTGTTATTATGCATTATTTAGGACTTTCCTTTAACTATAGTGTTTAAATTCTCTTGGTAAGCCTTTGATTCTCTTCTATGGAGATGCTTTAGACTCTCCTTTCACTTTTTAAATTCACTTGGAAAGCTTAGAGTCCAATAGATGTATTTATGTCATATATAGACACTATTATAATTTCATTTCTTCATTCTTTCTATACCTTTTTTTCTCACTTTATTCCTTTCTAGTATAGGAAGATGGCTGCTATAGTAAAGTTGTTCTATTATAGATGGGGAACTAGGATTTTTGTAAGCTTATAGATGCTTTTAGAAAATATCATTTAAATAGAAGTCCAATCTCATTAAAGAGGAATTTCAAATTCATTAACTCCTACTCCATCCTTCTTTTGCTAGTTATCGTGCCTTGGATTTTTGCATATATGGAGCGTTCAATGCTCTCCTCCTTCACACTCAACAAACTCTTTGGCACCATTATCGAATCTGCTCTCCGCGTTTGCTCATTACAAACGACACCTATACTGGTTCACCTTGGCGCTGGTAAGACACTATGCATCTATTGGCTTTGATCATTTTTCCTTCAAACCTGGTAAGGATTCCTTATCCTACTAAGGAAATGACCTTAGTAGCTCAAAAACAAAGGATTTATTTGGTTTTATTGTGTTTGCAAAGCTTTCTATGCTCGTACATTTAACGTGCTTCTGGATTTGGGTTTTCACATGGGTTTTCGATTGTTTAATGTTGTGTCACTTGTGGCTTCACTCGGTTATCCTCTGACCCTAGTAAGGATATCTTATCCTACTAAGGAAGCAAGGGCAACCTTGTAGTCTTTTATCTCAGTCTTTTAACCTTCCTCATCGATTCCTTCCTTTTTTCCATTATATATTATTGTTGGAAATCATTCTCTCACATCTATCACAAGCCTTGCATGCAATGCCAGCTGAAAGTCCATTGAGAAATTCACCTAGCTTGCCATCATCGTTAAACTGCAAAACTTCCTCTGCACCACCAATATATCTACCCTTAATGAGCAATCTAGGAACAGGTACAAGTTTTCCCATTAACTCCTTAAGCTCATTCCAGAACTCTAGATGCATAGAAACATCCCTCTCATCAATTGGGACACTGTAGCTTTTGAAACACAGATCTTACTTTGGATTTAGCTTAATATATTATAACAAAAGAATGTTAATGATGGTGAATGTTGTATAAACATAAGAATGCTCTAGGTGTTGTATTTAGGACAAAATCCTTGGCCATTTGATCAACTAGGAATTATTAATAGGACACTAATGATCAAGCATTTAGAACAATGTAGCATCAATATCTATTTAATTGCATGAATAGATGCATGCATTGAATTCTACTTGTCATACATATGCAAAATTATTCCAAACCACTAAATTGATACAATTGTTTGACTAAGGTCCAAGGTGGGAGGTCTTAGTCAGCTTCCCAATCCTACTAAAGCAAAATCTACTAGTGTTCTTTAGAATTACTTTATTTAGATTATCAAAGGAAAGTACATTTTTTTGAGGAAATGAGATATTAGATTCAAGACTGCATCCTCTAGGTTTGAATTTGCATTATAGATTCAAAATTAATAGGTGTGGGGCTCAAGTTTGTAGGTACATAATTAAACTATACTAAAATATATATAGATTTTACAATATACTAAGATTCAATTGATACAAATCCCACAATTACTTACTAAAACATAATCTATAGCACATCTTCTTATTACATCCAACACTAAATACACCTACTTTTCTTTATCAATTTAACATTTGATTATTTCTAAACTCTTTAACTCTTTATTTATGTTGATTGTCTAAAAATTCTTTAATTAATTAACATAGATAAATCAAAGGAATCTCATATTTATTTTCAGAGACAAAAACAAAGTTTTTTACAAAGAAATAACTTGAAAAGGAAATATTACCCGCACACCTTAGCCAACAAGGAAAAAAGGAACTTTAAAAGAAAATAAAATCGACTTGTTTTAATAAATTTGCTTCTCTTTTCTTCAATCGAGTCATACACAATTTATGACTTATGAATAATAACATGACATGCTTATAGTGACTCTCTGATTACGATCGGAGCACTGAAATGGTACTCAATTTTTTTTTTTTTATCATAACATGACTTGCAGAAGTAGTACTTGAATCATCCATGATGGATCGTTAAGATTAATATGAAACATTTATGTTTATACATCATTCACCATCATTAACATTCTTCTGTTACAATATATTGCATGATGTTGACAATTTCCTAGTATGGTAATAGATACATTTGTATGCTTCAAAAAATCATGTAATATTTGACTAGTCATTATGATTTCTTAGAGGATGTGCTTAAACTTTCTTTCAATATTCAACAGCTTGATCAAACAAAGCTTCCACAATTTTAGCATCTCCCTGTCAAATAGTCTGTTGTCCTCAGTTAAGTTGAAAAAGTTCTCATATCTCTGACCAGTTTATTTTTACATGGTCTATTGATTTTTATTTTTGGTTTGCAATGGTTTTCTCCCATCTTTTGTTGTCTGTGGTTATTAATGAAAGGTTGTTTTGTTTCTTTGTGGTGGAATGTCTAGTTCAGTGCTTAAGCTCTTTGTTTCTTTAACTTTGTACTGCAGAGATTCAAAAGATTCCAAATGGCCAAACTGGTGTTCAATGGTGTTTGTTGTAACACTTTATCTACTTTATGAGTAGTGTTTATCAACACAAATTATTGGCCATTTTTTGTGTTTTCTAACACATTTATTGCTTTTAGAAATTGCAAAATCCTTTTTTGAGCATCACTGTGACTCTTTAATTTAAGTTACAAATTTAAGTTTAGAGTTTCTAATTGTAGAAAATGGAATCACCAATGTTTTAATGTTCTAAAAATTATTTTTAGAAGTGAATTTTAAGTTTATAATTGATATCATATTGACTACCTTTTAAAGCATGTTTACTTCAAAATTCAATCTACAAGATTTCTTCTTTTCATAGTGGGTCACCCTAACTTGACCCCTCCAACTGGTGCACCACGTTATTCAAAATAAATAATTTTTTCATCCGGTTCTTGGGGTTATTTTTTATCCATAGGTATTCCATTATTTTATATTCGATGATGTGGACACCCTAAATATTTTGTTATGCTGTTCATGAGTCTTATCTATTTTATGTATACACAGACAAACAAATATATGTATGTATGTATGTATGTGTATATATATATTATATATGTATATGTATGTGTGTGTGTAAACACATGAAACCAAAATATCATTTCCTAAGAAGGATAGGATATCCTTACCAGGTTCGAAGGACAAACGAGCGAAGCCATTGCAAATAATAAACATATAACAATAACCCCATTTCAATACCAAAGCCACATGATTACAACTAGATAGAAAACAAAAAGAACCTTCCATTTATGTGCATATTGAACAATTTGCATATGCATATGTATGTTAATACATCTCTAGCCCATGGCCCACTGCTGCCATTTCTTTACACCATTCCACAATCAAATCCTCTTCAGTTGTTGTCAATACTGTGGGAGGACCTTTTTTTGATGATGTTGTTAAACTGCCTAACCAGTTGCCGAGTGTTTTCATAGGGATTTCCCACTTTTTGGTTGTAATCCTTGTCAACATTCCATTATCCTCCATATCTTTCAATGCTAAATCCATATCCTCTTTTGTCCACTCTCGTTGTGCTGAAACTTTCTTGCTTCTAGCAGCTGCATTTACTTGAATAACTGGCTTAGCTGGTTGAGGAATTCTCTCATTAGCAACTTGAGTGTCTTCGTTAGCAACTTGATTGTCTTCATCCAATGAGAAATGAACTCCTCTTTTTTCTAGAGGCATGGTTTTCTTTAGCCTCTTTCTGCCACGGTGGGTCCGCATTTCAGCTTTGTTTTTTATCTGCACATGTCAACAAACACCTTTGGCTATAAGTTTTGTAATTTTGAATATTTTGAATCTCTTCAGTACAAATTTAAAGAAACAAAGAGCCTAAAGCATTGAATTAGACATCCCACTTTCCTATGTTGATTAGTAGAGAGGCTTGTAGGGTGGTGCAACCTAACTATCAAGAACTACTTGGGCTTGTACGTGATAGGTAGAACAAATATGAATACTCAGGCATGCATGCAGTGAGGTTGATAGTTTAAAATATGTAAAGCAAGATAACAACAGAAACCAACAATCAACTATACTAATATTACTCACAAACATTACAACATGTGGCATTCCAATTTCTTCATCTTTGTAATTGCAATTTGTAATTTGAATTTGTAAGTTCAGTTGGCGAGTTCAAAATGATGCTCTGAACATAAGATATGTGAAGTTATATGTTTATTTTGATTGTTTCACATTATGATTTATGATGTTCTATGTTTGATTTGATAGTTTCACATTTTGATTTATGATGTGATATGTTTGTTTTGATTGTTCTATATTTGATTTGATGTCAGTATGATTTTAGTATGCAACCAATGAATAATGTTACCTAGAATCAAGAGAACAAAAATAATAATATCATATTGTTTTTGTATAATGTTTACAGATTATTAAATAGAAAAAGCAAGCATATATTAAATGGAAAAATTAGGGGCCCATTGTCCAGAATAATAATTCATCATATACTTAACCAAGAATATTCATCAAAATTGGCGGGATCTCCACCAAGTTCTTATTTCAGTTCAAATCCAGAACTTTGAATTAGTCAAACCAATACATATTCAACCTTTCCTGTATAGAAGGAAACTGAAAAAAGAGATAACATAGTTTATAAGTTTGAAGACTTTTATGCTGATGATGATTTCTTAGCTCAGGCGTTATGGTAGTTTTTATTTTGCAAACTTTTAAACTACAAAAGAGTTGTACCACTTCCAAGACATTGTAATCAGAATTAGAAACATAATTTATAATCAATGAAAAGTTGTCTACTTGAAATGCGTTCATGTTAATATCTTCTTTCATATCATTTAATTTCTAATTCTTCTTGAAGATGTGAATTTTCATATGTATTTTTATTTCACCGATTTTTGAATTTCTTCGCTGAAACCCCTAATCTGGGAAGCCCCACTATTAAACCTACCAAACTTTCAAACCTGCTAGCTACTCAAGCAACAAAAACATGACTCCAACAATGAGTTTAATTATTTTTCCCGACTATAGAATCCTATCAGACAGTAATTCTAAATGTGTCCTCAATGATCTACAACCCTAGTTAACATGACACATCAACTTTGAGAATAAGGACATTAGCTTGAAATGGAATATCAGAAGTTAAGGATATGTCTATTTCACATTTGAACATTGCAACTGTGAGAAATGGGATATGGAGTAGGGATGCCATTTTGAATTATGGTATAGATATAACTATATTACAATTAAATATAGGCACTAGGAGAGACGTATATCGAGATAGATTCCCATCATTGAGCCTTTGTTCCCTGGTGATTACAAGCACAATAAAAATTAGAGTTGTACTCCAAAATAAACATGTAAGAACAAATCTACATCCTCACATACAATATACAAATGCACTCAAATAGCCAATTTTCTATTGAACCTATGAAAGATCGCCACTTGAAATTTGACATTTGACGGGTAACCCACAAAGAGGGGTCTGCCAAATCTTTCTCACTTCCCTCCCATCAAATTTCAAATTTCAAGTCTCCATAAACCATTCAACCTATTAAGATATTTAATTTTGTTTGAACGAACCACGAGGTACCTTGTATTGTTGTTTTCTCCAGGGAATACGATTTGAGCATATTGTGTAAAATCTACATATAAAGGGTAGGTGAATACTAAGGTACCATCTTGATTTAATTTAGGCACAACTTTGATACTTATAAGTAGCTTCAAACCAAAATTTAAAAACCACGTAGTTGGAGGATACAGAGCCAAATTTACTTCAAACATAGTCACCGACTCACCCCTAATCCAGTGTTCATGTTGAGAAAAGGGAAAATATTTCTCAAGCTAAAATTTAAAAGCAATCATAAAATTTTGTTAATTATTATGTGCAAATGAGGTATATTCTTACGAAGAAAGAATACTAGTCATGTTGTTTCTTCAAAAAAATGTGTAGAAGATATTAGGCTATTTTGAATAGTAGTAGTTCAACAATCAACTGGCCAATGAAAATCCTACCATAGATACATGAATTATTCAATGGATGCTAAAGATGCTACCAAATTAATTGACATCACTCATAAACCAAACTTGATGCATCTGCTTGCCATCAAGCTCAAATTATATTGATACATTGTGTTGAAAGCTCAAATCATTGCACAAGTGACCCTAGAAGATCAAATAGAATTTATCAAAACCTATGAAATTTGCAAGATCAACCACTGGTAGAAATTTTGAAATAAAATTATCCTAAGGACCATCTCCCAAACATCACAAGGCTCCATGCATATTGTGTACTTGATGGCATCCCAAAGTCAGCTCAAGGTAAGTGAAAAAAAATTGAAACCTTAAATTAGGGAGACAAAAGTTTGACAAGGCTTTGATACTTTTTTGCCACTTTGCTTCTACCTTCACAGCAAGATGGAAAGTATAGTCTGAGGATGCATTGAAGATTCTTTGTGAATTTATCACTTCCTTAATATTCAACTATGACATTTCCATGTTTTCATAAAATAATATTGACTAAATGAATGATCAAGCTAAATGATTATGTAAGAATAACTCTAAACTCGACAATATTTAAAAATAATCATGACTAGAAACAAAAATAAGTGTCGTCAAATAAACTTTCTTAAAGTTCACAGTGAAATTTTCATGTGCATAGTTGAATTAAATGATATTTAAGAATAATTTTGAATTGAACAAAATGTATGTATAATTATGATTACAAATAGAAATAAATACCTTCCAATAAACTAAAATTTTCATATCTTTCTCTAAAATATTTACTGAATAAAAAAACTAAATGATTTTCAAGAATAACTCTGAACTGAACAATATTTAAGAAGAACATAAATGAGCACTGTCAAATAAACTTCCTTAAAGCTCAAAGGGTGAAATTTCCATGTTCGCGTAGAAAATACTTGATTGAATGAGTGGTGGAGGTTTTGTGGAATTGTTTACTATCAATCTATCTATCATGAAGTAAATGGTATAGGAAACACTAGCAGAGAAAATCTGTGTGCCTTAAACTATTGATGGTGTGGAATTAATGGAGAGTTGATTGATTTGGTTGAATTCTTGTTTGAGTTGTTTGTGCTAGAATTTAATAAATTATTGTCCTCTTGTTTTGACGGCTAGTTTGGTGAGCCTTACACAGTTATCTGTGACCTTTTTTGTAGGTATTAAGGAAAAGGGACCAATAGATGGGCATTTATCACGGTTTTGAGTGCACTTGGGCACTATTACATTTTACTTGAGACTCCAACTTTTTATTATATGCATTTTTTTTGGGACGGATCTCCATGTTGGATGGGATATGTTGTAATGAAAAAATATTTAAAACTATTTATTAAAATGCAACTTGGAACTTAAATTAGGTTGATGGCTAGTCATGTACTTGGAAGATACGGATGTTTACATATTAATATAAATGCTTTAATGTGACATTTTGGGTTCTGTTGCATCCACTTGTGTACAAGTTAAAAATAATGTCAGCTGCATTTGTGTTTTAAAATACTTGTTAATCATTTGTGTATGCAACCTAATATTAATAAAAAATACTAAAAAGTAAACAAATGTGATGGGAACATTGATTGGTCCCCATATGTCCTATTTTTTGAAAAATATTAAATATTTAAAAGATCTCTTATTAAAAAGTAATGGGCCTAGTTTGGTCAACTCCTATACCTAGTATAGGAGCTCGACCCACTATGGGTCCATCTCCCCTAATTGTTTCAAAATAGGCAGAGGTGAATATGGGAGATCTTGGAGGGAAAAATAAAGTGGAATGTGAAGAGCTAGATTTTTGCTTTTCACATTCAAAGTTTATTATTCGTGATTTTATGGTAATTTTTAAAGGTCAAAGTTTTTTATATAAATTCATATTTTTTTCACTATAATTAAAATGGAAAATCTATCATGAGTTTAGGTACTTGAAGTAAAATAAAATATTTTTTTTGTTTCAATTTTTTTGTCTTTTATTCATCTCATAAAATTTCCAAACATCAAATCTATTTTTCTTTCCATTAATCCCCACATTTAGTTCATAGTCACATGACTCAAAACCACTAATACATTACTGATGGTTGGGTATTATGTGTGGTCATTGAACATGTTGGTGAATGCTACAAATTGCCATCATCCATATGCAAACTTTGTCCTTTGAAGATTGCATTGAATATCTGGAATTGTGTCTAATGGGGCTAGGTTGTCCATTTCCAAAATGATGTGAAGGAGGAAAGAATTCAGGTTTGTTTATTTTTCATTTTGGTTTCTTTTTCTCTATTTCCTTTTATATCTTTGCAATATTTTCAACTCATTTCAATTCATTTCTTTCAATGATCAATTTCATTTATATGTGGCAGATATTTGAGTTAATTTTACAAAATTTAACAATTTTTAAATTTATAACTTGCTATTCCAAAAATTGAACTTAAGGTTATTTAAAATGAATGAGTTTCACTACTTTTTGGTGACAAATTGTGCAATTTTTAACACGTTTATGAGATGGTTATAAATATTATATTTAGATTAAGTTAGAACGTAGAAATTTTAACATATAAATCAACTGGATCTATAATTGAATTTTAATATTTAGAGGTTGTTTAGACAAATTAATGTTATTTTATTATTTTTACTATTTTCACAATAAATTTACAACATAAACAACTTCAAAAAGTTGATTGAAAAATCAATTCAAGCTAAAGTAGGAAGTTTGCAAGGTTAGTGTAATGCTAAAATCATTCATAAGAAGTCAATAAAATTGAAATAAAAAGTCATTAACTAAATCTCTATTTTAGTTAAACAATCTTAATAATTATATGGAGCCCCTTGAAAAAACCCACCAAAGTACCTTTTAATTGAGGCATTTTGGTGACACCTCATGCATTTCATGAAGACTCATGAGTTTGGCCACTTTCTAAATAGGGGAACCTTTATTGTTCCACCTATGTGTTTCATGGTGTACAAGTACTTTGTTGTTTCAAAACCCACATCAAACCATTAAGATTTTAGGATGTTAGGACATTTGGACAACATGACATCAAGAGGTACAAAAGTTCAAATGTAAGGTGAAATATCACATAAATAAAAGTTACACTTCTAGCCAAAAAACCCACACATTGTATAAGAGCAAAGGATTAGGCCAGTAACTCTTTAAATTTAAAATATTAACAATTTTTTTCTATTCAAACCAAAATTGAATGTTTCTATAGGACATCAAGACTTCAAGAAGTGCAAAAGTCCAAACAAAGGGTGAAAACCTAATAAAATTAAAAAATGCATTTGACCCTCTAAAACACTTTTAAACTCTCCAAAGGTGTATGCCCTATCCACAAATATAAATTATTAACCATTTGATATGCAAAAGGACTTGAGGGTTTCTACAAGACATCAAGACTTCAATACAAAAAGTGGTTAGAAGTCTTCAGGGAAGGTACAAAAAACTACAAATCCCAAGAAACTCAACTTTACCTTTGGAAAACACGTCTTAACATCCCCTTTTAAAAAAATGCTTAGTTAATTCCTTAACTTCAAAATATGTGTCCCAAAACTCCTTGAGATTAAAGAACATGTAAAAAATTCAATCAAAGTGAGAGTCAAGACAAAAATACAAATGACCAAAAAGAGGGGGTTCATATTTTTCTAAGGAAAAATGGGGCATGTGTGCAAGGCACAACAAATGGAAACTCTATTGGAGAAATGCTCCTAAGCATTTTAGGATGTTAGAACCTATCAAAAAACCCAAAATATTCTCTCAATGCTACCACAACAAATACATGAGTACTAGATCATTGATAAGAAAACAATCATCAAAGTGCAACTTCAAATGCTTCAAAAACCCAATTGTGTGCATGTGTATTAATTACCTTTCTTAACACGATCAAAATTGGTAGTACAAACTAAGCATTGAGCAACATAGATTGATACCACCTTTGAACTACTTAGAAATTACCCAACTACTAGTTAGGCATCCATAACCATGAAAAGGATGTCTCTGTGACCCCACTTAAGGTATAACTCTACTGCTAGATAAGCATCCATAACCCTGGTAGAGGTACTTGAATTACCCAACTAGTTGAATTCTTATGATATTATTTATTTATTTTATTTTTCTTTTGATTTTATTTTCCTTTTCATAATTTATTTATTTATTTTTATTTGATATTATCTTCAAGCATACTTATGAAGTTATCTCAACTCATAAGCACTAAAATGTGTTGTTGATTGGGAATCATAGCAGTGGTAAGGTGGAGACCTTTATAATTTTCACTCAATATTCAACTACAACAACCAACTCCAACAAATAAATAAAATTAGTGAATTTAGATACGTAAATTTTCATATATAAACATTATCAAAAGCAAAAAGAATCATCTAAACTTTAGTTAGACTAGTAAAAACATAATTGATATAGCTAATATGAAACTTAGATAATAACTAAATTTTTCATCAAGAGAAGACTACAAACAAGTCACCAATAATAGTCCCACTATTAACACTTAAAAACAAACCTCTTAGCATCAAGAAACAAACACTCAATTAGCAAAAGGGGATCTCAATACTAAGAAAAAAAAGAAAAACAACATGTTGAAAACTAACAACAAACAAGACCCAACAAAATTGAAAACTAAACCAAGAAAATATTATGACACTTTAACTAACTAAAAATCTAAAGGAAGAAAAAAATGACTAACTAAGAAAAAAAAGTAGAACTAATCAAACTAGACAACTAACTAGCACTATGTATAAAGGCTTAGGAAAATAGAAATCCACTCTCTTGAATGATTTTACAATGTGTGCAAGAGTAACGAACTATCTATCAAGGTCCTAAATATATAGAAAACTCATATTTATAATATAATAAAATATATAATATAGACAAATTAGGCTAATATTCATGATACAAATAATAAAATTAACAATTGAGACAACACATCATAATTGCATGATCAATCCAAATGTAAATATTCTTACCCCAATCTCCATAATAAAAATAATAAGCAAAAAAACTTAATACAAAAGTGGAAGAAACAACTTGATTTTGTGTGTCATAAACTAAAAGTATATGTTCACCACCTATTTATTTATCACTTTATGCTCTTTCACTTTCAAGAGGTCTCAACTAATGATGTATCAATCCATGTGGTTCATGTACATGCAAATCACAAGACAAATTATTAACTTTAGAAATATACATTTCCATTATTCATCCATACAACTAGCACAAGAACATTCACAATCATCACAATCAACACCATCCAAACTATGAAAATCATCCTCATCTATATCAAAAGGATTAGAATTAACAAAAAATGATATGCACATACTTTCTCTAAACAAATAAGTCAAATATAATGATTCATCACATGATTTTTAGCACATGTATACTCCCTAAATTCATCCACTTGCTTATATTAGAGTGATCTAGGATATTGGGCAACAACAATATGACCTTGTAGGCCTTCTTGTATCTCCTCAAGGTGAATGACATCATGAACCTCATGCTAGAACAAAGGATCATCTTGATTTTTATCGATATACTCAATTGGATCAACATTCAATTCACCTTCTTGGTTAAGTCTTAATTAATTAATCATCATGAAATAAGGGACTCTAAAAGTCATCAATATGATCATTTTTCTCTAAAAATTAGTTTGAAGATTGTCTTCTTGACTTAGCTATAAGAATCCTTCACTAGCTCAAAGTTTGTTTCATTTTTTAGGTTGATATCTACTTGTCTTTTAGAAAAGATGGACCTATTAGCCTACTCTACACTATCTATTTTACTTCATATTTCCATCATGAAAATAAAGTAAAGTATTCCCATCTAGGTTATCCTCAAGATTAGATGAAAATTTTGTTATATGTTCAATCTTACTGATTTTCATCCTTAATTTGAATTTGTAGCAATCATCACTAAATGTTTGTTCCATAGGTGCATCTTGATTGTCTTCACCCATATTTTTAGCTATCATACCTTCTATTATTTTTTGTTAAAATTTATTTGCATCACCTTAACTTGTTGCTTGACCTTCAAGTGGGAGAGGTAGTTGATATAATATTACTTTACACACATTTTCATGAGTTGTCCCAACTAATCGATATTCTTCAATGTTAGATTCATGAATTCCATATGATATGAATAAGTCTAATTTTACCTCAAATGTGTCATTCTCATAGGGATAATTTCTTGGAAGATTATTAACATCACCATGACATCTACTAGTTACTTCATCTACTCTATTACCATGTTCATTTTGTCCATAATTTGAGAAACTTCATACTTACCTAAGTGTGGATCACTTTGTTGACCTTATTTGACAAAGTTGAGAAATAATGGCTAGTTTTGAACACTGCACACTTTTCTCCATGAGTTGGTCCAAGTTATTTATCTTCTTTGATCTAAAATTAGGATCATCATGTGATGCCAACATGTCTAATTTATCTTCATTATTGTCTACACATGACTAGTTACTTATAAGAGACCTATGATCACTTTCTTACATACTTGACATCACCTTAATTTCATCATGCATGGGTGCACCACCTTGTGATTCATTACAATGACCTTAATCATGCATACCTTCTTTTACAAGTGCTTGAAGAGTGCCTTGATTGAATTCTAGAATGAATACCTACCTAATGGGAATGCAACCTTTAAAATGAAAATTCATCCTCATGAGGAAGGTTGAACACTCAACCTTACAATTCTCAACTATAAGGTGTATTATACATCCATATGAGAAAGTGAAACCCGATAATGTAACTTGATTACTCAATTTCAACAAACTAACATTTAATTTATCCTTCCTCAAAATAAACTATGTATATATGTACATTCATCATGTGTAGGCTAAAAAAATTCATGAAGTGCATTTGATAATGGTGTAGAAGACTCCATAATTTTTTATTTTTCATGACAATATTATTGGGATAGTGGTGTAGGTACTTGTTTTTCCATGTTTCAATTTTGGGATTAGCCAAGAATTTGAAAGTGAAAATTGATAACCTTTCATAAGTAAACAAATTGAGCATAATAGTATGTCTATCATATAAAATGAAGAGTGCATAAATTCTACATAAAGGCCTTGCATATATAGGCAAGGATGAGGAGGTGAGAAGGCAGAATTAAAACTTTGACTACTCCAAAGTTGCAACACTTGTGAGCTCACTTGACAGGTGTGTGAGCAAGTGGAAAGTATTCATGTACTAGGTGTATCAGATGATGAAGACACATGTGTCAACTACATGAAGTGAGACAAAAGAATAAAAAGACATAAGTAAACTTAAGGTAAGTGTGAATAGGTCAATCCTAGAAAGGTGATATCCTAACTAGATATGCAAAGACTCTATTTACACTAATATCACTCATCCTTATTACATTTTTTTAACTAGACAACTTAGAAACTTTACCTATTACTTTTTTTCATTTTTACATCACTCTTCTCTTCATTCTTAAGTGAATTTCCAACTTGGACTATTTTATCAACACCTTCACTTGAGAAAACATCGCCATCTAATCCATTTGACCAATATGAATCTTTTTCCTAACTAAAAAATTATTGTACACCTACATGAGGACTATTATGAGGTATAAAAGTCACATAGATGGCTAAATTTTGACCATTTTGACCCAATCCTTTCCCTTGAAAGTAGTTGAACCGATTTTCTTCAAGTATTGATTGAAAACTTTGAGGATATAGATTATTTTGGTGGACTAAATTAGGTCTATATAACTGATTACAACCATCAATAGGGATGATACATGACTAAATTGGTTGACTAATTGAGGGTAACTATATATTATAACGTTGTTGTGAATCATTTTTATTGTTGTAATGATCAATATCCTAATCTTTCTAGAGTGAGATTTATTAAATGATTCACCCAAAATAAATATGTTTTTCCAACAACCACTTTCATAAAAGATTCCATCCAAGGATCAAATCCCCATGTGCAATGATCTTTCAACATTTCATCGTTAAAAAAATATTTGTAACTTGGACTCATTGACCTATTATGACAAATCTCTATTTGAATTGTAAAATAAACCAATTGGCCAGCCTTCTAATTACTAAAAATTGAAGTAATGTATCTCGTGGACCCAATTTTGATCAAACTTCTTCAAAAATAAACTTTCCAATTTAATTTATAAATGAATAGAACTAGGTGGAATATTTACATACCATTGAAGTGTTCTACCTTGGAGTCAATTTATATAAAATAAAAAATAGAGTACCACAATAATAAAGGTCTTCTTTGGGGTGGGGATCCTAGCTCGATTGCCTAAAGTATCCTGTTGCAAGTAAGATCTCATAAGGTCTAGTCTCCCCCTGTCATTGTGTAACTAGAGTGTGTGTCGTGCTAGCATCACCGACCAAGTTCAAATTTTTTACCAGGTGCACTATAGTTTATAAGGGGGGCTATCTGATTCCTGCAGTCTTAAAAAAATAAAAAAATAAAGATCTTCTTTGAAAATGATAAATAGGGACATAAATCTATGCCAAAATGAAGATCATATATTTTGGACTACATGAAAGTCATCTTGTCAAAATTTATAATCCTAGTGTTTTAAAAAATGATTCTTTAATGAGGTTTTATAAAAACTTTATTGGAGCTTGGAACTTCTCAAACTAGCCTCACCCAAGTTGATTACATAGTTCTCGTAGGTCTTATATAATACAAAGTTTTTACAAGTGAAATATTTATAAAGAATAAGTTATAGTATTTCCAAAGGACTTATAAATATTATTTTTAGAAGTCTTATGTTACATCTATTAGTTCTTACTTGTATGATTTGGCCATATATAATGTCTAGAGGTCTTATTTTATGTCTTTTAGGTTTTACATCTAGAGGGGTTATATATAATGCCTAGAGGTCTTATTTATGCCTTTTAGGTCTTACATCTAGAGGTGTCATTTTCGTGCACACTCCCCCTTAATGAAAACTTATTACATACAAAAATTGATTTGAATTTGTAAAATTTGGTACTACATAGAGGTTTAATGCTATACTATATACGAGATTTCTTTATGATCACATGGAGCCTAGCCTATGTAATACCCCTCCGTTTTGCTTCTCGTTTCATGTTGTTTATGCTTTGCTTGGATTGCAGCTACTGTGATACTAGACACATCTTTTATTATGATGTTTTGATCGCTACTCTTGAGCGACAACTATTATTGTGTGATGTGATTATCTGTTTTTAATTTACATGCTTTGATGAATTAATGATGACAGTAGAATTATCATGTGATTATTTATGAGAATATTGTTTATGATGTTAGTGTCAGTCGTGGATGAGTGTATTGGTGAAGGAGACGGGTTCGCATCACTCGCTTGCGAGCGCCCTGCGAATCTGAGATTTCTTCTTCACGGTGTGAATTATATACTGCATATATTATGTTGATTACTTGATTACAGGTTGCAGGTACATGACATCGACTCCACCTGGTTCCACAGGTTTGAGCGTGTCGATCCAACGGTTAAGTTGAATGGGAGATAGTAGCTTGGTAACATGTGTCAGGTCTACACCCTAGCCTTAGTGTGTCGTCAGTTCTGATGATTGAGTCATGTTGTATCTTATTGGATGTTAAGTAATGTTTTGAAATGTGTGAACCCTTTAAATAGTTCTTTTGAAAATTGCATTGGCTGGAAGAAATGTTTATTTTATATTATTTTAATGTTATGCTCTTTGGTTATATTAAAATGATTATTGAAATTAAACTTAAATTATTTATTTAATTAAATTTAAATCTCAAGGGATTAAATTTAATTATTAAATAATTGTAAGTAAGTTTATTAAAGTTGAATTATTTAAATTATTAAATTTAAATCTCAAAAGAGTGAATTTAATTATCAAATGATTGAAAGTGTGTTAATTAAAGTTAAAGTATTTATTTAATTAAATTTAAATCCCAAGGGATTAAATTTAATTAATAAATAATGGTAAGTAAGTTAATTAAAGTTAAATTATTTATTTAATTAAATTTAAATCTCAAGGGATTGGATTTAGTTATTAGATAATTTAATAATAATTATGTAAGTGTATTTGATTGTTAAATTAAATTAAATCAAAAAGGGAATTTGAGAAATTGAAATTTTACTTTAAAGTCAAATTAGGGCCTTTTCAAAGAAAAGAGAAAAGGAAATTAACTTGTAAATTCAATTCTTGCATTTGAAAGTGAATTAGGGTTACATTAGGTTATTTTGGAAATTTTGAGAAAATGTTGTTTTATAAGTTTAGGGCAGAAAAATTTGGGCGATTCTTCTTCCTTCATTTTTTTGACAGGCATGAAATTTGTTGGAGAAATTTTGATGAAAGTTTAGGGAATTATTTTCTGGTTGAGGAATTAAATTGAAAGGAGAGAAAAGATTCTGTGAAGAAGGTGGAGCTATTGGATAAAAGCTTGCTGGAAATTCTTTGCATTGTGGAAAAGAAATTGTGAAGAGTTCAAAGGAAATTCTGCATCAAGAAATTTGGTGGCTGCAAATAACCAGGTTTTCTTTTATTTCTTTATTTTATTAGTCCTTGTTTAATCTATTTTGTTTAAATGATAAGAGATTTGTAAATGGGGGATTTTTCTTGAAACCCTAGGTTAAACTGCAATAGTTTGATATTCAGATTTATTTGTTTTAAAATGCAAACCCTTTTAGAAAATTTGTGGAAAAACCCTAGATCAATGTATTAATCTTCTTGTGTTAAAATTATGTGAAAACACAAAGAAAAGGGAAGGGTTTCATTTGGTATTCAGAATTTAATCCTTGTTTTGAAAGGTTTTATTATTGTCAAAGTTTGTTCTGGTTTTAAAATTTTCCCTTCAATATCACCAGTATTCTGAATCAAAAAAAATATATTAATGTAAATATATATTATATGTATCATACTTTTAAATATGATACACATAAAATATATATTTACAAAAATATAAATTTTATGTGATGCATTTTAATTTTTGGCATTTGAAATTGTCGCCGTGCGACCTGCGTACGTATCGTACGAAATAAGGTTCTTTTGAAAAAAAAAAATTATTAAAAAAAAAATTTGTTTTTGTGGGGGGTTCGGCCCCCCCACTTTCCTGTTTGCACCAGTGGGTACGCAGTACCCACTGGGCAGTGCGCCACCCACATGGGGGGACGCACTGTCCAATGGGACTATGGACCCCCATGGTCTGCCGCCGCTATACTCTTTGTACAGTCGGCGAGGGTACGAAGGTACATGGACTGTGCGCAGGGTACGGGGTACCCTGTCACATCCGCAGTGTTTAATGTTTTGTTTGTTATTTAATTTTTTTGTTTATGAATTTTTTTATTCATTTTTTTTTAATTTCATTTTAATTTTTATTTTATTTAATTTCTTTTTATATTTTTATTTAATTTTAATTTTGTTTAATGTTTTTTTTTATATATAATATTTAATTTATTTATATATATTATATATGTATTTTTTTAATATTATATATATAAATATATATAATATTTAATATATATATATATATTATGAATATTAATTAATTTTATATATATTAAATCATTTAACTTTATTAGAATCTTTCTTTGTTATATAGTTGATTTATCGAATCAAATGTGAAGGGGAGACATTTTCTTTTAATAACGAGTATTAGTTTTATGCATGATGTTTCGTTGTGGAGATTATAGTTAATACCTTGTTAAACATAGAAGTATCCTCCAACTAAACAACTAGTTATAGTTAAATTTATTACTCTCAGGATTTGATTCAGTTAAGGAGTTTAAGTTTTTGATGATGAATTTTATTGTTCAATATAGAATAGAATAATTCTTCTTTTTTGAGAAACATTAGATTAGGAACATGGTTTTAGAATAACCAAATGTAGTATTTTCACTTCCAATGCATGAGTTCATTGATGTATCTTTTAATGAGTATTTTGTGAATGATTGTTGAGTTTTGGATTGTAAAGTCTTCCAGTGAATGTGGGTCATTCCCTTGTTAAAATTATTGTTTTGATTTTCCTTGGGTAGTGTTACCAGTAATTAGTGTACTCCTAGTATGGGAGTGGATTTCTTTGTGGTGGCTTCCTAAGATAGGAGAGTATATTGGTTCAATTCTGTGACACTTGAGTAACCCTTGGAGTTAGATTCTGTAGTGTGTTATCCAATTAGAAGAGTGGCTTTTGTTAGGGGCCGGAGCCCAAAGAGGTAAACCGGGTAACCTTCAAAAGTATTTTTAATAAGTGATAACTAAAATAATGTACTTAGCATATTAGGATGTATTCCACATTAACCAAGATAAGTTAACCTTACTCACAGGCACAAGGGTTTGTTTAGACTTGGGGTGGGTGAGAAGGCCTGGAATGGCAAGTTCACTATCTCGTCCTTATGAGAGGTAGTTGATTCCGCTTGAGTTGGTATGAGTGCCGGGATTCGGTTGAGGCCACCAGGATTTCCGGAGCCTATGAAGAATGCCCAGAGGATATCTCATGACAAACCTTGGGATGACACTCTGTCTAGGATAACATCGTGTTTTGTTGTGCGTATGTTTTCTTTAGCACACTTGATTATATTATGTCTAGAAGCAATGTAACCATGATTAGAGTTTTGACTTATATTGTGCATATGTGTGGTTGAGTCAATTTGTATCAGTATGAGTCTGCCTTTGGTTTGAGGTAGTAGGTTTCTCATCCATGTTACTTGGTTACTATCTCCTAGCATGAGGGGTGGTCCTTCGGGTACCACATGGTTGGGTGGAACATGCACCATAACCGTTGGGTCCCCTTGATCTTCAGTACTTGGTGGCAAGACTTCTTGATGGACATCTCACATTTCTTACTTTTGGATTCTTGTACTTTGTATCTCATAATGTAATGATATTGTTTGTTTTACCCCTCTTGTGTATGAGGTGGGCTTTGTAATAATCAGACTTATGTATTGTACTCATTCCGGGAATGAGGATTGTAATAAATCCTTTGTAACTAATTTATGTAAATGAATGCTTTATCATATCTCGTATCTTTCTTTGGTGTTGAATGTTATTACTTGTGTTATTTACTTTCAATGTATTTTAGATGATGTATGTTAATGGGGTTTTGTGTAATCTCAGTTATGTAACCCTAGGGGATGTTTTCATTTTAGTTGAACATGTGGGTTTAATTCACTTCTTTTAAAAAAAAAATTAGTACGTTTGTTTAGTGAATTGAAACTTCCTCTAGGGTTGTGTGGCGGGGCATTACAGCCTAAGTCTTCTTGATTAGAATATATAAACCATGAGATAATCATTCTAATAGAACTAGATAGTAATTTTATGATGGAATTTTTTCCCTTGAATGAAATCCCCATGAACTTCAATGTTCTTTATTTATGGAAATAGAAGTCTTTGGTCAAATTAAAAAAAATGGTTTATCATTAAGAAAGTGGGACTTTCACTAGTGCCTAGATAAAACTCTTCTGGTAAATTCATTATCAATATTGATTTCTTTGTTAATACTTTTGTAGTCAACTTGTGATTAAATAGCTATAGAAGATAGTTGTTAGAGTATTAATCCATCTAGGTGATATCATATGTATTATATTTTGAAGACATGTCCTAAGTTTGATTTTCCTATGAATAGGATCAATTGAATAGTTAATAACAAAATAATCAAATAAACTTGATTCTTGGCACAAAAATAATAAATACCTTAATTAAATATACTTTTAGCATGCATTTTATATTTTCCAATGATCATATAGTATTCCACATCTAAATATATATTTGGTTTTCCATAATTTTTTATAATTATTTTAAGGAAAAAATAGTTATCCTACTAAACATACATTAATGATTCATAAAAAAAATTATGCAATGGGTGAGCTATCCTCTCCTTAGATAGTTTATTAGTGTTGCAACCACCCATTATATATAGGTTCTTTATACCTAAGAAGGGTATAATTTTTTTTAATATACTAAGCTCATTAAATGGTTTTTTTGGGAAAATTGCTACCAGAGAGGGTAGCACTCTTCATTGATTCAAAAGAAAATTACATTTGTTCCATGATTACAATGGATTCACAAAAGAGCTATCATACCTACACTCAACTCAAACAACCTAAACACCTGTCATGATTCTAAATAATTATTGTACACAATTACATGGTCCAAAAAGATCTGCATGATCTTAGCTTCGATATCAACCTTAGACTTAACCACAACTACCACCACCTCCTGCTTGCTTTAAACTTTTTCATCTTCCACTATGTCACAAACCATCCTCGCCTGGGGCCATTTATTTGATGCTGAAAACATTTTCAGAGCAAGGCCCACATGACTTGGCAACAAACTTTATTTTCTACATAGTATGAAACCATTTTGTTTTCTAATAATTATTATGAAATTTCTTCCCCTTAAACTTTTTCTTAGAATTATGATGTCTTGGATCCTATGATTCATGAAGGAATACTTTAGCAATATGGATTCAAGCAATCTAAAAATATTTTTTCCTAGTTAACAAAAATGTGAGGCAATTATGAGTTGGAGATTGTGATGTCCCCTTTTTCTTATAAATTCATGATTGTAATCTACAAATATTCCCCTTCCTATTTGATAAGCGATGATTGATCAATTTTGGAATCTTGGTTACAAAATTTCTAAATATAATTGGTTTTGTGTTCTAACCTGCATGTATATGCATGTTATCAAGGTTTCAAAAATTTTCATCCCAAGATACTTTCTTGTTAAAACCCACTCCTTCCTTTCCATTTTATTAGTATTAAACTTTCTTATGTTGGCATGCCTTCCTCTAACTCCTCGACTCTCATGTTGAAGCATGCAATAATGACATCCCTCATCCCCAAAATTTGGCATTCCTTCTTTTTTCCTTAATCTTTCACCTACCTACCTATATATCAGTCAACACCATTAATTAGCTACTTGGAAGCCGTAATTTTTTAAAATGGGGGTTTCTTTCCCAAATGAACACTATTAAAACTTAACTAGGTGGATTTAAATGTACTTATGGTGAAATGGGTGGTAAATGATGATACTTCATTTATTACAATGGTTGTAACTCATCTAAATTTTTCCTCCATGAATCATAGTAATTAATTTGAGCAAGAATTCTATTTGCACCATAGTTCTAAGTGATAAAAAATTTAATCATGTCCTTTGAGAGAACAATTATAATTTTACACCAAAACCCTAATACCACTACTTTGAGAATGTGAATACTAAATCTAAGGAAAAAAACCCTCCAGATCTATAGAAAAAAATAGAGGATGAAAACCTTTTAGA
Organism: Sequoiadendron giganteum; assembly: GCA_007115665.2. Lineage (NCBI taxonomy): Eukaryota > Viridiplantae > Streptophyta > Pinopsida > Cupressales > Cupressaceae > Sequoiadendron > Sequoiadendron giganteum. The sequence goes on along the minus strand of CM021101.1, from coordinate 439,038,419 downwards.
TTATCTAAGTAGAGGATCAAACCCCTTTTCTCAATTGCACAAGTTCATTAATGGTCATGAATGAGCTCTCTTTTTGTGGATGGATCTCACACAAAATTAATGGTAGAGCCTTCCAGGACATGATTCTTCCATCACATAGCATTAAAAAACATTGTTGTTGTCATGATGTTAGTTATGTAATAGATTTATAGTCATATTCATGTATTATAGACCCATTTATAATATGGGTGCCTAGGTTAGTATAGTTTTTGTACCAACTATTGTCATAGCCATTTTTATTCTCTTTTTCATGTGCTAGTGTACCATTTTTTCAACTCCATTATTGACATATGAATATTTTATAGTGTTTTACTCTTTCCTTAATGAATATTTTATAGTGTTTTACTCTTTCCTTAATGAATATTTTATAGTGTTTTACTCTTTCCTTAATGCAATATAGTTTATTTTCATTTTGTAAATCTAAGATGGAATCATGACATTTTTATTTTGGGTAATGATATTAATAGCTATGAAAATTAGAATGGAACATTAGGGTTTGCAATAAATATTTCTAATTCAAATTAATAAGTTAAATAAATAAATTAAACCCTATTTATTTTAATGCCCAATAACTATTAGGGCTATTACAGTGGTATTCAAGTAGAATATTCTTCTATCTTGTAAAACATCTTAATAGTTTATGTAAATCTTCATGATGGGGAAGCTAGATGCCTCAAATATGAACATAGAGAAATATAGGTGGAAGGTTTGAGTACTAAGAGTTTTGAATTAGGATAAACTAAGCTGAGGCAAAGGGAAAAATAAGATGGAAGATGAGGAAAATGAGGAATTATAACAAAATACATTTCAAAATCTCAACCAAGGACAACAAGAGACAAAAAATCATGAGGAAATTGGTAGAACAACTGGATATCTAGAGTGTTTCTAGGAAAGAGAAAAATCCACAATGGATAGCAAAATAGTAAGGGACACTATTCTAAAATTATCAAACCCATTATTTTTACAAGAAGAAGAGGAAGACAAAATGATTTTCATCACCCCTCATGAATTTATTGAAGAAGTGGATAGGTTAATAGAAAAATATACAAATCATTTTGAAGTTGTAAGGGCAGCCCTAAATTTTTAGAAATATTTTGATATGATTGGGAAGAGTCCACTCTAAAATAAGGGATAAGGGAGCTCTTATAAATTGGAAAACCAGAAATTTAAGAATAAACTAAATAAAATCTCTACTCTTACTTTTGATGGAAGTGTTCAAAGACTTTAGCATAGGATTGATTGGAAAAAATATAAACCTACCTCAACCTCAACCTCATTAAGGAAATAATGAAATTAAATTTTATTATTTTCATTTAGAGAGTATTGCATATAATTGGTGGAGGGAATGATAAAATTCTACCCTTTGAGGAATTTTCCATAAGTATTCTTGAAAAAATCAAACTTAAAGATGAGTAGGAATAATTCAAATAGATTTACAAGATTACGCAACAAACTATAGTAAGTGCTTATGTTGCATAATTTTAGAAGGTTTCTTTTATAATGATTGAGATTTTAGAAAAAAAGAATCATATATTTTTTTGTTAAATGAATCTTTGAACCTCTTAGAGGTCTCATTATATCTTGTACACCATCATCATTTTAGGAAGCTATCAAAATATTCCTAACTCTAGAGCCCTTTATCTTAAAGATTAATTTTTCTTATCCCTCCAAGACACCCCCTTTTGGAAAACTTTAAGGGAAATCATAGAGGAAAATATTCTACTCACCTTCTCTAAAGACAACTCCTCTAGTCACCACTAGGAATGTAGAAGATGAAAATAAGAATGAACTTAGGAGGAAGAATCTTTATTTTACTTGTAGAGAATTATGGGTCCTATATCATAAGTTCTTTGGAAAGGGTCTAGTGGACTACATTAAAGTAGTGTTAGATATAAATTTAATTTTAGATGAGTTTGAAGAATTTTTTTATTTATAATTTTAAGTACCCAAGGAGAAGAGAGGAAAGAAAAGAATGAAGGGACACTAGTAGCCCTCTTAGGATATCCTAGATACCACCCATTCATAGTATGAGGTGTGTTATTTAGACATAAGATTTAAATCCTTATAGACAATGGGGCCACTCATAATATTATTGATGAAGGGTTGATATCCAAAAGAGGATTGAAGGTAGATGATTTTGAATGTTTCAAAGTAATTATTGTTGATGAATTTAACCTCCCTTACAAAAAGGTAATTAAAAAAGTCCATACAACACTTGGACATCATGAGGTATGTAATGATTTTTATGCCATTGGTTTTGGAGGGAAATATATGGTACTGGGTGTGAAATGGATACACTCATTAGGTGAATTTGCATATAAATATTAGTCTATAAAGCTTAGATTTGGGTCTATTAAAAAATATCTCAAAGGGATTTCTAATAGCACACCTAGGGTAGTCACAACAAAGATAATGGAGAGGAATTATCACAAGGGTCAAGTAGCATGGGAAGCTAACTATTTAGTTAGGTCTACACATCATTCTACAAGTGAGGGATCCCCTCATATTGATATTAAACAAAAATCAATAAACATAGTAGGATGTAAATAATGACTTTCCCCTAGGAATTCCCTTGGATAAATGTTTCTAGCATACCATAGAGTTATAGAATAGTGCAAGCCCAGTCATAATCACCTTGTACACTCAACCCAAGGTGTACACGAAATAAATTGAGAAGGATATAAGGGAAAATTTGGAGATGGGATAGACATAAGGCCTAGTTACAGACTCTTTGCCTTGCCCATGATATTTGTGAAAAATAAGGATGATACCATGCAGATGTGTATCAACTATAGGGTCTTGAATAAGAAAAACATAAAGAATAGTACCCCATACCAAAAAAAAAGAGATCCACGAAGTTATGTTCTTATAAAAAATTGACTTAATATTATGTTACCATAAAATTAGGTGAGAGATGAGGATGTGCATAAACCAAATTTAGGTGTCACTTTAGGTACTTCAATTTTTTGTGATAACCTTTGTGCTAGCAAATTCCCCAACCACATTCCATTCAATCATGAATAAAAAATTTAATGAAAAGTTGAGGAAGTTTGTTTTATTTTTATTTGATGAAATTTTAGTTTACAAAAAATCTATGACAGACATTTCAAGCATGTGGACATAGTGTTGAGAAATCTAGAACAACAATTCTTTTTGATAAAAGGATCAAAATTTGAATTTGGGTTGATTGGAATTTTACATCTAGATCATATCATAAGTGACAAGGATGTACACGTAGATCCAAAAATATCCAATCTATTTTAGATTTTCCCTCTCATGCTACACTAACACAAGTAAGATATTTCTTTGGGTTGTGAAATTACTACAAGAGATTTTTTAAGGGATTCTCTCAGCTTGCTACATATTTTCAAAAATTTATGAAGAAAGGAGCCTTTAAATGGAGTGAAGCTACCCAAGGAACCTTTGAAAAAATAAAAAATTTAATAATCTCATGCCTATTACTCCCTATACCTGATTTCTCTCCCATTTATGGTAGAATTTGATGTTTCTTGAGAGAGAGTTGGAGTTGTTTCAACCCAAAAATGAATTCTATAGAGTTTGAAAGAAGGAAATTGAGTGACTTAAAAAATACTTACTTCATTTATGATAAATAGATGTTGGATATTATGCATGCACTAGACAAGTTCATACAATATTTGGTTTATGGAATTTTTTTTTGTAAAAATAGATCATACCATATTAAACAAATTCTTAAATCAACATGACTTTAATGATTGCCAAGACAAGTGGGTAAGTAAACTATACGAATATTATTTTGACAAAATATATGAGAGGGAGGAAGAATTTTTTGTTGATTCTCTCTCTAGCTAGCCTACTCTATGCTCTCTCTCCACCATTATACTTGATTGGAAATTTCATATCTTAGTTGAATATTCCAAGAGCACATTTTTAACTAAAATTATTGAGGAAGTAGTAAATGATGAAATGCACTTTTTGGCTATGTGCTCATAAGAATTGAGTTTTCTTGGTACCTAAATCCAAAATGAAGGAGAAGATGTTGAGAGTAGTTCATGGCATGCCATTAGTAGGGCATCTAAGGCACTTCAAGACCTACAAGAAGATTTAGGAAATATTATCATGGAAAGTTCTTAAGGAAGATGTTTTAAATCACATTAGGGAATGCACACTGTGTCAAAAAAATAAGGGAGAAAAAGTATTCACAATAGGATTACTGCAACCCTACCCATTTTGAATTAGAAGTGATATAATATATCCATGGATTTCATCACAAACTCCCCTAGGTACATGGTGTTGGTGTTTTGAACTGGTTGCCTAATTTTCTCTAAGGATTACCTAGATCCTTTACTAAAGAACCCTAGATTAGTGGCCAACTAACAAGAGACATATTTTATAATTGTTCTCCTCTACAATTTAAGATCTATAAAACCAAGGTGGGTTCCCATTGACACAAAATCATTATTGAATTACAACAATTCTTTCAATGATGTCTAAACATATTACAATTTTCACACTAATAATTTAGAGGATGAGCCTAATTGGCTAAATTTGTTAGAGTAATAAGTTATTTCACTTAATTAATTTAATCATATTGGTTAATTAATTAAGTCACTTATCCCTTTAGTTTTAATTAATCTAAAATTAGGCACATTAATAATTAATTATTAAGTGTGCACACTAGGGTTTCCTTTTAGGGTTTGATCTCCTTTCTTAAGGATTGATCTCATTGTAATTATTCATTCTCTTAATGCATTTTTCTCTTGAGGCTTGCAGGGCATCTTTGTTGTTCTGGAACATCTTTCTTTCTTTCTGACAGGTTATTGCTTGCAAGTGTTCACTGGGGTCTGTGAGGTTTGTTTATCAACTTCTACATGGTATCAGAGCTTTAGATCTGTAGCTGCTTGTTCGTCTTTTGAAGGATATTGCCTTACCGTGATTTTTAAGTGCAAGGGTTTCAGCCAGGCATTTTTTGCAAGATCTGGGGGTAGCCCTTTTTTTGGGAATTTTTGGGGAAAACGGATGTCGCCATTACGTTCAGAGCTCCCAAAAACCCTAGAAAAGCCTTTCGTTTCATCAAAAAAGGCCTCCGTTTATCAGATCTGTGAGGGTTTCTAGATCCATATCATACCTACAATTTTGGAGCATTTTTAGCCCAAATGAACCTCACCATCGCATTTAGAGCTCCTAAACACCCCTAAATTGACTATCAAATTGTCAAAATTGGAAACAGTGACTCCAGGAGGCAAAAAAAATTCATTTCTAGGTCGTACGGCCTGGTACGACACACAATCCGAGATTTTTTTTTAATAAAAAAAAGTGTTTAATGGCCGCTGCCGTCAGTTAACCACTAGTGGTTAAACACTAGTGATGAATGCTAGTGGTTAATGCTAGCAGCTAGCCTAACCACCAAGCTTAACCCTCAACCCTTTTGGAGCAGTTCTGGTATTTTGGCCATAACTTTTGCATATGAACTCAAATTTTTGAAAATGAAATATTGTCAGAAAGTTGTTTCCAAGCCTGATCTAGTGGTATAGGATTTGTTTCCTGATTTTGCAAATTTTAAATTTTTTTCCAATCAAAGTCAGAAGATTTTTTTTACACTTCGAGGGGCATAAATTTGTGTCTAGACTCTATTTTGCACAAACAAATAGGCATTAAAAGTTGGTTCAGTGATCTACACAATGATCAAACTTATTTCCCCAGGTATATTTTATTCAGATTTTTGTGCTTTCATAGTTTGCTTAATTACTTGGATGCTTTGGCACTTGAGAACCTCCTATTTGTGTCATTTGGCTCTATTTCATTTGATCTACATGCAATAAGGTCAATTTTCTTAGATTGTTTAATTTGAAGAGTTAGCATGGGTTTTTCTACTCACCCTTCAGTTGTAATCCTGGAATGGAATAATAATGAGTCATGGCCAAAGGGCATACTTACACATTGTAGGTGGCTCAATATTTTTCCTTATTTATATGATCTCATACCTAAATCAGCCACTTCAGAGGGAAAATTAGCTTGGTGTATCACTAGAGATCATATAGTAGAACTTATATTGTCTAGTGTTAATAATGACACTATGTGGGTTGTATCAGACATTGATTGTCCCCACCTAGTTTGGACACATCTTTGGGAGATCTATGGAGACCCCAATCTCTCTCCATTCTTAGAGGATCCTGCTCAGATTGTCTCTTACCCATTGCTTGGAGAGATAATAAACCCTTTGATCATGATACTTTAGAGGAGCTTGAGTATTTAGACATTCTTACATGTTCCAATGGATCAGAGGCTTGTCTCATAGCTCCCACTCTTCAGACTGAGATTACACAAGTATCATCCATTGTTCCTGATGACATCAGTATCGCCACATTGGCCCCTATGGATTCAATTCAACATCAGGACCATCTTGGTAATTCATTATCTACTACATCATGGGATTCTTATCATGTAGACACATTCTTGTTTATGGGGGGTGTCATGTAATCCGCCTCTTATCCTTCTTTCATTAGTGCATTTCATGCCTTTATTTTCTCTCTTTTGGAGGGGAGTTTTATTCCTATGAGGTTTTCTGCTTTTTCTCCACTTTATAGAGATTTCATTGAACTTGGGTACTTGATCAGGCCTTGTTGTTGGGACCCATCTTTGCTTTCATGCATCTTTTCCTTAGTGTTTTAGCTACTCCCTAAGTTCATCTTAAGGGGGGGTGTTAGAGTAATAAGTTATTTGACTTAATTAATTTAATCATATTGGTTAATTAATTAAGTCACTTATCACTTTAGTTTTACTTAAGCTAAACTTAGGCACATTAATAATTAATTATTAATTATTAAGTGTGCACACTAGGGTTTCCTTTTAGGGTTTGATCTCCTTTCTTAAGGATTGATCTCATTGTAATGATTCATTCTCTTAATGCATTTTTCTCTTGAGGCTTGTAGATCATCTTTGTTGTTCTAGAACATATTTCTTTCTTTGTGATAGGTTATTGCTTGCAGGTGTTCACTGGGGTCTATGAGGTTGGTTTATCAAATCCTACAAAATCATCTTCAAAACCATCTATAGCTATGTATTTTAATGGTGTTAAGTGAGCATAAGATAAAAAATAACAATAAGGAATCTTCAAATTTAGGTTGATTTTTCCTAGGTTTGAATTTTGTGAATTAATCTGACTAGTGCCTTATCCAGTACAGAGTTAAGAATGAAGCAATTCCTTTGATAACAAACTAAAATATAACTAAATGGTTTTGATAATCCCATTTCCTTACAATAATAAACCAATGAATGGAAAATATTATTAATCTTCTTTAAGATCCCTACTACAACCACAATATCTTCAAAATTTGATTGAAAGCAACTTTAATCTATTACTTGAATAGAAGCTAGCAATAGAGCATTCATTACAACAAATGTGTAACAAGAACCTTGAATGATCTTTGATTATTATGATTCAAAAAGTTTTGTATTATAGTATGGAGACATGAACAATATTACTTATATTCATATAAACAAAAAAAATGAGTTGTTTGTTGCTATTATAGACCAAATTCATATCATTCTTTTTCTAAAACTTTAGAAGACCTAACTGTACAAGACTAACTCTATATAGAGACTTTCTTAAAACCTAAGGACTTGAATGATAGAATAAGGCTCAAAATTCCATTTTATAGAAATAAGAGAGAAACATGAAAAAATCCTTATTCCACCACTTATCACACTAAAGACAAAACTTAAGTAGTGGCACCTTTACAAAAGGACAACATTTATACATGAGGAAGTAACCATTTTTAAATTAGTTGAATAATTTTTAGAGTAGTTATACTTGTGGATGGATTTGATTTATCTAAAATTTACTCTTGAAGGTGATAGGACACCTCTAATATTCCTTTTCTACCTTGTGGATTTTGCATTCATGTTGGTTGGTGATGGTGATTGAAAAATAACTCAAATTTTTGCATCATTCTTCTCTTTATCTTTATCCTACTTTGATGACATGTCACCTCTGAGTGGGAGAAAATAGTTAACCCTAACCATATGAATGTTTTAGTCATCATTTATTAGAACCTACACCATGTCAGAGAAGCCTACCATGTTTTATTCAAGCTTAGAGAGCATATCCATACTAAGGTTTTGTTAATATTTATCCATCTAACCTTTATTTATTTCTCCATATAGAGGAGAGAGAATATTAGCAAAATTTTCTCTCTATTCTTTGTAAGGTCTTATCTCTCCCTCATTATCCAAAATGGGAGGCATGTGAAACTCTTCAAAACCTTCAAAAGTATCCAAATCCAATCTAATAAGCATAATATACTTATTATGATGGTGAATGATGCCATCTAACAATTATGACCTAGAAAGAATACATACACGAAATCATAATAAAAATTGGAGCCTTTTGTAATACTTCTTAATAATGCAACTCTGGGGGTGCAACTAACTTGAAATAATTTTAACATGAATCCTCCTTGAGAATGGTTAATGAATGCATCCTTTAAAACCTTGTAATTGTCCCAAAATTTACCTATCTAGATTAAAATATTTGATAACTTATGTCCTAAAATATTGTCAATCAAATCAGATACTCTCTTAACAATTTCTTCCTTAGCTATTCTTGCTTCTTCTTTGCTCTTCTTGAGATTATCTTTTAATTTTTTAAGCTCAAGGGTTAAATTATCTTTCTCCTATGATCCCTTGTCTTTAATAGTTGGATGTGGAGGAGGAAGTAGTCTTGTAACCACATTCAATTATTCTTACAGCTTCCAATTTATGGTATTTTCCCTATCCAAATCTCCTTGAAAATTCTTCACTTCTACTTAAGAGTAAGATTATATTTATTGTGAGGGAGACTACTTGGGTGACACTTGTATCACCTAGTCTTTTGAATATTAAATTTCCAATGAGCTCACTTGGATCATTAATCACCTAGGGTTTATTAGTCTCTAGAAAAATAGACCATATAGCTAGTGTTTCATGCCTAGGGTTAAATCCAAAACCAAAATACAGAGCATCACCCTTCTCTTCAGATTGTAATGTCCAGTCACTTCCTACTTGCCCCCTGATTGTGTCAAATGCAATGACAAATGACATATCCCACCCTGGCAAGAGTAGGAATCCAACACTTTTTAACAACTATCTACCCATCTGAAGAGTTATAGACTTCATTTATGCATTGAATTTGGTCCAAAACTTTGTAGGTATTTCCTTTTTCTTGTTCTTTGTGAGGATTTTGTCTTGCATTGTCTATTGCATTTGTTCTCCCTTATTTTTAAGGAAAATGTCCTCAAACTCCTTTGTAGTGATGAACTGGTAATCTTGTATGAACTCAAAGAAATCTTGAACCCTTATGTCATCCACTACTTTCCCTCTAGTTTCAAAATTGATGAGTAATGTATCATCTATGAGTTATTTAATTATCACCCTAGCTAGGGGATTCATAACCTACACTATATTTGTATCATCAAAAATTTCATTAGGGCCTATATGGGATAATCCACCAAAGGTCCTATAGTAGGATCTATTTATTATAAAGGGGTAATTTGTTGTAGACTATGTGGTAGATCCCCTTGATAAGTAAAAGTACCAAGAGTACTTAGTATTGGCATAGGCACATTTGAAATCAAATTGTTGGAATTATCCAACATTTTCATGGTTCTTACTATGGGGTCTTTATATATGAATACAATCCCTTGAAATATGGATCATCTTGCTTCCTCTTATTTTCAACAACTTGGATCCTAACCCATAGTTCTCTCCTTTGTGTGGATTCCTTTTCTATGGAGTAATTCTTGATTATATCTTTAATATTGTCAAGATCATGCAATAATACTGTTGGAAATTGAAACTAGTTCTTTGATCATGGATAAAGTGATTTGGAACACATTTCCTGACCTTGTCTACTTTCATTCTATAAGGGAGAATCTTATTCAAAATCAACTCCAATCCCTCCCTTAATGTGAATTGAGAGTTTAAAAATACAATAGTAGAGAGGAGGATGGTATGATTCTTGTAATTTTTGAAGTGAATATTCTTAGACTCATTCAACTACCATATGATTTCCAAAAAGGTAATTTTGTCTGGTACATTTCTAGGAAGCACGTGTGGTGCTACTAGGGAAACATATATTCTTATTACAATGGCATCAAAATAGAAAAACCAATCACCCCAATTATTATTTATCCCTGCCTTTGGGATAAGGTCCCTTGGTCTCAAAAACCTCATCACCTCTTCTGAAAACTGCCAATCCACGGGTTGACCAAAGTTCACAAGAAACTCCTTAACAAAAAAATCCTCAAAAATTAAATAATTGGACTTCTCATAGTCCTTATCCCAAATATAAGTCCATTCTCGAATTGGAAAATATCTTTTTTTCTTATCCAAGGGCCTAATTTGTATGTGTTGGAACCAAATATCTACCCCATTGAAAAAAATGATATGGCATATTAAAGAGTACTAGTTGAAGTGTACTATGCTACTATACTTCTTGATTGAGCTCAAAGCTCTGTGAATTTCCTCTATAATGTATCCAACATATTCATAGGGTTTATTCTTATCTCTGCTCTGGGCATCAATTGATAGCACCATGAAATTAATTGGCATCTAAATCTTGCAATCTAAGCCTAAAACTTGACACAGTGAGAGGTATATTTCACACAATAATCTTGAAAAATATCATAATGGAATGGTTCTAGCTCTCCACTAGAAAAGCTCCTCAACTCTCTATTAGGTCCTCTAGGGTTGAAGCACGGAAACCATTTCACCCTATAATTGTCTTTGTATCTTTGATATCCTCTAGTTAGGCTCCCAAATCTATTGGTAATTGGGTATTAGGATTTAGATTGAACACCTTGTGAATGTAGCTTATGTCTAGGTGGATCATGAGTTTCCCACTTGTTGTGAACAATCTCCTCTTCTCAGGGTTGTAGGCATGTGAAATCCATCTGATTAAGTCAACATTGATGAATATGTTTGGCACTACCATTCTTCCTAACACTAATCTCCATATTTTACAAAAATCTGTTTGTTTGCTAGGAATTTTTTGGAGTTCTTGAATAGGGCATATCCCTGAACTAGGATGATAAAATCTCAATTTTTTTAAATTTTTATCAATAACCCCATCAACTAGAATCCCTTACCCTTGTTCTATTCTAGGTCTCTTGGATAACCCAAGAAACTAGACCATAATATCGTCATCCAATCCCCTCTTCACACCCTTAGACATTCTATCCATGATTTTATTTTATGGTTTTAGTATTTATAAAACTAGGGATTTATAAGTTTATAACTTCAAAGAAAACTTCTTTTAAAAATTTACATAAGCTTTACGCTTCCAAAGCCCTAGTTTACCTTCCGAGTCTAAAAAACCAAAAAACTATACCCCCTTATATCAAAATACACAAAGATAGTTTGAATTTACTTACTAGTTCTTCGCTTGCTGAAAACTCTAGAAATATCATGAAAACCTTCATTTTCCTAGAAATTTGCAGCAAGTTCACTTTGATGTCTTTGCTTGGTGTCCTGAATGATGAAAGTAGATGCAATTAAGCCAAAACCCTTGAGAATTTGGTAGATATAGATCAAATCCACCATCAATGTCCCTACATGCTTGAACACATGACCAGTGGTATTCATTCTTCATTTTGAATCTGGACCATTGATTTTCTAAAGATCAACGATGATCACAGGAATTTAAAATCCTTTCCATGGAGAGAAAACTTTCTTTCTTTTACATAGTGTCAAGACACATGTCATCATTTTGAGGACTGAAGTGGACAAAAGAAAAAGCTTTTAGGCTTCCCCAATAGTGCTTTCCTCCATGAAACATTAGAAATAGATAAGACAAGACACGTGGCATGATTTTGAGAATTTGGGGAAATAAGAAATCAACTTAACATCACTTTGTGAAGGTTTAAGTTTAAACAAAAAGAAATAACCCATGTTTAGTACACAAAATAAAAAAAAATCGCTCATTCAAAGAGAAAACCCTTTTAGAATAAAAGGCTCTACAATGTATATAGTTAGAGTGACTTAACCACAAGATAACACTTTTAAATTACTAGAAAAAAGGTGGGATCCTCAACAAGCTTCTCTTCAGGTGACTTAAAAAACCTTTTAAAGAATGTGCATAAATGAATAGCTTAAGTTACTAGCAAAAAATGGGGTTGACAAAGCATGATAAAAGGGACTTTGCTAGAAAACTTAAGTTATCGCATGAAAATAAATATTATGATTTGATTGGCCAAGGACCCATACACCTCAATGTCATCGGGAAGCAAAATAACATTTCATAGGATCATTGTAAGAAGATAATAATATGGAAAGCTTTCGTGAACTGAAGAGGCTATGTGAAATTATGTCGCGTGTCCTATGGGACCTGATAAAGCACAAAGGTTTAGTGGTAATTTAAATATATTAAAGGCAACGGGCTCACTCAGTGTTCTCAAAAATGGGGCCATAATCAAATGAGATGAATGTCTTAAAAATATAAGTTAAAGGGATAAGACCAAATCTAGCAGTCAATGATGAATTATAAGAAAAGTGTAAGGATTTCAGGTAGGACTTAGGGTCTTAATGAAGGGATAAGGTTTTGCAAGTCCCTAATGCAAATGTTTGAAAACCCCTTGTAGAACATAAGACTTCAATAGAAATTAATGGATCAAAATGGCTTAAAGGGCTAGAATTTGAATAATCACCACCGCATAGAAGGGATCACATCCATGTAGTTTTACATAAGTTAGCTATCTATGTGCATTTCTTTGTCATCCCAATAGACATAAAGGCCCCTTAAGTGGCATATTTATTCTATAGGAAAGTGTTCAAATTGCACAAAATACCTAGAAACATAGTGAGTGATATGGATAGTAGATTTTTAGTCCATTTTGGTAGTAATTATTTCACTTGGACATCATAGAGCTCAACTTGATCACAAGCTACCATCCCCAAAAATATAGAAAAATAAAAACTATGAATGAATGGATTGAGGGGTGCTTGAGGAACTACATTTTAAACAAATAGTCAAAATGGGTCAAATGGTTACATTTGTGAGAGTAAATCTACAATAACTATTATCATATATCTATTGATATTTCACATTTTAGGGCCTTTTATGGGTATGATACCCTAATTTATTTAACTAAAAATTACAGATAGTAAGGCACCCATAGTTTTTGGTTTGTTTAATCAAATTTAAGAGGTCTTGAGTTCACTAAAGGATCATGTACAAAGAGCCTAGTAGAAACATAAATTTTATGTAGACCAACACTATACAAATAAATATTTTGAGGTTGGTGGCATGGTTTATCTAAGGAACTGCAACCTAATTTACTTTTTTCCCTCATTATTTGTGAGGCTAATAAACTCAAACCAAACTTATATGGACCCTACAAGATGGTGAGGAGAATTGGTGAAGTTGCATAGGCAATGGAGCTTCTAGAAATTATCATATTCATAAAATTTTCCATGTCTCTTATATGAAAAGAGCTCTTGTGTAACATACCAACCCTTATTGAAGTAATTTTTTTTAATTTTTCACCTTATGAGTAAATAAACTATGTAACAAGCCATTGCAATAAACTTTTTCTTTTCTTTATTGAGAATATATGAAAAAATATGCATAACATGATAGAATAAGGATTCCATTTTATTACAATAAATCATAAGTTACATTAATACAATAATGCATACATTTACATACATAGCTCAATGATCTTTAGAAAAAATTGTTGCCAGACGGTTCAAGATCCTTCCTTTCAAATCTTAGTTCTTTTGTCACTTGTTGTGGAGGAGAAGCATCACTCAAGCACTTTTCAACCAACCTCAGACTCTTAATACGGTCCCTCACACATCTATCATTTAATAGATGGCCCTTCCCTTTGATGAAGGTATTGGTAGAGTAACTGATAACGAAAACCAAGTGAGCATAGTGTTTTTTCCTACATAACTAGAACTTGTAATCCCACAATCTTGAACTAGCATGTAATACCAGATCACGATGAATAGACAGTGGAATCTTGGCATTCCCACTATCTACTGTGGAGTCACGGAAATTCCCACTACTTTGGCCAAATTATTACATTAACTATTCCTACTGAGGGTCATCTATCATATACACTACTCAAGGCCGATTTGACTTAAGACCATCTTAAACTATGCATAGGTATTTCCTTCAATGGATAATCTATCATCCCAAAGATATCCTATCACCATTTAAACCTACTTGGAATAAACCTACTTAGCAAGTAAGTACACAAGCTCCCTCCCATACTAGATAACAATCCTAGGAGTAAACACAAGCTATTCTAGTTAAATTAATAACTAAGCTAAGTGCATCACATGTGCCATGCAAGTTCAATCATATCTAGTATTCAATACCTATGATAAACACCAATCTTCTATTATGGAGTATTTAAAAGCACAACATAAAAACATCAAATATATTTTCAAAGATATTCTTATTTCTCTAAATATAAATATTTGAGAAAGACAATTCTAGCATACATGTATAACACAAAATAACAAAGAAGAATATACCCATGCATGTCATTGATTATCCAATATTTTGGGAGAAATGCAGCTTCTTCAAACAATAGCAAGCTTGGTTATAACTTCCCAAGAAACGTCACAAATAAACTCTATCTCTCAAGTTGATAGATTACTTCTCTCAAACAACAATTTTTCTCACAATCAAAATAGAACTCTCTTCCTTTCCCACTCAAAATAAAATAGAGTATAGCTAGAAATAATGCAAAATAAAGATTTGCAAGAGAATAAAGAATTGCAATGATGCATCCTCTCAAATGAAATGGCTTTGCTATTTATAGAGAATCTTGGTAACTTCTTAGCCTAAAGTTTAGGCATGATAATGGTTAGAAAAATCCATGCAAAGAAAAACATGAAACTCAACAAAAAGGTGGCAATCAAAAAAGCTTATACTCGATCGACTTGTATTATTGACATTAGTTAGAGACTTTTCAAATCTGTATATGCTCAATTCAAATTATCTCATATCAATAGACATCTATAACAATTGGGTTTTCCATAGGTGGTTCCAAATCCATCAACACTCCTCTTTGTTTGGCACATTTTCATTGCCATTAAAAATGGTCAACTACCAATTCGTAACACCAAATATCCATTGAATTGGTTTGAAGATGAATAAGACATTAAATACGTTTGATAAAGTCATCAATAGTTGTATAAAATCATGGTATATATGTTTACCAAGTCAAAGTTAATCTTATCAAAGGCTTCGACTAAGTCCATGCTTTAAATTGAAATAAGACATCAACACCAAATGCAATACAAATGTCTCATATCACGTGATAGTTTGAGTGTGACTCAACTTCACAAAACAGTCATAAACAACTTTCATTTAGCTTCCAGAATCATAGTCTATCGACTTTAATCAACCTTTATAATTTGGCTTGTACGAAAGTAAATGATAGTCGATAAATAATATATATAATATGTTTAAATATATATATATATATATATATATATATATATATATATAATATCATATACATATATATATATATATAATATCATATACATATATATATATATATACCATTTATATATATGTATATGTTCATATATATAACATTAATATATATTTACATATATATATCATAAACTATCAATGTAAATATTTATACAATATTTAGACAAGTATACATTCGATATATAAGTATAAATGAATACAATCAAGATAGTATTTGTATATAATCATAATATATTGAATGTATGCATATTTACATATGTATAAAATTATATGCCTCTATGTACACGCATATGTAGGTATATCTATATGGATGGATCCGTATGAGTATGTCCATCCACCAATGTACAAGTGTATCGATACACATATACATATGGATACATGTATATACCATATATATATATATATTAACATTCAATTCACATATAACCATTCATAATTACCATCATATTTCTAGGTAACTACATGTAGTACATCTATACATGTTCATATACATGTTGTTTAGATCCCATTGAGATGTATGTGCATATATATACTCCTACTCCACATACATCCCACTTATCAATATAATTGTAATAGTAGAAGAAAGATATCCAAAGATCTAATAGATAAACATCACCCAACAATACACACAAAAGTAAACAAGAATCTAATAATGCTAACACATCAACTAAGGATGACTTACCAACTTCCCACAAAATGACTCAACTCAATCATTCTAATGTGGTGTAATTTTGTAGTTGAGATAATTGTATGCACGAATATAAGTTTCCTTTCACTATCATTGTAGACAGTTACATTGTATCTATTTAAACAAAGATGATGTATCATTTTCGGCATCGATCAAATTAATGAATATAATATGTTTTTTTTTGTAGCACTCTCTGTTTTCTTGTATATTTTTGTCTTTCCTCTTTCTATCACTTGTTGTGTTATTTCAAAGATATTTTTGGTGTGAAAAATTTAGGTAATGATGTGCCCTAGTGTGCCCCAATGAACTAAGGGATGGATGTTGGTTGCCCCCTCGAGATATTGGTCAAAAATAATAATTTTGAGGTTGAGATCACAATAGGAAAACAAGGTACGTTTAGTAGAATAGAGGTCTTAAAACAAGATCAAATGGAAAAATAGTGAGATTTGAGGGATAGAGGGATGAAGGAAAATGGATTGGAAGGGGCTTGTCATTTGAACTAATTTCTAGGTGATTGTCTTTGTAGGCTTGAGTATTTTCCTATGAGATTAGAGCTCTCTCGATGTTAAGGGCTCTAGGGAAAAGCTCATCATAAGAGATAATGCACTGCATTTTCAAGTGGAAGGATATATTTGGATCTAAGTTTTCTATGATGATCCCATTTGTTGTTCATCAGGAATGGGCCACTTGCTCTTACTAGCTCTTTGTCTCTAGCATTGTAAGAAATTGGAAAATGATTCTCCTTTTTTTTTTGGGAGTGTACAACTCTTCTAGGATTACGTCCATGTCAAGGTTAAAGGAGAAGTGATCTATGAATTTATCGGTGATTTATTGGAAGGTTTTGATACCCAAAGGTAATTGAGAAAACTAGTCGATGGTTGGGCCTATCAAGCTACGTGGAAAGAGGCACATCAAATAGGACTCATTGTAGGTGACCTCCATACACATGACATTAAAATCCTTGATATGTTCCACATGACTTCCTATCCCTTTGTATTTATTAAATTTTGGGACTTCAAAACTAGGAGGGAATAGTACCATTACGATGTTTTGATTGAATAGATATGGAAATAGGTTTTGTGTAGGGGGCTTCTTCATCTTGCCCATCTAGAGATCCTGTATTTCTTGTGATAATGCTTTAAGTTGTGATGCTACATCATCTTGTAGGTTTGGTTGAGGAACATGTGTTGTGTATTGTGGGATGGTGGATAGATTGTACGTGGGATTCTAATAACATCCTTTCCCAAGATGCTTCATAATTTCAAGACCTCTTCCATAAATATTTTTTACTTCTTTCCGATTCGGTGGTTGTTTAATTTCCTTAAATGTTTTCTTGGATGTTTTCTTTTCTTTTAAGGTGGTTGACATGGATGCTTTTGAATTTTGTATTGCCATTACCGATTTCTCTTTTCCCTTTTTATACTCTTTTGTTATGATCTTTTATTCTCTCAGGAATATATGTATGATATCAAAGGTTTATGGCTTCTTCAAGTTGTAAAAGGTGGCAATCAAACAAGCTTATACTCGATCGACTTGTATTACTGACATTAGTCAGAGACTTTTCAAATCTGTATATGCTCAATTCGAATTATCTCATACAATAGACATCTATAACAATTGGGTTTTCCATAGGTGGTGCCAAATCCATCAACACTCCTCTTTGTTTGGCACATTTTCATTGCCATTAAAAATGGTCAACTACCAATTCGTAACACCAAATATCCATCAACTTGGTTTGAAGATGAATAAGACATTAAATACGTTTGATAAAGTCATCAATAGTTGTATAAAATCATGGCATATATGTTTACCAAGTCAAAGTAAATCTTATCAAAGGCGTTGACTAAGTCCATGCTTTAAACTGACATAAGACATCAACACCAAATTTAGTACAAATGTCTCATATCGCATGATAGTTTGAGTGAGACTCGGCTTCACAAAATAGTCATAAACAACTTTCATTCAACTTCAAAAATCATAGTCTATCGATTTTTATCAACCTTTATAATTTGGCTTCTACGAAAGTAAATGATAGTCGATAAATAATATATATAATATATTTAAATATATATTATTATATATATAATATCATATACATATATATATATATATACCATTTATATATATGTATATGCTCATATATAACGTTAATATATATTTACATATATATATCATAAACTATCAATGTAAATATTTATACAATATTTAGACAAGTATACATTTGATATATAAGTATAAATGAATAGAATCAAGATAGTATTTGTATATAATCATAATATATTGAATGTATGCATATTTACATATGTATAAAAGTATATGCCTCTATGTACATGCATATGTAGGTATATCTATATGGATGGATCCATATGAGCATGTCCATCCACCAATGTACAAGTGTATCGATACACATATACATATGGATACATGTATATACCATATATATATATATATTAACATTCAATTCACATATAGCCATTCATAATTACCATCATATTTCTAGGTAACTACGTGCAATACATCTATACATGTTCATATACATGTTATTTAGATCCCATTGAGATGTATGTGCATATATATACTCCTACTCCACATACATCCCACTTATCAATATAATTGTATTAGTAGAAGAAAGATATCCAAAGATCGAAGAGATAAACATCACCCAACAATACACACAAAAGTAAACAAGACTCTAATAATGCTAACACATCAGCTAAGGATGACTTACCAACTTCCCACAAATTGACTCAACTCAATCATTCTAATGTGGTGTGTGTAAGCTCAGGTAGTTTATGTTACCCATTTCCTAACCATGATCTTCTCTTGAGTGATACTTCCCCTCTGCCTCTAGAGGAATGGAACATATACCTGCATCCACTAAAAAATGCACATGACAGTTAATTGGTCACAACATAAGCAGTATACGTAAAAAATCTCCAAAGTTAGAATAATAATTCAATAACCATCCATTCAAATAAATGAAGTTTTTCTTTTCCATGAAATAACATAAAATGAGATAACATTCACATGATTACAAGGTTCAAGCTCAATTTATTCATCTCCATAATTCACTTTACATTCATATTTATCCTATATAGTAATAGTAAATAGTAAATAGTAATTACACAATTGGGGTGTAACATACTCCCCCCTTGTCAATCATTGTCCCCGATGACTTTAGGTAGCATTATAAAACATAACAACGAACAACATATTGTTTCAAACATCCTCATAAGCATTAAGAATATGAGGAAACTTTTTCTGAATTTCAGTATAGTCCTCCCAAGTAGCTGAGTCTTCTGCATACTAGTCCCACTAGACTTTTCATTGCAAGTTTTGTCTATTACGCAAGCATAACTTATGTGTTCCTAGCACCTTGACGGGTTCAAGAGTTACTACTTTGTGGTCCCACACCTATAAAGTAGTCCAATCAATCACATGAGTATCACTAGGTATATATTTTTTAAGGTAGGACACATGGAAGACATTATGCATTTTGGTAAGAGCTGGTGGCAATGTGATCCGATAAGCTACTAGATTTACTTTTTTTAGAATCTCAAAAGGTCCAACATAGCATGAGGATAACTTAGAAGACTTTCCAAATTTAATGGAGCTCTTGTGAGGTTTCACTCTCAAAAACACTTTGTCACCTATGGAAAAATTGCGGGGCACTCTCTTAGCATTAGAATAGATTTTCTGCCTATCGTTACCTTCAACTAACCTTTTCTTAACAATCTTAACTTTCTCATCCATTTCATCCAACATCTATAGCCCAAGAATTACTCAATCCTCAAGTTTATCCCAACCTATAGGAGTTTGACACTTTTGGCCATACAAAACTTCAAAAGGAGCCATCTTTATCACATAATGATAAGAATTAGTGTAAGAAAATTTCACTAAGGGAAAGTAGTCTTCCCTTTTGTATTGGTGATCCATGCAGTACATCCTAAGTAGGTCTTCCAGTATTTTATTCACCCTTTTAATTTTCCCGTCCATTTCCAGATGATAAGCTAAGCTAATGTTCAACTAAGTCCCAAGTGTAGAAAACAAGGTTTTCCAAAACCTAGAAGTGATTTGTGCATCTCTATCTGAGATAATATTCTCAGGAATCCCATGAAACCTAAACACTTCTTGAATAAATTTCCTAGCAATGATAGGTACTCCATCAGTCAAGTTCCTTGGTATAAAATGTGTGACCTTGGTAAGCTTATCTACAACCACAAGAATGGCATTGTGTTTATTTCTTGATAAAGAAAATCCTTGCACAAAGTCCATACTTATGACTTGCCACTTCCTCTCTGGTATATCATGTGGGTATAACATGCTTGTAGGATGATGATGCTCTACTTTCACCCTTTGACACTCAAGACACCTAGCCACAAAACTAGCGACATCTCCTTTCATCCCTTTCTAGAAGTATAATGGCTTTACATTTGTCATCATTTTCATCACTCCAGGGTGTCCAAAGTATGATGCTTCATGTACTTCCTTCCATACCAGATTTATTAATTCCGTTACATCAAGAATGTACATTCTACCCTTATATCTAAGTAACCCATTAGGTTCAAAATGAAACTCGTCATACCTAAAATCTTGAGGATTGCTAATGAGTTCTTGCTTGACTTGCAAGTAGTACTCATCCTCATTGCACTTCTACAACACTTTCCTTTTGAAGTCAGTTTGAATTGTTACTATGGAAGCAATATGAAGTCTTCGACTTAGAGCATCGACAACCCAATTTCCCTTCCCTTTAATATAACTGATATTAAAATCATAGTCAGCTATTATCTCTAACCACCTTTTCTATCTAGCATTTAGGTTAGGTTGAGTAAAAATGTACTTTAACCCATTATGGTCAATTTTCACCTCAAAGGGTTTTCCTAAAAGGTAATGCCTCCACATTTGTAGAGTGTGAACCACAAATTCTAAGTCTAAATCATGTGATGCATAATTCATCTCATAAGGTTTCAAATTTCTAGATTCATAAGCTATCACTTTCCCATATTGGATTAATACACCTCCTAACCCTTCTCTGCATGCATCCATGATAACCGTAAAGTTACTCTCAGAATATGGTACTTTTAAGATTGGTTTGGTGGTTAAGAAGGTCAAAACATTCTTGACACTTCTCAATCCATTCAAATTTATTTCCTTTCTTTTGTAAATAAGTAATCGGGAAAGAGATCTTAGAAAAGTTTGCAACAAACTTCCTATAGTACCCTACTAGACCCATGAAACTTCTTACTTTTGACACATTCTTAGGTACAGGCCACTCAAATACTGCCTTGATATTAGCTGGATCTATAGAAATTCCTTCACCGAAATCACATGACCTAGATAATGTACCCTCTTTTTGAAGAATGTACACTTAGAAAGTTCACCATACAACTTATGTTCTCTTAAACATTGTAGGACCATTTCCAAATGCTTGCAATGTTCCTCCTCATTTCTAGAATAAATCAAGAAATCATCTAGAAAAACATACAAATTTGTCAAGGAAATCCCTAAATACACTATTCATTAGGTTCATGAATGCTACAAGTGCATTTGTTAAACTGAAGGATAAAATGGTGAACTCATATTGCCCATACTTGGTCCTAAATGAAATTTTAAAGGTATCTTCATCCTTAATCCTCAATTGGTGATATCCAGATCTCGGATCTATTTTAGAGAATATGGTGGCACCCCTCATTTGATAAAAAAGGTCATCAATGTGTGGAAATGGATACTTGTTCTTAACCATAGTTTTGTTAAGCATATGATAGTCGACGCACCAAGAAAAGGTACCCTCCTTATTTTTAACAAAGATGACTAACATTCTCCCTAAGGTGAAACACTCGGTCTTATCAATCCTTTAGACAACAATTCATCCAATTGTGCCTTAAGTTCCATAATTTCAATGGTTTTCATCCTATAGGGTACCTTATAAATAGGTTCTAATCCTAGAACTATATCTAAAGAGAAATCAAATATTCTTTTCGGAGGCAACCCTGGTAACTCATCTGGAAACACATCTGAAATTTTTCTCAATATTGGGTATTTCACCATCTTCTAACCGTTGAATACTTTGAAATTCTACATCATCACTATCCTTTCCAAGTTCTTCAGTGTTTATGACAAAGAGTTTACACCCTTTCTTCTTAGCTCTTATAAGTTGAATTGTCGTGATTTGTTGAATCCTAACCTCTCTAGGTATCCTTTAGAATTTTACTTGATTTCCAAAATCATCTAGGCATTCTATAGTTTTTGTATGGAAATCTACATCCTTAGCCCTATGTCTCCACAACCAATTCATACCTAGGATAATGTCATATGATCCTAGAGGTGTGACATAAAGGTTTACTTTAGTAGAAAAACTTGATAGTTCTATCCTAGCCTCGAATAGACATTGATCCACCTTTGCTCTTATCTGATTTGCAGACTCTACATCCAAAGACTTTGCCATGTATCTCACCTTCATAGATAATTTTCTAGGTACTCTAGGTGAAATGAAATTCTTAGTTGCACCAGTATCAATAAGAACAAAAATAGGTAAGCCAAAAAAAATACTTGGTGTTTCAACTAGAGTTACTTGGTACTTTGCCTGAAGATCATCCACAATTACATGTATCTTTTGCTAAAACATTGCTTGCTAGGTGGGTAATGGATTACCATATGGTCATGATCTATAATTTTTATCAGGACACTCAATATCATAGTGATCCCCTCTACATATAAAATATCCTGTAGTTGGCCCTCTTTTCCCTATGGTTTCTCCAGACTTGTTGACATTTTGACTAGCCTTATTAGTATTACTCATGTTAGTCATTCCTTTTATGCTCTCATCTATAATTTTTTCCATAATTGTGGAACCTCTTTCCATTTTTCCTTGGAACATTTTTCACGGGTTCCACCTTCTTCGAAACTATCTTGTCAGGGAACTTATGCATCCTTCTTTTTCTCTTTTCTTTCTTTACGAGTGGATTTAGCCCTAAGCTTTAGCTCCTGCTTAATTTCTTTCTCATATACAATATCCATTGTTTTTGTACCATGCATATCCACTTCTCCTTCAATTTGACCATTAAGTACCATTATAAATTTTCTAATGCGGAAGCGATCATCCTTGTGATATATGGGAACATAACGAAGAAGTCAAGTAAACTTTTCCCAATATTCGTTGATCGTCATGTTACCTTGTTTAAATCCTTGGAAATTTGATATTTTTTGGTCATAGTATAGTTGTGGCAACCATCTCTTATGAAAATTCTCTACGAATTCCCCCCATGTTAATTTCCAAGAGTTAATATTGAGTTCCAACTTCTTGTTCATCCACTAGTTAGAGGCTTCTCCCACTAATTGATACACACCCCATGCGGATTTAGTACCTAATCATAGTTTCGTATTTCAAAATAATTTTCCATTTGGAAAAGACACAATTCAGCCTCATAACCTCCAACACTACCATCAAACCTGGGTGGAATAATATTCTTCATGTCCTTGGAAATTTCAGAAGCCACAAGCTTCTTATTTCTTTCCTCAGATTGCGTAGGTAATTTTTTCCTCTCATGATAATAGGTTTCTTCATGTCCATGAGAATATTTTTCCCACTCATTCTCATTAATGGGAACATCATTCTCTACCCTATCCTTAACTCTTTCTTTCCAAGATTTGTTCAAGTCTAGCCTCAATTCCAATAGTCCCTTGTCCAACCTCTTGAATTCCACCCGAATTAGTTTGTCTCATCACCATCCTTACAAGATTGGTTTTTACCTAAATGTTTATCCATGTTAGACTAAATTATGTTTTCAACTATCTTATGGAAAACATTAAAAATGGCATTCATACACACATAAAGAATTCCACATAAGATTAAGCACACACTCTTTTTGATAAACACATAATTTTATTCATTTCATGGGGATTTAAATATCCCTTATATTACATGGAGTGACTATTCAAGTAGTTGAGTGGATAGTATCCTTCAGATTCACTCTTTGACACATAACTTAAAGGAGTATAACCTACAAAATAAGATAGTTCTTGTTCCCTATCTTTCGGTTTATCCCTCATTTGTTCATACCTATCCCAAACAGGATAATACCTTTGGATTTATCATCTGATACATAGTTACAAGAAGAAATGTCAATATGGTGTTCATCAACAATGTAGTCTACTCTTTTCAAATAAATTTGTTCATAAGACCATTTCTCATAGAGTGGTGACAGTGGTATATATCCCTCAAACTCATTACTCAAATAAATTACTATTAATTCAGCCAATGGAAGAACTCTGGGATCCCTAAAAATGAATGTCAGACTAACACTTTATTCTGAAGGCATATCCTTGGAAAGCGGTAATGAATCAGACTTTTTTGGTGAGATGGTTGGTAGGTAGTTGCACATAGCCCTCATCTTCATCTTTCTCTTCACATCACTGATTCAAGAAAGTGTGTGACTAAAGGTTTCAGTGTCACTCAACTAAATGGTATTTCCATAATTGGTTCCCTCAATTTTTCTAATGATGGCTTCCCTTTCCTTCTTGGCCTTGAGGTAGCATTCATTTTTTATTACTGACTTACAAGATGTTAATCTAAGATGCACCATCCTGGCACAAGAATTCATAACATTAGATAACATTGGATGGAAAGAATGTTGAGCTCATAGGTTCCAAAGCTAAACGTGGTAGCTCTGATACCACATGTAACATACCAACCCTCATTGAAGTAAAAATTTCTAATTTTTCTCCTTACAAGTAAATAAACTATGTAACAAGCCATTGCAATAAATTTTTTCTTTTCTTTATTCAGAATATACAAACAAAGATTTATAACATAATAAAATAAGGATTCCATTTCATTATAATAAATCATAATTTACATCAATACAAGAATGCATACATTTACATACATAGCTCAATGAGCTTTAGAACAAATAGTTGTAAGATGGTCCAAGATCCTTCATTTCAAATCTTGGTTCTTCTATCGCCTGCTATGGAGGAGAAGCATCACTCAAGTGATTTTCTGCCAACCTTAGACTCTTAATGCAGTCGCCCACACATATATCACTTGATAGATGTCCCTTCCCTTTGACGAAGAGATTGGTAGAGTAATCAATAAAGACAACCAACTGAGCATAGTGTTGTGTCCTACATAACTAGAACTTATGATCCCACAATCTCGAACTAGCATGTAATATTGGATCACAGTGAACAGACAGTGGAGTCTCAACATTCCCACTACTTTGGCCAAAGTATTACATTCAGTATTCCTATTCAGTGTCATATATCACATACACTACTTAGGGCCAATTTGACTTAATACCATCTTAAAATACACATAGGTATTTCCTTCAATGGATAATCTATCATCCCAAAGATATCCTATCACCATTTAAACCTACTTAGCAAGTAAGTACACAAGCTCCCTCCCATACTGGATAAGAATCCTAGGAGTAAACACAAGTTATTCTAGTTAAATTAATAACTTAGCTAAGTACATCACATGTGCCATGCAAGTTCAATCATATCTAGTATTTAATACCTATGATAAACACCAATCTCTTATTATGGAGTATTTAAAAGCATAACATAAAAAAATCAAAAAAGCTTCAAATCTCTTTTCAAAGATATTCTTATTTCTCTAAATGCAACTATTTGAGAAAGACAATTCTAGCATACATGGATAACACAAAATAACAAAGAAGAATATCCTCATGCTTGTTATTGCTTATCCAATATTTTGGTAGTAATACAACTTCTCGAAATAGCAGCAAGCTTGATTATAACTTATCAAAAAATGTCATAAAGAAAATCTTTCTCTCAAGTTGATAGATTACTTCTCTCAAACAACAATTTTCCTCATAATCAAAATATAACTCTCTCCCTTTCTCACTCAAAATAAGATAGAGTATAGCTGGAAATAATGCAGAATAAATATTTTCAAGAGAATAAGGAATTGTAATGATGCGTCCTCTCAAATGAAATGGCTCTACTATTTATAGAGAAACTTGGTAACTTCTTAGCCTGAATTTTAGGCATGATAATGGTTAGAAAAATCCATGCAAAGAAACAAATGTGACTCAACAAAAAGGTGGCAATCAAACAAGCTTATACTCAACAAAATCATCTACAGATCGAATTGCAATACTGACAACAATCAGAGACTTATTCAAATCTGCATATTCTTAATTTAAATTATCTCATGCAATATACATCTACAACAATTGGGTTTCCAAATGTGGCACCAAATCCATCCACACTCCTCTTTGTTTGGTGTGGTTTCATTGCCATTAGAAATGATCAACTACTAATTCATAACACCAAGAATCCATCAACTTG
Source organism: Sequoiadendron giganteum (assembly GCA_007115665.2). Classification (NCBI taxonomy): domain Eukaryota; kingdom Viridiplantae; phylum Streptophyta; class Pinopsida; order Cupressales; family Cupressaceae; genus Sequoiadendron; species Sequoiadendron giganteum. The sequence goes on along the minus strand of CM021101.1, from coordinate 439,011,906 downwards.
GTTTAAAGATGACTAAGACATTAAATACATTTGATAAAGTCATCGAAAGTTGTATAAAACCATGGCAGATATGTTTACCAAGTCAAAGTAAAACTTATCAAAGGCATCGACTAAGTCCATGCTTTATATCGACATAAGAAAACAACACCAAATGTAGTACAAATGTATCATATTGCATGACAATTTGAGTGAGACTCGGCTTCACAAAACAGTCATAAGAAAATTTCATTCAGCTTCCAAAATCATAGTCATTATCGACTTTAATCGGCATTTATAAATCAACTTCTACTAAAGTAAATGATAGTTAATAACTAATATATATAATATGTTCAAATATATATTATTATATATAATATATCATATACATATATATAAATACCATTTGTGTATATATGTATATGTATATATACATATATAGCATTAATATATATTTACATATTTATATTATAAACTATCAATGTAAATATTTATACAATATTTAGACAAGTGTACATTCGATATATAAGTATAAATGAATACAGTCAAGATAGTATTTGCATATAATCACAATATATTGAATGTATGCATATATACATATGTATAAAAGTATATGCCTCTATGTACATGTATATGTAGGTATATCTATATCAATACACTTGTATGAGCATTTCCATCCACCAACGTACGAGCGTATTGATACACATATACATATGTATATGTGTATATACCATACATATATATATATTCACATTCAATTCACATATAACCATTCATAATTACCATCATATTGATAGGTAACTATGTGTAGTACATCTATACATGTCATTTAGATCCCATTGAAATGTATGTGCATATATATATGCCTACTCCACGTACATTCCACTTATCAATATCATTTTAATAGTACAAGAAAGATCCCCAAAGCTCGAATAGATAAACATCACCCAAAATACACACAAAAGTAAACAAGACTCTATTAATGCTAACACATCAACTAAGGATGACTTACCAACTTTCCACAAACTAACCCAACTCAATCATTCTAATGTGGTGTGTGTATGCTCAAATATTTTATGTTACTGGTTACCTGACCAAGATCTTCTCCTGAGTGATACTTCCCCTCTACCTGGAGGAATGAAACATATACCTACATCCATGAACACATGCACATGATAGTCAGTTGTTCACAACATATGTAGTATACGTAAACCATCTTCAAATTTAGAATAATAATTCAATAACCATCCATTCACATAAATGTAGTTCTTTTTCATGAAATAAGATCAAAAGAGATAAAATTCACATGATAAAAAGGTTCAAGCATAATTTATTCATCTTCATAATTCACTTTACATTCATATTTACCCTATATAGTAATAGTAAATAGTAATTACACAATTGGGGTGTAACATCTTGATCAACATATCATGTCTTTAAAAAACCCATCACCCTTGGATTATGAAGGTAATCTAATCTTAATATCTAAGGAAGTGGTGGATGCATGGGTGAAAATTTTGAGAGGGGAAAGTATCACTAAATACTTGGTTCGCTTGAAGAAAATTTCAGTTGAAGATGCTACTTGGGAAGGATACAAAATCTTGGAGCACCCTAATCTACATTTCTTGAGGGAAATAAAATTTTAGGAGGATAAACTTGTATTGACTCATTTTCAATAAATTCACGGTTATAATTGAGAAAACTTCCCATTTCCCTTTTCATAAGCCATTCCCAACCAATTATGGTCCCTTGGTTACAAATTTTCTAAGTGGTCTTATGTTCTAACCCCCATGTGTATACTTAATGTGTAGGGGAAATTGTGGAGTGTATAAAAAAGATAAATGCAATGAAAGAGAAACTAATCTAATCAAAACAAGAATCTAGATCTATTCCTTCACTCATGAAATGAAACTAAACTATTAAAAAATTCAAGAAACAATATCAAAAGATGAAAGTATTAGAAAATTTGAACAGAGGCAGACCAAAAATTATACACTCAATAATAATATCTGAATTCCATTTTCTTCAATACACTTTGCATATATATATAGGACTTGCATTTCCTATATTATAGGAAACATCCTATAACAACTCATAGATAATTACATGACTAACAAATAAACAAAATCCTAAATATATGAGTTGTTAAAACAACTCATAATACAAACAAACACTCACTATAATATTAAATTGTTTCTCAACAACTTAATATTAACGTACATAAATCTACATTAAACATACTAATAATCTAACCTAAACAACAATGTGAGCACTAATTCCTAACACCCCCCCTCCCCCCCCTTAGTGTGAACATGGGGAGAAAGTACATCACAATACTTGATGACCACAAAATATAAGGTAAGAGTAGGGTCGTACAATTCTACTCATGAAAAGAAATAGTGGAACTAGCCTCACCATGCTTCTAAAAATTTTCCAAGGATAGGGAAAAACACTTCTATCCAAGGTATTACATCAAGTTTGGATAGGGATGAACACATCTATCCAATATCAAGCTTATGAATAGGGACACACACATCTTCTCACATCAATTAAAATTGGGGACACACACATCCAATCATAATCATCAACTTATGTGACTAGGGACAAACACTTCCAATCACTTACACCATCTCATGATCGGGGAAAAATACATCCATTCACACACAACCAAGAGTTGTGATTAGGGACATACTCATCCAACCAAAAATACAAAGTTTGAGAACACAAAGCCCTCATTGTCGCATATGCAACCACCATTATAGATCACTTCCACTATGATCACAAATGATCTGAAATGGTTGTCGCTTTCACGTGGAAACCAATCTTGGGTTTAGTCATTTTGGCACAAATGATTTTGTCACTAATGCAATTTTTTGCTGCCTTGTCGCTAGTGACTGATGAGAGGTCATTGAGTATCCTCCAGCCTCTGTTGCCTCCATCCTCTAGTAATTTTGCTACTTATTTAGAAAATGTGGCTTTTAAGATGAATTTTAGATTGCCCCCCACTAGATGGATGTCATGTACAAGCGATAATGCATCCATTTACAACTGAGACAAAAAAAATTTAATTTTTTTTAACACATATTGACATAAAATAAGACAACTTGACTATGACATAATATCTTTTTATGAACTAACTATAAATAGATAATAAATAACCACCTACTGTGAAACTATAATCTAAAATATTCTTTCATGACTTGGAGACGTATTCTATAATATCATAAGAAGAACCTTTATTGGAGGGTATTTTGAAAATGGAGCATGATCCTTCAGTATTAGCTACCTCTACATTAACACAGCCATCTCTGGATTATCCGCTTCAAATTACATCTTGATTACCATGATATGAATATAGAAATACTTCTCGGTCATCTCTCAAAAAATGCTCAAGGCCTCCTTTATCTGGTGCTTGCTAATAAGAACCTTAGAATAGTAGTTTAGGTCTTGAAATAGGTGAACATTTTAAAGATAATCTCATCCAACAGATGAAAAGCATAATCAAATTCATTAGCATTACAAACAAATCAATCATTATATTATAAGTTCGTGTGTTAGCGACAATGAATCCCTACTACATCAACTCCAAGAAGCCATAGGAATTATTTGTAGCCCATATTATGAAGTCTAATTGCTTAATGTGAAGTGGCATTGCTCTAGGCCGGATGAGAGCTTCCATCGTTATCAACATTGTTATTCCCTTCTATAAGTTGGTGAGATTCTCCTCCAATCACAATGTTGTTATCTAAGAATTTTGATTTTTGGATTGGAACCTTGCATTCCCCAACAAAATAGAGAAGGTAATTTGGGCATTTATATCAGTTCCCTCTTCCTTATTAGTGAAACAAGAGTAACAAACCCTAGATCTTGGCATTCACTCACATTTATTATGAAAATGTTACATTGAGCGTGTACTTGAAGGATCCAAGTTCAATTCATATAAACCTTGAGGCGAGGATTGATGGAAACAAATGTGCACATCAATAATTTGGGTGATGGAAGTGAGGCTGGAGCAACATTCTTTCCTTTTGTTCTTTATAGTTGGGATCTATCAATGAAATCTGCATATGCTCAGCCATCTCATTGATAGGAAACAGTTCTCCCATAATTGGAGAAACCATAAACTTAGTTGGATCCTTGTCATTTCATATCCTCTCTATAGAGGATGCATAATAATAACATTGCACACCCAACAAATAAACAATAGAAAAAAATTCTAACACACTCTCCTAAACTATTAACTACATTGTCTTGTAGAAATTACATCTCACATACTCTCATCTTCTTGGGTGCTCCCATGAGGGAATCACAACTATTCTTGCTCTACTACCATATTAGAAAAAATTGAATAGAAGCAGACCTAAAATTATACACTCAATAATAATATTCAAATTCTATTTTCTTCAATACACTTTGCATATATATATAGGACTTGTATTTCCTATATTATAGGAAACTTCCTATAACAACTCATAGATAATTACATGAATAACAAATAAAAAAACTCCTAAATATATGAGTTGTTAAAATGACTCATAATACAAACAAAAACTCATTATAATATTAAGTTGTTTCTCAACAACTTAATATTATTGTACATAATTCTATATTAAACATACTAATAATTCTAACCTAAAAAACAATGTGAACACTAATTCCTAACATAAATCATACACGAATTCGTAAAAATAATATCATTACCATCCCATGTCAGACTTTATTTGCAAGATGTTGGGTTGTTCATATCACTGTGAAGCTTCCATTGTTGCGTGTGAGAGATTTAAAGAAAAATGCGTGTGTTGATCATAGATGTTTGGTTGAAGCTTTTTCAATTTCAATTTGGCATTACTTCGTTGCATGAGGTATGTTGATTTTATGATCCTTTTTTGCGAGGAAAGAGGTTTGTTATATAGAAATTATGATTTGAAATGGGCGATCAGGATTGTGTAGTAGAATATCTTTTTCGATAGTCGAAAGATGTTGAGAGGATTTAGATGGACATAATCTGTGCAAATAGATTACTTAATTAGTGTGATTGAGAAATAGATTGATTACTCAAGGATTAAATTGATAAGTCATAAATATAGATTGATCAATCAGGAATAGATTGAGAAATAAAGGGATTGTAATTTGCTCAATCAGGAAAGTGGTTGAGAATGATTAATTAATTGATTTAATTAATTAATTCTTTTTGGAGTTGAATGTGCAAATCAAGTTTGACTTTTGCAAATAAAGTTGCATTAGTTTGATTTGATTTTCGATGATGTTTTGAATAGTTTGTTTAATTATTCAAATTTGGAGGGAAAGTGAGTTAATTAAATTATAATGTTTTAATAATTCAATCGACTTAGGGGAATAAAGTGATTTAGTGACATAATTAAATAATTGTTGTTATTTAACTAAACATGACAAAATAAAGTTAAATTAGGACTTTATTAAATAAATGTAATTTATTTAATTGGTCAAAATTGATGAAACATGAATTAATTAAATAATGTCGTATTATTCAATTAATAGTAAAAATAGGGTTTTATGACTTTATTAAATAAATGGAATTTATTTAATTAGTCAAAAATGAATGAAAAAGGGAATTAATTAAATAATGTTGTATTATTTAATTAATAGGGGAAATGAGGGTTTTTGATTTAATTGATGTGAAATTCAATGATATTTGATGATAAGGATGCCAATGATGTGAAAATGTTTTTTAAAGTGTGTTATAGGTGTTAGGTCAATTTCACATGTCTACATTTTCCCCCTCTTTGATACAAATTACAGATTGATTTGTTTCAAAGATTCGAAGTTAAGATCAAAATTTTGAAAAGATTTTATGCCCCACTATGCCTCAACAGTTAGTGGAATGATGGTAGGACTCTGTGTTGCCCCCTTGAGAGGTTGGCCAAACATTTCAATTTTGAGGTCAAACTCATGACACTGTTGTATTTTAGTTTAGATGTGTTTAGGATGAAAAATTAAGTCTATAGGTCTTTTGTTCTAGTTCAAATGTTCCCAGGAACTCTTAATTTGAATGTAGGAAGGTTCCTTAAGTAAAAATTAGGGTTTTGGAGGGTTAAAATAGGTACTTAGGGTTCTAATTACCTCATTTGCATTTTGAGCCTATAGAGAATTCTTGTCTCTAGATTTCTCATTTTGTCAGTTGTCAAGGAGCTATGGTGTTGATTCGAGGAGTCCCACATCGCACAAACGTGGTTCCAGAGTATGGAAAACCCATAGGCGTCAGTACCCCGATATGCACCCTCTTGATTCTCATTTTCATCTTTTTGTGTTCCTATAATTAATGCTTAAAGTCCAACAAGTCAAAAGCAAATGATTTAGGGTTTTAGCGCTTTTGAAATGGTTTCAACGCTTCTATCATTTTGAAAAGCTTGATTTTGATATTCTTTTGTGCACTTGACTTCATTTTTCACCTTTGACCTACTTTTTCGCTTTTGTAATTCGCTTTTTCTATAAATTTACACTTTTGTTTGCTCTTCCTCATTTTTTGCACTTTTGTGATAAATTTGCGCCGTTGCAAAAAAATTGCACTTTTGCAAAAAATTTGCGCTTTTGCAAAAAATTTGCACTTTGGAATTTTGAGCTCTTGATATTCCTCATTTCTTTTGCATAAATTTCCTCGTATTTTCCTGTTTTCTTCACTTTTGTCAAAAATTCATCACTTTTGCTACAAATTTTCAGTTTTCACTTTTTTGGTACCCTAAGTTTATTCATTGTTTTCATTTTCAGAGTGAACCCTAACATCATGTGTTGAATTATTTTAGGTGGTCCTTAAACCATTGCAGTCGAGGGAGCGATGACCCTAAGATCTATTCAATTTTATTGCTAGTTTTGACGTGTTGCAGCGATATTTTCTAGATGTGGTCGGGCTATGACACATTTGTTACATTCCCACCATTCGATGTCACACTGCAATGATGACCATGCTCATGGAGTGATGGAATTTAGAGACTTCTACATTGCATTTACCTATGGGGGAGGCCACCATCATGCTTGAGGATGTGTGGAGGATCCTCCGCACACCCACCCATAGAGAGTTGGTTAGCTATCATTTCATCGGGGCACCTATGATATGTGTTGTGTGCTTGGTGTGAGAAATTTGGAGGTTCTTTAGTCTGAGATAGATTTATCTAAGTCTGTTGGTAGTGTCGATCTTGTTTCCCTCATCCTTTGTGGTTTAGTTTTGGATTTGGTTGTGCTTGATAGGAGAGGCCATCAGTTCCCTATAGGATGGGGTATATGTATCAAGGAGATGTTGGAGCATGGGACTAGATATGCATGGGTTATATGTATCAAGGAGATGTTGGAGCATGGGACTAGATATGCATGGGGTCCATGTCTCCTCTCCCACCTATATAGAGATATGCATGAGGTTGCATATCGGGGTGGGAAATCTATTTCTATTGGTGTTTCTCTTTTTCATGTATGGGCCTGTGAGCACATCTCAGTTGCTCATCCTGATGGTATATAGGATCATAATGCTAGTGATCCATACTCTTATCATTATGGAGATTTTCTATATTATACCTTGCCTGGGGAGCTTTTGTACTGGCGTTGTGTATTTGATGACATGTCGGGTTTTACATAAAGACCATAAATGGATTGTGAGGCCTGGCCTGAGGATCAAGAGTAGCTAGTTTACTATTGAAAGACTAAATTTTTGTTCAGTCGCTCTCACTCTCTTTTGGAGAGGTATCTTCCCGATAGGGTATGTAAGTAGTTTGGAGAGAGACAGGATCGCTTTCTAGACACCTATGAGGCTCAGTTTGGTCGAACCACCAAAGAGGTCTTAGTATAGGGTCTATAGGCTGACCGAGATGTTGTTATTGTTGTGTTCAAATCTCTTTCCCTAGTCGAATAGGGTTGGCCAGTGGGTTTAGCGAATTTGAGGACCACCCTCTATTTTGATTAGTGGTGGGCACAACGTGTTCTTGTGAGATTTATAGATCTTGGCAGTGATCTCTTAGTGAGTAGAGAAGGTATCATAGGTCAGCGAGGAGAGAGACATCATCTTGAGATTCTAGTAGAGAAGCTTGGTAGGGCCTGACAGGATGGTGCCCAAGGTGTTAGATGCACATTTAGGGATAGGTTCCAGGTCCCTCTCCACCACCTAGGGATGGAGGTGCTTAGCTAGCTACAGAGATAGGGCAATGATAGGCCATAGAGGCAAAAATTATTACTCTCACTATAGAGCGAGATGGTTTTAGAGTGGAGCAAGACACATAGATTAGGTGTCGTCTCATTTTTGAGACACAGTTGTAGGTCGTTACCACAGAGAGGGATAGTGTAAGGGAAGAGCATGATAGTCTTCATGCTGAGTGAGATCATTTATTTTGTTCCTCGAGCACAATGATGATTCAGAGAGCCTAGTGTTGCAGGTGGTGGTGTTGAGTTAGGTGGGAACTCTATTAGATAACCAAATCCAGATGGTGATCCACAACCTATTCTATAGAGTCCTTCTCTTCCTACCGGGTAGTGTCATATATGTACTTGATCTTTATGATGTTTTTGTTCAGAGACTTTGTAGTCATGATTTTGTATATATATTCATCAACCCAGTCAAGGTCTCATATATGTATTATTTTGTATTATCCTACCACACATGTTTCCATGATGATGATGTACTATGACATTATCCTTTTTTGATGATGATATATATGAGATATACCTTCTTCGATTTGGCTTAATTTTATGTGTATGTGATGGTGATGTATGTTTATACATTTTATTTTTTTTCTAATGTATACATTTGGTGTGGATGGATGAATCATATATTAGTTCATATGATTTTTTATTATGTATATGATGTATGGATGATATATGATATATGATGGATGTATGCTTTATACATGACACATTATGTTTTCATTGCTTTATTATGATCATGATATGTATTGACAATATTGTGGATGCAGGATGGATATGGTACTAATGATATTGTGATGTAGGATGGATGTTAGAAGAAATATTTGATGATGGATAGAAATTTGATGTTGTTAGTACTGATAAGTTGCTTTCACTTTGCTTGGAGGCTCCACATTTTGAACAATCATGTTTGATGCAGCAAATAGATATGATGAATCAAGGTATTAATGAACTAGGTGACTTTGTATCCATTGCATGGTATTTGACTCAACATACAAAGAATATTATTTCTCATACTAGATATACAAAAAATTTGTTTAGAATATATGGTTGGGTTGTGTTAAAAAAATTCAGACTAGTTACACAGAGAGGTATGAAATACTTAACATGCAATTGCTACATGAATTGTCTTAAAACAAATTTCATACACTCAATAAAGAAATTATTTTCCATGGTAGTATCACAAAAACATCTTACAAACAACAAACTAAAATGATGCTCAATTGCTCCAATTCCTTCTTCTCTAAATCCTTATGGACATCCTCAAGAGATCTTGGGAATGAGTCAATAAAATAAATCAGAAAGATAAGACTAAAAAAAGATAAAAAACAAAGTTGCAGTATCACTTGCCATATCTGTTTGAGGTTTGAGGTCTATTATCCATTGTTGATCATGTCTATCATAGGAACAAATCCATTAAGGCATATCTCAGGATGTTGGTGAATTGTCAAAGAGATAGGTAGGTAGTACTTTGGCATTGTTTCTATCTGTTTTATGATCAAATCTTTGTGATTGTTTTTCTTGGAAGTTCTAATTGTTGATGTTTTCTCTATTTGTTTGTTTGTTTTGTCAAAAGGGTGGGTGTGATGATTTATTTATTATGGGTGAATTTTTTTATTTCGGATTGTGATAATGGAGATAGGACTTTTTGATTTTTTAGAGTTTTATGATGTTGTTTTTAGGGGACTAACCTAGGGCCTAGGGGGCTCATCAAAGATAAGCCTTGCCTATGTTGTACATGTAGAGGCTCGTATTTTGCTTGGTTTGAATGTTTTTGACCCTTTTTTTATTTTGTGAATGTTTTTTGATTTTATGGTTTGTGATTTTTTTTGGATTTTTTGGTATTTTTTGACTAAGTTGAAATAAAACATGATAGAAACCTAAGGGGACTGACCTAAGGCCTCATGGGTTTATCATAGATAATTCTTTCCTATGTTGTACATGTAGAGACCATGTAATTTGACTAGTTGACTCAAAGCATAATTTTTTTTTTTGGGATTGGAACAACATTGATAACTTGGATTGATATTCCACTTCTATTTCTAGAGGATATGTTGTGGGAAATCTACTTGAACTAGCTATGGGTTCAAAAAAATGTTGATATCTTATAATTTTTTAAGTGAAGGAATAATCCAAAGTTGTTTTGATTTTTGGTTGTTTTTCAAGTTTTTGATTTTTTTGTTTTTCAGATGTTTTTGATTTTTTTGTTTTCCATATGTTTTGTATTTTTGATAGTTTTGACCACAATAGGACTTTCAAAGATCTAATCCATGACTAGCTTTGGGAAGTTTCCCCTAGTTGATGACAAGACTACTTTCCTAAATCAGTAACAAGACATGGTTGGATACATGCTTTATTATGGAATGGATGGGTGAATGATGTGGATAGTACTAATAGATAATGATGTGAGTTGTATTCAAACATAGCGCCTATTTTCTAGGTTTTCACTATGTTATTTTATTTCTCTTTAATATTTTTCTTTATTTTTTTTCTTTTTTTACTTTTTTTATCCTTTTGATTTTTTGGGACTTTTACCCTTTTGCCTAGGGTATTCTGACAGACTTCATGTGTAGAACTTCTTGAGGTGACTGTTGTTCAATGGTTCAACTAAGGTTTCTCCTTTAGAAGTATCCAATTGATATGCTCTTGAACTGTAGCTTGCTATGATGATGAATGGGCCTAACCAATAGGGTTCAAATTTTCCTTTTCCATCTCGATTCAATTGTACCATCTAATTCTCCTTGAGGACCAAGTCACCAACCTGAAAGTTTATGTCTTTGATTTTCTTATCATAGATTTGTTTGAGTCGATTCTGATAAACCTAAAGATGGTTTATCACACTCAAATTCCTTTCATTTAGGAGCTCTAATTCATTTAACTTGGATACTCAATATTCTTTGTTGCTGACCATGCCTTTTAATGAGATTCACAATGAGGGTATTTTGAACTTGATAGGTAAGATAGCCTTTGATCCATAGACCAAGGAAAATGGTGTGGCACTTGTGGGTGTTCATATGCTGGTTTGATAAGCCCATAGGGTTGGGTTTAACTACAAATGCCAATCATGGCTGACTTCATTAAAAATGTTCTTTAATATATTCAATATGGTTTTGTTAGATGCTTCAACTTGACTATCTCCCCGAGGATAGTAGGGTGTGGAGAATCTATGTTGGATGGAGAATTTGGAACAAAGTTATTGGACATCTTGATTCTTGAATGGGGTTTCGTTGTCTGTTATTATCATTTGTGGAATTCCATACCTACAAATCAGATAATTCAAAATGAACTTTGATATTTGTTTTCCAGTTATGTAGGTTAACGCAATTTCCTTTATCCATTTAGTGAAATACTCTATTGTTGTGATAATGAACTTGTGCTCATTAGATGAAGTAGGCAAAATGTTACCTACCAATTCTAATCCCCATTGTGAGAAAGACCATGGTGTAGTGATGGGTCTCAATTCCTATGCTTGTGCATGAACAAGGTCACTATGTTGCTGGCATTGATGACACTTTCTAGAATATTGAATGCATTCTTATTCCATGGAAGCCCAATAATACCCTATTCTGAGTAGTTTTTGGACTAGGTTAGGTTTGCTAGAGTGGGACCTGCAAACACCTTTATGTACCTCTTGTAAGTCCATTTGTGCTTCTTTTTCATTAAGACACTTGTGTAACATACCATCTAGACTACAATGGTATAGGGTATCCCCTAGGATTGTAAATTGGGAAGTCCTATAGGTCAAGGTTTTCTTTTGAGTGGTCATTAGGTCAAGTGGTATGATACCATGTTGGATGTAGTCAAAGGTATCTTGGTATGATGGGGAGTTAGGACCAACAAAAATTCCCACCAATTCTAATTTTGGGATGTCAAATGTAGGTACGAGTAGTTTTTCGATGAGGAACTCATACTCAGGAACATTCTGTGGAATATCAAGAAGTGAATCTGTTGTTTCCATCGCATCGACAACTCTATTTTTTATCTAAGGAATTTGTTCAAAGTTTATTGTGAAAAAATATTCTTTGAAGCTATCCACCATCCTTTTATATGGCATCAAATTGTCATATTTTTTCTAGTACTTATCATTCACCTATCTAATCACTAGCTGAGAATCTCTAAATACTTGTAGCTCTTTTATTCTCTATTCAATATCTATTTTGAGCCCTGTGATTAAATCTTCATACTCTATGATATTTTTCTTGCATGGGAAAGTGATCTTGTATGCCTTCGGTATACTATCTCCCTATAGTGTGAGAAACAAAATACCTGATCCAGAGCCATGTTGAGTGTGGGACCTATCAAAGTATAGAGTCCAATGGTCTGTCTATTCTATCATCAGGATACTTTCATCTAGAAATTCCACCTTGAGAGGCTTGTGATCATCTATGGGTGTTTCATCCAGCTATTCAGCTATGATTTTTCCCTTGATGGCTCTTCTATCCACATAATCTATATCAAATTCACTCAGAATCATTACCCATTTGGCAATTTTTCCTATTAGGGTCGCTTTTGCTAGTAGGTACTTTAGTGGGTCCACTTTTGAAATCAACTATACTTTCCTGTTTAAGATGTAGTGTCCCAGCTTTTATGTCGCAAATACAACTGAGACTTGCACTCTTTCTATGGGTGAGTATTTCAACTCATAGCCCACCAATTTATGGCTAATGTATTAGACCACTCTTTCTTTTTTATCATCATCTAGCTGGGCTAGGAGAGCTCCTAATGTTGTTTGTGTGGTAGACACGTAGAGTACCATTTCCTTGTCTGGAATAGGTGGCATGAGTACAGGAGGAGTAAGTAGGTACTCCTTGACTTGCTAGAATGCTTGGTCACATCTCTCATCCCACTTGAAGATTATTTTCTTGTGTAGGAGATGAGTGAAAGGGTGACATTTTTATGCTAGTTGTGTGATAAATCATTTGATGCATTGCAACTTCCCTTGTAAAATCCTCAGTTGTTTTAATGTCTTTGGTGGAGGCATATCTAGTATAGCTCTTACCTTTATAGGATCCACTTCAATCCCCCTTCTTGACACTATGTACCCTAACAACTTTCTGGATGTTACTCCGAACACACACTTCTTAGGGTTGAGTCTCAAATTATATTTTTGAAGTTGATCAAACACCTTTGAAAGATTGGTCAAGTGATCTTCCCTTTTGATAGAGTTTTCTAGAATGTCGTCCACATAGTTTTCCATGATTGTACATAGCATATTGTGGAAGATAGTTTTCATTTCTCTTTGATATGTTGCTTCTACATTCTTCAGACCAAATGGCATTACATTCCAACAGAAGGTCCCCCAAGCACAAGTAAATTTTGTTTTGTGTTATCATCTGGAGAGATTTTTATCTGATTATATTCAGAGGAACCATCCATTAAGGATAACATCTCATGCCCTGCTATTAGATCCATGATCATGTTAATACTTGGGAGGTTGAAGTCATCCTTTGGACATGCTTTGTTCAGGTCTCTGAAGTTTGTGTAGATCCTTATGCCCCCAGTAGGCTTTGACACTAGTACTAGATTGGATATCCATTCTAGATAGTCGATGGGTCTAATTAAACCCACATCTAGTAACTTCTTTAGTTCTACCTTTACCAATAATGCTATTTGAGGATGGTTTTTTTTGAGTTTTTTCTTGATAGGCTTTTCTCCAAGGGAGATTTCCAAATGGTGTACTACTAGTGTTGGATCTAGTCTAGGCATACCTGCATAGGTCCACACAAAATTTACCTTCCTGTCGTTGACGAATGCTGTGAATTTTTTTTCTCTTCAAGATCAAGTGACGCTGCATGATATGTTATCTTTGGGTCATCTACTATTCCAACATTTATGGATTCTACTTCTTCTACCAGGAGCTTTGATTTTTATTGATATTCTGGTATGGGGAGATTGAACCCTCCATCCTTGAGTGCTTTAGGGAAGTTTTCACCTTTAGATGCGTCCTTTATTTTCTTCTTTTTCAAAACTGATAGAGACACATTATGATCTTATCTAGGGGATCACATTTTTATTTTTATGTTTTTTATTTCTTTTTTGCAACTAGAAGATTCAATCTCTCCATCGAAGTATGCATCTTGTTTGAGCTCTATGATGAACCATGCTTTGTCATCCCATGTTGGTATGTCTGTTCGAAGTCCCATGAACTCTATGATTGCCTCATCATTCTAGAATTGATTTAGAATATGTGTATGTTGTTGTTGGTCCCAATCTATCAATTGTGGGTAATAGAGGGGTAGGCTATTGTCATTCTCCACAAAGCTTACGAAGGTTGCTGAAATGGTTAGTATGGCCCTTGTATCTTTTTCCCATTAGGTGTCTAGGTCATCATTACTAGTTCATGGGGGAATCATATCTAGTGATAAAGGAAGGATAATCCCATTCGTATTCATTAGAATCCATTCTTGAATAATAATAAATTGGGAATGGTTTTGATAAATTGGAGGGGTTGATGCAAGAAGTTGGGTCCAGAAAAAGCTCAAAAAGTGGAAGTGTTTTTGCTGTTTTTCAAAATTTGTCACACTTGGACTGAAAATTTGAGGCACCTACACAATGAATTTAAAAAATTAAGTAATATGAAATTTAGTATTTTGAATCTAGTTTTTAAATATGTAATTTATTCAAATACCCAGATGATATGAATTAAATTTTGATAGGGATGTATTAAAACCAATTTTTAAAAGTCATTTTTTTTTACCATACTATGCATGTGTACAAACACCACTTTTTGACCCAAATAAAAGTATTTTGCTAATTCCTTTTGGGGAAAGAGAGCTTAAAACATGAATATTGATGATAAAAATTTTTGTAATTTTTTTTGAATGTTTTTTTATTGAATTTTTATTGGCCTTAATTGTTGTTTTTAAAAGTCAACGTGTATAGACAACATAATTGGACCTAAACTAAGAAAAAATTGAATCTTTTTTTTCATTATGTAGAGAACTGTTTGAATATTGATGCCATATAAATTTTTGTACAAGAAACTTAACCAAAAAAAGTTATTAAAAAACAAAAAAAACCTGATATTTTATGTTTAAAGACTAGTTTGATTAGAAATTAATTAAAAAGTAACAAATATAATCTAATCTTAATAAAAATTATATATTTGGAAACTACACATCGTGTTCTCTAATGGGTTTTAATTTCATAGATTGATTCTAAAAAAAGTCCAACAACCATATTGCCAAATTTGGACATTCTTCTTCAATTTGCCTTAGTTTTTTAGTTGCAGGTCAAAGGCTAAGGGTCGGGTTGCCAAGCCTTTCCCAAGCCTAAAACCAAGGTTGCATGTGGTTTGGAGATTCAAATTTTTAATAACATGTACACATTATTAAAATGTGTGCACTTTATTTAAACAAAACACATATGTGTTATATAACGCATGCGTGTTATCTATTTACCTGTTGGGTAAAGGGAATGTGTAACATTATATAATGCATATGCGTTCCTAAAATATAATACGTACACGTTATATAATGCATATGCATTCCTAAAATAGAACATGTATGTGTTATTTAATGTGTACATGTTCCTAAAATAGAACACGTACGTTTTCTATAACACATATGTGTTTCTTATTTAGCCGTTTTTTCCTAATTTGGAAAATACTGATAGAGCACATTTTTTTTGCAACATTCCTTTTCTACAATACAGTCTGAAAGTGCCATTTTCTACTTTTTTTATTGCAATTTTGTCTTGTGCAATCTCTTAACAGGGCATATTTTATTCAAATTGTCGAAAGAGATAGGCACAGGTTGAATTTTCTAAAGTGGAATCAAGCACAAATTTTTTTTACAAGAAGATTTGAAAAAAAAGAACTTTTGGATGTATTCATGATGTTTTTGTACTTCAAAGTTTATAGAAGAAAGGATCTTCATACTACATAGTTTTATTTGAATATTTGAGGGAGAAGGTAATTTGAAAATAGGTTAGGAATCATTTGTTTTGTTATCAAAGAGAGTTTGGTAACCATGGGATTAAAGCAAAGGCAAAAAAAAATTAGAAACTTAATGAAACCCAAAGAAATTCAAGAAAATAAATAAATGAAGACACAAAGACAAAGGGATAGAAGAGAAAGGATCCACCAAATGAAAAATTTGGAAGCATCTAGTTCCATGAATATTGAAGAGGAGACCATGAATGATGAGATGAATGTAAATGATGCAAATGTGGAGATGTTGAATATGGAATAAAATGCAATTATGGAGACAAACCCAACTATGCCTTCAACTTCAACTTATAATGATATGGAAATAGAACGTATGCAAACAACTTCAGGTATGTCTTCAAATCCACCTACCAGTGATATGAAAAATACAGCTATTCAAACAATTTATCTAGGTATGTCTTCAAACCTAAGTCTTGATAATATTGATCTTACTTATTTATAGGAAGTTGGATAGACCATTGATGATATCAATAATTATAGGGTTGAAATAGTACAAAAAAAATGATGAAATATCTTATAAGAATGCAAATGAGAATAAAATCCATCATACTGATGAAAATGAGAATGAAATCCCTTTTATGTTTGAAAATGAAAATGAAACCCCTTGTATGGGTGAATATGAAAATGTTTTTTTACAATTGAAAAAGATGTGCTAGATAACCTTCTTGGTAAAGTTTCTTGGAGACAAATGAGAAATTATGGAAATAGATTAGGATTTCAATGTCAACTCATCGTGCAATTGATGAGAATGTTGAAAATGAGAAAAGTGATAAAAAAATTAGGAATTTCTATAAAACCTAAAAAGAAAGATGATTAAGTAGAACAAGTCATATCTAGTGTTGCTAATGCTATTGATTATATAGGTAAGAAAATTTGATCTAAAGATAAGAATGCAGCTCGTCGTGTAATAACAACTACTCTAGTTAATAAAGCAACTTCAAATAAAAGAATGTTAAGTAAGATTAGTAAATGTATAAAAGTAAATCCTAAAACTTTGATAAGAGCTGCTAAAAGAAGAGAAAGTATTGAAAAGGATCCAATTAATCAATGTTGGAATTTAGTGGTAGACTCCCAAGATCATACATGAAATTAACTAATGAAATCAAATCCTTAATCAAAAAATATTGGCATGATAATACAAGATTATCACCTAACATTAGAGATGTCTTAAAATTAAGGGTGGGTTCCAAAATTCATGAACCTCATCCAAAGCATCTCTTAGATATGACTCAAACTGAATTATATAATATATTTTTAGATGATTCAATCTTACCATTTAATATTAGCATAAGTCAAAGATCATTCGAAAAGTTTAAACCGTGGTATGTGAGAATTAATAAACAATGAATCTCTTGTTGTTGTAAGACTCATGTACAATTTCATTATTATTATGATATTTTTTGATATATACAATGTAATTTGCATGTTGATCAAATTATGCAGGACATTTGTGGTATTAATATACAACCTAAAATAATCAAAGATTTTATATAGCAGGTTTGTTTTGTGAACCCTCTAATGGAAACTTATTTTATTTAAAAGCATGTATTTTTGGAGAATGCGATAGATGTGGTAATTTTTTTATTGTTAGGAGAATGTATGTATGAAAGTATTTTAGATGAATTTGGACAACAATTACTGGATGTAATTTTTTTTTAAAATGTTGAGTATACTTTAAAAGATGGAAAATTTGGAAAATGTTGTGAGTTAATTGTGGAAAAATTTAGTGTGCATGCATTTTTTAAAGAATTTAAAGATAAGATTGTACCTAAATATGTTAAACACTCTCAGTATGTTCATTGGCTTGATAATCAATTTTTTATGTAAAAACACATTCCCAAGTGGAACTATATTGTTAGTTGTTGATTTTGCTGGAAATTATACTCTTGCTCCACAAGAAGAAATTCAATCACGCTATTATAATTCAATGCAAGTAGCTATATTTGTTCATATTGTTTATAGACATACAGATGATAGTAGAGAAGATAATAATTTTTTTTTTAGAGTACCATTTTTATGTAAGTGATAATCGACTACATTCATTTGAGTTTGTTTAATATTGGTTTGATATATTTTATAAAAAATTAAAAGAGAGAGGAATTCAAATGAGAGAACATCTCATATGGTTGAATAATTGCATGGGTCAATTCAAGAATACTATAATGTTTTATTGATTATATAGAGTTCATAAGGAAAATAACATCCAACACATGTGGATTTTTTTGAAGCTGGACATGGTAAAGGAGAACACAATGGAGTAGGTGCATGTGTGAAAATAGCTCTTGCTAGAGAGAAACTAAAATTTGAAGATGTTGTGAAATTCAGAGATTCACATGTAGTTGTAGATTGGTGCAATATCAAATTATCTACAAGAACAAGTGAGAGCTCAATAATTCGACGCTTCTTTTGGTTAGTTGAAGAAAATGATATTTTTTCTTGACAAGATTGTGAAACAATTAATGGATCTACAAAATGGAATTTAAGAGTTCAAATGCAAACACATGGACAATATGGACAAGGGAGCTTTCATGATTTTATCAATTTTGTATTGCAGGTGATTGGGAGGTGTATGAAAATATAGAATGGGTTGAACAATGACAACAAAGAGCCTTAACACCTACATCGACACATGTTCAACATGGAATGACAATTGAAGATAATCAAGTGTTTTCATCGTATGATTATGATCATGTTTCAGATCTTGTACAAGAAGGTAAATTAAATTGAATTGAATTTTATATGTATGCATGTTTATATGTGAAATAAATATAAGTCACTCTTTATTGAATGTTTTATTTATTTTTGCAGGACATGTGTATGTTGTTGTTGCACCTGAGGGGAATGAAGAGGAGATAGAGTATTGGTTGGCTAGATGTGTTGAGAGAAAACATAAGTTGGTACATCCTAGAGTGGATGATGAAAAATTTGAGTATCCAATGTGTTTGGTGGTTGTTGTTGGCACCTAGCTTCGAAAATGTTTGATAAGAAAGAATGGCTTTCCTGCATTTGAAGATTATGAAATACACAAGAAGATTATACATTATTCACATTTGATTTTCACAACCAATATAAAAATAGTTAGATATCAAGGGAGGCCTACTAATAAAGTGTTATAGACACTTTCAATGGATGATCATGAGACAATCATAGATGCATTATAAAAAAGAGAGGATGTAGATGGTACAAAAGAGTAAATAAATATTGGTAAGTATATAGTTGTATATATATTTATTTGATAGGCAATATGTAGTTAAAAATTTATCACATTTACATGTCTATATATATATTTGTCTTTAGTAATTTCCTAATTAAAGTTTTATATCATTTTTTGTTTCAGGTCTCCCAAAACTAGATGCATTACAAAAAAGAGAGGAAATGCATATATATTACAATGGAGTTTGAATCTAGAGATAGGTAACTATATATAGTTCTAGATATATTTAATTGATAGTATAAATATAAAACTAAATAATTCATTGTCATTTTATAAAAAGTCTATAATTCATTGTATATCCCCTTAATCCATTCTCTTAGGACCCCTTAAGCCATCCTCTTGTAGTCCCTGAAGTCTCTCTATTAATTCCTCTTAATCCATTCTCTTATGACCCCTTAATCCATATCCTCATATATCTACCCTTAATACATCCTCTTGCACCCCCTTAAGCCATATCCTCATATATCTACCCTTAATCCATCCACTTTCATCCCCTTAAGTCACTCTCTCAACATCCCTTAAACCATCCTCTTAAGACCCCTTAATCCATCCACTTGCATCCCCTTAAGTCACTCTCTCAACACCCCTTAATCCATCCTCTTAGTACCCCTTAATCCATCCACTTGCATCCCCTTAAGTCATTCAAGACCCCTTAAGCCATCCTCTTAGGACCCCTTAAGCCATATCCTCATATATCTACTCTTAATCCATCCTCTTGCATCCCCTTAAGTCGCTCTATTAATTCCCCTTAATCCATCCTCTTAGGACCCCTTAATACATCCTCTTATGTACCATTAATACATCCTCTTGCATCCCCTTAAGTATCTATATTAATTCCCCTTAAGCCATCCTCTTATGTACCATTAATCCATCCTTGTATATCTACCCTTAATCCATCCTCTTGCATCCCCTTAATTCATCTCCTAGGATTTAGTTCTTAGGGTTGAGGGTTTTGGATCTTCATATCCTAGGGTGGTTTAGGATCTTCATATCCTAGGGTTCATGAGATGCTTAGAATAACAAATCTATATGGGTTTTAAGGGTTTAGGGTTCATCTCCTAGGCTTTAGATCTTAGGGTTAAGGGTTTAAAATCTTCATATCCTAGGGTTCATGAGATTCTTAGAATAAAAAATCTATATGGGTTAATTGTTTAGTGCTCATCTCCTAGGATTTAGGTCATATGGCTTAGAGTTTAGGGTTTCTAGGGTTCATGAGATTCGTAGAATAACAAATCTATATGGGTTAATGCTTTAGGGTTCATCTCCTAGGCTTTAGGTCCTATTGTTTAGGGTTTAGGGTTTCTAGGGTTCATAAGATGCTTAGAGTAACAAATCTATATGGGTTAATGGTTTAGGGTTCATCTCCTATGCTTTAGGTCCTATGGTTTAGGGTTTATGGTTTCTAGGTTTCATAAGATGCTTAGAATGACAAATCTATATGGGTTTTAAGGGTTTAGGGTTCATCTACTAGGCTTTGGGTCCTATGATTTAGGGCTTATGGTTTATGATTTATGGTTTCTAGGGTCCATGAGATGCTTAAAATAAAAAATCTATATGTGTTAATGGTTTAGTGTTCATCTCCTAAGCTTTAGGTCCTATGATTTAGGGTTTCTAGGACTCATGGGATGCTTAAAATAAAAAATATATATGGGTTAATGGTTTAGGGTTCATCTCCTAGGACTTAGGTCCTATGGTTTAAGGTTTAGGGTTTCTAGGTTTCATGAGATTGTTAGAATAAAAAATCTATATGGGTTTTAAGGGTTTAGGGTTCTTCTACTAGGCTTTGGGTCCTATGGTTTAGGGTTTACGATTTCTAGGTTTCATGATATGCTTAGAATAAAAAATCTATATGGGTTTTAAGGGTTTAGGGGTAGGCTTTGGGTCCTATGGTTTAGGTTTTAGGGTTTCTAGGGTCCATGAGGTTCTTAAAATAGAAAATCTATATGGGTTAATGGTTTAGGGTTCATCTCCTAAGCTTTAGGTCCTATGGTCTAAGGTTTAGGGTTTTTAGGGTTCATGAGATGCTTAGAATAACAAATATATATGGGTTTTAAGGGTTTAGGATTCATCTCCTAGGCTTTAGGTCCTATGGTTTAGGGTTTACGGTTTCTAGGGTTCATGAGATGCTTAGAATAACAAATATATATGGGTTTAAAGGGTTTAGGTTTCATCTGCTAGGCTTTAGGTCTTATGGTTTAGGGCTTAGGGTTTCTAGGGTTCATGAGATGCTTAGAATAACAAATCTATATGGGTTTTAATGGTTTAGGGTTTAGGGTTTCTAGGGTTCATGAGATGATTAGAATAACAAATCTATATGGGTTTTAAGGGTTTAGGGTTCATCTCCTAGGCTTTGGGTCCTATGGTTTAGGGGTTAGGGTTTAGGGTTTCTAGGGTTCATGAGATGCTTAATCCCTTTAAGCCATCCCTTTAAGTTATTCTCTCAACTCCCCTTAATCCACCCTCTTACAGCCCTTTAATTCATTCTATCAACTCCCCTTAATCCACACTCTTACATCCCTTTAAGTCATTCTATCAACTCCTATTAATCCACCCTCTTGCATCCCCTTAAGCCATCCTCTTAAAGGACCCTTAAGTCATATACTCTTACATCCCCTTAATCAACCCTCTTGCATCCCTTAAGTCACTCTCATAATTCCCCTTAAGCCATCCTCTTAGGACCCATTAAGCCATATCCTAGGGTTCATGACATGCATCCCCTTAATCCACCCTCTTACATCCCTTTAAGTCATTCTATCAACTCCCCTTAATCCACCCTCTTCTATCCCCTCAAGCTATCCTCTTAAATGACCTTTAAGTCATATCCTCTTACATCCCCTTAATCGACCCTCTTGCATCCCTTAAGTCACTCTCATAATTCCACTTAAGCCATCCTCTTAGGACCCGTTAAGCCATATCCTAGGGTTCATGACATGCATCCCCTTAATCCACCCTCTTACATACCTTTAATTAATTCTATCAACTCCCCTTAATCCACCCTCTTGCATCCCTCTAATTCATTCTATTAACTCCCCTTAATCCACCCTCTTGCATCCCCTTAAGTCATTCTCGTAACTCGCCTTAAGGCATTCTCTTAGGACCCCTTAAGCTATATCCTCTTAGGTCCCCTTAATCCATCCTAACAAGATCCAATTTTCTAAATTTTACTATATATTTTTCTTTTCTCGCATGAATTATTTAGTTAAAAGACTCATAAAAACTATAGTTACTTTACTTACATTAATTATTTTTGCAGGTTCTCATCAAGTCGATCTACCATGTGATTGTCACTATAATTTTTTTAATCAAGAGACTATGTAAATATCAATTTGTGGTCTTGACCTAAAAGTTGATAAGCTTTAATTGTATTTTCATGCACATATATGTTTCATCATGTTATATAGTTGTATTAAACATCAATATACATTATATATTTTTGTTCAATGTATGAACTTCAATGAACTTATTAGCCACTTTTTAAATATCTTGTTCCAATTTTATCTTATACAAATCATGTCTTGTATTTGCCACATTTTATATAATTGTTCAATTGTATAGATTATACATTTTATACATACAAGGAGATAGATTTTTTTTCAATGATTTAAATATTTGCTAGAATTGGAAAATAGTTAAAATTACATTCCCTTAATTTATTATGAATATGATTTAAACTATTTAAGGAATGTTTTAATTTATCACCTAACCATGTGATAAATTATTGAAATTTAAGAGTTAATCATTATAAGACATGTCTAAACTTAATTCAACAATGACATGTAAATGTATATGAAATTTGATTCTAGATAAGAATTTATATAGTGCATATTACTTGAAAATTAGATAAAATATATATACATACATGAGTGCATATAATCATCAGAATGAACAATAAGATGATCATAATTGAGTGCATATATAATTTCATCATATTAAAGTCAACTAATATAAATAAGCACAAATATGATCATATTAATTGATATAATGTATGTGAAATGGTCCATGAAATAACATGTTCAAAATGTATATGTCAATTCCAACACATATATTTAAATAGAACTAGAGATCTTAAGTCCATAAAATTTAAAACCATCTAACTATCAGGGTGATCAGTCAAATCAAGTCTCCTCTTTTCTCCACATGGACTAGATGTAATTGTATCATGGTATAAAAGAGTACAAAAAACTTGAAATTAGATTTAAAGTTATTTAGAAATTTTGATATAATTTAACATACAAACTTGAAAATATAAACTTGATAAAAATAAATTTAATTAAATATCTAGTAAATACAATAAAAATGACTTTTAGTATGCATAAATTACATATGATCATGTGAATCTACTGGCACATTTTGTTCAATGGATAGCATAACTGTCAATTGAGAAGGTCCAAATGCTTGATCTATTATATCTTGCATATTCATATAAAGCAAGCAATATGTTAAAACCTCGAATATATATTTAAAAGGTCCCTAAAAATTGTATAGAAGATTTAGTAAAGTTTACAAACTCGAATGATATGACCTCATGATCACGCACTTGAGATTTCCCATGCATAAATGTTGGCAATGTCTCAAGTGCACTCGCTATGAGTATCACATGAAATCCCTGAATATAGATACAACAATGTATAGATCATTCACACATGTGTACAAATTCAAATTAAATTAGATCTATGATGTGTATTTAATTTAAACTTATCAAACTTTTGAAAGCACACACCTAAGTTAATGATGACTCAGGAGTTCTCACCACAACTTGTGGTTGGTCGGTACTCAGTATCGCATGACCTCCTTACATCTAGATACAATATATCCTTTCACACATGTGTAAAAATTCAAATTAAATTAGAGATGTCGACATAAATTAAAATATATATTGGTTTGTACATGACCAAAAGGTGAGCCCAAATCTACAACACTCAAAATACAAACATGATCATCTTGAGATTCAGGCATCATGTGATCATGCATCTACATCGAACACTTCTTGAATTAATATTGTATTATATTTAATTTGATGTTATTATTTACATGAATTTTGCACATTTCAAACAAATTATTGAAATGTGCCTAAGTTCAAAAGATGAACATACCTGTGTAGTATGATCCTCATAATATAGTAAAATAATATATGACTTTGTCCTAGATACATGTGGTTCACCTGAATTGGATGCCTTAGTATTCCCATAGCCTAAGCCTCCATTCTCTCTATTGCCAACTTCAACTGCCACGTGTGTAGTCTGATGAGTGAGATGTCATGAAAGAGAACTCAATTCTCCTAATGTCGACAACATCATATGATGTTGAAATATAATGGAAACACCAGGAGAAGGAGGAGAAACAATAGGAGAAATTGGATCACGTCATTGAGGATCGACACATGCTCCTAATCTATGTTGGGGCATGCCACACCCAACTCCCTAAAATGACCTCATATCAAAATAGTTGTGTTTTAAACCCAACTCAAACTCGACCCATAACTTTCTCAAAAAGTATAGGGGCACCTCACAATTTCCATGTGGTGGAGTATCAAACACCATCCACCATCTATCCCAAAAAATTGCAGCTATCTACGGTGCCTATTCCATTTAATAGATTTTTTTTTGGTAGGTGGAATTGGTTCATTTATTTGGGGACTAAAAAAATGTTGGCAAATGGCTTATTTGGTAATTTTAAGGTCATGAATTTATTTATAGGACAATCCATATGCATATAATTGTTTCCTCTCTTCTCTCCATTGATGGAACCTATCTAAATACACATCAATAGATTGAACATAATTGACA
The DNA here is from genome assembly GCA_007115665.2 of Sequoiadendron giganteum. Taxonomy (NCBI): domain Eukaryota; kingdom Viridiplantae; phylum Streptophyta; class Pinopsida; order Cupressales; family Cupressaceae; genus Sequoiadendron; species Sequoiadendron giganteum. The sequence continues at coordinate 438,986,822 of CM021101.1, read as the reverse complement.
ATAGTTTGCATCAAAGATGCAAAAAACCGTGTGAGATGGGGGGATATTAGGCTCATTTTTTTTTATCAAATATACATTCTCTTGAATCACATTAAGGTTTTCTCTAATTCTCTCTCTTAACTAAGCCTAATCTACTATAGGGCATAGGGAATAAGGAGGTAGAGACTGTGGAGGTGTGGGATTTGTTGTGGTGGCAGATCTAGATGTATGCGATCTTCAGGATTTTCATTAGGTAAAAATCCTTTATGTTAAATTCAGGCTCCATGTGAACAATGAAATAGCAACTGCATGTTAAACAATTAAAAAATATATATCAAAAAACTAATTAAATAATGTACACAATTTGAAAGTTATAAATCACATTGAATGTGCAAAAATTCAAAATACATTTCATTTGAAGACACATTCAATTTATAACATTAAAAAATCCATAACCTGAAAATCCATAGCATGTTTATTAAATTATACAATTAAAGTCATGTACATGTACCCTTGGTTAAATTCGAGCACTTTATCTTCTAGTAACTATATGGTTTCATTTTCCTTGCAAGGTTAAAATTGAGTGGTGTGTGGTTGTTAATTTCAAATTATTGTATCATTCTATCTTGGACTAATGAATGTCATGCCTTAGTTATTCTTTTTAGATGATTTTATGTATGTCCTAACCTATGCATTGATTGTCAATGAAATATGCCTCCTAGGAATCATGTCACTCATCAAAGTGGGAATGAGTGGAAGGCTAAGAACCCACCTATGAATCCTATTGGTGGTCCTCAATTTATTGATCTCCTTCAAGATATAATAGTAAGGGGCCCTCATCAAGAGGCAGCTATGTGTGAGAATTTGTAAATTAATGTAATAAAGAAGGTGGATGTGAATCTATGTGTAGATTGAATGCATTTTTAAAGGTGTTATAATAGTAGAAATTGAGAGATTCTTAACATGTATTTGTGGGTAACTACAAAGTATTATATTTTCTAGCAAGGAGGTACTATAGGACACTTGGAATAAATTGGTAGTATTACTAGAAATCACTTGCAACCTAAATTTAACAATTTCTTGTAAAAAAGGGGCAATGGTACAATGGGTGACTTAAATCATAGAAAGGTTGGAGGCACTTACAATATTATTTGAGACTTAGATATTAATTAACTTAGTTTTGTAACGAGATGTATATAGTAGGAGGTCAACTAGTGTTTATGTTTAGTTTGTTCAGTGGTACAATAAACTGGATGAGTGAGTAGCATGTTGTGGTTTCTATATCTACTATAATGACAAAGTATGTTGTAGCTACTCTTTTCTTTAAGGATTTTAGTTATATTTATATCTTTTGTTTAGATGTTGGGTTGGGTCTTGTTGTAGTTAGAAATTAATACAATATTTAGTGTGCCATTAACTTGGCAAAGAACCTAAACTTTCATATATAAATGAAGCATTTTAATGTAAAGTACATCATTTTTTATGGTGTGGTGGGGATGGGAGAGTGATGCTAGATAAATTTGATAATATGAATAATGTTGCAAATATGTTAAAAAAGTTAATAAAAATAAATAGGTTTATATAGTGTTATGAAATTATTAGTCTCACATCCACTAGTAAATAGTTCACAAAAAAGACTGTCAATGAGAATAAGAAAGATAAGTATAATACACAACTTACAATCCTAATGTTTGGTTATCTATTTTTTTTTTAATGTGACCTCATTATTTTGTTGTGCACCTAAACATGAATAGACCTATCTAGGGATTATAATTTGATGACATTATAAATACACCTATCTAGGGATTATGTGTGATTTCATGGCTAGTAAAAGGACAACAAATCTAAACATTATAAATCTAATTTAGGTTTAGGTTTTTGGGTTTAGGGTTTTAGGTTTAGATTTTAGGGTTTAGGACCTAAGATAAGGGTTTTAGTTTTTAGGTATATGTTTCTTGGAACCTAGGGTTTAGGGTTTTGATTTCTAAGTTAAATGTTTCCAATTTAGGTTAAATTCTAGTTAAAATTTTTTTGGTTTGGTTGATATTTTTGGTTTTAAATACAATTTAAAAACTATAAAATGTTGAACATAAAACAAACAAAAACTAAATAAAAATTACAAAACAAAATGCAAGATATAAAGCAACAAAAAAGCAAATTTAACTACCCTAGAGGTCGATGAGGTCGATTGTGTCACCGGGAGGAGGTGGCATTGAAAATTTGGTTAAACTGGGCCCTTAGAAAAGAATACACGAATTAAGCTCTCCTTCAAGCATGCCAACAAAATGCAATGAGAAAATGAATAACATAGTCGTTAATTTAAAAAATTAAATAGCTTTGAGAAATGTGTATGTGTTATCAAAAATGTATGATTAATTCGTATGCATTTTATATCATGTACACATTTTAGGCTGTGTAGCTGAATCTAAATGCATACACATTCGGATTTAGGCTTGGGTACCCGATCCAAAGTGCATACACATTTTTTAAAAATGTGTATGCGTTTCTTGCAATTTTTTTTCTTCTGGCCAAAACCTCCCCTCTTCATGGACCCAACTTCTAACTTTTACCCAAAGGGAACCTATCAATGCCAAAGTTGTCAAATAAGTCTTTGACGGGTAAATCGTTGTCCATGATATGGTATATATCCAATGCCTTAATGCTAGTAGAAGTTTCTTGTTTCTTAAAGGAGGTTTGTTTGATTTTTGGAGTAACCACGTCTTTTGGATCATTACCTAGTCCCATATTTTTCTTTCTTTGTTCCACTATGATAGGCTCCCATCAACCTTGTTTGTGTAGCTTAAGGCCACCTGTCCCATGATATCCCATTTGTTTAGCTAATTGATAACCTCTAATATTAGGATCAATTAGAATGGTTTGTGGATGTTCTAGTTCTTTTTGGTCGTCTTTGTAAATCATGGATGAGAAGTCCTCTTTGAATATACGTCTTTTGGATCATTACCTAGTCCCATATTTTTCTTTCTCTGTTCCACTATGGTAGGCTCCCATCAGCCTTGTTTGTGTAGCTCAAGGCCACCTGTCCCATGATATCCCATTTGTTTAGCTAATTGATAACCTCTAATATTAGGATCAATTAGAATGGGTTGTGGATGTTCTAGTTCTTTTTGGTCCTCTTTGTAAATCATGGATGAGAAGTCCTCTTTGAATATATCTTTGAATTTCATGTCTCTTTGCATGGTAAAAATCATGGGTTTGGATATTATTTGCACTGACTAAGCATACTTGATCTCTCTCGGACCTCCATAGAATTTGGGTGTTGATGGAAGCATGCCAATGTAGAATGCATTTGAACTGGTAATTTCCATTGCCCATGTTTAGTAATTGAACATTGTTCACTTGATGTGATCTTGGTTGAGGTTGATGGTAGCTTGGAAGGGTCAACATATGAGAATGAATGGAAGGATATGTCATTTCTTGGTATGCGTTGGATCTTATTATACTTCTCCTCCAACTTTTCACAAAATTGAAGGGCTCAAGATCATCATATAATGTCACCTCTTTTCCTTCATGGGGAAATTTTAAGCATTGGTGAAAGGTTGATGAAATCACTTGTAATGCATGAATCCAAAGGCATCCTAGGGGGAGGTTATACAACTCAAGGTAAAGTACTTGACCTGTAGTTTTTGTGATGGTTGGTCCTATTTGCACTAGTAGTCTGACTGTTCCTTCTGAATTCCTTTCAAGGTCATCATAGGCCCTTATAGTGATACTCTTTCCTTTTTCTATCACATCGTCACAATACCCCAATTGTTTGATGAATTTCAAGGTAAAAATATTTAGACCCATGCCATTATCTATCAAAACCCACTTGACCATGTTCTTGTGGACACCAACCTCTATGTAGAGAGCTTGGTTGTGGAATGTCCTTTGTGGAAGATCTTTCTCAAAAAATACTAAATAATTGTTGGCCGTGATTTTTCCAACCATGGATTAGAACTAATTAGGATCAAGGTCGTTAGGGACTGATGCTTCCAATGCTTTTTGAGTATTTCCCTATGTGTGGGTGATATTTTTATTAGTTCTAGGATTGAGATTAAGGTATGAGTGTTCTTCAGTTGTTCAATAATGTTGTAGTCATTTGATGACTTATTTGTGGGTTTGGATGGAGATCCTTGTATTGTAACTCTCCCTCGATATGTAGTTACATTGTAGATGTTGTCTCCACCTCGTATAGTCACTAAATTTTCCCTATTGTCATCAAATTGCGAGAGAGTTACTAGAACTATGTCACTGTAGGTATAATTAGCTTTGTGATAATCCTGATCCTTTCCTTTTTCATTACTTTTAGTGTGGTTTGGGATTGGGTTTGTGTATATTTGAAGGTCTTTATTTTCAGGACGATGTTCAACATCCACTTCTCCTTTATCTATCAAGTCTTAGATGAGGTGTTTGAGTCTCATGCAATTGTTTGTTGTGTGTCCTTTAATCTTGTGGAATTTGCACAAGTCCTTCTCATTATACCATGGTGTCTTGAAACTAGGCTCATCATAGTTTGGGTGATCATTTAACTTGATGAGGTTTTGTTGCACTAGTTTACGCATGATTGTCTCAAGTGACTCTCCTAGTACCATGAACTACCTCCTTGGCTGATTGTATTTCCTTTGTTGCCCTCGATTTATTTGTTGGTTGACTACTTGATTGTTCTTGGGATAGGTAAGTTGGTTTTTTTGTGTACTATTTGGAACATAGCTTGTTTGCACCACTTGCAAATTTTTTTTAGGTGTGTTTTGTGCATTCCAAACTTCTCTTGCATCCACCACTCCATTTTTTGTAACATTTTTGTTCTTGAGCCAGACTTTAGGTTTCTCATTTGAACTAGAAGGATTGTCTCTTGGGTTGTTTATCTTGATCACTCCTCTCACTCTAAGGGACCTTTCTATGTGTAGTCCCTTAGCAATGGCTTCTTCAAAGATTACGGGATACAACATGACAAGTGTTGGAAAAAGTGCATAAATCCTTACTGACATGGAACTCCTGAAAGATTAGTATCACTGAGATCCTTGGAATGTATTGGCGACAAGCAACTCTCTCTAAAGATCAGATCAATGTGACCTTGGATCTGTCTTGGTGATGAGAACCATCGGGGTGACATGATCTATCAGAGTGAGTTTTCAAACTTACTCCGACAACAAAATTCTTAGCGACATCGACGTCATCCTACAGAAATTTTGATGATATCGGTGTGACCAAGACAGTTGAGGTGACATCTCCAGCTTGCTCTGATGGTAGATGTCTTGGCGATGAAGATCATCGGGGAGAATCTTGGTGATGGAAGCGTTGGTGAGACTTATGTTGTTGGCATGATCCCCTGATCTCCTACCAATGGTGTTTCTCTCATTGATGGATCTTCTGCTAGTGAACAATTGGTGTGAATCTTGTCGATATGTGCAATCTTAGTGTTCATTGGGTCATCGGGGAGACATGAATGTTTGGTGAGACTTCCCAGTGTGTTGGCGATAATGATTGTCTTACCGATGGTCCTGAGATTGGGGATACTTCACCAAATTCTGAGTGATGGATTAGAAGGAGTTGGTGTCATATGCAATAGCCTGTGGACAGTTTGGGATCGGTGAGACACATTTTGTTGTCTCACCAATGAGTAATAAAGTTGAAATTGGCTGACCAAGCATTTATCCTACATGTTCTTTCTTGGACCAATGAGCCATATAGAATGCGAACCGATTGGGAAGTTGAATTTTTGTGACCATTTTCTTGTGGGAAACAAACAAATAGCTTGAGTGATGGATGAATAGTTTGGTCGTGGGTCTGGTCTGAGTTAGTGAGTTGAATGATCAGTGAGTGAATTCCATTATATGTTGAATGAAAGTATTGTAACAGTGTAATTCGATACAAGGTTGATCAAGGAAATGTTGCTGCTATAGAATTGTCATCTGAAAAGAAGAGACTATATCTTGTATGTAATTTTTTTTATTATAATACAAGTGATCTTTCTTTGGTGTGGTGGGTTTTCTCCCGTAAGGGTTTTCCCATGTAAATTTGGTGTCAATTGTGTAATGTTTTTATTCCTCAGTTTTGTTGTTTCTTTTATGTGTGCCTTAATGAACTGTAATTATAAACATTAAAAGACATATCTCTCTTCTCTTCTGAGACTTGGCATTACTAAAATTTGTTCTGCTATTGATTTTTTTCCTAACAAGTGGTATCAAAGCCTAGCCAGTTGTGTTATACTTGTGGGTAGATTGGTTTTTTGTGTCAATTTTTGTTTACTGGGAGTTTTGTAGAAGTCTTGAATTTGTCTAATTATAGATTAAGATGGCAACAAAAAGTATGTCTTGAAGAATTAAAATTGAGAAATTCAACGGCAATAATTTTGAGTTGTGGAAACTTAAAATGGAAGACCTGTTGGTGGATCGTGATCTTTGGATTGTTGTGTCTGGAATGAAATCTACAGCCATGAAGCAAGAATATTGGGATCTCACAGATCAAAAAGAAAAATGGTTGATAAGGTTTTGTTTGGAAGACTCTATTCTCTTGAATGTTCATGAAGAGAAGACTGCCTCTACATTGTGGAAAATACTGGGAGGTATTTATCAGGGCAAGTCCTTGGTAAATAAGTTGTTCTTAAGGAAGAAGTTGTACTCTTTGAAGATGGAAGGAGGAACGTCTATTGCTGATCACCTAAACACCTTTAACATGTTGATTTCTTAGTTAACATCTGTAGGTGTGAAGATTGAAGAGGAAGATTGTTGTATGCTCTTGTTATGTTCTTTTCTAGATTCTTGGGATCACTTGGTGATGGCGATTGGGAGCATGAAAACCAATTTCAAAATGGAGGATGTGGTTTCTTCTTTTTTTATCAAAAGATATGAGAAGGAAATCTTCTAAGATGGCGAAGGAGGCTCTTGTTGTTCAAGGCAGATTGAAATAAAAAGACAAGAAAAAGGAAAAGAAGTCCAAATTGAAATCAGAAGGGAGATCAAAGTATCCTAGTAAGAATTCCAAGGTGAAGTGTTAGAACTATGGGAAGCCTGGTCATGTCTGAAAGGCTTGCAAAGAGGAGAAAAATAAGTAGAAGAAGAATTCTTCTGACAATGATTCTTCTCAGAGCGATGAAAATTCCTTTATTGCAGCCTTGGCAACTCAGGCATCAGATGATGTCTGGTTCATTGATTCTGGAGTAGCATTTCACATGACATCTCATAGAGACTGGTTTACTAAGTATGAAGAATGTGATGGTGGAAAGGTGTATCTGGAAAGTGATTCATCTCTGAAGATAGTTGGTCGTGGAAGAGTCAGAATTCAGTTTACTGATGGTAGAATTAAGGGAATTGATGGTGTAATGCATACACCAGGTCTGGCTCAAAATTTACTTTCTTTAAGCAAGCTAAATGATATTGGAGTGCAAGTCTCGTTCTATAGCAATGGCTATAAAATGACTAGAGGCTCGATGGTGTTGGCTAGGGGTGCCTGAATTGGTACTTTGTTCAAGTTGGATGCACTAGCTGTTCAATGCAACATTGTCTGCAAAGTCACAAAAGGTTGTTCGTAAAGAGAAGAATGAAAATGTTCCTATTGGAGAAAATTCCTTGGAAGTGAAACTTCTAGTAGAAAATACTATGCTCTAGCATCAGAGGCTCGTTCACACTGGTGAAAAAAGTTTGAAAGCCTTGAATAATAAAAACTTGGTTGAGGGGCTTGATGATTGTAATCTCGATTTTGAATTATGTGAACATTGTATATATGGCAAACAACACCATGTTTCATTCTACTCTAGTCCATAAATCTTCTGGTGTTCTGGATTATATTCATTCTTATGTGTGTGGTTCAATGGATGTTCCTTCATTATCAAAGTCTAAATATTATGTTTCTTTTATTGATGATTATTTGAGAAGGGCATTTATTTATTTTTTAAAGAGTAAATCAAAAGTGTTTAGTTGTTTTAAGGAATTTAAAAACCTTGTGGAAAATCAGACTAGAAAAAAAAAAAACTATCTAAGGACTGACAATGGTGGTGAGTTTTGTTCTGATGAGTTTGAAATGTATTGCAAAGACCATGGGATTAAGAGGCATAAAACAACACCCTACACTCCGCAAAAAAAAGGAGTCGCTGAAAGGTTGAATAGGATGTTGATGGAGAAGGCAAGAATTATGTTGAGCATTGCTGGTCTAGAGTAGATGTTATGGACTGAGGTTGTGGCTACAACATGTTACTTATTGAATCAATCACCTTCTTCAACACTTGTTGATATAACGCCTATGGAATCTTGGTTTGGTAAGAAGCCCTCTCTCAGAAATATTCATGTCTTTGGCTTCAGAGCATATGTTTATGCTCCAGATGTAAACAGATCTAAATTGGAAAACAAAAATGAAAAATGTATCTTCATTGGTATGGTCTTGGTGTGAAAGGATACAAGCTTTGGAATCTTGTGACTAAGAAGGTATTGTATAGCAGAAGTGTAATCTTCCGCGAACTGAAACCTTCTTTAGTAGATCTATAGTTAGGGATGAAGGAAGAGGAAAAGAAGAATGATGTTGTTGAGATACCTCTAACTCCAAGAAAAGAGGAACAACACATTGAAAGTGTACCTAAAATTGAGGAGAGTTTGAGCAGCTCTGAGAGTTCTGAACAAGAAGAAGAACCACAACATCTACCTCAGCCTATGAGGAGGTATACACATGAGAAGAAACAACTAGAAAGGTATGGATTCTCTATGATAGATTTTAGTTGTGCCTATGCTTTGATTACTAACATGGATGAGCCTAGGACTATAAAAGAGGCAACTGAAATGTTTGAATCAGATTCCTGGTTGGAATCCATGAATGAAGAAATGGCATCATTAAGGAAAAATGATATTTGGGATCTGGTTCCATTGCCTAAAGGTAGAAAGCCTATGGGTTGCAAGTGGGTGTTTAAAAAGAAAATTGGTCTAGATGGCTATGTTGAAAAGTATAAAGCGAGATTGGTTGTGAAGGGTTATTCCCAGGTAGAGGGAATTTATTATGGGGAAATTTTTTCTCCTATAGCAAAGCTGACATCTATTACATTTATTTTATCACTTGCTACAACATATGATTTGGAGATTGACAAGATGGATGTGAAGATAGTGTTTCTTCATGGTGATCTTGAAGAAGAAATCTATATGTCCCAGCCTGAGCACTTTGTGAGAAAAGGTAAAGAAAATCTGGTTTGCAAGTTGAAGAAATATTTATATGGTTTGAAGCAATCACCTAGGATGTGGTACTAGAAATTTGACACATTTGTTTTATTTTTTGGATTTGTAAGATCAAAATCAGATCATTGTATGTACTACAAGATTGAAAATGATTGAATTATTATTATTTCCCTTTATGTTGATGATATTTTGTTCATAGGAAATAGTAAGTTAATGATTTATGATCTAAAATCTCAATTTTCTGCAAAGTTCAAAATGAAAGATCTTGGTGCAGCTAGGTATATTCTGGGGATGGAAATAACTAGGGATAGAAAGGACATAAAGCTTTGGCTTAGCCAGAGTAAGTATATTAATACTATTATGGAGAGATTTGGTATAAATGATTGCAAGGAGGTAGTTGTTCCAGTTTTGCAGGGAACGAAGCTATATGTTGAAGATTTTCCGAAATCTCCTATTGAGACGGAGGACATGGCCAGAGTGCCTTATGCTAGTGTAGTTGGAAGTTTAATGTATGCAATGGTCTGTACAAGGCCATAAATTTCCCAAGTAGTGGGAGTTCTTAGTCAATTTATGGCGAATCCAGGAAGGACGCATTGGGATGTTGTATAAAGAGTGTTTAGATATCTGAGGGGCACTTCAAACTATGCTCTGTGCTACCATGGATATTTGGTTGGATCACAAAGGTCTCTCAACATTTGTGGATATGTGGATTTTGATTGGGTAGGGGACATTGGCAGTAGAAGGTCCACCAGTGGATATACTTTCGTGTTGAATGGTGATGCAATTATTTGCATGAGAAAGCGACAAGATGTAGTAGCTTTGTCCACTAAGGAAATTGAGTACATGGTAGAAACTCACACTTGTAAAGCAGAAATTTGGTTAAAACATTTATGTTTTAACACTAGGTTTGATGCGAGGCAAATTACAATTTACTGTGATAGTCAGAGTGCTATTTGTCTGGAAAAGAATCCTACTTTCCATGCCAGGACAAAACATATTGATGTGCAGTATCACTTTGTATGAAATACGGTGGAGGATGGAAAGATCTCTTTAGAAAAGGTGGATACTCTAGAAAATGTTGTAGATGCATTGACGAAACCAGTAAGCATAGAAAAGTACAGGTGGTGTACTAGTTCGATGAGCCTCGGTGCCCATAAAACTCAGTAGTTTTGTTATGCTTTGGAGGTGTTAGTAAGATATTCGTCAAGTGGGAGATTGTTGGAAAAAGTGCCTAAATCCTTACCGACATGGAACTCTTGAAAGAGCAGTATCGCTAAGACTATTGGAATGTCTTGGCAATGAGCAGCTATCATGGAAGATCAGATCACTGTGACCTTGGATCTATCTTGGTGATGAGAACCATCGGGGTGACATGATCTATCGAAGTGAGTTTTCGAACTTACTCCGACAACAAAAGTCTTGGCGATGTCGGTGTGACCTTGCAGAAGTCTTGACGATATCGGCGTGAACAAGACAATCGAGGTGACATCTCCAGCTCACTCCGATGGCAGATGTCTGGGCGACAAAGATCATTGGGGAGATTCTTGGTGATGAAGATCATCGGGGAGAATCTTGGTGATGGAAGTGTCGGGGAGACTTGTGCTGTCGATGTGACCTCCTAATCTCCTGCCGATGGATCTTCTCTTGGTGAACGATCAGTGTGACTCTTGCCGATATGTGCGATTTTAGTGTTCGTTGGGTCATCGGGGAGACATGAATGTTCAGTGAGACTTCCCAGTGTGTTGGAGATAACAATTGTCTTGCCGATGGTCATGAGATCGGGGAGACTTCACCAAATTCTGAGTGATGGATCAAAAGGAGCTGGTGTCATGTGCGATAGCCTGTGGATAGTTTGGGATCGGTAAGACACATTTTGTTGTCTCACTGATGAGCGATAAAGTTGAAATTGGTTGACCAAGCATTTATCCTACGTGTTTTGTCTTCGACCAATGAGCAATACAGAATGCGAACTGATTGGGAAGTTGAACTATTGTGACCGTTTTCTTGTGGGAAACAAATAGACAGCTTGAGCGACGAATGAATAGTTTGGTCATGGGTCTAGTCTAAGTTAGTGAGTCGAATGATCAGTGAGAGAATTTCATTGTATGATGAATGAAAGTATTGTAACAGTGTAATTCAATACAAGGTTGATCAAGGAAATGTTGGTGCTATAGAATTGTCATCAGAAAAGAATAGACTATAACTTGTATGTAATTTTGTTTACTGTAATACAAGTGATCTTTCTTTGGTGTGGTGGGTTTTTCTCCCGTAAGGGTTTTCCCACGTAAATTTGGTGTCAATTGTGTAATGGGTTATTCCATAGTTATGTTGTTTCTTTCATGTGTGCCTTAATGAACTGTAATTTGAAACATTAAAAGACATATCTCTCTTCTCTTCTGAGACTTGGCATTAGGAAAAAAAATTCCACTATTGAAATTTTTCCTATAGTTAACTTCTTCTTGGACATTTGTAACAAATATGTCAACTAGATCCTTGTTGGGAATACATGATTTGCATCAACTAGCCTTATGTTTCCTTTGTTGAAGGTATGAGGTGAAATATTCATCTTGAATTTGCTTAATTTTGTACAAATCTGTGATGGTAATGTCTTACTCTATATTGAATGAGAAGTGTTTTATGAATTGGGTAGATAGTTCATCAAATCTTTTTATTCCCGGTTGTAGATGAGTGAACCACTCCATAGCATGATCAGTAAGACTTCACGGAAAGAGCCTCATGAGGTAAGATTTTTTTTTTTGTACTTCCATGCATGCCACTGAAAAGTATCATACATGTTCTATCGGGTCTCCCCTTCCTTTGTATTTGTCAAACTTGGGTATTTCAAAATTATTTGTAAAGGGAAGCATAGTAATGGAACAATCAAATGGAAATGGACATATATCCCAAAGTGTATAAGTCTTATTTTGTTTTCCTACCCACATTTCTACTATCTTTTGGTTCACTGCTTCTAATTGTAGTTCTATCTCTATTTTTGTACCTTTTTTGCAAGTCTTGTGTGCAATAGCCTTGTTGTCATACCATGTTTTGGTCATAGATTGGGTATTGTGAAGGTATGGGACCTTGGCAACCATGTTAAATGGAAGGAGGGTTAACTCCTAGTTAGATGTAAGGAGGATTGGCTCCTTGTTGGGTGTAAGGAGGGCTAGCTCCTTGTTGGGTGTAAGGAGGGTTAGCTCCTTGTTCAATGTAAGGAGGGTTAGCTCCATATTGTTGGGGTGAATTATACTAAAGGTTTCCTTGATGGTGTGTTGGAAGGTTACCTTGTTAGTGAGTTGAAATAGGAAGGGCACCATGTGGTACACCTTGTTGTTGGTACAAACTATGTTGAAGGTTTCCTTGATGGTGCATTGGCAGGTTACCCTATTGATGGGACGATTGAAGAAGGGTGCCGTAGGGAACACCTTTTTGTTGGGATGAACTATACTAAAATTTTCCCTAATGGTGTCTTGGAGGGTTACCTTGTTGATGGGATGACTGAAGAAGGGTTCCCTGTGACATACCTTGTTATTGGGATGAACTATACTAAATTTTTCCCTAATGGTGCGTTGGCGGGTTACCTTGTTAATCGGACAACTGAAGAAGGGTTCCCTATGGAACACCTTTTTTTGGGATGTACTATATTGAAAGTTTCCTTACTGGTGCGTTAATGGGTTACCTTATTGATAGGATGACTTAAGAAGGGTGCCCCATGGCACACCTTATTGTTGGGACAAACTATATTGAAGGCTTCCATGATGGTGCATTGGTGGGTTACCTTGTTGATGGGATGACTAAATAAGGGTTCCCTGTGGCACACCTTCATGTTGGTATTTTTGATTAGGAAGGGGGCCTTATGGCTCACCTTGTTGAATTGATACATTTTTGGAAGGGTCGACATATGATGTGTTTTGAGGCACATATTGTACTGGTGGAGGATTGTTACTTTGTGGTATATATTGGGATGGACCTCCTTGATATTGTTTGACCACTGTCACTTGTTCGATTTGAGTTGGTTTTCTATATAAGGGGTTTTCCATGGGTTGACCATTGTTTTGCAAGAATATGGGTGACATGTTTGGAATCTCCATGTGTTTGGATATCTGTCTCACTATTGAGTTATCCCCCAAGGGAATAAGATTAAGATCTTTGAGAGCCTCCAAGTTAAAGTGTATTGTCAATTTAGTACCACTCTGTGCTAACTTAAAGAAGTAAGAATTTGGGTCCTTATTCAATAATTTTTCCATCACTTTGAGCACTTTGGGGTTGTTGGAATGTTGAAATAGTTCCTCATCATTTATTTCCTCCTCAATATCCACCTCTTCTATGACCGCTCCTTGTGGGTCTTGGTTGGATTGTTCTATCACTTCTTGTCATTTGCAGTTTAACTCTTCCTCATTGAATATTTCTCTGTACGTGTGTCTCTTTTGGGGTGTTTCAAGGTCACTTGGCCTATAGCCCCATGGGCCACCTTCGTCGTTCATGGTGTTTGTTGGTGGTATGTCGACATTGTTTTTTTGCTTCCATGTTATTCCTATGTTGTGATCTTGTAGCTGTCATAAACACCTTCCAATATTTTGTGAATGTTTTCATGACTCCTAGCTATGGAAAAAAAAAATGCTTTTGTTTTTGTGGATTTTTTGTTTTAAGGAAAAATAAATTGCATTTGTTTTTTGGATTTTGGATTTTAAGGAAAATGAAATTGATTTTTTTTTTGGGGATTTTCCATTGAAGATATAAGGGTGGTTGGCCCATTGAAAAGTGTAAATAGAAATGGTCTAGTCGATTTTGACGGTTGCGATAAGTTCTCAAGATGTACCCTTTGGAAAACTTTAGAGTAGGATGGTTCTTTGAAAGTTGGAATATGGATTTATGCTTAAGGATTTTTCTCTTGCCAAAGATCATGAAGGATGGATATCTATTGCCATGCAGGATGTGGTAAAACAAATCTTTTGACTACTATGTCTACTTTCTCTTCCTCTTTATCTAAGATGTTTGTTGCATTTCTCCATTGGTTGGGTGTTTTATTCTTCTCAAATATGAAGGTCCTTAAACTTTTAATGATATTAGTTTGTTCACCTTCAATGTGTGTGAGACTTGGTTGTAGGATTGGTGTTATAAGGTTTGGTTGTTGAACTAGAGAAACTGGTTGCCAAATGGTCATATGGTGAAAGTGTTGATGTTTTGATATGGTTGTTATGAAACTCAAGACCCTAATGTTTGAGTGTTGTTTTGGGGTGACACTATTCTTGGAATTCAAAATGTTGGGAGGCTTGTATTGATATCTCACTTCTTCTAGAGGATATGTTGTGGAAAAGCTTACTTGAACTTGCCTTGAGATTCAAGTAACTATTGATATCTTACAAGTTTGAGTGAGGGAAAAATCCAGGTTTGTTTGTTTTGATTATGATTTCCAAAAGTAGGATGGAATGTTGAGAGTGGATGAAGGACTATATGAGCTATATAGGTTTTTTATTGTTTCATTCTAACAGGGATCCTGTAAGTAGCTTCGATTCATTTTTTCTCATTGTCAACAAGATAGAGCAATAGTGATGGTTTTTTAGCACAAGCAACAAACTGTGAGCAAAAGCAACCAAGTTTGTTAATTGTGAACTGACTATTGTCAAGTGTGTTGGATTTTAAGAAGCAATTGTGAGTATAAATGTCAAGTGTGACCTCTATATGTATTTGTTAAATGACGTAATTACTTAGTCAAAAGCGAGTTTTTCTTCGCAATTGCGAGAAAATTTCAATCAAGTGTGCTAGAAAATATTTGGAGAATGCAATATAAAAAGAGAAAGTGTGTTGGTTTTGCATCAAGTGCATATGTTCTATCAAATGCAATAGATTTTCATCAGTGAAGTTTATGGGACAATGAGAAAAAGCAAGGTTTTTCTGGAAAGTGCGATCAAGTTTTTGTCAAGTGCAGAAAAATCAGTAGCAAGTGCGGCCTTTGTTCAATTTTGTTTTCCAATTTTAGTATTTGGCAACAAAGTTGATGTTTTTCTTGTAGTTTTTGGATGTTTTGATCTATTTCCAGATATGGAAAGTGATATAACAATTTTTGATTGACTCAAAAAGCATGTACTTGTGTGACCTATATGTCTATGGCTTTAAGTTAGGAAATCACGATACCCAAGCCATAGTTTCCAACATTTACTTTGAGCTAATATAGCCTGAATATTCAAAAACCTGTAAGGAGATCCTTAAGGAGTGAAAATATAAGGCTTATCTTAAAAGCATACACTATTTCAAAGGTTCTTGGATTCAACCATCATGTTTAGTGTTTGCTTTGATTTGTTCATTTTAAACTCAAGCACATTGTCTGATTTTTTAACAGATTTTGGCAATTTTCTATGAAAAGAAAGTACAACCTAGTGATAGACACTTCTTCCTAGGTGGGATTACCTCTATCCTTGAAGGGATGATTTTACATGCAACAAATGGAGAGGCTTTTTACGTTCAACCATAATTTAGACTTGGTAAGTAACTTCTCAGAAGTAAATTCTGATGCACCACTTCAGAATATGGTTTGGATAAAAGGGGTAGCTTCTACAAACATTTGGCTCTTAGTAACATTTTGGGATTATTAGTTTTAGATGTCTATACATGCAATGTTTTTCTCAATTAAGAGGCCTCCCAACCCTTGCGGGTTTTTACGTATTACATGGATATTGGGGGAGACTGACGCTAATATAAAACAACATCACCCGGTGGGTGAGAACTTTCCTCACACCCACAATAATTTATATAGCGGACCAAAAAAGAGTACCACTTGGGTCACCTCTGAGTTCTCTAGCATGAGATGTGTCTCAAAAGGTAGGCCCTCTAAAAAGGTATGCTTTGAAAAAAGTGTAAAACTCAAGATGATTTTTGTCACCCAAGATCGCCAAAAAGGCACGAGGGGAGAGGATAGTCATCTAGTTTTCCAAACATTGAATGCATGAAATATAATTCATTGTAGTTGGATTCTATTTAAGTGCCTCGAGCGGTGCTATCCCCAAAATAATGTGTGAAAAACATCACAATGTTCTTTTTTTTTTAATTGCACCAACATGAAGTATTCTAGATATCAATCAATAATATAGCAAAGGTACAAGACAAAAATTGATTTCTTCATTTTTAAGCCCAAAATTTGAGTGTTTCTAAATCGATCCTAGTCTTACTTGGTCAACAAAAATGAATATGAGTGTGCGTCAGCAAAAGGAAATCATTTTGGTCAACAAACAAAAAATCAATAATTCCAAGTGTTAATTTGAATGCTTAAAAACCTTTTTAGAGCACCAATTGATTTTTTTTTTGTTGTTCTTTTTATGCACCAAGTGAAAATTCTCTAACTATGAAAGCTTGGAAAGAGTTCATTTTAGAGCACTTAAATTGAAATGTGTTTGTTTGTAGGGTTCTTTTTAAGCACCAAATGAAAATTCATCTAACTTAAGAAATCTTTGAAAATGATTCATTTTAGAGCACTTAAATAAAAAATGCATTGTTTGTAGGGTTATTTTTAACCACCAAAATGAAATATATCTCTAACCTAGAAAGATTTGGAAATGATTCATTTTAGAGCACTTAAATCCAAAATGTGTTGTTTGTAGGGTTCTTTTTTAAGCACCAAAATGAGTGATTTCTAATTTAAAAAGCTTAAAATATCAAAGCTTATTCGACTATTCATCTTTCTTGTAGAAAATATGTTAATCATTTGTGTATAAAAATCAGTAATTCTTTTGCAAATCCTACAAAAAAAAACATCAGTACCTATCAAACACCCAAATCAAATAAAATTTTAATGTCAAAAATTGAAATTTAACATTCAACTTTCAAACAAAAGCCTCATAGAGCAAAAGAAAGAAAAACATAGTCAATTGAGGCCTCCGGAAGGAGGAAAAGGAACTAAAAAAAATTAGAAGTATCGTCTATCATAAGAAAAAAGCGCAAAGAAATCTCAAAAGCATAAAAAACAGTGTCAAGTTTACCGGAAACAGAGTCAATAGCACTAGATCCGTGAAATCAAGTGCAAAAGTTTTCTGGAACCTGTGCGTGAAGATTTGTCTAGAGCACTTCTAGGACCTGTAACTTCAAAAGTACCTCACAAAATCATTAGTGTTAAGGACCGAGGTCCCATCGGGCGTGCCAGAATGTATGCGTGGGAAAATTTGGAGTGTATAAACAAGATAAATGCAATGAAATATATACTAATCTAATCAAAACAAGAATATCTAGATCTATTCCTTCATTCATGAAATGAAACTAAACTATTACAGAATTGAAGAAAAAAGATAAAAAGATGAAAGAATACAAGAATTCATAAAAAATAATAGCATTACCATCTTGTGTCAGAGTGTATTTGCAAGATGTTGGGTTGTTCATATCACTGTGAAGCCTCCATTGTTGTGTGCGAGAGCTTTGAGGAATGATGCATGTGTTGATTGAAGATGTTTGGATGAATCTTTGTCAATTTCAATTTGGAATTACTTCGTTTCATGAGGTATGCTGATTCTTTGATCCATTTTTGTGAGGAAAGAGGTTTGTTATATAGAAATTGTGATTTGAAATGGACGATTAGGATCACATAGTAGAATATCTTGATCAACGGTCGAAAGATGTTGAGAGGATTTAGATGGGCATAATCTATGCAAATAGATCATGTAATTAGTGTGATTGAGGAGTATATTGATTAGTCAGGGATATAGATTGATCAGTCAAGAATATAGATTGATCAGTCAAGAATAGATTGAGAAATCAGGCGATCGTAATTTGCTCAATCAGGAAAGTGGTTGAGAATGATTAATTAATTGGTTTAATTAATTAATTCTTTTTGGAGTTGAATATGCAAATCAAGTTTGACTTTTGAAAATTAAGTTGCATTAGTTTGATTTGATTTTTGATGATGTTTTGAATAGTTTGTTTAATTATTCAAATTTGGAGGGAAAGTGAGTTAATTAAATTATTATGTTTTAATAATTCAATTGACTTAGGGGAATAAAGTGATTTAGTGACATAATTAAATAATTTGTGTTATTTAACTAATCAAGACAAAATAAAGTTAAATTAGGAGTTTATTAAAAATAAATGTAATTTATTTAATTGGTCGAAATTGATGAAATGTGAATTAATTGTGTAGACACTAAAAAATGTCCTAAATCTGCGAGCGTCATTTTTTATGGTTGTCATCTTTCGATAATTGAATAATTTTAATTAATCAATTATGTTTGATCATATTCCTTTATTAATTAATTTTTTTTTAAGTATTTAATTGATTCACCTTCTCATTTCTATCTTGATCAATTAAAATTATTTAATTGTATCCCTAATATATCCCTTTATCCAATAATTAAATAAATTATTTATTTAATTATTTGTCTTGCATCCATAGTCAGATAATAATTATTTGACCCTTTATTCTTCTATAATTAAATAATTGATGAAATTATTTAATTATGTGCCATTCCTCCCTTTTGAATAAATAATTAAATAATTTAATTATCCATGTCTAATTTCTATCTCCTCCTTTAATTAAATTTATGAATTTAATTAAATCTCATTTTTCATTTCCTCCAAATAAATAATTTGAAATAAATTATTTATTTGCCACTTGTCACTCTCCATTTTCAAATAAATTATTTATGCACCTCTTCTGGTTAAAGATTCCTTGTCATTGCCTTCATTGTTGTCATAGCTATCGGGTGTCATAGCCATCAACATCATATTTTTCCATGCATGGCATATTCTGAAGGAGAAGGCAAGAGATGATGAATTTGCACACCTATTGTAGCAAGCAGAAGCGGAATGGCCTAGGCTTAGAGAGGAACTTGCGAAGTTCTAATCCCTTGATCCCAACTTAATCAAAGATTTGCAACAAAAAAACAAAGAGTTGCAGGATCGGTTGGCATGGGTAGAGGAGGGAATGTAACAAAAGAATGAAGAACTTCAGCACCAACGAGCTCAATTAGAGCAAATAATGCAGGAAAAGGAAATGAACCTCCAAGGCCGGAAGGCTCAATTTGAGAAAGAAATCCAAGAGTTAAGGCTTTCCCTAGATAGGGAATTTGTGGCAAAAGACCGGGTCGAGGAAAAATGGCTTGTCGAGATGAGGACCCTGCGGGAGAAACTCTCCACTATGGAAAATAAAATTACAGAGCTAATGCAGGACATTAGGTCGAGGGATGCGGAAGTCAGTCTTATGAGGAATCCTCCTCCACCCCCTGCTACCTAGTCGGACCTCCTTCTAGTAGCCTAGTAACTATATATTTCATACTGGAATAAGGTCAAGACCTTCTACCTAACTCTTCAGCCGATGCTACAATTCATGGTGGAAGCATCGAGTTTGAGTTGGGGGGTCCATGGAATGATCGAGCAATTCCCACAATTTCTTGTGGAGAAGGTTCCCGAGGTAGAAAGGTTGTTGGATAAGTTGTACACTATGCCGAATGAAGACTTGGTAAGTGCAGGGATCAAGGACCGAAATTCGATGGACAAGACAACAAAAAAATTCATTTGTTGCCACACAAGCATACTCCATGCTAGAAATTGTGCTGCCACACTGGGCTGAACTATGGACAACTTGTAGAAATGCTTTTGCTGCAACTTGATGCATATACAAAATATAGTGATATTTTTGTTCAAAAGAAACACATTTGACTGATACATTACTCTATCTATGTTACAGGTTACAAAGATTTGTTTGATATTTGACGCATTTTTTAAAGATCGATGCTATTGCCTGATGAAGTTTGATGTATTTTTCAAAGATCGATGCTTATTCATGATAAATTTTGACGCATTTTCCATTAATCGATGCTTCTATTTTGATATCTTTGTTTTTTGTTTTTAGGTTAACTCGACACACATGTTAAATATCAATGCTTCTATCTTTTTACAATGATGCTTTTGTAGATCGATGCAACTTCTATCAAGTATAACTCGACACTTATTCTCTTATAGGGTTTGAATTATCTTTTTGAATCTTTCATTTTCTTAACTCTAATATGTGTTCATTTTCTTGAGCTAACATTTGTGTAACATGTGGCATACATTGGGAGAATACTAAACACAAATACTACTAATAATTTTGTTCTTTAGGTTTTGTTAGTCTAGTTTTTCACATTTCAATTGGTACTCCTAAAAAGAATAAACAACTATCAAATTTCATTTGGTGCTTTAAAATGAACAACTGGCACATTTCAATTTGGGTTTAAAATTAAACAAGAAAACTTGCATATTTCAATTGGTTCTTTAAAATTAATAACAACTTGAACATTTGAATTTGGTGTACTAAAATTGAACCAACAACTTTCATTTTGAATTTGGTGCACTAAAATGAATTATATGTTTTGTTTGGTAAGCTAGTGGTTGTGTATATGCTCTTTCCTCGTGCTTCATGCAATCTTGAAAATCAAAAGTGTCATTAGATTGTAATCTTTATTTGTACATCCAAGGTGTGATTTTCTGTGTATACTCTCCCCTCATGACTCTTAAGAACAGTATTGGGGAACATAAATAGTGTCATTACCATTTAATTCAATTAGGAGGCCTGCTTGGGGATTTCATTACCTTAAGGTTGATCTCAACCATGTTTTTGTGTGGGGTATATAAAGGGGGGAGAACAAAATTTGTACCCTAAAGTGTGGTCAGTGTCCTTCAAGCCAAGCCTCATGACTCTCAGTCCATCGAGACATGTATAGGTGATGAGAAAAGGGGACACCCCCTTGACTCATGCATCCACAAACAAGCTCACTATTCACTAATCCACCACTACGAACCTTGTTATCTATTAGCCTTTAAGACTATTAGCTCCATTAGCTTGGGATGATGCAATGCACAGTATCATGTGTGAAGTAAATCATCATGTATTTCCCCTTGTTGAGGTGACTAACATTCCTTGATTAGTACCTCATCCTTTAAGGCGAGACGTGTGAAGGTGGTACATGACCTTCATATACTCTAGTCACCCATTCATTGTGGAGATATTTTCTTTGGTAGATAGGCTTATCCTATGTTAATACACTCAATCTACTACTAGCTAGGTTGTGTATCTATGACATGTTTTCATTGTTCAAATACTTGTGACACCAATAAGCATGATCTTATTGAATAAGGCACATGAAATATATCCAAAAAAATCCTCTATATTAGTCCTCTATGTTGTTCTTTTTTTTTTTATCACTTGCCAGATCAGACAAACACAAATTAGTCCTTCAACAATCAAGAAATTTCAAAACCCTAGATGAATTTAGCTACAAAATTGCAAAATTTTGTCTCTAAGTTAAAGTGGCACTTTTGAATGTTGTATTTCACTATTTATTTTTGCATCTCAACACATTTGATTTCTCAAATCGACACTTCTATCTACAAATTGATGCTTTTGTGCAACTCAATGCTTGTCTCAAAATAGTCCTTTTTCAAAATCTAGAAACATAGTACAACGACGCTTTTGATTGTCACGTAGTTATGCATTTTCATATAAACCTACACTTTAAAAAAATATTATTGCTTCTATGAAGGGAAGTGCACCACTTCTTCCAGTTAAAACAATGCTTTTAGAGAGTGACACATTTGATTGCCAATATCAGAAACACCAGAATTCTCAAAAAACTTAGATTCCTAATTTCAACCTACAATTTGTATAGGACCAGAGACCTAATCAAACAAACTTGTAGTCATCATCAACATCCAAAACAACAACATAAAATGTTTCATCTTCATCCCATATCATTAGTTCACTTTGATCTTCTTCAAACACCTCTTAGTCATTTTTGGATAAAAACCAACTTTATCAAATGAATAAAAACAATCATCCAAATAACAACCTACATTTCACATTTCACATTTGGTTTATATCTCCATAGCGCATCCCCTAGTTTAGCTTCTTTCTTGGAAAATTGTCTCCTTTCAAGTATCTAGTCAAATTAGCACAAATCTTTGTGAACTAGCTTGTTTAGGACTCATTGTCTACTTCCAAGTTAGTAATATCATTATCTTTTTCCTTTTCTTGGAGTCATCAATCAAGGACAATCAAGGATTATCGTCAAACATCCATCAATACGAGATCAAAAAAATTGTAAATTGGAGGTTTCATATCTTCCACCTATCCAAACATCATCCAAAAATTGGTCCAGGATTTCTTAGGTGTCATTACTAGTCCAATTTGAAACAAATCAAAACATCCACCAAAATCATCTTCATCCAACTCCATATCTCACATC
This sequence comes from Sequoiadendron giganteum, assembly GCA_007115665.2. Taxonomy (NCBI): domain Eukaryota; kingdom Viridiplantae; phylum Streptophyta; class Pinopsida; order Cupressales; family Cupressaceae; genus Sequoiadendron; species Sequoiadendron giganteum. Next base: position 438,964,489 of record CM021101.1, on the reverse strand, counting down.
TTATAGGATAACTACAAATTTTATGCCTATAATGAGGTCCCAACATAACAAAAACATAGAATCTAATTCAAGTAGCTCTAGTGTATCCTCTACCATGAGTGCTACCAAAACGAGCCTAAGAATGCTCGATATTGAATTCAATCCTAAACGATATAGTACTCCAAAATAAATACAAAAATATCAAGATCAAATGACACAAGACCCATCTCTTGTTAGAGAACTTGATGCTATGTTACAAGCTAACCCAAATCAATACTTGTTGAAACTTGCACAAGAGGTGCTAAACTACCTAAATATTTTGATGTTAATAAACTTAGGGATTAATCCCTTACACATATAATATCAATGAATCATCCAAATGAAAATGAACCCTTAGTATATCATGTCATACAAAAAATACCCAAACCTCCTCTACCAAATTTATCGGGTCAACATATGGTGCATCTAATTAATACATATCTGACAAAATTTTCAAGACAATACATAAATTCATTATTTCACAATCAAGATCTAGGAAATCAAACAAACCTAGGCTTTGCAAACACAAATAAACCCAATCCCAACATTCCAAATCCAAACACAATGAATTATGGGAATAATCCTTTTACAACACCACCTTCACAGAATATACACCCTGGTGTCCCTAACGTACAACAACATCAATTAAATCCACAACATCAAACCGTGCATCAACATTAATCAACTCATCCTATACATCAATACATCCTCCAACAACCCCCTCAACAACAACTCACACCTCAATACATTTCATAACAAATTCTTACACCTCAAAAATAACCCACACATCAATACATCTCACAAAAAAAACCCTACACAACAACAACACCATCAATACATCACCTCACAACAAAAAATTCCACAAAAAAAAAAAAACATTTCTTATCAACAACAACTACTCACACAAAAACTATAACAAGCATTGCAAAAATACCCACAACATTCACATTATATCCATTATCAACCACAAAACCACCAACAAAACACAATACGAAAAACATCAATACGGTTCATACAATATACCTCAACCACAACAAAACACACCACAATACCAATCAAACCCTCAACATCAACACACTTAATATAATCTATGACATGACCTCTAACATCCCCCCTTATCAAAATCTAGTATATAATTCATCCAACATACTTTAGTACAATACATATAACCCACCGCCAAACAATCCCTCTACTAATTTAATATCACAAATTCAAAGCTTAACACAAAAAATCTAGGATATTTAGATGGGTACAACCAATAAATCATATACTCTTCAATATATATGCCCTTATTCATTTGATAAGAGCATGAAAATGCTACCATTTCCCCCTAACTTCAAAATATTGAAATTTGACAAATACAAAGGACGTGGTAATCCTGAAGAACATACACGAGAGTTCTATGCAGCTTGTCTAGAGGTGTCTTGCAACGATACATATCGTATGTGCCTCTTTCCACAAAGCTTAGGTGGACAATCCATTCAATGGTTCTCACAATTACCCCCAGGTACTAAGACTTTTCAAAAAATTCTAGACCAATTTTTTTCACACTTCTCCTATAATATTGATGTGGAATTCACTTTAAATGAATTATATCTTGTCAAAAAAAATAATGGAGAAACCTTTTCTTCCTTCCTAAAAAGATGGAGACATAAAGTGAGAAAATGTAAATGGCCTAATCTAGAAAAACAACTAGACATCATTTTGAATAATATAAACATGAAAGTTGGCTTTCACCTACATATGCAATGTGTCACAACATTTGAAGAGCTCATATCAAAATGTCTCAACATCAAAAGGGATCTTATTGCTAAAGGGTTAGTGAAGATTTACAAGGATAACAAGCAACAGCCAAGTTGAAATGATAAACCATGCCTATGACAAAAAAAATGTGACCAATGATGGTGTTGTTGACACAAAGTTCATTCAAAACACGCAAAATCAGCTAAAAAAAAAAAAAAAATACAAAATTATTATATCCTCCAAGATGACCACCACCTAGACCAAAAAACTATCTAGCTAGATGCAAGTACACTCCCTTAGGGGACAAATCAAAATTGTTTTGAACAGACTAATTCAAACAAACCTGATAAAGCTTCCTAATTTTCAACAATATGAGGAACCTTAATTTAAATCCACATGATATAATGGCAATGACTATTGTGAGTATCATTAAACAAAAATGCACAAACCATCAAACTGTATGAAGCTTAAAAATATCATTCAAGACTTCATAGATCATGGTGAGGTAAGCATTGATAAACACCCAGGGACCTTGAGAAATAATGAGTTAGTTGTGTACAAGAATCCTATGCTTGATCATGGTAAAGGAAACAATGTTGGCAAGTCAAGAGCATACAATCAGGTCAACCACTCCTATGACAATGTTGTAGGACATACATAGTATCCACCATATCTCTATTGTTACAATACATGGACAAAATCCTAAGTGTGGAGTTACCATCCAAGGAGATCCTCCATAAAAAAAGGCCCAACAAAATAAAATCCCATAGATTACAGTTTAATCAACCACCTCAAGAAAACCCCAAAACAAATATCAATCTTAAAATGCTTGAGAATCTCCCTTGCACACAAAGAAGTCTTAGAAAAGAATCTCTTACAATTGTTTGTACCTACTAACATCGATACAAAATAATTCCAGGCCATGGTAGGGCATATCACATCCACTCATCACCTTGTATTCATAGAAAAATACCTTCTTTCTCAAAATTATCATAATCACACATTACATCTTGAGGTCTATGTCTAAAAACATAAGGTAAAGAGAGTTTTGATAGATGGAGGTGTAGGTTTAAATATTTGTACTCTTCAATTTGTTAGAAATTTGGGATACTCTAAAGGAGTAATTGAAAGAACAAAAGGAATAACTATTAGAGCATATGATGACAATGAAAGGGACTCGGAAGGAACCATAAAGTTGTCTATACAAGTTGATCCTGCAATAGCTGAAATAACATGTCTAGTTTTAGACCTTGAATTTCCTTATAACATCCTTCTAGGCTTCCAATGGATCCATGCCATGTAGGCCATTTCATCTACATACAAGAAATGTATTAAGTTTCCTTACAACGTACTGAAGTTACCATCCATGGTGACCCAAAACCCTTCTACTATTAAAAAAACATGGAAGAAAAGTATCATAGATTTCTCCAAGTCCCTAATAATGATACAGTTCTACCTTAATCAGCCTACATTGATCCAATAATGCTTTCATCCACATATGCATCCCATTAAAAACCCTCTCAAGTCAAGATATAAATACAAGACCATGGTTGTGGTGACTATAACCTTAAAGAATATTTATATGTGTGATGAGTACCACTCTCTTTGAAAACATATGTAAAATATCATCACATCGTGAAAGCATTTAAGACTATCAAGTTTGAACCTACTATTTTTGACAAATAGCGAGAACTAAATACATATATTATAGATGAAGGATATATCAATAAGAACAAGAAGAAGCTCCTCCTCTTGTTGATATGAATAGAAAAGGATATTAGATGATCAAGAACATGGGTTATATAGGTAATGGTGGACTTGGTCTAACACAACAAGGCATCTGAGAATCCATCCTTTTGGAAAAGAGACAAAGGTATAAAGTTCTTGGGTTTTGCTTACACGAAAATGTGACCCCTTTAACTTAGGATACTTCTAGTGAGGAGGTTGTAGCTTCTCCCTAGTATAATCCATTTAATAATGATGAAATCAAAGACTTGCCTATGTGTCTAATATACCTATTTGAAAATTCCTATATACACTATCATGATCACATCATTCACTTCCCCCATTAAAAACAATGGCCTCAAGCTCGTCTATCCCCAACTCATTGATTGAGACCAACAACAAGCACCAATTCTTGATTCATTAAAACATGATGAAGCTATCATTGAATTCATGGGACTACAAGATGACATACCTTTAGGATACCACAAAGTAGGGCTAAAAATATAACTTGAAACTCAAGCTTACTATGGTGACATGATTGAATCCTTTAGTTACAAAATGACAAATGTAAAAATCAAAACAAGATCCCCTAGCGAAAACCACAAAGTGACACTTTTAGATCGAGAAAAAGTAAAAAGAAAGGATGTATCTAAAGGCGAAAACCTCTCTAAGATGCCTGAAGATGAAGGATTCAATCTCCATTATATTTATATGGTTCAAGAAAAGTTAGTAGTTCTTGTTGAAAATGTGCAGATAGTTAATGTTGAAACAACCGATCAACCTCATATAACATATTATGCTACATCCCTAGATGATGAAAAACCAAACAACTTAGAAAAATTCTTGAAGGAGAGAAAGGTCAAGTTCGCTTGGTCTTATTTAGATATGCCAAGGATTGATACATTATTAGTGGTATATCATTTGATAGTGCATCCAAATGATAAACTAGTAAAATACAAGCTCAAAAAAATGCATCCTCAGATAACAATACTGGTTAAAGTGGAATTGCAGAATTTGTTGGATGTGGGCTTCATCAGACCTATAGATTATCCTAAGTGTGTTTCAAACTTGGTACCAGTGTCAAAACCCACTGGGGGAATCAAGATATGCATAGACTTTCGATACCTCAACAATGCATGTCCCAAAGATGATTTTTTGATACATGCCCATGGGGAACCTATTGCTAGAAACTCATATCCTTCAACCTCAAAAAAAATGGAGTGAAATATCAAAGAGATGACCATAATTTTTCATGAAAAGTTTCATAAAATTCTTGAAGACTACACATACAACATACTAGCCAAATCTATAATAAGAAAAGGTCATCTTGAGGTATTGGATCAAAGTTTTCATAGGCTATAAAAATATCAATTAAGGCTTAATCTGAAGAAATGTGTCTTTGGAGTCACTTTAGGTAAATGTTTGGGATACATAGTATCATGGAGAGGAATGAAAGTGGACCTTTATAAATTCAAAGTGATCATTGAGATGCCTCCACCTAAAACACTCAAGCAACTCTGAAGTCTACAAGGAAAGCTACAGTCTATTAGGAGGTTTATTGCACACTTGTCTGATAAATTCCACCTAATTTACACATCTTTTCCACAAAGGTGTGGCCTTCAAATGGGACAATAATTTCCAAAAATCCTTTCAACAATTAGAATACTATCTAGGATTATCTCTAGTGTTGATGCCACCAGTCATGGACAAACCTTTTATATTGAATATCTCAACAATATCAAGAACACTAGGATCTCTCCTAGAACAACATGATGAGTCAGGAAAAAAGAGAGCCATCTACTACATTAGTAGGAGCCTAGTTGGTTAAGAGATTAATTATACCACTATTGAATGAGCTTTTCTAGTAGTAGTTTTTGCTTCCCAAAAACTATGGCATTACATGCTTAGTCACCAAATTAAGCTTATCTCTAAAGTTGATCCACTAAAGTACCTGTTATCAAAAGTAACTCTTACAAGTCATATGGCTAAGTGGGTTATGATCTTGAGTGAGTTTGACATTGAATATGTGGATTGAAAGGCAATTAAAGGGTAGGTTGTAGTAGATCAGTTAGTAGAGGCACCTATATATGCCAAAAACCCTTTGGTATCTAAATTCCTAGATGAAGTAGTGTTTACCATAACATCAAAAAATCAATGGAAGTTTTATTTTTCTAGTTCCCATATACAACATGGATCAAGGGCAACGATTATATTCATCACCCCTCAAGATGATTGCATTCCAAAATCCTATAGACTATATTTTTCATGCACCAATGACATAGTTGAGTACAAAGCCCTCATAATGAGATTAAGAATGGCTATTCAGTGGAAAATCAAGGAGCTCTATGTTTATGGTGACTCCCATCTAGTGGTAAGACAAGCTAATGATGATTATCAAACTAAAGATGACAAGTTGATATCATACAAAATAATGGTTGATAGCTTTGAAGAATACTTCATGGTCATTAATTTTGAGCAGATTCTGAGGGTTAATAACAAAGAAACAGATGCTATGGAAACTATTGGGTCTTTATTAGATATTTTGTACAACAACCTTAAGTGTGAATTTCTCATGGAGCAGCTACTCATACCAACATTTAAAATCCCTAAATTAGAATTCGTGTTTGAAGTTTTTTGTCTCAATTCCCCATGGTACCATGACATTTACCAGTACCTTCATGATAGTATCATTCCACCAAACCTTACCAATAACCTCCACAAAACCTTTATCTAAAGATCCTCTCACTTCATCATTATTGGTAATACCCTTTATCAAAAAATTCTCGATGACATGTTACTTAGATTTCTTAACTTAGAAGAAACTACAATGGCCTTACAAGAGGTGGGTAAGTGAAATAAGTTGAGTCCATGAAACATGGAAGTTTTTGCCTTAGCCAAAAAAATTAAATCGGCATTACAAAAATGGGATCCCGTTTTAAAAAAAAATAGAATCCCATTTAGGTTTGTGATCCTGAGCCTAAATTATAAATGGGATCCCTTTTGTTAATGGATCACAAACCGACAAACGTGAAATGAGATCCCATTTTAAGTTGGTATTTATTTTTAAAAACAAACGAAACTCAACTCATTCAGAAAGCACGGGATCCTGAATTGGCAAGGACGAAAACAACATTATAAGCGACCTCTAGGTGCGCCTCCACCTCCATTTTATTTTTTTTGTGTTTCTTTGAAATTTTTATTACAATGATAGAATTTAGCATGTTTTTTTCTAATTTATTTAGCATTTTATTTACCTGTAATAGTAGAAATGATGATTTGTAGAAGTAGAAGAAAAAATGCAATGAAATGCTGAAGATATTGAATAGAAAAGGAAAAAATAAGCCTTAAATTGTATCTTAAGAACAAAATTTATCTTTTGAAACCTAAATTGTTCAATCAAACCAAAAAAAATGGAAAACCCTGATTGAAAGGAAACAAAAAAAATGCATTTCAAAACCCTCAATTGAAATGAAATTAAAAAAATGCATTTGAAAACCTAATTCTTTTGAAACCTAAATTTAAATCAAACAAAAAAATTGGATTTGAAAACCCTAGTTTGAAATGAAACAAAAAATTGCATTAAAACCCTAATTGCTTCTTAAAACCCTAAATTGAATTCAAATAATTTTTTTTCTAAAACCCTAAATTGAAATCAAAAAAATCATTTTGCATTTGAAAACCCTGATTTGGAGCTCAAAAATATTTGATAATGGAAAAAATTCATTTGCATTGTATGGAGAAAATAATATGTTAAACTTTACTTTCAATGTTAAATTATAATTAGATTAGAAAACAATATGTTAAAGAATAGTTATAATTCATAAATTATCAATGTTTGCAAATTTAGTTAGCAAATTCCTAAATCCTTGTATAATCCATTTCCAGTTGTCACTTAATGAGATAATATTTTCATTCATTTCTATTTTAAGTTTTGATCTCTCTTAGTCATGCCTTGTTTCCATTTCTTGTTTGCATGTGTTGTCTCTTGTATTTCAACAATCTTAACTCTCATTCTACTCAATTAATTGTTAATTAGGCTTCTAGTTTGGTCTAAAATCTTGATTTACACTATTTACCTAGACACCAAAAGAATGTAAATATTTTTCTTTTCTTTCTTTTAGGTTCTTTCAATTCCAAACAATCCAAAATAAAATAAGATTCAACATTAACTTATTTTATTATACATTTTATATCATAAAATTCATTTGAGTGGGAAATATTAATGAAAAAAATGTTAAATAAAATAATCTTATATTCAATTAAAAAAATATCAAGTTAAAATATACATCAAACTCAATCTTAATAATACATAATTATGTGTTTCTATTTACGAAAATAGTCAGTCTATTCATAAAATCAAAAATAATCATAAACTAGTCAGTCTATTACCCTAAACTGTAAACCGATGTCTTAAGGGGTCCTAATATGACATTTCTTAAGGGGATAAAAGAAGTTTTCAAAATTTGGTGAATTTTCCCAAGGCAACCAAATTTAACAATAACAAGATCGTGGAAGATTATAATATGAATGAGATTTCATGATCTAGGTTGGTCAATCAAAACAAGAGCTATCTCAATCAACTATTCCAGAAGAAAATGTTGTTCACTAACTTGCAAGTCCATTATTCCAAGGGCCACCCAAACTTCACCTAAACCCTGAAATCTAAAATCTAAACCCTAAACCCTAAAGCATTCATTTTTTCCTAGGACCTTAAAATGAAATTTGGTTGCCTTAGGCAACTCCACCAAATTTTATTCCCTTAAGCCATGTCATTTTGTCCTAGGACCTTACTACATAGATCCCCTTAAGCCATCCTATCACCCTAAACCATAAACCAATGTCTTAAGGGGTCCTAATATGACATTTCTTAAAGGGATCAAAGAAGTTCTCAAAATTTGGCGAAGTTGCCGAAGGCAACCAAATTTAACAATAATAAGATCATGGAAGATTATAATATGAATGATTTTTCATGATCTAGGTTGGTCAGTCAAAACAAGAGCTATCTCAATCAACTATTCCACAAGAAATTGTTGTTCACTAACTTGCAAGTCCATTATTCCAAGGGCCACCCAAACTTCACCCTAAGTTCCCTAAACCCTAAACCATGAACTCTAAAATCTAAACCCTAAACCCTAAAGAATTCATTTGTCCTAGGACCTTAAAATTAAATTTGGTTTCCTTAGGCAACTCCACCAAATTTTATTCCCTTAAGCCATGTCATTTTGTCCTAGGACCTTACTACATAGATCCCCTTAAGCCATCCTATCACCCTAAACCATAAACCGATGTCTTAAGGGGTCCTAATATGACATTTCTTAAGGGGATCAAAGAAGTTCTCAAAATTTGGTGAAGTTGCCCAAGGCAACCAAATTTAACTATAATAAGATCGTGGAAGATTGTAATATGAATGATATTTAATGATATAGGTTGGTCAGTTGAAACAAGATCTATCTCAATCAACTATTCCACAAGAAAATGTTATTCACTAACTTGCAAGTCCATTATTCCAAGGGCCACCCAAACTTCACCGTAAGTTCCCTAAACCCTAAACACTAAAGCATTCATTTTGTCCTAGGACCTTAAAATTAAATTTAGTTTCCTTAGGAAACTCCACCAAATTTTATTCCCTTAAGCCATGTCATATTGTCCTAGGAACTTACTACATAGATCCCCTTAAGCCATCCTATTACCCTAAACCCTAAACCCTAAAGCCATCATTTTTTCCTAGGCCCTTTATTAAATTTGGTTTCCTTGGGCAGCTTCACCAAATTTTATTCACTTGAGCCATGTCATTTTGTCCTAGGACCTCACTAGACATAGATCCCCTTAAGCCATCCTATATCGATGTCTTAAGGGTTCTAATATGACATTTCTTAAGGGGATCAAATAAGCTCTCAAATTTTGATGAAGTTGCCCAAGGCAACCAAATTTAACAATAATAATATCATGCAAGATTATAATATGAATGGGATTTCATGATCTAGGTTGATCAATTTATGGTTTAGGGTGATAGGATGGCTTAAGGGGATCTATGTCTACTAAGGTCCTAGGAAAAAATGGCATGGCTCAAGTGGATAAAATTTGGTGAAGTTTCCTAGGACCTTAATGAAATTTGGTTGCCTTGGGCATCTTCACCAAATTTTATTCACTTAAGCCATGTAATTTTGTACTAGGACCTTACTACATAGATCCCCTTAAACCATACTTTAGGATGTCTTAAGGGGTCCTAATATGACATTTCTTAAGGGGATCAAATAAGTTCTCAAAATTTGATGAAGTTGCCTAGGACCTTAATGAAATTTTGTTGCCTTGGGAATCTTCACCAAATTTTATTCACTTAATCCATGTCATTTTTTACTAGGACCTTACTACATAGATCCCCTAAAACCTAAATCCTAAACTCTAAACCGTAAACCTAGAATCATTCATAAATTGAACTATATTAATATTTAATTGTTTTTCATTCAAGTAACATGCCTTACACATAAATGAGGCTTACACATTTTATAATTTGTATTCAATTAGTCCATTTATATTGAGTGGTTTAAGGGTATTTCCTAAACATGTATCTTACATTTTGAAATTACAAATTTCTAATGCAGGCCCACTTATATCTTAGAGATCACATGGATCAATTCAACAATATCCATAATCCACCTCCACGCTCTCCATCTCCACCACCTTCACCTCCACCTCCACCCACTCCACCTCATAATCCCCCACCTCCACCACCTAAAACTGATTGTGCTCGCTTGCAAGCACAAATCAATGCCAATGTTAGAACCATTTAGGATCATATCAACACTATTCAAAATGAAGAATGTATTGCACCACCTTTGAGGATGTTTGCATCTAGGATGCAAATTTTTTTTATGTTATTAGGGCTATGGATGGGATCTTAGATGAGCATTGAAAATAGCTAGAGGAGAAGAGAACTTTCGATTCTAAAAAGGAAAACACAAAGAAATGAAATGATGTAGTAGAGAGCTACAATAGTTTATAAATTAAGACAATGATCTCATAGTTATGAATTTATGAATTTGGTTCGATGGATATTTTGTGTGATAAATTTATGAATTTGGTTGGATGGATATTTTTAGTGATGTGAATTTATGATTTTGGTTGGATGGATATTTTTAGTAACATGAATTTATGAATTTGGTTTAATTTATGAACTTATAATGATGAATTTATAATAGTATATATTTAATGACTATATACTAGATCACAATTTCTCCTATTGGAAAAATGTAAAATATATATGCGTTAGACATAAAATGAGCTTTTTGTGAACGTTTCAAGTTTATTTTTTAGTATGTACATGTATTAAAATTGTATAGTTCTAGATCTTAAATTTTGAAATTTGTATGCACATGCTCAAGTTCAATCAATGTATGTATGTGTATGTATATGTATGCACATCCTATTTAAAAAAAAATTCATGTATGTTTCAAATTTAACTATTTCTTGTAATTTTGTAAGTTTGTATGTTAATTTTGTATAATTTAATGTAGATGCACTTATATTTGATATCATGGATCAATTTAGCATTGATAATATCATAAATCCAACACC
>CM021101.1:438847746-438953328 GCA_007115665.2 Sequoiadendron giganteum | reverse complement strand
TAACAAATTCTTGCACCTCCAAAATATTACATCAATACATCTCACAAAAAAAACCCTACACAACAACAACACCATCAATACATCACCTCACAACAAAAAATTCCACAAAAAAAAAAAAACATTTCTTATCAACAACAACTACTCACACAAAAACTATAACAAGCATTGCAAAAATACCCACAACATTCACATTATATCCATTATCAACCACAAAACCACCAACAAAACACAATACGAAAAACATCAATACGGTTCATACAATATACCTCAACCACAACAAAACACACCACAATACCAATCAAACCCTCAACATCAACACACTTAATATAATCTATGACATGACCTCTAACATCCCCCCTTATCAAAATCTAGTATATAATTCATCCAACATACTTTAGTACAATACATATAACCCACCGCCAAACAATCCCTCTACTAATTTAATATCACAAATTCAAAGCTTAACACAAAAAATCTAGGATATTTAGATGGGTACAACCAATAAATCATATACTCTTCAATATATATGCCCTTATTCATTTGATAAGAGCATGAAAATGCTACCATTTCCCCCTAACTTCAAAATATTGAAATTTGACAAATACAAAGGACGTGGTAATCCTGAAGAACATACACGAGAGTTCTATGCAGCTTGTCTAGAGGTGTCTTGCAACGATACATATCGTATGTGCCTCTTTCCACAAAGCTTAGGTGGACAATCCATTCAATGGTTCTCACAATTACCCCCAGGTACTAAGACTTTTCAAAAAATTCTAGACCAATTTTTTTCACACTTCTCCTATAATATTGATGTGGAATTCACTTTAAATGAATTATATCTTGTCAAAAAAAATAATGGAGAAACCTTTTCTTCCTTCCTAAAAAGATGGAGACATAAAGTGAGAAAATGTAAATGGCCTAATCTAGAAAAACAACTAGACATCATTTTGAATAATATAAACATGAAAGTTGGCTTTCACCTACATATGCAATGTGTCACAACATTTGAAGAGCTCATATCAAAATGTCTCAACATCAAAAGGGATCTTATTGCTAAAGGGTTAGTGAAGATTTACAAGGATAACAAGCAACAGCCAAGTTGAAATGATAAACCATGCCTATGACAAAAAAAATGTGACCAATGATGGTGTTGTTGACACAAAGTTCATTCAAAACACGCAAAATCAGCTAAAAAAAAAAAAAAAATACAAAATTATTATATCCTCCAAGATGACCACCACCTAGACCAAAAAACTATCTAGCTAGATGCAAGTACACTCCCTTAGGGGACAAATCAAAATTGTTTTGAACAGACTAATTCAAACAAACCTGATAAAGCTTCCTAATTTTCAACAATATGAGGAACCTTAATTTAAATCCACATGATATAATGGCAATGACTATTGTGAGTATCATTAAACAAAAATGCACAAACCATCAAACTGTATGAAGCTTAAAAATATCATTCAAGACTTCATAGATCATGGTGAGGTAAGCATTGATAAACACCCAGGGACCTTGAGAAATAATGAGTTAGTTGTGTACAAGAATCCTATGCTTGATCATGGTAAAGGAAACAATGTTGGCAAGTCAAGAGCATACAATCAGGTCAACCACTCCTATGACAATGTTGTAGGACATACATAGTATCCACCATATCTCTATTGTTACAATACATGGACAAAATCCTAAGTGTGGAGTTACCATCCAAGGAGATCCTCCATAAAAAAAGGCCCAACAAAATAAAATCCCATAGATTACAGTTTAATCAACCACCTCAAGAAAACCCCAAAACAAATATCAATCTTAAAATGCTTGAGAATCTCCCTTGCACACAAAGAAGTCTTAGAAAAGAATCTCTTACAATTGTTTGTACCTACTAACATCGATACAAAATAATTCCAGGCCATGGTAGGGCATATCACATCCACTCATCACCTTGTATTCATAGAAAAATACCTTCTTTCTCAAAATTATCATAATCACACATTACATCTTGAGGTCTATGTCTAAAAACATAAGGTAAAGAGAGTTTTGATAGATGGAGGTGTAGGTTTAAATATTTGTACTCTTCAATTTGTTAGAAATTTGGGATACTCTAAAGGAGTAATTGAAAGAACAAAAGGAATAACTATTAGAGCATATGATGACAATGAAAGGGACTCGGAAGGAACCATAAAGTTGTCTATACAAGTTGATCCTGCAATAGCTGAAATAACATGTCTAGTTTTAGACCTTGAATTTCCTTATAACATCCTTCTAGGCTTCCAATGGATCCATGCCATGTAGGCCATTTCATCTACATACAAGAAATGTATTAAGTTTCCTTACAACGTACTGAAGTTACCATCCATGGTGACCCAAAACCCTTCTACTATTAAAAAAACATGGAAGAAAAGTATCATAGATTTCTCCAAGTCCCTAATAATGATACAGTTCTACCTTAATCAGCCTACATTGATCCAATAATGCTTTCATCCACATATGCATCCCATTAAAAACCCTCTCAAGTCAAGATATAAATACAAGACCATGGTTGTGGTGACTATAACCTTAAAGAATATTTATATGTGTGATGAGTACCACTCTCTTTGAAAACATATGTAAAATATCATCACATCGTGAAAGCATTTAAGACTATCAAGTTTGAACCTACTATTTTTGACAAATAGCGAGAACTAAATACATATATTATAGATGAAGGATATATCAATAAGAACAAGAAGAAGCTCCTCCTCTTGTTGATATGAATAGAAAAGGATATTAGATGATCAAGAACATGGGTTATATAGGTAATGGTGGACTTGGTCTAACACAACAAGGCATCTGAGAATCCATCCTTTTGGAAAAGAGACAAAGGTATAAAGTTCTTGGGTTTTGCTTACACGAAAATGTGACCCCTTTAACTTAGGATACTTCTAGTGAGGAGGTTGTAGCTTCTCCCTAGTATAATCCATTTAATAATGATGAAATCAAAGACTTGCCTATGTGTCTAATATACCTATTTGAAAATTCCTATATACACTATCATGATCACATCATTCACTTCCCCCATTAAAAACAATGGCCTCAAGCTCGTCTATCCCCAACTCATTGATTGAGACCAACAACAAGCACCAATTCTTGATTCATTAAAACATGATGAAGCTATCATTGAATTCATGGGACTACAAGATGACATACCTTTAGGATACCACAAAGTAGGGCTAAAAATATAACTTGAAACTCAAGCTTACTATGGTGACATGATTGAATCCTTTAGTTACAAAATGACAAATGTAAAAATCAAAACAAGATCCCCTAGCGAAAACCACAAAGTGACACTTTTAGATCGAGAAAAAGTAAAAAGAAAGGATGTATCTAAAGGCGAAAACCTCTCTAAGATGCCTGAAGATGAAGGATTCAATCTCCATTATATTTATATGGTTCAAGAAAAGTTAGTAGTTCTTGTTGAAAATGTGCAGATAGTTAATGTTGAAACAACCGATCAACCTCATATAACATATTATGCTACATCCCTAGATGATGAAAAACCAAACAACTTAGAAAAATTCTTGAAGGAGAGAAAGGTCAAGTTCGCTTGGTCTTATTTAGATATGCCAAGGATTGATACATTATTAGTGGTATATCATTTGATAGTGCATCCAAATGATAAACTAGTAAAATACAAGCTCAAAAAAATGCATCCTCAGATAACAATACTGGTTAAAGTGGAATTGCAGAATTTGTTGGATGTGGGCTTCATCAGACCTATAGATTATCCTAAGTGTGTTTCAAACTTGGTACCAGTGTCAAAACCCACTGGGGGAATCAAGATATGCATAGACTTTCGATACCTCAACAATGCATGTCCCAAAGATGATTTTTTGATACATGCCCATGGGGAACCTATTGCTAGAAACTCATATCCTTCAACCTCAAAAAAAATGGAGTGAAATATCAAAGAGATGACCATAATTTTTCATGAAAAGTTTCATAAAATTCTTGAAGACTACACATACAACATACTAGCCAAATCTATAATAAGAAAAGGTCATCTTGAGGTATTGGATCAAAGTTTTCATAGGCTATAAAAATATCAATTAAGGCTTAATCTGAAGAAATGTGTCTTTGGAGTCACTTTAGGTAAATGTTTGGGATACATAGTATCATGGAGAGGAATGAAAGTGGACCTTTATAAATTCAAAGTGATCATTGAGATGCCTCCACCTAAAACACTCAAGCAACTCTGAAGTCTACAAGGAAAGCTACAGTCTATTAGGAGGTTTATTGCACACTTGTCTGATAAATTCCACCTAATTTACACATCTTTTCCACAAAGGTGTGGCCTTCAAATGGGACAATAATTTCCAAAAATCCTTTCAACAATTAGAATACTATCTAGGATTATCTCTAGTGTTGATGCCACCAGTCATGGACAAACCTTTTATATTGAATATCTCAACAATATCAAGAACACTAGGATCTCTCCTAGAACAACATGATGAGTCAGGAAAAAAGAGAGCCATCTACTACATTAGTAGGAGCCTAGTTGGTTAAGAGATTAATTATACCACTATTGAATGAGCTTTTCTAGTAGTAGTTTTTGCTTCCCAAAAACTATGGCATTACATGCTTAGTCACCAAATTAAGCTTATCTCTAAAGTTGATCCACTAAAGTACCTGTTATCAAAAGTAACTCTTACAAGTCATATGGCTAAGTGGGTTATGATCTTGAGTGAGTTTGACATTGAATATGTGGATTGAAAGGCAATTAAAGGGTAGGTTGTAGTAGATCAGTTAGTAGAGGCACCTATATATGCCAAAAACCCTTTGGTATCTAAATTCCTAGATGAAGTAGTGTTTACCATAACATCAAAAAATCAATGGAAGTTTTATTTTTCTAGTTCCCATATACAACATGGATCAAGGGCAACGATTATATTCATCACCCCTCAAGATGATTGCATTCCAAAATCCTATAGACTATATTTTTCATGCACCAATGACATAGTTGAGTACAAAGCCCTCATAATGAGATTAAGAATGGCTATTCAGTGGAAAATCAAGGAGCTCTATGTTTATGGTGACTCCCATCTAGTGGTAAGACAAGCTAATGATGATTATCAAACTAAAGATGACAAGTTGATATCATACAAAATAATGGTTGATAGCTTTGAAGAATACTTCATGGTCATTAATTTTGAGCAGATTCTGAGGGTTAATAACAAAGAAACAGATGCTATGGAAACTATTGGGTCTTTATTAGATATTTTGTACAACAACCTTAAGTGTGAATTTCTCATGGAGCAGCTACTCATACCAACATTTAAAATCCCTAAATTAGAATTCGTGTTTGAAGTTTTTTGTCTCAATTCCCCATGGTACCATGACATTTACCAGTACCTTCATGATAGTATCATTCCACCAAACCTTACCAATAACCTCCACAAAACCTTTATCTAAAGATCCTCTCACTTCATCATTATTGGTAATACCCTTTATCAAAAAATTCTCGATGACATGTTACTTAGATTTCTTAACTTAGAAGAAACTACAATGGCCTTACAAGAGGTGGGTAAGTGAAATAAGTTGAGTCCATGAAACATGGAAGTTTTTGCCTTAGCCAAAAAAATTAAATCGGCATTACAAAAATGGGATCCCGTTTTAAAAAAAAATAGAATCCCATTTAGGTTTGTGATCCTGAGCCTAAATTATAAATGGGATCCCTTTTGTTAATGGATCACAAACCGACAAACGTGAAATGAGATCCCATTTTAAGTTGGTATTTATTTTTAAAAACAAACGAAACTCAACTCATTCAGAAAGCACGGGATCCTGAATTGGCAAGGACGAAAACAACATTATAAGCGACCTCTAGGTGCGCCTCCACCTCCATTTTATTTTTTTTGTGTTTCTTTGAAATTTTTATTACAATGATAGAATTTAGCATGTTTTTTTCTAATTTATTTAGCATTTTATTTACCTGTAATAGTAGAAATGATGATTTGTAGAAGTAGAAGAAAAAATGCAATGAAATGCTGAAGATATTGAATAGAAAAGGAAAAAATAAGCCTTAAATTGTATCTTAAGAACAAAATTTATCTTTTGAAACCTAAATTGTTCAATCAAACCAAAAAAAATGGAAAACCCTGATTGAAAGGAAACAAAAAAAATGCATTTCAAAACCCTCAATTGAAATGAAATTAAAAAATGCATTTGAAAACCCTAATTTCTTTTGAAACCCTAAATTTAAATCAAACAAAAAATTGGATTTGAAAACCCTAGTTTGAAATGAAACAAAAATTGCATTAAAACCCTAATTGCTTCTTAAAACCCTAAATTGAATTCAAATAATTTTTTTTCTAAAACCCTAAATTGAAATCAAAAAAATCATTTTGCATTTGAAAACCCTGATTTGGAGCTCAAAAATATTTGATAATGGAAAAAATTCATTTGCATTGTATGGAGAAAATAATATGTTAAACTTTACTTTCAATGTTAAATTATAATTAGATTAGAAAACAATATGTTAAAGAATAGTTATAATTCATAAATTATCAATGTTTGCAAATTTAGTTAGCAAATTCCTAAATCCTTGTATAATCCATTTCCAGTTGTCACTTAATGAGATAATATTTTCATTCATTTCTATTTTAAGTTTTGATCTCTCTTAGTCATGCCTTGTTTCCATTTCTTGTTTGCATGTGTTGTCTCTTGTATTTCAACAATCTTAACTCTCATTCTACTCAATTAATTGTTAATTAGGCTTCTAGTTTGGTCTAAAATCTTGATTTACACTATTTACCTAGACACCAAAAGAATGTAAATATTTTTCTTTTCTTTCTTTTAGGTTCTTTCAATTCCAAACAATCCAAAATAAAATAAGATTCAACATTAACTTATTTTATTATACATTTTATATCATAAAATTCATTTGAGTGGGAAATATTAATGAAAAAAATGTTAAATAAAATAATCTTATATTCAATTAAAAAAATATCAAGTTAAAATATACATCAAACTCAATCTTAATAATACATAATTATGTGTTTCTATTTACGAAAATAGTCAGTCTATTCATAAAATCAAAAATAATCATAAACTAGTCAGTCTATTACCCTAAACTGTAAACCGATGTCTTAAGGGGTCCTAATATGACATTTCTTAAGGGGATAAAAGAAGTTTTCAAAATTTGGTGAATTTTCCCAAGGCAACCAAATTTAACAATAACAAGATCGTGGAAGATTATAATATGAATGAGATTTCATGATCTAGGTTGGTCAATCAAAACAAGAGCTATCTCAATCAACTATTCCAGAAGAAAATGTTGTTCACTAACTTGCAAGTCCATTATTCCAAGGGCCACCCAAACTTCACCTAAACCCTGAAATCTAAAATCTAAACCCTAAACCCTAAAGCATTCATTTTTTCCTAGGACCTTAAAATGAAATTTGGTTGCCTTAGGCAACTCCACCAAATTTTATTCCCTTAAGCCATGTCATTTTGTCCTAGGACCTTACTACATAGATCCCCTTAAGCCATCCTATCACCCTAAACCATAAACCAATGTCTTAAGGGGTCCTAATATGACATTTCTTAAAGGGATCAAAGAAGTTCTCAAAATTTGGCGAAGTTGCCGAAGGCAACCAAATTTAACAATAATAAGATCATGGAAGATTATAATATGAATGATTTTTCATGATCTAGGTTGGTCAGTCAAAACAAGAGCTATCTCAATCAACTATTCCACAAGAAATTGTTGTTCACTAACTTGCAAGTCCATTATTCCAAGGGCCACCCAAACTTCACCCTAAGTTCCCTAAACCCTAAACCATGAACTCTAAAATCTAAACCCTAAACCCTAAAGAATTCATTTGTCCTAGGACCTTAAAATTAAATTTGGTTTCCTTAGGCAACTCCACCAAATTTTATTCCCTTAAGCCATGTCATTTTGTCCTAGGACCTTACTACATAGATCCCCTTAAGCCATCCTATCACCCTAAACCATAAACCGATGTCTTAAGGGGTCCTAATATGACATTTCTTAAGGGGATCAAAGAAGTTCTCAAAATTTGGTGAAGTTGCCCAAGGCAACCAAATTTAACTATAATAAGATCGTGGAAGATTGTAATATGAATGATATTTAATGATATAGGTTGGTCAGTTGAAACAAGATCTATCTCAATCAACTATTCCACAAGAAAATGTTATTCACTAACTTGCAAGTCCATTATTCCAAGGGCCACCCAAACTTCACCGTAAGTTCCCTAAACCCTAAACACTAAAGCATTCATTTTGTCCTAGGACCTTAAAATTAAATTTAGTTTCCTTAGGAAACTCCACCAAATTTTATTCCCTTAAGCCATGTCATATTGTCCTAGGAACTTACTACATAGATCCCCTTAAGCCATCCTATTACCCTAAACCCTAAACCCTAAAGCCATCATTTTTTCCTAGGCCCTTTATTAAATTTGGTTTCCTTGGGCAGCTTCACCAAATTTTATTCACTTGAGCCATGTCATTTTGTCCTAGGACCTCACTAGACATAGATCCCCTTAAGCCATCCTATATCGATGTCTTAAGGGTTCTAATATGACATTTCTTAAGGGGATCAAATAAGCTCTCAAATTTTGATGAAGTTGCCCAAGGCAACCAAATTTAACAATAATAATATCATGCAAGATTATAATATGAATGGGATTTCATGATCTAGGTTGATCAATTTATGGTTTAGGGTGATAGGATGGCTTAAGGGGATCTATGTCTACTAAGGTCCTAGGAAAAAATGGCATGGCTCAAGTGGATAAAATTTGGTGAAGTTTCCTAGGACCTTAATGAAATTTGGTTGCCTTGGGCATCTTCACCAAATTTTATTCACTTAAGCCATGTAATTTTGTACTAGGACCTTACTACATAGATCCCCTTAAACCATACTTTAGGATGTCTTAAGGGGTCCTAATATGACATTTCTTAAGGGGATCAAATAAGTTCTCAAAATTTGATGAAGTTGCCTAGGACCTTAATGAAATTTTGTTGCCTTGGGAATCTTCACCAAATTTTATTCACTTAATCCATGTCATTTTTTACTAGGACCTTACTACATAGATCCCCTAAAACCTAAATCCTAAACTCTAAACCGTAAACCTAGAATCATTCATAAATTGAACTATATTAATATTTAATTGTTTTTCATTCAAGTAACATGCCTTACACATAAATGAGGCTTACACATTTTATAATTTGTATTCAATTAGTCCATTTATATTGAGTGGTTTAAGGGTATTTCCTAAACATGTATCTTACATTTTGAAATTACAAATTTCTAATGCAGGCCCACTTATATCTTAGAGATCACATGGATCAATTCAACAATATCCATAATCCACCTCCACGCTCTCCATCTCCACCACCTTCACCTCCACCTCCACCCACTCCACCTCATAATCCCCCACCTCCACCACCTAAAACTGATTGTGCTCGCTTGCAAGCACAAATCAATGCCAATGTTAGAACCATTTAGGATCATATCAACACTATTCAAAATGAAGAATGTATTGCACCACCTTTGAGGATGTTTGCATCTAGGATGCAAATTTTTTTTATGTTATTAGGGCTATGGATGGGATCTTAGATGAGCATTGAAAATAGCTAGAGGAGAAGAGAACTTTCGATTCTAAAAAGGAAAACACAAAGAAATGAAATGATGTAGTAGAGAGCTACAATAGTTTATAAATTAAGACAATGATCTCATAGTTATGAATTTATGAATTTGGTTCGATGGATATTTTGTGTGATAAATTTATGAATTTGGTTGGATGGATATTTTTAGTGATGTGAATTTATGATTTTGGTTGGATGGATATTTTTAGTAACATGAATTTATGAATTTGGTTTAATTTATGAACTTATAATGATGAATTTATAATAGTATATATTTAATGACTATATACTAGATCACAATTTCTCCTATTGGAAAAATGTAAAATATATATGCGTTAGACATAAAATGAGCTTTTTGTGAACGTTTCAAGTTTATTTTTTAGTATGTACATGTATTAAAATTGTATAGTTCTAGATCTTAAATTTTGAAATTTGTATGCACATGCTCAAGTTCAATCAATGTATGTATGTGTATGTATATGTATGCACATCCTATTTAAAAAAAAATTCATGTATGTTTCAAATTTAACTATTTCTTGTAATTTTGTAAGTTTGTATGTTAATTTTGTATAATTTAATGTAGATGCACTTATATTTGATATCATGGATCAATTTAGCATTGATAATATCATAAATCCAACACCTCAACCACCTCCACCTCCACCACCAAGCTCCACCTCCCCCTCGACCCCCTCCACCTAATATCACACCTCCACCAACCATTGGATTTGATGAGCCTTGCTTGTGAGCACACATAAATGATCAAGTGGCATCCATTCAAAATCAAGCATTGATTCCACCACATATGAGACGTTTTGCATTTGTGATGCAAAATGTTGTGGATGCCATTAGGACTATTGATTCTAATTTAGATAGGCATCAATGAGAAAGAGATTAGATGAGACGATTTTATGTAGACGGTCTCTCTTATAAACAAATTTTAGACCTTAAAATAACAAAAGCTCATATAGCCCCTTATTTTATCGACCTTGTTACTCGATAGCCCATTCCTCCCAATAAATCTAGAATATGCATGAGGTGGTGTACACATCCACAAATTAGTGCACATTTTTGGGATCGATGGTATATGGTATTTGATAGTCCACCACACGCTAATCTGGAGGTCCTATTGTATTTTTGGGGAAATTATATGTAGAGTTTGTTATAGGGAAAAAGCCCAATTATTTTGATTTTAAATCATTTCAGGGTGTTGGTGGTGGTATGCCACAATAGAGGTTAGGGGCAAGGATTGATCCCCAATGCCCCATGCGCAACCCCTTGTTTCTCCTCTTGGTCCTGCCATTCTCGCACCTATACATCAACGTTCGGTGGTATCGACATTAGGGTCCCTTAGTACGCTCGTAGGAGACCTTGATCAACATGCTTCTACGATAGCGGGTAGGGAGCATAGAGATGACGATGATGGAGGAGTTTTTTATGGAGTTGGTCCTAGTATCACTCTAGGAGTGTCGACACCACATGTAGTACTAGTTTCCATCAGTTATGTTATGGACCTGATCAGGCCACACCTAGTTTGGGTGGATGTGGAGATTCTGGTGGTTCATCTGGTCACCTCAATTCATTTGTATAATTTCTTATAGTAGACCATCACCTCGAGGATAGTGCGACACAAGTATAAATATGCATCTACATGATGAATTCATAAGAATTTTAATGAATGTATATATCAAAGAAAAGTTTTCAATAAATTTTAATAATCAAACTATATGGTGTAAAGATGAAAGTAATGATGGGGCAATCATTCGCTCCATGAGTACATACATTGACACTAGTCCTAGTTGACAACCCTTATGGGGTATTTTGATTTCATTTTTTTAAATTATATATGTCAATAATTTTTAACTTGAGTTTTAAATTTATAATTGAATCATGAACATATGTTTTAAATATTTATGCTGGTTTAGGGGAGTCAATCAACTTCCACATTGATTCCATCTGAGGGGTTGTTGAGCACTCCTCCACTATCGAGCATTGTAGATTAGGGGCAGGTACATTTATATTGTAAATTGTTTGACTTACATTAGTATAGTTACAATTATTAATTTTGAATTCACTATATATCAAATGTGTATGTACACTTGTAAATATTATAAGCGTTAAATTTCTATATGTATGTCTAATTTGATACGAAAATGAGAATGGGCATCAGACAAACATTAGATGTTGCAGCTACTCATGAGGCCTTTGAATTTCAGGTTGTTTAAAAAATTTCTACACAAAATGTGCAAACTTGAATATACATATTTTAACCTAATTCAAGTATACATGCTTTAAATTTGATCTTGTAGGACTTTGTTAGTGCGATTTTTTTCCATGACTCAGTCATAGTTACACCTCCAAGAGGACATGCATAGTAGGCTCCAGATATCATGGTAATATAATTTTTTTCTTATATTTAAAGTCAATTACAAATTATATATTCTAAATAACTTTAATTTAAAATTTAAAATTGAATATATATATATATATATATATATATATATATATATAATATGAGCTAATACATGTGTTTTAAATTATTTTTCTTTTATAGCATGAGACACATCTTGTAGTTGAGCATGTACAAACAGGGTCTGGAGTAGAGGGTGCACAACCTCAAAATACAATACAATTTAAATATGATAAATTATAAATTAAATTGAATTAAATCATTTTTAAATTGTAGAATTACATCTAATTTCAACTTTCTTTGTCTTATTTATGTAGATTGATTCAGAGAATTTAGAGGTTGGCCCAGGTGCACCAGAGCATCCAGACCCAGATATGATGGTAATTTAATTTTATGATGAATTATATTAAATTAAATTATCATTAAATCATTTTTCATCGTCTTAATCCGATTTCATCTTTCTCTTGTATAGAGTGTTTCAGGTCATCTACGTATTCCGTATGGTGTGAAGAGGTCTCTTGATTATAGAGACGATGCATGACCTAAACATGATTTTATGGCTTATATTTGATTATTTCATGGACTACATATTTGGTTTCTCATGTACTCTATTGGACTTTATATTTCATGGGTCAAGTACTTTGTTGGACTTTAGTTCATGGGTTGTACTCTGATGGACTTTATTTCATGTGCTTAATATATTGGTTTCATGCACTTAATATATTGTAAATAATGGACTTTATTATTGTTCAATTTTAATTTACACATGCACATTTATTAATTTTATGTTCATAGTCAAGACATTAATATACGTCATTCATGTGAAATTAAATATAAATATGAAATTAATAAGAAATTTTAATATTTATACTTTACAAATTTAGTGATCCCATACATGATATACATGATATGTACATTCAATAATTAGCGATAATTAGTCAATGAACTTATTCAATTCACGTCAATCAATAATTAGTCAATAAATCTTAATCTACAAACAAAATCAATATGTTTATATACAAGATTAGAGAAAAAAAAGCAATAATACATGCTTTAAACTAAACATAAATACCAATCAAAATGCAATGAGTTTTTCCAAAAAAGTTGTTCTATAAGTATACACCATATTTCCTAGTTCTTTTACAACATTAAATCAAAGACCCTAATTATCCAAAAATAGGCTAAAGTTCTGAAATTAAATCATATAGTCCCATATTTATAAATCATGCAAAATGTTAGAGAAAACTTAAGAACATAAAAGTCCTCTTGACCTCATGATCCACAAAAAAAACTAATTTATAAGCTATCAAAACAAATAATAGCAGCCAACACTAATTTATAAGCTGTCAAAACAAATAATAACATCCAACACTAATTTATAAGATGTCAAAACAAATAATATAGGTTGTCTTAAGGGGATGTCTTAAGGGGTAAGGGGATCAAAGAAGAGTAATATTAAGTGTAAATATTAAGTGATATAAACAAGTATTATACTTTAGGGTGAGTCATCATAACAAATGATATAATTAAGTATAATATTTAGGATATGTGCTAATATGACACATCATAAGGGGATGCCTTAAAGGGTCCTAATATGACGTCTTAAGGGAATAAAAAAAGAGTATAATTAATTATAAATATTAAGTGATATAAACAAGTATTATAATTTAGGGTGAGTCATCATAACAAATGATATAATTAAGTATAATATTTATGATTTGTGCTAATACATATCAAAATCATGCCCGAAATGTAGTAGGTCTTCACGCCACCTAATATCAAAAAGGCACGAGCAATATCAATGAAATCATCAAAACATACATATTTTAATTTATATAAAACTATTTATATGTACACAACTCAAGTACCTGTATTTAAAAGTACTCCACACATGTGTGTAGGTTGAATCCGGGCATCCTCTCCTTTTTGTTTCAAAGTATGAGATCAATGCGATGATGGCTTAAGGATACAAAAAAGGATAATAAATCAACTTTAACTATTAATGTACAAGAAATATTAATACATAATCAAAACATGTATTTAAATATAATTTAACTAATAATTACCTATTTTTACCAAGTATTCCATGTTGTCTAGGTTGAATCTGCATGGACTCTCCTTTTTGTGATTATGGCTTAAGGATCTATAAAAGGAAAATTTAAATCAATTTCAACTAATAACACACTTGATCAATATCAAAACATGTATTTAATCTAATTAAGAGGATAATATAAAAATAAAACTATATTTACCTATATTTACTTATTCCATTGTACCATCTACATCCTCTCTTCTTTGCAACGCATGTATTATTGTCTCATGCTCGTCCATAGAAATTATTCATAGCACTTTATTTGTAGGTATTCCATGATACCGATCTAGTTTTATATTTGTTGCCACCACCAAACGTGAATAGTGTATAATATTTTTATGTGTTTCATAATCTTTGAATGCAGGTAGACCATTCTTCCTTATCATTTATTTTCATAGCCAAGCTCCAACAACCACCATTGATCCTATTGGAAAACATGAAAACCATCATCAAATAAGTTCTCAAAATTTTCTTAAGGGGATCAAAGACTTTTTCTAAAAAAATTCTTAAGGGGATCAAAAACTTGTTATCAAAATTTTCTTAAGGGGATGTCTTAAGGGGATCACCTTACCTATTGGATAATGATAGCCATCATCATCTTCTCGAGGTGCTATTAACTTATGTTTAGTCTCCACACAATGAGCCAACCAATATTTTGTTTCCTCTTCATTCCCCTCAGGTGCAACAACAACATACACATGTCCTGCAAACAAAATTTGATTTAATAACTTGCGTGTATCCATATAAATAATTTAGTATTACAAAACAACTTAATAAAGTGAAATAAAATGAATTAAATTAAATTAAATTGCCTTCTTGTATAAGTTCTAAAACACGGTCATAGTCTTTAGATGCAAACACTTGATCATTTTCTTCAATAGTTCTTTCATATTTATTATGTGCTTGTGCAAGTGTCAACGATCTTCACTCCCACTCTTCAACCCATTATGTATTTTCACATGCTTCCTAATCTCCTAAGATAAAAAAGTGACAAAAACATGCAATCTCCCTTGTCTAGATAGTCCATATGCTTGTTGTCAAACTCTTAAATGAATGCCATTTAGTAGATCCATTGATTGTCTCATAGTTAACTCTAGGTACAATGTTCTCTTCTTCAACCAACCAAAAGAATTGACGAACTGTAGAGTACTCACTCGAACCAGGTGTAGATAATCTTGTATTGCACCAATCCACATTCCCACGTGCATCTTTAAATTTTACTGCATCCTCAAATTTTAATTGTTCTATAGCAATAATCCTTTTGACACACGCACCAACTCCATCATGTTCTCCTTTACCATGCCCAGCTTAAAAAAAACTCCATATATGTTGGACATTAAGTTCCTTGTGAACCCTAATTAACCAATAGAACATTCGAGCATTCTCGAACTACCCTATACAATTATCTAACCATATGAGGTGTTTTGTCATCTGGATTCCTCTTTCTCTTAAATTTCTATAAAATATATTGAAACAGTATTGAACAAACCCTGACGAGTGTAACTGGTTGTCACTCAAATAAAAATGGTACTCCTTCAAAAAAATTCTATCATTTGTGCTATCATTTGCATGTCTATAAACAATATGGACAAACATAGCTACTTGCACTGAATTATAATACTGTGATTGAATTTCCTCTTGTGAAGCTAGAGTATAATTTTCAACAAAATCAACCACTAAAAGTAAACTACCAATTGGAAATGTGTTTCTACATGCATGAAATTGGCCATCAATCCATCGAGCATGTTGAGAGTGCATGACATATTTTCATACAATCTTATTCTTAAATTCACTCATGAATGCATGTACACTAACTTTTTCTATAGCTAAATCACAACTCTTTCCTATTTTTCCATCTTTTAAAGAATAGTCAACATTCTTAAATCTTTTAACATCTACTAATTGTTGTCCAAAATCATTATCAATAACTTCATGCATACAAATTCTTAAGAATGAAAGATTTCCACAACTAGTGCATTGTCCAAAAATACAAGAACTTAAACAAAACAATTTAACATTTGATCTTTCACAAAACAAACTTGATATAAACTCCCTTATTGTTTCAGGTGCATATTAATACCACATTCTTGTATAATCATGTTAGTATGCAAAGTACAACGCATATATCGAAAAAAATCATAAAAATTAATGAAATTAAACATGCATTTTATAACAACAAGATATTCATTGCTTATTAATTTTTACATAATAGGGTTTACATTTTTCAAAAGACCTTTGACTTATTTTAATATTACCAAGTAACACTAAATCACCACAAAATTTTCTATAAAATTCAGTTTGTGTTGTATCTAATAGGTGTTTTGGATGAGGATTGTGAACTTTGGACCCCACTCTTAGTTTTAAAACATCTCTAGCATTAGATGAACCCTAGTATTATCATGCCAATAGTTTTCAATCAAAGATTTAATTTGAACATTCAATTTCATGTCAGACCTCAAGAGTCGACCACTAAAACTCCAACATTGGTTAATTGGATCATTTTATATAATTTCTCTTCTTTTTGCCGCTCTTAGCAATTTTTTATGATGTATTTGTAGAACTTCACTAATATTACGTACCATTCTTTTATTCAAAGTTGCTTTATTAACTATAATAGTTGTTATAGCTCTTCTTGCTGCATTTTTATCTTTAGATCGACTATTTTTTCCAATAGAATGAATGGAACTAGCAATAGTAGACATAGCATATTCTAATGAGTGATCTATTCTTCTTAGTTTAACAAAAAAGCCTAACTTTTTCATTTTTTTCCTCATTTTTTGCATTCTCATCAATTGCATCATTAGTTGACATTGAAATGCAATTTTTTATGATAAAATATTTTTTTGTATATTCTATTCACATGTTTTCTTATTTTCCTCCAAGAAATCTTACCAGGAAGATTATCCAAAACATCACTTTCAATTTTTTTAAAAAATTTCATTAAATTCAACATCACATTCTAGATTTTCATTTTCATTTTCATTTTCAACTTCAAAATGATTTACATTTTCATTTTCATTTTCATCAACAAAATGGTTTTGGTTTTCATTTTCAATAAAAGGATCATTCTCATTTTCATTTTCAACAAAAGATTTTTCATTTTCATTTTCAACAAAAGGATCGTTCTCATTTTCATTTTCAACAAAATATTTTTCATTTTTATTTTCGACAACATTTAAACAATTTTCATTTTCATTTTCTAATGTATTTTCAACTAATTCTATAAAAAATTCATCTCTTTGAATATTACCAATGTCAACATCGTTAAGTCCAGCATCTTGTAAAACTTCTACAAACAAATTTTTCTTTTCACTAAAATATGGATTTGAAGATGTACCTGGATTTGTGCCTTTTGAAACATTTTCCATAGCATTGAAAGAGGGATTTGAAGACATACTAGGACTTGTTTGTATAATCCTATTATTTTCCAAATTGACTTCTTACAAATTAACTTTGTCTACAACCATGGCTCCTCAATGTTTTCATCTTCAATAGTTGTGGAATTGGATGCTCCACCATCATTCATTGATTTAATTCTCATTCTTATTTCTCTTTCTCTTTGTTTCTCCTTCTCTCTTTGCTTGAATTTATTCAAGGGTCAATGTCTTCCTATCTTTCCTCTTATTACAAGCTTGTGAACCCATGATTATAAAATTATCAAGCACAAATGAATGTTAATAGTGAAATTCTTCAAAAAATTCAATCAAAATTGCAAGTTGAAGACCTATAAGGACAAAATTCTTCCTCATTTGTTCCTCTAAACAAGTAGAAAACTAACATAGTTCCACTTAAAAAACTTTTTACATGATGCCTCCTTTCAAAAATTCAATCCAAATTGCAAGTTGAAGACCTATAAAAATAAGTCTTCCTTTTTTGTTCCTCCAAAAAAGTAGAAAACTAACACAATTCCACTTCAAAAACTGTTTACATGATGCCTCCTTTGAAAAATTCAATCCAAAATGCAAGTTGAACACCTGTAAAGACAAAAGTTGATAGAAAATAGTTGAATATGTCATAGTCAGCCGTACATGTGAAATTGTAGACTTCACAGTAAAACTTTGACAGTAATTTTTTTAAAAAATGGTAAAAAAAGAAACGGGATCTCATTTATCAAAAACGGAACCCCGTTTCATAATCGGGATCCTATTTCCCAATATTAAATGTGGAGACCGTTGGCATGTAAATGGGATCCCGTTTCCATGCCAATAGTCTCCACATTTAATATTGGGAAACAGGATCCCGATTTACAAAATGGGATCCCGTTTCTAAAAATTTGAAATCCCTCTTGCTTTGTGGTCAGGTTTTTGGCTTGTATTCTAGTTCGGGAAAAGAATTGGGAATCTGAACCTAGGCCTTCAACCTGGTTTGACCTGCAAGTTGAAGGTCCTAACAATGTCAGAGAAAAATAGTGAGTTTGGACATATGGCTGACGACTTTTTTTGCAGATTTTTTTGATGAAATTAAAACCCATTATAGATGAGATAGTGTAGATTCCAAGTATGTAATTTTTTTACAATTGGATTAATTTTTCTATTTTTCAATTAATTTTTGATGAAATAGGTCCATAAACTTGAATTATTAGGGATTTCTGAAATTTTATTTTTTTATTAACAAGATTTTTTGACGAGCGGATTGCACAAGAACGTACTTGAGACAATTCTTTTCAATTTTAAAAAAAATCAAAAAAAGATAATTTTAGGTCATCTTATGTGTGACATACACAATGATTTTTCAAAACACCAAATATGGCCAATAAAAAATTAACACAAAAAAAATCAATAAAAAATTAAAAAAATATCGAAAACGTGCTTCAGTGAGTTACAAATCTTTTCCCAAAAGGATTTAGAAAAATATGATAATTTAGGTCAAAATATGGATGACGTACACGTGCATGGTATGGTAAAAAAAAGTGAATTTTAAACAGTGGTTTTTAGAAATTCCTATTGAAACTCAATTTGTACCATCTAGGTATTGAAATAAATTATATATTTGCAAACTAGACTCCGAGTACTACATTTTATGATTAGTGAATTTTTTGAAGATTCCATCTCTCAGTGCTTCAAATTTATGGTCAAATGTGTCAAACTATGAAAATCAAGGAAAACACTTCCACTTTTTGACCAAAAAGTGGACTCAACTTCTTGCCAGCACCCAAATACACGAAGGCATTTGTGGGTCACATTTGGGTGGCATTACTCTTGCAAAAATGTTACTTAGAACTAGGTATTATTGGCTAGCCATGGAATAAGAGGCAAATCAATTTGTAAAGAAATTCCTACAATGTTAGCAACATGGTCATCTCATCCATGCTCTAGCATATGAACTATAACCTATAATGATACCTTAGCCTTTCTCGTAATGGGAGCTTGACCTCATTGGAAATATTTCACCCACATCATCCAATGGCCATAATATTATCATTATTTCCACTGAGTACTTTACAAAGTGGATTGAGCCATTCCTATGACTTACATCATTGGTAAGCAAATATCCAAGTTTATCCTCAACTACCTAATATGCCAATATGGTGTCCCTCACATCATTATCATAGATAATGGCACACCCTTTAAAAACCAAGATGTTTGAGAAATTTTCACCCAATTTCATATCCAACATCGGTTTTCCACACCCTACTACCCTCAAAGGAATAGCCAAGATAAAGTATCTAGTAAGACTATCTTGAAGATTTTGAAAAACATTGTTAATTATGCTAGTCGAGATTGGCAATTAACACTAAATCTTACTTTATGGGCTTATTAAAAAAGTATTAGAACACCCATTGGTGCCACTCCATATTCCTTGGTCTATGGAACTAAAGCCATCTGACCCATTGAGGTCTAGCTCCCATTTATAAGGGTTTCATTACAAGCCTATTAGATCATCTCCATAGAAGCTATAACAAGAAAATCAAGGGCTAACACTTTCAAGTGGGAGACCTAGTTCTTAAAGAGAATCTGAAGAATCAATTGGATTAGGATAGCAAAGAGAAATTTGAACCAAACTAGTTAGGAACTTTTGTTATTATCGTAAGCTATGGATTTGGAGCATATCAACTATCAACACCTTAAGGGGATCCCTTGTAGGAACCTATCAACAATAGTCATCTAAAGCAGTTCTATGCCTAACCTATGTGGGGTATCTTATTTCAAAAATCCTAAAAATTTATAAAGAAATCCAAAATTTTAAAAAATGATAAAATAGTAAAGAGAAAAATATCCTCTAGTGAAAACCAATTCGGTGGCGCTTTGGACAAGTACCTTGGTGAAAACCTAGAAAAAATGTGCCATGTGTAAATAAGCACCTTCTACCATCTATCAAGAGCTCTTTTGATCTATTCATGATAAATTCTCATCCATCCACCTATCATCCCTCCACATCCCTAGCATGGTTTGGTGTTCAACTAGTATCTATCACTATTAGTATTACTTGGAATTGTCCTAAGGTCATCTCATCCAATCCATAGTGAAGTAATCTAGCATGTGATTGGGTACACCTTCATGAACTTAGTCATTAGATTGGATTCTTGTATACCACCTAAGTTGTTCAAAATCCAAAAACATCTAGATAATTTTTAAAATAAAAAAAACATCTAGCTAATGTTTGAAATCCAAAAACATCCAGATAATATTTGAAATCCAAAAATATCTAGATAATATTCAAAATACAAAAATATCCAGATAATATCTTAAATTTAAAAACATTCAAATAAATGTCAAATTAATAAAAGCAATCTCAAAACATTTGAAAAGAAAAAAATATTTGAATTTCTTTCCAAAAAAATCATCACCAATCACTCGTCCACAATAAAATTTTCATCCATAATAAACCTATCATCGACCTTATATTTGAAAAAAATTAAAGTAAATACAACAATCATCAAAACACAAATGCTCATGCAAAATTGTAAGTATTCATCATTGTCAAAATAAATACCAAATTCTTCCTATCAATGACCTAAATCATTTTCAAAGTCAATATCAACATCCAATGAATGTCTTAACAAATATGTCTTTCCTACAATAGGCATCATTTCGGATATCACCTGAAACCTAAACTCTCTAGCAAGAGATAAGATGGCACTGATGTGTTTTATCAGCTAGTCTTTTCTTTTGGTTTTATCTTTTGTCTCATTCCATCACTCTCACAAAGCTACCTTGATCTTCAATAGCTTGGTATGTATAGAGGGGTACATAATGGGGCATATTTATTGCTTTCATTTGTTGTGTTTATTATATGTTCTTTTAATACAACCTTGGAAAATACTTGCCTTATGTGTGTAGGGATAGTCTTGAGTAATACAATAGATTGTGCATATCAGGTTCTTCATACCTGTTGTTTATTGGTCTACTTGCTTTGATGGCTTCATTATCTCACATGATGAAATAAGGTTTTGTATATTAGGTACGAACAAGGATACTCCTATCTATTTATAGTCAAAGTACATGTAATAGATACAATGCTGCCCTAGTTCTTCATACCTTGGTGCATTGTGTCTACTTGCTATATCAAAATAAGGATTGCTCTACATTATTTAGCATAACCTAAAGCAAAAGAAAATCAATCTATCCTATCTCATAGCATATCCAATAAAATCTCGAACATGTCTAATAATTATAGATTTATTACTTGATCAACATATTTCCATCTCATTCACATTTCTTCCATTCTATTTTATCTAATCATTTGTTCTTCTAACTCCATTATACTAATTTTTTTATCCAAGTATCATGACATACCAAAAAAATATGCATCCCATCACTAGTCATATATTTCATCTTGCATCCACAAAGCATTAGCCACATCGTAACATCCATTACATTGTCATATATTGCATTGAAAAATACAAAAATAGAATCATCATTATCAAAATTTCATAATCATAATTAAAATTTATCAATATTTCATATAATTCATCATGTATGATCATTATATATCATATCAAAATACAAAAAGAAGAACCATATCCATACATATTGCATTCAAAAATCATTAGCAACATCATACATCATTATATCATACATCATCACATCATGAAAAGATGAAACATCCATATATCATGTGCATCCATAAGCAATGCATCCCATAACATCATTTCATAGCTGCACCAAAAAGGATCATCTCATCCTATATATAATTACAAATAAAAGTGTCATAATACATCATCAAAATGTGTGATATGTAAAAATATATACATAAAATGTCTGTATAAACAATACATATATATAAGGCCACAAATAGCTGATGAATGTATATACAAAAGAATATCTATAAAAATAATCATTCTACAAAGTACATTGGTCATATGTACGATGTATCTACATTGAGCTACCCCTCTCCTCATGATCAAGAGGAGGTCAAGGAGGACCCATCTGTAGTACATGAGGGATCTGTTATTGGCCTTGTCCTTGTGACCCTTGTAGTTATTGAGCATGTCCTTGTGAGTGCCCTTGACAAGGTCTAACAATTGATCCTCCATCTAACCCACTAGGACATGTTGCACTCCTGTCAGAGAATCTAGGTTGTCTCTTGTAAGTGAGGACAATGATATCATACAATGTCCTATAATAGGTCACATCACTCTAAAGTGACCTAATCACCTGAATATGTCATGAAAGTGGTATAACATGTCTTTATCCAATAGTCTCTAACTACTGTCGCTGTCCCTACTCCCTATCTCTATCTACCATAATCTACGCTAGTTGAGTCTCAAGCTATATTTGATGAGCGATCTTTGTGTTCCTCTCTATGGTCCACTATGCTAGTTGGACTACCAATTTGTCCCTCTCTTGGTAGTAGTTTTATCACTATCTTCATGCCTAATCTCACTCCTATCGAGCGAGCCTTAGTCTTTGATCATGTGGATATAGGACCCCCTATCCTCTATTACCATCCATGGGTGCAATAGCAACAATTGCTTCAATGATAAGATATTATCCATGTCCTTTGTCCCTTGTAACTGGGATCTTTACCTCATCATATTGTCTCTAATGATGGGCTCTACCTGTCTTTCCCTATTTTCCATTATCCTCCAACGATATCCCCATCAGGATGTGTAAATCAAAGTGGCCTTCATGAGATCCATCATGTATTGTAATCCTGAGTAGTGAAAGGATCCTCTCATCCATTGTACCTATTTGAGATGGTCAAAATCTATAATCACAACTTGGGGAGAGGGTATGGGTCCCCACTCAATAATCTCCCTAGTGGTACGAGCAAAAATTATGTGATAATCATCTACGGGGACATCCTATGGCTCCTTAAACTTTCGGTAGACTCTATCAGGGAGGTATCTCTCTAAGATGTACTAGGTATGGCTAATCAACCATCTAGTCTACCAAAAATATGGTAGATGATGAATATCATCATCCCATGCTTCTATCCTGACTAATGGCCTCCACCTAAATATTGGAATCTCATCAATTAGGTACCTCTAGTAAACGAAGTCTCCCATCTACGACCATGGGATAATATGTCTTCCAAACTACCTCTCCTACTAGCCTGAGCATGACAATATTCTCCCAAGCCCAAATATGTAGAAGAGTGACTCTCATTGATAGACTGGAGGTAGATATATACACCAGATGGTGCATATCATGATAGAGGTGGGTCAAGATACATGAGTCCCAAGCAAAGACACATCCATCCTCCATAATAAGCTCTAGTACATAGCCCCATCCGACACTGAATGTCCAAGATTTTTGATTGGACATAATTTTCCCACATATCATTCCTACCACTATATTAAGTTTCATACACATAAAAGCATTTTAAATTCTTTATAAATACTATTTTAAATTTCACCCAAATAAAAATAGGAAAATTAATTATTTTTAGTTTATTTTTTTATTTTTTCCTTGCATGTGGATTAGATTAGTTATAATTTTTTTAGAAATATTATACACTTGAATTTTATTTTTTTAAATAACAAGAACAAAATACATCAAAAGATCTAAAAGTAAAAAGGGAAAAATATTTAGGATCATTTACATTTGAGCTAAAAATCTCACCAAGTTAGCTTTTGAATCACATAACCAAACAACTAAACTCAAAATAAACATAAATCAATAAATTTTTAACAAACCTAATATCACTTACACACTTGAATCATTTGAGGAACTTTCACTCATCTATTTTTCACTCCCATCTACACCTAGGAAATTCAAGCCCATTTGTGTCCAGAATCAATAATAAATTGGCTTGTGGTAACTCTAAGTGAATTGAGACAACAATAGTAATTTTCACTACAATAGAAACTTTTGAAAAATAAACTACCATAGAAATCACTAAACAAGAAAATAAACATATATTAGCCATATAATTGGAATGATAAGATAATTCATTGGAACTTGAAATAATTCAAGTAAACATCTCTCTAGAGAAAACTCTCCAAGAGATTTATACCTTATAAATAAAATTTAGAGCATGTAACACAACTATAACTCCATAAATAAAAAACACTACCATGCATAGTGAAATTTTCCTTTTGAAGAGAGAATTCCATAGGAAAAATATTCATCTCCTATACAAAAATCAACATATGAAGAGTGTATTCCTCTACATAGTCCTTCACTATATTTTACCATGTGAGTAGAAGTGATTTGTCTATACACAAGATACATGTGTATAACACATGTGCCCTCATTTTGTATTCACACATAATAGTGGTGAGTCAAATTGGAAGAAGAAATATTTTGTTAGAATTAGCAAAAATAATTGTAACCTTCTGATCTTTCTTCTCTTCATCCATTTATTCATCCTTCATTCTTAAATTCACTTATTTATTTTATGGTACCTGGGTAAGTGCACCAATCTGTGACACAATCTAGGTGCCAAATTGAAAAAACGTTTTAAAAAAACTTGAAATAAGCCAAAAAATAGGGTTTGAAACCCTCATTTTGTCTTCAACCCGCAACTTGAGGAAGAGGATTTCAAGTCTGCAACTCGTGCTCACCAAATCTCTTCCATTGTTTGTATCCTTAGCTTTCCATTTTCCATGAGGATACCGCCAACACATCGGAGAGGTCGAAGATTGCAAAGAGGTAAGTATTTTTATTCTGTTTATTTTGAATTTGATTTAGAATGCAAATTTAAATAGGTTTTTATAATAAAACTTTGTTCTAATTCTCAGGGAATGAATCTCCACCTCGAAACATTGAGAATTCACAATCACCCCCTCATGAAGAGCCTCCTGTACAAGAACAACCCGAAATCCCTCCATCAATTCATAGGCATACTCAAAGAAAACAATAAAATATAAAAAATCAAATTGAAAACAATAAAAGAGACATTCAACAATTAATTGCAAGATTAACCGAGCATGCTGAAACCCACCCTTATAGGAGAGGGATTGCTGAATCATTGAAGTCAATTGTAACTCATGTAGGAGAAATGAGCGAGCAAATGAATTTTTTATCAAATAAGAGGCATGAGATGAGACAATTTTATGCTAGTGGTTTGTCATATGCAGATGTCAAAAAACTAAAAATTGGCAAAGCCAACTTGTGTGCCCTATTTATAGACCCAAAAACCAATGAACCTTTGTCTCATGCATGCAAGAGGTTCCCCATCCATTGGTGCACCATGAATTAATTAATAATAAATTTTGGGAGCAATGGTGGATGGTATTTGACCAACCTTCATGCAATAACCATGAGGTTCCACAATACTTTTTGAGGAAACTCTATTGTGAGTTTGTCCTTAGTAAAATGCGAAACTATTTTGACATCTTAGACTTTCAGGGTAGAGGTGGGGAATCCACACACGATAGACCTATTGCAGGACGTAATCCACAGTTGGCACTGAGAGCCTTGGGCAGACCCATGGTGGAGCATGTTGTTGTTCCTTCCATTGTTAAGGACAGTGTAGAGATGGACACGATGAATTCGATTGGCTCACTCACCCAAACCATTTTACAGTGTGTGAGTCCTCTAGTAGAGCCTGGTGTGGAGGAGATTTGTAGGCCCTGAGCTGCACCCCACCATTGTGGCGCTTGTGGTGTTATTTGCACGTACGATTATCATGATGCTCGTGATGCAGCTACATAGCCTACATCAGTTGTAGAGGCGATGGATTTCATAGATGATATTTTGAATGATACATTCGGCATTGACACTCAGGTAAAATTTAGCAAGTTATTTTAATGTTGTTTATTAAATTATATTTTGAAATTTAAGAATAACTAAATTATTAGAATTTTGATATGATGAAATTTTAGGGTCGCTGTTCATGAGGAATGCGCTATTCCTACAGACCCTTATACACTCTCAATGATGAGTCCACCGGTATGCAACTAGTATTAAATATATTATTATTGCATTTGAACAGTTGAATATTATATTTGAATGTTTGTCTCATAAAATGCTTCAAATTTTAAATATTTTCCTAGTGCATCTTCTTCCTCCACACCTCGTGATTCATATCCTCAAACAACGTACACTCAAGTAGCCTTTATTCATTAATGGTGTTGTAAATCTATGTTAGCTAGTTTTTATACTTTTGCATATATACAAATCTAAAAAATTGATGAGTAACACAAACATTGCATTCAAGTATTCCTTGATCATGTCACATTATGTTCTCCTAATTCACTTTTTGTTCCTTTATTCTGTCCTAATCCCTTACCATTAACATTTAATAGTTCACCCTATTTTCCATGATCCCCTTCTAGCCCATCCCACTAATATCCTGTAGTCCATGCTATGTGTCATTATGTCCTTCTACTCCCATCTTATTGTACCCATTATTATATCACCCTTGATGTTCCATTATCCCCTATGTTCCACACTATGTTCCTTTATATCATCCTATGTTATACCATATTTATCCACGTTTCATCCTAGATAACTCTTCTCTATTATTGCTACACACAAGTCAAGTTCGCACTTCGTGTACTATAGTCAAACCCTAGACACCTCCTAATTCACCCTATGTTGCATTATTCCCTAATAATCGCATCCCATTAACCTCAAATTGTCCACCCTATATTTTTTTATCCCATCCTATCCCATATCATCAATCTATACTATTCCATCATATGTTCCATTAATCCCTTTGGTGCAGGGGCACCACTCTTTTCTATGTTTCTTCATTAAGTGTCTGATAGTGGTGCAGGAGCACCCATGGGTCTAAGGGACCTAGAATCATTTTTTATGTTTTTTTATTTATTTAATGTTGGAATAAGGTCTCATGGACCATTTCATTGCTTTGTAATAGCTCTCCTAGGGATTTGGTGGAATTTTGGTCTTGATGTCCAACTTTTTGTACAAACAAGGTCTCCATCCTCCTTTGCAAGTCTAGTGCATTTTGGAAAATTAAGCAAAAAGGATGCCTTGATGTAGCTAGACACCTAAGGGGAGTCATCTTGTTCATTTTTAGGATTTTTGGATTCCTTTCACACAATTTGGAGGTATCTTTGTAGGCAAGTTGGTGAAAATTGGCTAAATTGCCTTAATTAGGCATTAAAGAGTCAAAAATGAAGTCTTTTTTGTGTTTCCAATGGCCAACTGATTCAAATTTCAGTTGGATGATGTTGGAGGAGGTTTGAAGGCTTCATATATGCCTCCTTTGGTCAAGGAAAGGCTGTTCTTGAAGTTTGGAAAAAGTTTTCAATAAAGAGTTTGTTGATTTCTGTGTTTTCTTGAAGAAATTGTTGATCCCGTACTTGGTACAGTCTGTACATGTTGTTTCATTATCCAAGACTATAATTTTTGGATAGGTAATTTAATAATATTTCTTTTGGAATTGGAGTGGTGATATTTTGTTGAGTATCTAGGTATATATCTTAATTTTACTCCCGGGTGGTCTAAAAACCCTCAAAATCAGGGTTTTGAGTGAATTATGGGTGTTTCTTCCATCCCCACATTGTAGAGTTGCTAAATCTTGGTGGGATGGAAGGTATATGTTTGTACTATTATTTCCTCAATGTCTTGGAGAACGAAAGGCTCATTGGAGGAAGTGTTGTGAGATTCTTGGCTTGATATTTCTATGTGGCAAGCCTAATTAACAAGCAAAAAAGTGAGTTTTGCTTGGTTTCTTGAAAATATGTGTGGGGGGCACTTAGAAATGATGGTAACAGGTGTGGAAAACCTGTATGAGTTTTTTTTGGGGTTTTAGGGTGAAGGGGAGAGACAAGATAGTCAAGAACCAGGTGTAGGTCTATGATTTAGGCCTCTTGGAGCAGTGGTAGAAAAGGTCATTGTGAGTTATGCCTTGACAATCAAGAGGAAATGTTTTGGAACTTTGTAGGGGTCCATGTTGGGTTTTATGTCTTAACACTCCTCCATGTGGTTTTTATTCTGTTTTCCTACCAGGTAAGGGCTACAAGCCTTAAGAGGGAGTGAGGTCTAAATCACCATAGTGATAGTTGTTTGTTGAAACCTAAGTGCTAGAGGGTTGTTGAACCTTGTTTTGTCCTAATGTGACATCATCAAAATGATTTCAAGCTTTTTGGGTGGTATGATTTGTGAACCCTATGTGTGTGGGGGCTGATCACTTAAAGAATAATGGAGTTTATGACTCCTTGTAAGAGTATTTGAGAGAAGCGTTGAATTGGATTGTCTTTTCCATCATAGTTGTGTGTTTACCTTCCTTGCCACTCTACATCAAATAGGCAAGGTGTGTTAGGATGTTTGAGTTGATTACTTGAGTCGTAATAAGGTCCAATGTGACCATTCTATTGTAATTGATCAACTTTGAGGGGCTTTTGTATTCATCTTGTAAGGTTTGCAAATCATGTGGAAGGAATTGTCAAAGTTGACAAGGGGTTTCAAGGTAGATAGGATGATGTTTTATTGAGTAAGTCATGATTTCTTAGTTGAATAAGGTATCATTAGACTATTTTTAATAGTTTATGTGTTTCAGAGGGTCTAGGAAAATATAAAGAGTCAAAACTTGAAAGTGCCAAATTTGTGAGTTGCATAAATGCAACAAACTTGTAATGCAACAGTCATGAGAGGTTTTAAAAGTGGTTGTAAGGAATTTGGGAATTTTTTTGATGAGGAGAAGCCTTTAAAAATGCATGACAACTCATTTTGTAATGTTGGCTTGAAGTTTGAAGCATTGGCAATAAGAATATATCTGTTTTTCATCAAATTTTTGAGTTTTCTTGTCATTTGTAGGCCTATACCAGCCCGTACAGATTGATTGTGCCATTTAAATCATTTTAATTTATGGTGGAAAGTGTTAACAATCTTTTGGAATATGTTTGAGGGAGATCCATTCTGATTTGTGGTAAATATCCTTGTTTTCCTATGACATGACGAAGACACATTGTTTGAGGGTTTTGTAACCAAAATCATGATTTAAGGTCCCTTACACCAATTGTACCTACTATAACTAGTGTAATGGGCCCTAGGGAGTATGATTAGGTTGTAGGTTGCATGATTAGAGTTGTGGAGAAGGAACTAAGGAGATAAACCTGTTGTCTTGATGAGTTTTGTGAAGAAAAACACATGAAGATGGAGCCTTGGGTCTAAGGTTTGTGGAAATCAATGAGAGTGTGGAGTTTTTTCCAAATTTTGAGCATATTGGGGTCAAAATATGCATTTCTGAGTCGGTGGCATGGTCTGGGAGGTTGTGCAAGTGGGACTTTGAATAAACCCTCTTGACTTGGCATGAAATTGAGGGTTTTAGAGTTTTCTATGTTGGAGGTGTCAACCCTGGGTGTTGATTGTGGTTTTACAAGTTTGAGGGCATAGGAAATGCTTCCCCAAGGTTTCAAGGGCTTGTGCTAAGTTCAAAGGTATGTTGCTTTGTAAATCTGGCCTAATTCATGGCCTAGAATAGTGTTGAGGGTCTAATTTCAAGGGATTGGTCCAAAAGACTTGTATTTGGTTAAGAGAGCAGTATAAATCTGAAATGGGTATCAGAATCCACCTTCTGATTGTCAAGTGTTTTGGAAAGCATGGGAGTTAAAGGCCAAAAACTGAGTTTGCATTACTGTTAGGTTACATGGGTGAAAGTGAGAAGTTAGACTCCCGATTGTTGTCAAGCTTTGAGGATTGTTTGGGTAACTCTAATAGGCCATTTTAATCTTGTTAGATGCCTCTTGAATGCAAGTTATCACTTTGAATGAGTTTGAGCCCCCTCTCTGCATCACCCTTCTATTCCCATCCCATTACCCTCTCTTATTTCACCTTATGTTCCATTATCCCCTCTTGGTCTTTATATCAACATGATACCTGAGATATTGTTTCATTTTTAGATGTTGACAAGAGAGAGCCCTAGTGATGTTGGTGGCATGATGGACCATGGAGTTGCTGCAGCAATAGCCAGTTCTGATCCATTGAGAGAGGTATGGAATAAATTAGTCGATTTGACATTATATTTGCTCTTTTATGGTCTATTCTAGAAAAATTTCACGATACTTTTATGTAGTTTAATTTCTATCTTCATGGTTGCTACGGGTGGTTTTCACTCAAGATCGTGGATGTGGTGATGTTGTAAATGTGCATGATGACTATATGTATGTGGTAAGTGATTATATATTTTGTTATATGCCATTCCACAATTCAATTTCTATGTTTTAACATCTTTATTTTTTATTGTATCAGTCGAAGGTCTAGAGTAAAGAGAGGAGGACTAGCGAGCGTGTTCGAAAGACAAGAGAAGCAACAATTACTCCATCCAGCCAAATTTCTAAGGCAGCACAGGATCTATTTCCTTCCCCTAGAGAGAAATGACTATGTATTAGTGTTGTTTGGTGTATGCCTATGTGGCATTTTGGAACATATGTTTTGTACTATCGATATATACCTGACATTTTATGTCCATATGGCTCCTTAGTACTAAGCCTGTATGGTTTTTTTGGATATATTGTATACACTTTTATCAATATATATCATTGTATAGCCTTTCGGATTTTTGATTGAAGAAACTCTTATTTTGCTACTGCCATTCTTGAATGATGTTATCATGCGTATTATGTAAGTTGTATGCTCGAATGTTGTAGGCATGGATTTTTTTTATATCTAATGCTTAATTAATTACTGTCGAATGCTCAATAAGCCCCATCTAAAGCGTATTTTGTAAATAAGCTCCATTCGTGGTGGTTTCTATCCTTTGGAATGCTTCAATTACTTGTGCCTCACTTATTCACATATATAATTCACCTATATTGTGTGTATTCATGTGTATGCTTCATGCTTCCAATGCATAGCAGCAAAAATATTTTGGGGAAAAATTTGACAAACCAAAAGTATAATAGTTTGTGAAAAAACTAGGGAAAATTGTACAAGAGAAAAAAATTAAAAAAAGTTTGAAAGGTATTTCCATCGCATATAGAGATATAGAGAGAAAATAAAATAAATATTTTAACTAATGAATTGTAAGAAATGGATTTTTATAGTTTATATTCATATCATTGATTACATTGCATTGCACATCTTTCAAAGTCAAAGCATTACTTCACTTTGCATAACTAATAAGTAGATACTAATAGATGACAAAATTTCAATTACAATATAGTTTGTACAAAGTCAACCTAAGCAGTTATGCAATTTCTTCACATTGCATAACTAATAACTAGGAGCAACTGCCAATTGCATTTTCTTATCATGGCATTCAATGAGACCAAATTTCTTTGAGGTATTTTTTCAAATAGTTCCCTACCTTGTCTATGCTACCACATTTTTCATACATGTCTACCAAAGCATCTTGTCAAACAGTTCACTGCCTTGTTGCTATGGCTAAAATCCTAAAACAAGTGATTTCGAACAAGCTATGGATGCTTCGAAAAAATATATCAAAAGCATAATAGTAAGCAATAGCATAGACAAGGCAGTGAAATTTTTGAAAAAATGCATCAAATAAATGTGGTGATGGAATGCCATAACAAGCCATAGACAAGGCAGTGAAGTAGTTCAAAAGATGCCTCAAATAAATGGTGTCTCATGGTGACAGAATGCCATGACAATCAAATTGCTTTTGATTGTCATGGCATTCCATCACCATGAGACCTCATTTTTTTGAGGCATTTTTTCAAAGAGTTCACTACCTTTTCTATGCTACCACATTTTTCATACATATCTATCAAAGCATTATATCAAATAGTTAGTTGCCTTGCTGCTATGGATAAAACCCTAAAACATTGATGCAGTAGGGGAGGTCCTGCAATGCCACTAAACACAATTCCAATCATTAATCACAATCCTCAAGTCACAAATCCTCACAGCTATGGATTGTCATGACATTCCATCACCATGAGACCATGTTTCTTTGAGGCATTTTTTCAAACAATTCACTCCCTTGTCTATGATACCACATTTTTCATACATGTTTACCAAAGCATTTTATCAAATAGTTCACTGCCTTGCTGCTATGGCTAAAAGCCTAAAACAGGTGGGTTTATTGAAAATCCTATTCCCATAACTCATAACACCTTTCCAATGCATCAAACATTCTTAAAATAATCTACACATGCTTAAAAGTCCCTCACAAACTACTGCCCCAAAGAATTTCAACCATTTCCACTTTTAAACCACTAAATTTCACCAAAACTCGTCAAATTGCCAACTAGGGCATCACACCAAACCACTCAACTCGCCTCCCCTACTCCATAAACCATGCCCATATGTTTCCTACCCCTAATTATTCCATTCCACTAAGTTACAGTAGGATACAATGGGTGGAATGGCTATAAATTCATTTTTACAAACTCAACTACATTCAAAACACAATGTTGTTGATGGTGTGCCTTCAATTGGAGATGTGTTTTCCGATGTACCTAGAAAACCACATGTTGTTGCCGATGTGTCTTCAACTGGAGATGTGCATTGAGCTTCACCTATGGTTGATGATGTGCCCCCAAATTCGGTATCCATTCCTATCCTTCCATGAACTTTCCTCATTTGTGCCCTTTGTTTTGCCAATTTGACATCTCTCTTAGATTGCATGGGAATTTTTGGTTGTATGGGCTGCAATTCCTTTGCTTCACAAGCTACATTTTTTGATTCTCTTCTCCATTCATTTTTAACTGCACGTTCTTCCAGTGTTAGAGGCTTCGGTCCTTTCCTCAGCATGACCTTGAATGCTACATATTCACAAACACACATAGAACAAAAGTAAGTAATGCATTTTATGAAAATATTGATATCACTGATTACATTGCATTAAATATGAAACACACCAAAGCATTTTATGAAAGAAGGCAACGATTTGTTTGGAATTATCAAACATATCTATGCTACACAATATTTTTCATACATGATGGAGTTAGATGTTTGTAGGGTTAGATATTAGAGTAGGGATTTTGAGTGTGTTTGAAGAGTTGGTAAAGTAGCTAGAGGCTGATGCAGTACATGTAGGGATCCACAATGAACTTGTTCAAAGATTTATAGGAAGGCTCTTAATAGACTTACACACAACTTGATCACTTAACTTACCAAGAAACACCATTTTTGATGCAGAGAGGGGTGGAAACCATTTAGTACACCAAATCAATGAGAATCA
Source organism: Sequoiadendron giganteum (assembly GCA_007115665.2). Classification (NCBI taxonomy): domain Eukaryota; kingdom Viridiplantae; phylum Streptophyta; class Pinopsida; order Cupressales; family Cupressaceae; genus Sequoiadendron; species Sequoiadendron giganteum. The sequence continues at coordinate 438,919,738 of CM021101.1, read as the reverse complement.
ATCAGATTCCAAAGAAAAATCAGATGTTCAACTGAAAATCCAAACTTCTACCAAGCTTTCCCTTGTAGCATAGGTAATCCGTTTCAAGGGCCTTTTCACCAAGATTTTCCAAAACACTTGACAAACTCATGGATGATTAAGCTACCCATTTGCAAGTTATAAAGCATAGGTAAACCCAAGCATCAACTCCTTTGGACCAACATTGACTTCCAATAGACCCACCTTGGAAAAGGCTATTCAATTGGCCTAATTTACAAAGAGAGTACCTTTTAAACACTACATATTCACTCAAACTCCTCAAACAACAGTATTTTATGTGTCAAAACCTTCAATTTCCTAATTTGTTTCCAGGTCCAAGACCTCTAGACCCCTAATACACCAAACCCTCAATTTCAAGCAAAATACTTGGGGTTTTAATGAAACTCCTATCTCTCAGAATTGCCAGACCCATACAAAGCACCAAAAACACTTACCAAACCTTGCACATGGTGAATAATACATTACATGGACAGTCCTTCCCACATTTTGTCAAAATGCCACTTGAAGCCCTAATTTTCACCATGAAAAGACCCTGCTACAGTCCTAGAACATCATCCCAAACACCCAACCTTGACCCCACAACATTCTAAATAGGTTAGGCATTTATTTTAAAGTTAGAGGACCCATTCCACAAGTTACAGTAGGAAGAAAAGTGTAATGAGTCGAATTACATAATGAAACCCTTTAATCCAAGAACACTGTGAAAGTAGGTAGAAGCAGTAAAAACAATATAACTTTCACTATACAAAGAGTTAGAACCTCTAAATAGGTGAAAATGAAAGATAATTCATTAATATAAAACATACAACCAGTTTCATATCATCTTAGAGTCCGTACAGGCTGTACAACAACAAGAAAAGTGAGAGAAACCAATAAATTTCTAGAAAATAATGTTCTTGATAAAAAAACAAGGTACAAATCAACCAACAACCTCTCCTTGAAGGAATTTAAGGTTATTATACATATTTTGATTTCATTCCAACTCCCTCCAACTCTACAAATTTTGCATATTTTAGCAACTTTTTTTACCACATTTAGACAAATTGCAAGCTATGACACAACTGAACTCCATTAGCTCCAAATACATTATAAAATGGTCTAATTGACCTTACTAAACATAATATACTCAACATTAAATAAAATCCTAGCATTTGACCATGCTCACTAAACATGACCTTTTTGAAAAAATTGAGCTTACAAGGTGCTCCTGCACCAGAGGCCTGGAACATTGATTTTGAATAAACCCTCCTTGTTTCAAGAATAGAAAGGCCTAAAGCAAGGGTTTAGTGTTTAGATGCATTAGAGAGGGTTCCAGTGACTAAGATATGATAAGATATGAAATTTTTTCTTTGTTGTGAATGCTATAAGGAAGTGAATGTGAATTGGTTAGTTCAACATTGAATTGAGGTTTTTGAGATTGAAGATTGTTTGAAATTGATCTAATTATTATTTTTGAAGGTTTTGTCTCCTTGCTCTGCATCACAAACCTAGGGTATAAGTTGTTGCCACCTAAATGAAAACTAGAGAATCTTGTGTTTATTGTTCTCAAAACCAAATTTTTGATTGTCAACGAAGTCATGAAGAATATGAATTCAAAGAAGGGTTTGTGATGATATATCTTATAATTATTCACTATTTGTTTGGCAATGAGGTAACTTAGAAAGACAATAAGAATTCTCAATTGCACAAAATTTCTCATTTTTTTATTTATTAGAAAGCTAAATGGTATGAATGAATGGAAACTTGCATTAACAACTATGTCAACTCACTTGAATTTATCCAAGCACATGTGATGAAGGTGAATTTTTTATGGAACAAAAAAGTTAATGGACACTTGCATTAACATTGATGAAAGCTATTAGGTTTTCCAAATTAGTTCAAAATAAAAAAATTCCAAATTGGTTGAAAATAAAATGAAATAGAGTGAATTCCACTAGCCATGCTGGAAATGGACTACTATAAGCAATGCAAATAGAATTCATAAGTAAATTTATGTTAAGTAAATGTCATGTTTTTCATTTTTTGTTCTTCAAACTCATAAAAATTGATTTTTTTTATGCAAATCCCATCTAATTCAATGTTGAATTCTATGTCCAATTGTTATGATTAATAAAATCACTAAAGAAATTTAGTTTATATTGTCAAAAACAAACAAATATGCTAAATATAAACATTTCAATATTACCAAAATGAATATATTACCTCAGATAATGTAAAATGATGTAGAAACTTTAAAATGTCTTCTTCTACGTTGTCTAACATGCAGATTGGTGGTAAAAAGGTGATGGATCAAGCATAGATTGGTACAATATGAAGTCAACTGCATAAAAAAAGGCATTTTTGACTCGGATAAAGCATTGAACCAGACAAATACAGGAGAATGTGGGCCTGAATCATTGGGTCAACCCCTATTTTACCGTTTCAAGGTAAAACACATTTGGCGCTCGCCAAATTTGGAGAGCATCAAATTTTTCGCATGCCAAATTTGGAGAGTGCCAAATTTTCCGCATGCCAAATTTGGCGAGCGCCAAATATGTTGTTTTCAAAAGGAGAGACCTGAGAGAGAGGGAGGGAGAAAAAATGGGAGAGAGAGAGAGGGAGTGGGAGAGAGAGAGAGGGGGGGGAGGGAGAGGGGGTGGGAGGGAGAAACCTAAGAGAGAGAGAGGGAGAGAGGGTGGGAGGGAGACACCTAAGAGAGAAGGAGAGGGAGTCAAAGTGGGAGAGAGGGGGTGGGAAGGAGAGACCGAAGAGAGTAGGGTGGGAGGTAAGTGAGGCCTAACAAAGAGGGATTGTGAGAGAGGACATTGGAGTGACATAGATTAGTCTAGGTAGCATGGGAGGGAGTGAGACCTGAGAGAGAGATAGAGACTTGAGAGGGAAATAATTTATTTAGTTATGGTGGGGGGAAGACCTAAGAGAGGGAGTGGGAGAGAGAGGAAGTGGGACCCTTAAACCCTAATCCCTCAACCCCCATACCCTCTTAATCCCTCAATCCTTAAACCCTAATCCCTCAACCCATCTACAATCTTAATCCCTCAACCCTCAACCCCCATACCCTCTTAATCCCCCAACCCTCAACCCTTAAACCCTAATCCCTCAGCCCCTATACCCTCTTAATCCCTCAACCCTCAACCCTTAACCCTTAAACCCTAATCCCTCAACCCCCATACCCTCTTAATCCCTCAGCCCTCAACCCTTAAACCCTAATCCCTCAACCCCTATACCCTCTTAATGCCTCAACCACTCTACCCTCTACCCTTAAACCCTAATACCTCAACCCCTATATAGTCGTAATCCCTCAACCCTCAACCCTTAAACCCTAATCCCTCAAACCTTATACCCTCTTAATCCCTCAAACCCTCAACCCTCAACCATCAACCATCAACCCTTAAACTATAATCCCTCAACCCCTCTACAATCTTAATCCCTCAACCCTTAACCCTCAACCCATAAACCCTAATCCCTCAACCCTCAACCCTTAACCCTTAAACCCTAAGCCCTCAACCCCCATACCCTCTTAATCCCTCAACCCTCAACCCTTAAAAACTAATCCCTCAACCCTTATACCTTCTTAATGCCTCAACCCCTCTACCCTCTACCCTTAAACCCTAATCCCTCAACCCCTATACCCTCTTAATCCCTCAACCCCTCTGCTCTCTACCCTTAAACCCTAATCCCTCAACCCCTCTACAATCTTAATCGCTCAACCTTTAACCCTCAACCCTTAAACCCTAATCCCTCAACCCCTATACCCTCTTAATCGCTCAACCCTCAACCCTTAACCTTTAAACCCTAATCCCTCAACCCCCATACCCTCTTAATCCCTCAACCCTCAACCCTTAAACCCTAATCCCTAAACCCTATAAACCCTAATAACCACTCCTAACAACCCCTATACCTCTTAATCATTCAATCTAATCCATCTATACCCTCTTAACCCTTCAACCCTTAACCCTTAACCCTTAACCACTAATCCCTCAACCCCCATACCCTCTTAATCCCTAAACCCTCAACCCTTAAACCCTAATCCCTCAACCCCTATACCCTCTTAATGCCTCAACCCCTCTACCCTCTACCCTTAAACCCTAATCCATAAACCCTTATACCCTCTTAATCCCTTAACCCTCAAACCTCAACCCTTAAACCCTAATCCCTCAACCCCTATACCCTCTTAATGCCTCAACCCCTCTACCCTCTACCCTCAACCCCTAATCCCTCAACCCCTATACCCTCTTAATCACTCAACCTCTCTACTCTATAACCTTAAACCCTAATCCCTCAACCCCTATACCCTCTTAATCCCTCAACCCTCAACCCTTAAACCCTAATCCCTCAACCCCCATACCCTCTTAATCCCTCAACCCTTAACCCTTAAACCCTAATCCCTCAACCCCCATAGGTTTCCCTCTTATCCCTCAACCTCAACCCCTCAACCCTTAAACCCCTACCCCTCAACCCCTATACCCTCTTAATCCCTCAAACCTCAACCCTTAGCCCTTAAACCCTAATCCTTCAACCCCCATACCCTCTTAATCCCTCAACCCTCAACCCTCAACCCTTAAACCCTTAAACCCTTAAACCCTAATCTCTCAACCCCCATATCCTCTTAATCCCTCAACCCCCATACCCTCTTAATCCCTCAACCCCTATACCCTCTTGATCCCTCAACCCTCAACCTTTAACCCTTAAACCCTAATCCCTCAACCCCCATACCCTCTTAATACCTCAACCCTTAAACCCTAATCCCTCAACCCCTATACCCTTTTAATCCCTCGACCCTCAACCCTTAAACCCTAATCCCACAACCCATATGCCCTCTTAATCCCTCAACCCCTCTACAATCTTCATCCCTCAACCCTTAAACCCTAATCCCTCAACCCCTATACCCTCTTAATCCTCAACCCTCAACTCTTAACCCTTATACCCTAATCCCTCAACCCCCATACCCTCTTAATCCCTCAACCCTCAACCCTTAACCCTTAATCCCCAAACCCTCTACTAGAGAGAGAGAGAGAGAGGGAGAGAGAGGTGGTGGGAGGGACATACTTGAGAGAGAGGGAGAGGGAGATGGAGTGAGAGAGAGGGAGGGAGTGGAAGAGAGATAGAGGGAGTCACTGTGAGAGGGAAAGGGGGTAGGAGGGGGAGACTTGACAAAGAGAGAGGAAGATGGGGTAGGACAGAGATACTTGAGAGAGAGAAAGAGGGAGAGAGGGTGGGAGAGAGAGGGAGAGAGACAAAGTGGGAGAGAGATAGAGGGAGTGAGAGAGAGGGTGTGGGAGAGAAAGAGAGGTAGAGACATAGAGATAGAGACAGAGAGAGAGGGAGAGGGGGTGGAGGGAGAAACCTAAGAGAGAGGGAGAGGGAGAGAGGGTGGGAGGGAGACACCCGAGAGAGAAGGAGAGGGAGACAAAGTGGGAGAGAGGGGGTGGGAAGGAGAGACCTAAGAGAGTAGGAGAGCGAGGGAGTGGGAGATAGAGGGATGGGAGAGATACAAGGAGTGAGAGAGAGAGACTTGAGAGATGGAGAGGGGGTGGGAGGGAGAGGGAGTACTCATGATAGATGGATTCGAGAGAGATGGAGGGAGTGAGAGATAGATAGAGAGAGGGGGGGTGGGGGGAGATACCTAAGATAGAGGGAGAGAGAGAGAGTGGGAGGGGGTGGGAGGGAGATATCTAAGAGAGAGAGGGAGAGAGAGGGAGAGAGATAGATGGAATGAGAGAGAGAGGATGTGGGAGAGAGATAGAGGGAGTGAGGGAGAGAGACAAAGAGATGCCTGAAAGAGGGAGAGGGGGTAGAAGGGAGATACTTGAGAGATAGAGAGGGAGGGAGAGGGGGTGGGAGGGAGAGGGAGAGAGAGTGGGAGAGAGATAGAGGGAATGAGAGAGAGAGGTACTTGAGAGAGAGAGGGAGATACTTGAGAGAGATGGAGAGGTAGAGGGAGAGAGATAGAGGGAGTGAGATAGGGAGGGAGTAGAAGAGATATAGAAATAGTGACTATGAGAGGGAGAGGGGGTAGGAGGAGGAGACTTGACAAAGAGAGAGAGGGAGAGGGGGTAGGACATAGATACTTGAGAGAGAGGGAGGGAGAGGGGGTGGGGGGGAGAGACCTAAGAGAGAGGGAGAGAGACAGAGTGGGAGAGAGTGAGAGAGAGGGAGTGGGAGAGAGAGAGGGGATTGGACTGAGAGAGTAGTCTAGGTTGTATTGGAGGGAGTGAGACCTGAGAGATAGAGACTTCAGAGGGATAAAGATTTATCCAAGTTATGGTAAGGAGTTAGAGAAGGTATGAAAGGTAAAACCTTGACTATCCATCTATGATCATAAACTGTGCACTCTAATCATTATCAAATTTGTTGACCAAAGAGGGGAAATTTTGGCTATGTGCAAAGTAGGCCATTTGGCGAGCGCCAAATTTGGCGCTCTCCAAATGGCCTGCTTTGGACGTGTTAATTGACAAGATTAGCCAAATTTCCTCACATTTTTTTTCGTACTCCCCATCTCATTTGCACGTCTTTCAATGCAAGTTTATAAAAAACCATGATAGCATTAACCTCTCTCTTAGCTATCTAAATATATAATTCTTTTTTCATTTTGATTTAGTTAAGGTTTTGATCCATGGCTTCTATTGTAAATGCCTCCATTTTTGGTCAAAAACCAAAATGTGCTAGTTTTAGGATAGATTTTTACCTGTTCATCAAAACATGAAAAAAATTACATTTTTTGAAACTAGACTCCATTCTACACATGATGAAAAAAAAAGGATCAATTTTTGATTAGTTTGCAAAAAATTTAGGGGGGAGTACACTCAAATTTTAGCTTTTCAGGATGTGTCCACTTTGAAAATTCATAAAATATTATATATTTATTAAAAAAATTATCCGAAAGAACAAGGATAAACTACATGGTGTTAGCTAATTTCTCACCATTGGGATTTTGAAATTCTAAAAAAAGGTCAATCAAAAAGTGGAGAGCCCTTAAGCGCTATGCTATTTTTTTTTTTATATAAACAAGAATTTTTTGGCACCTCCCTCCCCCACTTTTTGAGACCCTTAATCTTCATTAATTTCAAAAAAAAATAGTAGCTTAGAAACTAAACTTGGATCACTTCAACTTTTGTTCTTTCCGTATCTTGAAATTTTGAGCATAACTATCTTCATTTTCTCGTGCAAATCAGATTTTGCTGATTTCAGAAGAAAAAAAGTGGCATCTTAAGAGCCAAAATTGTGTCACGGATTGGTGCACTTACCCACCTATGATACCCTTGAATATATCAATATCTATGAGACCTAAATGGTGAAATATCTTTCAATAAACCTCCTACTATGACCTTTTATTGTTCTATTCCTCCCTCAAACCCTTGGGATTCTATTATAAATTATTATGATTACAAAGACTTAAATTATGATAATAAACATCATGAGGATCAAATAAAAAGACCAAATTCTAACCTTATATAATTTACTAAAATTCATTGACAAGCTATAAATCTCACATAGTACCAAGATATGACCAATAACCCTAATAATGAGTTAGGTCACCTAAAAAGAGATTTATTTTATGCCCAAGTATCTCGTGACACTCAAAAATAGTTTATCAAGATAAAAAGATCCTCCTTAATTCATACCCATCAAAGAACCATATAGGAACAACTAGAGAAATCCCACCTCCATTGCATGAATAAACCAATGGTTGTACTTGTAATGAACCTCAAATAGGTCTGGTTTAGGGTGAAGTATTTAACCACACAAGTCAACAAATGTAGCCACCCCCAAAGAAATAACTAGCTAGCTCAAGGGATTGTAGGTCTTAGATTCAAAATTAATAAAGAAACATAAATATATTCATTACTGCTCAATATAACTTGAGTTAGGGGGGCTTACAAGATCCCCTATATGTAAAATTTTATTCATGAAATATAAATTAGGATTTTATTTCCTATTCCCTCCCCTTAAAATCCACAACTACATAGCAAATAAGTAGAGAATTAAAAAAATATTCAAGGAATCTTATTGATGACAAGAGGAATTCATACACTCTCCAACCCTCTCTAAATCCTCAACAATAATTGCTAAAACGAAAATAAAAACTTGCAAATTAACTCCATAAAATTGTTTGCAAATGAAAACATTATATTGCTCTGTTTAGGAAATCTAATTTTTCTATGAATTTCAGTCATCTATGGACTAATAAACAAAAATTATCCTCCTTACAATCTTCTGATATGCAAAAGAAATACATTCAAAGCAAACTATGCTAAACTATGTGAGCTCTTGCAAACTGATTCACCTCCCAACACCTCAACTCTACCTAAATATCATGTAGCTTCAACCCAGTTGTTTAGGACCCTTCATGGACTATTGTAAATAATTCCAAACCTGCAATAAATAATCAAACAATCTCTCCCTAAGAGTTCTATGCCTCCCTCCTTTCTCTCTTCAAAATTCCTCTTCAAAACCCCCTGCCATGAAGAGTGGTTTTCTAGATTCTTCTCACACCCTATCATGAAATTAATTTCTCATGCTTTATTTGGGCATCTCTAATATGGTATGACCCTTGCTATTTCTGCTCATGAAAACCTTCAAAAATTAATCAAAAATTATTTAAAAGTCATTTCTAGCAGCCTTGTCAAAGATAGGATGTTGTAGTTTTTATTCTCCACCTTTAACTCCTAAAAATATAGAAAATCAAGGCAAGTCTTGGGCACCCACTTTCCCCAATCCCTAATTTTTAGGGAGAAATATTAAGTGTTTTAAAACTCCTTATTCAATTCCCAATGCCTCATAATGTATTTAAATATTTTGTAAATAAATGTTTTAAAAAACTACTTTTCTTGTCATTTTCACCCACTAGCCAACTTCAATGTGTAAAGGAGATTAATTTGGGAAGTTTAATTATTCAAAGATATTTATTTTTCCACATTTTATTATGAATTTAAAACCAAAAATTGAGTTTCACCAAAACTCAAAAACGTACAAAAAAATTTAATTTTTTTTTATTAACATAGGATTGTCAATTTCCATGGATGCTCCTACATCACTTATAGCCAGACTAAACTATTTTTCCACATAACCCCCCATGAGAGAAAAATATGCAAAAAATTGATTATAATCTATAATGAAAATAATAATTTAGAATATACCCTAGGAAAACCCTCATGGGGAAAAACCTAGCCTCCAAAATTACTCACACTCAATCTATTATCTCAAGAATAAATATCACAATACACTTACGTAGTCTCCATGAATGCTTCTTAATCATAAAGATCTCTATTTTCACTCCATATGAATAATAAAATTAGGATCATGTAACAAAATATCTCAATCCATGATTCTTCTTGTCACATATGCAACCTAAAAGAGATGCTCAATATACCTTAGCCAAGAAGTCAATGATTATGATAACCAACCTAGACAACATCAACAACTACTCATGTGCTTTATTTTATAGAAATAATCTTGCACAAAACCACCAAGTAGCTTTACATAAACCATGTGACTAATATCATCAACTTACAAAACCATGTCCCCCTTATTTACTTTTTGGTACTAAGTTTTCCCTTTTTGGTATTAAGTTTCCCTAGTGTTAAATATTATCCCAATGTGCAACCCACATTAAATTTTTATCCTACAACATAAAAAATGACTCCAATAACTCCAAGAATTTATAACCCATGTGATACATGCATCCCTAGATTCCCTTGGTGCACCACAAATAATGTTAATTTTACAATGTAACATTATGCAAAGTGAATACACCTTTTCTCAATATTGTTGACCATAAAATTAGATGGACTTTGCTTTATTTTCCTCGAAATGATAGTGTGCCCTCAAACTACATGAAATTTATATGGTAGCAACAAGGAAACCATTCACCTCAACTCAATTGAAAATGCATCTATTCTATTATAGGATATATCTTTGGAGGACCACCCACTTCTATGCATGATCCCTTCTCAAGAACTTACCTTTATCTTAAAGATTCCCTATATCATGCCATTAGGAATGTAATACCACCTAAATCACTAATTTTATCTTATTTTAAGGGGGTGAGATCTGAATCTCAAAATTAAAGCTTAAAAAAATTCCATTGAAGGACTCCCTCGTATGGGATGTTGTAGTTCTCACATTTTCCCAAAAACTTAGAGGGAATTCTCTTGATTGGCATTTTAAATTAGCTAAATCCTTTATACATTAATTTATACAATCCATTGGGTATTTGATCACTATATTTGATAGAAACAAACTTGTCAATATGGGGATTAGAGAGTTCCTTAATCTGAAGCATGACAATAAAAAATCTAGAGCCTATTTTATCACTTGGTGGATGAAAGTTTTATGACTCAAATAGTGCTCTTCATATGGATCGCCATGAAATTTGTGATGTATTATTCTGAATAAATTCTAGTGATATTTTAATCTTTTGATTGATGAGCCTGCAACAAAAATAGAAACAAACTTGAACCCTATCTTCAAACCCTAGTTGTATAAAATAAATATGAAGAAAATGTGTAGCCATGAAGTAGAACAAAAAAGGAAAATAAAGAAGTTGCAAAACCCAACCTCACAAGCCCCAGTAATCACCTGCATGCAATAACCTATCACAAAGTATGAAAGAAGTACAAAACAACAAAGATGCTCTGCAAGCCTCAAGCTATAAAAATGCATTAAGAGAATCAAATAATTACAATGAGATCAATCCTTATGAAGGAGATCAAGAAACCCTAAAGGAAACCTAAAAGGGAAACCCTAGTGTGCACACTTAATAATTAATAAATAATTAATTATTAATGTGCCTAAGTTTAGCTTAAGTAACTAAAGTGATGACTTAATTAATTAACCAATATAATTAAATTAATTAAGTGAAATAACTTATTACTCTAACACACCCCCTTAATATGAACTTAGGGAGAAACTAAAACACTAAAGATGCATGAAAGCAAATATGGGTCCCAGCAAAAAAGGCATGATCAGGTACCCATGTACAATATGCAATGCAAACTAAACCAAACGGGGTAAAGGAGAAAACCTAGTGGGAACAAAACTCCTCCCCAAAATAGGATGCAAAGAAAAGAATGTAATGCACTAATAGAAGAAGGATAGAAGGTGTATTACATGATACCCCCCATAGACAACTTCTATCATATAAGGACATATACAATGGTCTCCATAGGAGAGATAAAAAGAGACAAGAAGGTCCCCCCACAATGAAGAAACTCCTATCGCAATGGTAGATGCCTGATGTAGAATCCAAAAAGAGATCCTGAAGTGGAAAATGATATTCCTCCCCTTGGGAAGAAATGAATCCAAAGGATGATGTCGAAGAAACCATGCAGAGAGTGATGAACCAATTTGTCTCAAGATGTGTGCCATGAAAGGATGCTGAAGAATCCCTCTGTCTGAATTGAAACAAATGATGCCAAATCCAAATTGATGTGGAGAATCTTGAAATGCAACCTCTAAATGCACCGATAATGGTGGGTGTACAGTGATAACCTGACTGTCAAGGTAGAGGAGATGTAGGTCCTCAAAATAATCCTCAATATCTGTAGTGTGAGACTCAAAAAACAAGAATGTGCTTACAAGATAAGAATCCCATGATGTTGTAGATAATGAATGACCAAGATGGTCATGATGCTGAGTTGAATCCATAAGGGCCAATGTGGTGATACTGATGTCATCAAGAAAAATGGATGATACATGTGTAGTCTCAGTCTGAAGAGTAGGAACTATGAGACAAGCCTTTGAGCCATGAGAACATGCAAGAATGTCTAAATACTCAAGCTCCTCTAAAGTATCATGATCAAAGGTATATTCTCTCTCCAAGAAATGGGTAAGAGAAAATATAAAGCAAGATCCTCTAGGAATGGAGAGAGAGATCTTCCAAAGATGTGTCCAAAGTGGGTAGGGACATAAAATGTCTGATATAGACCACATAGTTTCATTATCAACACTAGAAAATATAAGTCCTACTATGTGATCTCTAATGATATCCCAAGCTAATTTTCCCTCTAAAGTGGCTGCTTTAGGTATGAGATCATACAAATGAGAAAAAATATTAAGCCACCTACAATGTGTAAGTATGCCCTTTTCCCATGACTCATAATTACCCCGTTCTAGGATTACAACTAAAGGGTGAGTAGAAAAACCCATGATAACTCTTCAAATTAAACAATATGAGAAAATTGACCTTACTACATTTAGATCAAATGAAATAGAGCCAAATGACACAAACAAGAGGTTCCCAAGTGCCAAAACATCTAAGTAATTAAGCAAACTATGAAAACACAAAAAATTGAATAAATTATACCTAGGGAAAAATATGGGAAAATAAGTCTGATCACTGTGTAGATCACTGAACCAGCTTTCCAATGCCTATTTTTTTGTGCAAAACGGAGTCCGGACGTAAAAGTTATGCCCCTCGGAGTGCAAAAACTCTCTTTTGACTTTGACTATCAAAAAAGGCATCAAAGTGGAAAAAATAGAAAATTATCTACACCATTGGATTGGGCTCAGAACCAACTTTCCAACGATATTTTGTTTTTGAAAAACTGAGTTCGTATATAAAAGTTATGGCCAAAATACCAAAAACTGCTCCAAAAGGTTTGAGGGTTAAGCCTGGCAGTTAGGCTAGCCGCTAGCATTAACCACTAGTGGTTAACTGACAGTGGTGGCCATTAACTTTATTTATTTTTTTAAATTTCTCGGATTGCGTGTCATACCAGGTCGTACTACCCACAAATGAAAAAATATTGCTTCCTGGAGTCATTGTGTCCAATTTTGACGATTTGACAATCGATTTAGGGGTTTTTGGGCGCTCTGAACTTGATGGTGAGGTCCATTTGGGCTAAAAATGCTCCAAAATTGTAGGTATGCTCTAGATCTGGAAACCCTCATAAACTTCAAACCCTCGCAGATCTAAAAAATAGAGGCCTTTTTTGATGAAACGAAAGGCGTTTCTAGGGTTTTTGGGTGCTCTGAACACAATGGCGACGTCCGTTTGGCCCAAAAATACACAGAAAAATTGTCTACCCCCAGATCTTGCAAAAAAGATGCATGGCTGAAACCCTTGCACTTGAAACTCACTGAAAGACAATATCTTTCAAACGCCGAACAAGAAGCTACAAATTTGAAGCTCTGATACCATGTAGAAATTGAGAAACCCAACCTCACAAGCCCCAATAATCACCTGCATGCAATAACCTATCACAAAGTTCGAAAGAAGTACATAACAACAAAGATGCTCTGCAAGCCTCAAGCTATAAAAATGCATTAAGAGAATCAAATAATTACAATGAGATCAATTCTAATGAAGGAGATCAAGAAACCCTAAAGGAAACCTAAAAGGGAAACCCTAGTGTGCACACTTAATAATTAATTATTAACGAGCCTAAGTTTAGCTTAATGTAACTAAAGTGATAAGTGACTTAATTAATTAACCAATATGATTAAATTATTTAAGTGAAATAACTTATTACTCTAACATAACCCTATCTTCAAACCCTAGTTGTATAAAATAAATATGAAGAAAATATGTAGTCATGAAGGAGAATAAAATAGGAAAATAACTAGATGATTCTATGTTTGAGACTTCCCATCTAAATTCCTTGGTTGTTCGCTCATTTCTCCAGCATGAACTTGCAAAATAAAAAGACTAAAATAAAGAATAATTCATTCCTTTTAATTTTAAGAAAGATGTACTTGGAAAACTAAAGTTGCACTTGATCCAATAGATGAGATTCAATCCTCATCTATAAGGGGCTTAATGGTTTTAGAGATAATAAAATAAAATAAAACCTTTTTTGGTAGAAACATTTTATTATTGAATTATCTAGATAATAGCATTATCATATTCCTCCTATCCCTTAAAAAAAAGATTGGGTGACATTAAATTTATTCTTAAGATAAACATTGTGAAGAAAAAATTCAAAAGAGAGCTTTGAGTAAAAATTTAAATGGAAATTCTACTAAATTTTTTTAATCTAGTGGGATTATTTAAATGTTGGAGAGGAAATTTATGCATGAATTAAATTCTTAGAAAAATAATTAAGGCATTTTCCAAATGAATAATTAGGGATTAATAAACAATATTTTTGTAAGTTTATTCTTCTTATTTGGAGGATTTTAAGTTTGAATTTAGACCTTATAATTTAAAGGAAATTAGATTTTTTATTTAATTATTTTGGGATAAATTGAAATTTTTCCATGAAATGTAATTAGTCAATATTATAGTAAAACAAATAAACTTTTTAAGTTAGTTGATTTTGGGATTTAGATCTCATCTCAAAGATTGAATCTAGTTTTCTCATATAAAAAACCCTAATGAAAGTAATTCAAGGATGGATCTCTCTCAAAGGATTTTTACTTAAGGCATGTAACCCTATAGGCTACCTTAGTTATAGGGTGTATAGAATGGGTTCTTCCCACCCATTTTTTTCTATTTCCTTTCCTTGCCTTCTAGGTGACATGCTTTGGATGAAAATGCTCGTGCAATTATCACCAAGTGCACTTGAAAGTTATCATGTTGAACATGATCCTAGGTGATGTATTATTTTGAGAAAAAGATAAGTTTGTGTCCATGTTTCACATGTTAAATTATGCACATGATATTAGGCATCAGAGCGTGGTTTCAATACTGGGAACTTTAGGTTAAAGTTATTTGATGATTAATTGAGTTTATTTTATAATTTTTTATGATTTCACATAGATTGAGGACAGTTATGTCACATGCCAATGATTTGAGAGGAGCACATTCTCGTTCGTTTAATTAAAATTCCCACCATTTTAAAAGAATCCACCAATGTGCATAGCTAAACTTGGGTCTTGAATACTTCAAGCACTAAAAAATTAGTAGGTGTGATTGGGAGAGATATTTTTATCATCTAGGTGGAGGCACATCACAAGGACCAACCTCAACCTTTAGATAAGGAACACATATATGCATAGTGAGAGCATAGTAAGAGTCTTCCTAGAGTTTGAGAAGTGCATATTGAGGAGATATTTGATGAGTTAGTGCATATTCCCCCATCTCATCATGTTTAGCCTTAGCTAGAGGTAGGTATTGCACCCCGAGCATTGTGTGATGCAAGAGATCATATTAGAGAGTTACTTTAGCTTCAACCACCTACTTTTGCAAGATCCACTAGAATATTTGAGGCAAAGTCTTGACTCCTTAGTCTCAAGAGGTTCTTTGGATTACATACATATGAGATAAATTTGAAGGCTCATTTTATAGTTTATTTAATGAGAGGCTTTTCTTCTACATAGTGGCACCAAGAGGAGCAAAAGCACCATATTTTATTAGACACCTTATCTTGGGATACATTTCTAGAGAACTTCAAGGAGTGTTATATTTCTAATCATTTTTTTCAGAGGTGAATCAATGAATTTCATGACTTGCAACATAGATGAATTTTAGTGGCCCAATATGAGTCATTTCCTTGAGCTTCTTCAGTATGCAAATTATATTCAAGATGATAATTTTCTCATCATTTATTTTTTGAGGGGTCTAAACCCTAGATTTCAATTCCAATACATGGAAATCTAGAGAACATTTAAGTTACTATGAAGAAGGCCTATATAGAATAGGAGGTTCATGGGAGATTACAGAAGGCATGAACATAGTTTCAAAACTGCAATCAGGGAAAATAATAGTAGAGATTTAGTAGACCTTCCCTTCATCTAAAGGGAGGATTGAGAACTCATACAAGATCTCATAGACCTCCACAACAACAATAGAATTAATGATAGAGATCCAGAACACCACAAGGACAATAGAGTGGTCACACTAGACCATGGTAGATGTAGGGTCCATGTAGGGATTATATATCATGGAGTTAAAATGTACCACCTCCTAAATCACAATAGTCATTTTGAGGAGGTCATAGTAATTCTGATGGTCTTGAAGAATCTTAGTCTAGTAGGACCCAATCAATTCATGTGTAGTTGTGGGGACCTTGTTGTATTTGGTGGTATAGGGAATTTGGCTCAAGAGTGTCCACAAGAGTATGGAGTTGGAGGTTAGTGTGCAAGAGCTTCAAATAAAATTGTAGGAGATGTGGGAAAGTCCCACAAATTTATATCTATAGTTGATAACCACCAAGAAAATCACCATGCCACTATCATAGAGGTTGTAAGTATGGTTAATGATATTTTTGTTATCATTTTATTTAATCAAGAGAATATAATTATTTTATTTCCCCCTCTTTAATGGAGTGTAGCAGGCTAGTGGCCTTTAGGAAAGAGGATAAGTGGGAGGCTAAATTAGCTTATGGGGCCAAAGTGGTTGTAGATTATACGGTTCAAGATTTCCAATTGATTAGTAGAGTTATGCTTACATTAGTATATCTTTGGGTTACACCCTTGGGGTCTTATTATATAGTTTTGGGCATGGATTAGCTTGATACACATCAAGCTAAGATTGATTGTTGATGCAAGATAATAAGATTTCCTTTATGATCTTGGTACATGAAAGTAGAGATCTCAAGGATTCAAAGGCTCTTTTCTCTTCGTATAATATTTTTTTTGCAACTTAAGCAATGAATGAGAAATGGACGCCATGTATTTTATATCACTATTAGTGATAAGTTAA
This sequence comes from Sequoiadendron giganteum, assembly GCA_007115665.2. Taxonomy (NCBI): domain Eukaryota; kingdom Viridiplantae; phylum Streptophyta; class Pinopsida; order Cupressales; family Cupressaceae; genus Sequoiadendron; species Sequoiadendron giganteum. The sequence continues at coordinate 438,903,114 of CM021101.1, read as the reverse complement.
TGGAAACAACAAAGGGAATGATAGATATTTCTCTTGATAACCACCCCATTCTTAAATATTTTTTAGATTTATTTCAATCAAATTTTCCACGGATGCCACCCTAGCATGAGGTAAATTTTCACATTGATATTATTTTAAGAGATCAACCAGTTTCTAGAGAACTCTACGAGATGATGACTCGGGAGCTTAATGAGCTCAAGATTCGGCTAGAGGAGATTTTAAAGAAGTTTTGTATTTTACCTAGCATCTCCCCTTGGGACACACCTATTATCTTGGTTAAGAAGGATGAGTCCCTTGGATTATACATGGAATATAGAAAATTGAATAAACTAATGATCAAGAATCATTACCCTATGTCTAGGATTGATGATCTATTTGACCAAATTAAGGGAGATAAAATATTCTCTAAGTTAGACTTCAAATTGGGATATTATCAATTAAGGATTATGGAGTTAGACATTCATGACAACTTGAAGGAATCAATATGGTAATTATGAGTTTATAATAGTGCCTTTTGGTTTGAAAAATGCCCCCATAGTGTTCATGAGCCTGATGAATGAGGTATTTTATACTTTTTTTGATTGATTATTATTGATCTTCTTGGATAACATCTTAATTTATTCATAGACAAAATAGGAGCATAAGGGGAATTTGTGCTAGGTACCACGATGTTTAAGGAGACATAAATATTTATTCCAACTTGGTTAAGTGTTATTTATTTTAGTTTAAGATTCATTATTTATGTAAGATCATATATGGTGATGTTATCTCAATAGATCCATTAAAGATTCAAGTGATCATGGAGTGGCCAACACCAACTAATGTTTCCAAGTTTAGGAGTTTTATGGGTTTAATAGGTTATTATAACATATGTATTGAGGGATTCTCCAAGATAGCACATCCTATTACTTCTCTTTAGTATAAAGGGAAGAATTTTGAGTGGACTGAGTAGTGTGAGAGGCATTTCAGACCCTCAAGGAGTGTCTTACTAGTGTTCCTATTTTAGTAGTTGTAGATTTGATATTAGAGTTTTTAGTTTTTATGAATACATCTTTGGATGGTATCTAGGAGTAGTACTTATGTAGGAGGGTAGAATGATCATGTATGCATAACGAAAACTAAAAATCCATGAGCTAATTATCCTACTCATAATTTAGAGCTAGCAATAGTGGTTCATGCACTTACTAGATGGAGACATTTTATTCTTAGGCATCATTTTGAGCTTCATTTAGATAATTGAAGTCTTCAATACATCTTTACCTAGCCAAAATTGATTGAACATTAGAGACATTGGATGGAGTTCCTTTATGAGTACAAATTTGTTGTACAGTAAATCAAAGGTAAGGAGAATATGGTTGCATATTCTTTAAGCGGATGAAGGCATGAGGTTATTTCTATAACCATTAGTATAGATATGGGAGCTCATATCCTTCAACATTTGTCATAGAATGAGTGGTATTGTCAAATTCAACATGAGATACAATTACAGATGGACCTTAATGGCAAGTATTCAAGTTATAACACTTGAGGAAAATAATATTTTGCATCACAAAGGATGTATATATGCCTTTAATTGGAGACCTTCATACAATGATATTATCAAAGACTCATAGGGCACCTAAATTAGCACATCTAGGAGTAAATAAGATGCATATGTATATTTGGTAGTGATATTATTGGGTAGGTATGTCATGATATAGTAGATTTTGTTAATCGGTGTCTTGATTTTTAGATAGTTAAAGAAAAGAATCAACATTTGATAAGATTATTTTATCCTCATAAGATACCAATAGAAATGGGACATCATTTTTATGGATTTCATTTTTATTCTACCTTCATCTTCACGATGCCATGATGCCATCATGGTGATGGTTGAAAATTTGACCAAAGTTGTGTACTAATATCCTATCATAACTATTTACATAACACTCATAGTGGCAAAGATCTTTCTAGATGATATTGTCAGCAGTGTTTCATTGTTGTTGCCTCCACATTACTTCAACCTCCACCACTCCTTTGTTCTACCTCCATAGTGCTTCGTGTCACCTAGCAACATATACATCTGCAATTATGGAAGGGACATGCCCAGAAAGTAAGGATTATGTGGTTTTTAAATGCATTATTTAGCTTGATTTTTGTTCTCATTGCATTTTGGGTTGTGCAGGGCATGACTCATCTTCTAAAGGGGTCTTCAATGGACGAAATCCAACAATTCGTCTGTGATTGTCTTTTGACACAAAAAAATTAGTGGGTTTGGATCTATGGATTCAGTAAGGTCTTTTATGACCTTACTGAGACTATGAACCATTTCTCTTTTGTAACTTGAATTTCTCTATGATTTTCTTAAAAAACTGTGTTATTTATGTGTAATGGCTTCAATTTTTGGCTTCACGGAAATTTTTTATATTATGTGTACTCTACAAATTTTTGGCTTGGATCCGGTTAGGATTCCAAATCTGGAGAAATTTCAACTATCCATCTCAATAATATAGTTCTCCAGATGCATTTAACCCTTTTTTAAATTTATCATTCATCCTGTGATATTGTGTTATGTTTAAAAAAAAATTAAAAATAGGGTAGAATATAGTGCACATGAACAACGAATCATTCTTTAGCCGCTATTTGTCTAAGAAGAGTATCATGACCTAATACTTGAGTGCTCTTGAATGGCCCTTTTATAAATTTTTCAGGCACCTTTAAAATTCAGCTCAAAAGCGTGCTCTAAGGATGTTATCATAAAAAAATTCAAATCCTTTTTAATACGTAGGACAAACTTGTATTGTATTCTAGAAGAAAAATTTTGTTGTTAGGCTGAATAGAAGATCCAACATAGGTTTTTCCCCACATTGGGGTTTCCTAGGTATATCTATGTTATTGTCTATTTGTGATTGGCTTCTTGTTATTTTTGCTTATGTTGTTATTAGTTGTTAATTAACCTAGTGTATTAATTGTTATAAATCAGATTTCTTTTCTATGATTTTATTGAGCAATTAATCCATTGTTGGGTTATAAGAATTTAACATGGTATCAGAGCTCTAAACTCTGAATACAAATCCAAGATTTGTGATGTAGATTTCAAGAAAAAAAAATCAGAATTTTGTCTCCAATTTCTTCTGTTATTGTACAAATCCATAATTTATAATTTAGTTTATTAAATAACTAATGACTAACAAAAACCAATGATCCACCACACTAATGATACATTGCTCCATGTCAATGTCACATTAAGCCGTGGTAAACATTAAGTAAATTAGATAAAAAAATAGTTATGTTCTGGTATATTAAAAAGGACTTTTCGCAAAGATTCTGAGCCATCTCAAAAGTCATGAGTAAACATAAAGGAATAGAAAAAAAATATGCCCTCTGTTTAGCCAACGCATGATCTCATGAGAAAATTGGAAAAAAAATAAAAGATTTCAATAAGATTTCCACAAATTTTCTATGTGATTAAAAGGTAAATTAGGACTGCAATAACTAGGAAAACATATGTATTAACAAAGTATGTTGGCTCAAGCAGCCTGAGCTAAAATGCAAAAGAAAGATTCAAAATACCTACAACATACTTGCAGCTTCTTATAGAGTTAAAAACTCAACAATAGATCAAATCAATCCTACCCCACCCCACCACACTCCTCTCTATCCCATGTTCTCTTAGCTTTGACCCTCCCTCCATTACAACCTCTAAATCAACCTCAGAAAAAGGTGAAGGATTGCAAATAACATTCAATGACTAATAGATAAACCCAAGAACTCTAAAAAAAAATTAATTCATCAATTATATTGTCATTCTTCTAACCAGTAGACATTTATTACTATCCATAAGGTAAGTTCAATCAATTTTTTGAAGAAAAAATATGATTTCCAAAAGTTGGACCTTCATCATTAAAAATATAAGAGCATCTATAATGTATAAAAGATTTGTAAGGAGTTGCACTTGCTAACCAATTTTTGACACGTCATAAGACATCTTTGAATTGAGATAATGGTATCAAAATGGAGTGCCCAAGTGGGTGAGTGGATTATGATGAGCTTATAACAAATGTAAGAAATATGTTACTGTGTGAGGGGGAATGTTGGATGTTAGATCAATGATCCAAAAGGGACATTAGAGCAATCTAATGAAGAAATTTGATCTACAATAAAAAATCTAAAATCTAAAATCTGGAAACTCCTACACATATGAAATTGAAACTATACTAATGCAAACATGATAATGAATCTACTAATTACCAAAATGAGAACAAAAGATAGCTTTTACCATCCCATAGCAGAGTGTATTCACTTGATGTTGGATTGTTTTTATCACAACGAAGCCTCCAAAGTTCATGTGCAAAGTGTGGATGAATTCTTGTTTGTGTTTGGTTGATCGAAGACGATGGATGAAGCTCTCTCTCTCAAGGATGATCTCGACAGCACTTCGTTGCTCAATGTATATGAATTCTCTGATCCTTATTTGTGAGGAAAGGGGTTTGTTATATAGAAAATGAGATTTGAAATGGATGATCAAGATCATTTTGAAGAATATACAGATCAACGGTCGGAGTGTGTTGAGAGGATTTAGACATGAGATAATTGTGCAAAGTTGATTGCACAATTTATGTGATTGGGAAATAGATTGGCTAGTCAAGACTCTAATTGATCAGTTAACTAAATAGATTGATTGTGATGGCTTAGTTAGGAATGTGATGTTTTAGTTAACTGAATAGATGGGTTAGTTAACAAATTAGATTACTTAGTCAGCAATCATAATTTGCTCAATCAGAAAGGGGGTGAGGAATATGAATTAATTGATTTGATTAATTAATTCCTTTTGGGGATTTGAATGTGCAAATCAAGTTTGACTTTTGCAAACAAAGTTGCATTAGTTTGATTTGATTTTTGATAATTGATTTGAATAGTTTGATTTATTTTGGAGGGAAAGTGTTGTAATTAAATTATTATTTAATAATTTAATCCACTTAGAGAAATAAGGTGATTTAGCGGTGTAATTAAATAATTAGCATTATTTAATCAATTAGAACGAAATAAGGTGGGATTAGGACTTTATTAAATAAATGAGATTTATTTAATTGGTCAAAATGATGAAACATGAATTAATTAAATCATGTTATTTTATTTAATTAATAGAGGAATTAGGGTTTTTAGGACTTTATTAAATAAATGAAATTTACTAAATTTGTCTGAAATGATGAAAAAGTGAATTAATTAAATAATACATTGTATTATTCAATTAATAGAGGAATTAGGGTTTTTTATGTCATTTTGATGTGATGCGATGTGGTGTGATGCGGGAATGTTGTAGTATGATTCTGAACAATTTCGAAGTGATTTCGAGATGATCTGAGATGTTACAAGATGATTCTAAACTATTTTGGGGTGATTCTGTGTTGATCTGAGACATTATGGGATGATTCTGAACTATTTCAAGGTGATTCCAAGTTGATACAAGATGTTATGGGATGATTTTGAGTTATTATGAAGTGTTACGGGATGATTTTGAGTCATTCCAAAGTGTTACAAGATGATTATGAGTCATTCTGAAGTGGTATGGGATGATTTTGAGTCATTCTGAAGTGTTACAAGATGATTTTGAGTCATTTTGAAGTGTTACAAGATGATTCCAAGTCATTCTGAAGTGTTATAGGATGATTTTGAGTCATTTTGAAGCGTTACAGGATGATTCTGAGTCATTGTGAGATGATGTGAGATGATGTTCCATATCGTTTGACGTTGCTTGAGGTTGTTTGGTGTCATTCAGTGTTGTTTTGATGTCGTTTAGTGTTGTTTGATGTCGTTCCATGTTGTTTAATGTCGTCCAGTGTTGTGTGTTAGGTGTCAAGTCAATTTTACATGTCTACATATTTCCCCTCTTTGATACAAAGTACTAGTTGCTTTGTTTCAAAGATTCTATTTTTATGATTTTTTTGAAAAAACTATGCCCCACTATGCCCTAGTGTTCAGTGGAATGATTGCAAGACTTCGTGCTGCCCCCTCGAGAGGTTGAATAAAAATTTCAAGTTTAGAGGTCAAGCTCTTGACACTATTGTATTTGTCATTTCGATGTTTCCGGATGGAATATTATATGTTAATGTGCATCATTTCTTGTTCAGAGCTTCTAATTTATAAGTAGGAAGATTTCCTAAGTTTAATTAGGGTTTCCTAGATGAAATTAGGGTTTCCTTGAGGTGTTATATAGGAAATTTTTCTTCAAATTAGATCATTTGTGCTTGGTTCTGTTTGCTAATTCTTGTCTATGGATTCCACATTTTGTCAGTTGTTGAGGGAGAATGTTGAGATTCGAGGTTGCCCCACATCGTTCTGAGCTCGTTTGAGAGTATAGAAAACCTTCAGACATCAGTCCCTCAGTATGTACCTTTCTGCCCTTCGCTTTCGTCTTGTTTTTGTTCTCGTTTTACATGTGTGAAATCCTCTCAGACAAATGCACTGGTTTTTGAGGTTTTGGCACATCTGTCTCAATTTTTGTGCATTTGTCAGGTGTTTTTGTTGTTTCTGTCCAAAATTGGCATATTTGTCCAAGACTGGCGCATTTGTTCTAAGCACTTGTTCAAGAACTACACAGTTGCCTAGAAACTGCACAGTTGTTCTAAAACTATGCACTTGTCTGTCTCTTGTTGAGCATTTGTATCAGAATCTGGTAATTGAGTCTTTGTCCATCATTTTTCTCTTAGCTTTTTCCAAACCCTAGTATGTGTCTTTTTACCGTCATGAATGTTGTTCTTCATCATGTTTTTGTTCTAAAACCTTGTCTTGTGTCTATTTACCATCTCAACTATCATTTGTTACCTAGCAAGTGTCATTTTATGTTGCTTCACTATTTTTAGAGTGAAACCCTAACTTGTTTTCATTTTTGTTTAAGAATCATTTTGTCGTCCTATTTGCATTCAAAACCGTAGTTTGTGTTTGTTTAGCATTATACATGTTGTTTGTCATCTAGCATGTGTCATTTTATGTTTCTTCACTGTTTTAGAGTGAAATCCTAACTTGCGTTCATTTTTTGTTTAAGCATCATTTTGTCATCCTGCTTGAGTTCAAAACTCTAGCCTATGTTTGTTTTGTGTCATACATGTCGTTTGTCTCCTAGCATGTGTTGTTTTATGTTTCTTCATTGTTTTAGAGTGAAACCCTAATGTCTTGGTTTATGTTGCTTGCGGGTTAATCTCCAACCACTCATGACAAGAGAGAGACGTCCTCATCACCTGTTTGATCCCATTGCCCAGTTCGGTGTATTGGAGCGAGACTTTCTTGATGCAGTGGGTTTGTATCATATCTGTTATATGCCTCCTATCAGGACCCATATGAAAATGTTGACCGCTCTCGTGGAGAGGTGGCACTCTGAGACATCCTCTTTTCATTTTCCTATAGGGGAGGCAACCATTACTTTGGAGGATGTGTGGAGGATTCTTCATCTCCCTATTCATGGTGAGCTTGTTACGTACTAGATTCACCGAGGTTCCTATGTTATGCAGCGATTGTTAGGTATTGATGTTCGTAATGTAGAGATTGATTTATCTAATTTTGTAGATAATGTGAACCCTATCATTCTTGTCCTTTATGGCTTGGTATTGAGATTAGTTGTTCTTGATAGATGAGGTCGATAGTTTGCAGTTGGTTGGGGTGTATGCATTAAGAGTATGCTCAAGCATGGTACAAGATATGCATGGGGTGCCTATTTGCTTGCCCACCTTTACCGAGATATGCATGAGGTGGTGTATCGGGGCGGGAGGTCACTGTTGGTAGGTGTATCCCTTTTGCATGTTTGGGCATGGGAGAATATTGCGGTTACTCATCCTAACGGGATCCAGGATCATTCTTTGGGTAATCCATACTATTATCGTTATGGGGATTTTGTGCACTACACTTTGCCTAGGGATCTATATTATTGGCACCATGTATTTGATGAGATGCTTGGTTTTTTATGGAGACCTTACATAAGTTGTGAGGTTTTGCCAAAGGATGCAAATCAACTTGTATATTGCTGATAGACCTATTGGTTTATTGGTCGTTCATCATCTGTGATAGAGCATTATCTACCCAATCGAGATTGTTGTCAGTTTGGTGAGAGGCAGGGGCTGATTCCTAATGCCTATGAGGCTTGGTTTGGTCGGACTTGTCAGGAGGTCCGTATATGGGGTATCCAGGTTGATGCAGATATTGTTACTACCGATATTGCACCACTTACTCTAGTTGGTTGGGGTTGGTTTTTTGGAGTGGCATATTATGAGGAGTGGTGGTCACGACATAGGACTATGAGGCTTACTAATCCTAGAGGTAGTCCAATTGTGGGTAGAGCTAGCATCACAGGTCATCATGGTGAGTGAAAAAATGTTGAGGTTCTTGCAGAGCAGTTGGATTGAGTTCATCATGATGAGGCAGAGGATATTCAGGATGAACAAGTGCCTCGTGCATAGGGTCAAAGATAGGTTCCAGATCCTCCTCCACTAGCTAGGTATGTTGACTTATTTCTAGCTCAAATGACTTTGGATAGAGATGTAGAGGTTGCACGATGATAGGCCACATAGGCTTTGGTAGATACTCTAAGGGTTGAATGAGATACTATGAGGGTTGAACGAGATAGTGTATTTGGTAGACTGCACGTGACAGAGGCTCAGGTAGTATTACTTTCAGCAGAGAGAGATTCTCTTCGGGCCAATCGAGAGAGTGATATTGGTAGATGACATGCTGCAAAGGCTCGAGTACTATTACTAACAAAAGAGAGAGATACTCTCTAGATAGAGCGTGATGGTATGTGTGTAGAGCGAGATAGGTATCTACATGAATCTACCTATTATCAAACTTTATATGATGCTACCATTCCTAGGGCTTCTCGGTGTCCACAGTTTGGGGAGCCTAGTGTTGCGAGCGACAACGGTGGCAATGGTGGTGCTGGTGTTGGTGATCATTCTATGAGACAACCAGATCATTTTGATTTTCAGTAGTGTTTTGTCTATCATATTGGGGTTTTTACCATTTTTGATATCTAATATTTATGTTGTTCCATGGTGTAGAGGCATTTTGTAGACATGTGTTATATATATTCCTTGGTCCAGTCGAGACCTCGTATATATGTTATGATTTTGTACTTTCCTATCACATTTGTGTCATTTGTGGATGTACTTATGACATATTCTCTTTTTGATGATGATATATATGAGATATTCCTTCCTCACTTCAGCCTCCCTATATGTTTATGTGATGGTGATATATGATGATGTACCTTTATATGTGTTTTTGTGCTTTTCTGATCTATGGATATGATGTAGATGTAGGAATCATGCTTTGTCTCATTTCATGATGATGGATGTTTATAAATGAATGTCCCATACATGATACATGATGTTTTTAATTGGTTTATTATCATCATGATATGTATTGTTAACATTTTGTGGATATAGAATAGATATGGTACTGATGACATGTTATGCAAGATGAATGTTAATTTAGAAGAAATATGTTGATAGATAGAGAAATGATGTTAATTAGAAGAAAAATGAAGATGTTTGTTAGTTAGTAGAAAATATAATGATGGATAGAATTGATGACGTTAATTTGAAGAAATCCGATGATGTTTGTTAGTTATTAGAAAATGTGATGATGGATAGAATTGATGATGTTAATTAGATAATAGATAGAATTGATGATGTTACTTTGCTTCGCTTTATAGACTTCGTTGTTTGAACAATCCTATTTGATGTAGCAAATAGATACAATGCACTAGGGTATGAATTAAAAAGGTGAACTTTTATCTATTGCATGGACTTTGACTCTACAAACAAATAGTATCTTTGTTCATACCAGACATACGAAAACTTTGTGTAAAGTATAGGGGGGGTTGCATGAAAGATGTTTCAGACCAGTCACACAGAGAGGTATAGAACACCTAACATGTAACTGCTTCATGAATTGTTTTGATACAAATTTCATACTCAATAAAGCAAGTGTTTGCCATGGTAATATAAACATATCTTACAAACAACAAATCGAAATGAAGCTCAGTTGTGCCCATTCCTTATTCTTTAAATCCTTTTGGACATCTTTAAGAGATCCTAGGAATGAGTCAATAAAATAAATCACATAAAAGTAAGACCAAAAAAAGATGAAAATAAAGTTGCAGTATCACTTGCCATATCTGTTTAATGTGGGGATATTATCCGTTGTTGATCATGTCTATCATTGGAACAAATTGATTAAGGCATATCTCAAGATGTTGTTGGAACTTGTTTAAAAAGATAGGTAGTTGATACTTTGGTATTGTTTTGGTCTGTTTATAGTCAACTCTTTTGCGATCATTTTTTTCTTGAAATCTCTAGCTTTTGATGTTTTCTTTTTTTGTTTGTTTTTTTTGTCAAAGGTTGATTGGGACAGTTTGTTTATTATGGTTGAAATATTTATTGTGGATGTTGATGACGAGATGGGCCTTTTGTTTTTTTCTAAGTTTTTATGATGTTTTTTTAAATTTTGATATGCTTCACGGGACTAACCTAGGGTCTCAAGGGATAAAAAAGATAACCCTTTCCTACGTTGTACACGTAGAGGCTCATAGTTTGCTTGGTTTGAACTTTTCTATTTTGTGGATGTTTTTGGTATTTTGTATATTTTGAATTTTTTTAGATTTTGTATTTTTTTGACTAAGTTTTAATAAAGCATGTGGGAAACCTAAGGGGATTGACCTAGGGTCTTGGGGGCTAAAAATCCTTGCCTATGTTGTACACGTAGAGACCATGTAGTTCAACTGTTGGACTCAAAGCATGAACTGTTTTTGGGTAAACAACATCGATTGCATGGATGATATCCTATTTCTATGTCTAGAGGATATGTTGTGGGAAATTCAATTGAACTAGCTATGAGGTTCAAGCAAATGTTGATATCTTATACTGTTTGAGTGGAGGAATGACCCAACGATGTTTTTTTGTTTTGATGTTTTCACATGTTTTTTATGTTTGTTGTTTTTGTAGTATTTTTGAATTTTGCTGTTTTATGACCTTGATTGAATTTTACCAAATCTAAATCATGACTAGCTTCGGGAAGTTGCCCCTAATAAAATGACTTACCCTAATCAGTGACAAGACATGATTGGACATATGATTCATGAAATGGATGGGTGGATGTCGTGAAAAAGTGTTGATAGATAATAATGTATGTTTTATTCATGCATAGCGCTTGTTTACCAGGTTTTCACTATGGTACCTATCCTAGGATTGCCACAAAGTGGTTTTCACTCAAAGGACATTTTATTTCTCTTTACTATTTTTCTTACTTTTTTTTTGTATTTTTTGTATTTTTTTTCCATTTTTCTTTACCTTTTTGCCTGGGGTATTCTAATACGTTTCATGTATAGAATTTTTTGAGGTGGTTGTTGTTTCGTGGTTTGGCTAGAGGTTCTCCTTTCGGAGTAGCCAATTGATATGCCCCAGAGCCATAACTTGTTGTTATGATGATTGGACCTAACCGGTTAGGTTCAAATTTACCCTTGCCTTCTTGGTTCAATTGTATCTTCTGATTCTCCTTGAGGACCAAGTCACCAACTTGAAAATTTCTATCTTTGATTCTCTTGTCATAGCTTCGTTTGAGCTGATTCTGATAAACCTACAGATGGTTTAACGTGCTCAAATGCCTTTCATCTAGGAGCTCTAATTCATTCAATCTGGATACTTTGTATTCTTCATTGATTACCATGCCTTTTACTGAGACTCACAATGAGGGGATTTCAACTTTGATAGGTAACACTGCTTCTGATTCGTAGACCAAGGAAAAAGGTGTGGCGCCAATAGTTGTGCAAATGTTGGTTCTATAAGCCCATAAGGCTGGATTTAGCTGCAAATTCCAATCATGGCTGACATCATTGTTAGTATTTTTTAATATTTTTAGGATTATTTTATTGGATGCCTCTTCCTAACCATTTCCTTGGGGATAGTAGGGCATAGAAAATATATGTTGGATAGAGAATTTGGAACAGAGTTCCTAGACATCCTGATTCTTGAATGGGGTGCCATTGTCTATTATAATTGTTTGTGGGATTCCATACCTACAAATGAGATAATTCAAAATGAATTTTGATATCTGTTTTCCAATGATATAGGTTAATGGAATTGCCTCTATCCATTTTGTGAAGTATTATGTTGCAACGATAATGAATTTATGCCCGTTAGATGAAGCAGGTGATATCTTACCTACCAGTTCTAATCCCCATTGTGAAAAAGGCCATGGTGTTTTGATGGGTCTCAACTCTTGTGCTAGTGCATGAACTAGATCACTATGTTGTTGACATTGTCAACACCTTATAGAATGTTGAATGCAGTCTTGCTCCATGGAAGGCCAATAGTATCTTGCTCTAAGTATCTTTTAGACTAGGTTAGGTCTGCTAGAGTGGGATCCACAAATACCTTCATGGACCTCTTGTAAGGTTGTGTGTACTTCTTTCATGTTAAGGAACCAAAGTAACATACCATCTAAGCTACAACGCTATAGGGTTTCTCCTAAGATCATAAAATGGGAGGTTCTATAGGTGAAGGTTTTCTTCTGAGCAGTCATTAAGTCAGGTGGTATGATACCATTCTAGATATAGTCAAAATTATCTTGGTACCATGGGGAGTTAGGACCAACAACAAAACATACCATTTCAAATTTTGGGATGTCAAATGTTGGCACCAGTATTTGTTCCATGAGGAATTCATATTTAGGCACATTCTAAGGAATATCTAGTCGTGAGCCTATTGTGGCCATTGCATCAGTAGCTCTGTTATTTATCTAAGGAATCTGTTCAGAGGTTATTTTGATGAAGTACTCCTTGAAGCTATCCACCATTCTTTTGTATGGTGGTAATTTTTTCATCTTTTGTTTGGTATTCATCATTCACCTATCTAATTACTAGTTGGGAGTCTCCAAAGACATGTAGCTCTTTTATTCTCCATTCGATCGCCATTTTGAGCCCCATGATAAGAGCTTCATATTCTACAATATTGTTTGTACAGGGGAATGCAATCCTGTAGACTTTGGGTATACTATCTCCCTATGGTGTGAAAAATAATATTCCCGCTCTTGAACCATGTTGAGTATGGGACCCGTCAAAGTATAGAGTCCACTAGCCTATCTGTTTTGTCTTCAATACGCTCTCATCCGAAAATTCTACTATGAGGGGTTTGTGATCATATATGGGTGCTTTGGCCAATTAGTCTACTAGGACTTGTCCTTTTATAGCTCTCTTGTCTATGTACTCTATATCAAATTCACTTAAGATCATCACCCATTTGGCTATCCGACCTATTAAGGCTACTTTTGCTAGTAAATATTTTAGTGGGTCCACCTTTGATATCAGTTTCACTTTTCTATTTAAGATGTAATGTCTTAGCTTTTGTGTAGAAAACATGATTGAGAGACAATCTCTTTCAATGGGTAAATAGTTCAGTTCATAGCCCACCAATATTATGTTGATATAGTATATTTCCCTTTCTTTATTGTTTTCATCTAGTTGTGCCAGGAGAGCACCCAATGTTGTTCGTGTGGTAGATGTTGGATATTGTGGTTGCATTGCTGATATTTGTTTGGAATTGGTGTCAATACTATTAGCATTGATGATGCTTAAGGTTGTATGTGTCGAGGATATTGAGAAAATTATAAAAATAATATTACTAGCAGCCAGTGAAGCTGAGAAGGTCAGAATACTGGAAAGTTTTGTACGTTGAAGATCTGAAGGTGCGCTTCAAAGGGTTTTTTTTTGAAGCTTTCTATGATGTTGTCTGAATGTTTTAGAGGTTCGCATCAATATTTGTAGAAGATATGAATATCTATGTTCCTACAGTTATTCAGTTTTTGTAGATGGTGTTCTTGGATGAAGAGAATGAAATTATGGTAATTTCATGTGTTGTGCATGTACCTGTGACATTCATGGATGATTCTATATCGTACTCTATCCTTGTTGTACGTACGCATTGATCGAAGTTCTCATGGTCGAATATTTTTTCGATGTGTGCTCGAGTTTTCATGTTCTTGGTCGACATGATGATGTTAGCGTGGTGCGGATCCATGAGGATTAATATTTTATTGTTTGGCATGTTTGAAGGTGTTTTTTTGGGTCCTCACTATTTTGAGACTAACTTATGTTGGTTCGCATTGAAATTTATTCATGTATTGAGGCCGACAGCTGTAATTTATTCTTTATTTGTGGCCGACTGAATAGTGGATGTAAATACGTATAGCATATATATATGTGTTTTTTTTCCTCATTTAGAGGTAGTGCTCAGTGTGCACAAGTGATGTACATGTGTGAATATAGGTTAGATCATTCAAAGCAGAGTGTGGAAGAGTTTGTAGAAGTTTTTGTGCGCCTAACTAGAACTCTAATTAGGCTTTGGCAGAAGCTAATTTCTCAGTTCAACTTCATCAGATGGATTTAATCTGATTACTTTATGTAAGGTAGTGAGCCTTCCCTTTGACCAGTGTTCTCTAGGCAATGCGCTTGAATGCAAGTGCATTCCTTTTTCATTCTTCATTATACTTCTAATAGGGTATAATCTTGTGGACTAACATCCACCATGGTTTTTCCCCTAACAGGGTTTCCACGTATAAAATATTGGTGTTCATGTGTCTTTGATGTGTTATTAATTTATTCTTGCACTATTATTTATTAGATCTGAGATTTAAGGTTGATTAATGTTATATAAGTTTGATTTTGGTAACAACTGATTCACCCCCCTCTCAGTTGTCTATCCTTGTTTTTCCAAAGCTAGTTCCTCAGAAGAAGCCTAACAGCTTGAGGTGATCCGAGATGGCATCATACAAGAAGGATAGTCCTAGATTCGATGGTACAAACTACTCTTTATGGAAATTCAGAATGGAGTGCCATTTGAAGTGCATTGGAGAACCTTTCTAGAAGATGGCACAAAGTGCATATACTATTCCTCAAAATGTTATGTCCTCTGAAGATGAGATCAAGGAAGCAGAAGCTGATACTAGGGCTATTGAAGCATTATTGAGTGCTTTCATAGATTCAGAGATGACAAATGTATTAGGATTGAAGACAGCATACCAGATCTGGAAAAAGTTGGAAACATTGTATGAAGGAGATGCGCTAGTGAAGAGTGCTAAGCTACAAAGTCTAAAAGGTAAGTGGGAAGACTTGAATATGAGAATATCCTCTCCTTTTCTCAAAAGATAAATGAACTGGTGATGAACATTAGATGTGCTGGTGGAAAATTGGATGATGAAGAAGTTGTGGCTAAGATACTTAGATTAGTGCCTCCCTCCTACAAAAAAAGAGCTCATGTTATTGATGAACTCAGGATAGTGACAAATATTACAAGAGACATGTTGATTGGAAAAAATGTTGCATTTGAGTTGAGTGAATTTGGTGAATGTTCTCCTAAGACTGAATCTGCATTCAAAGCTTCAGTATCCAGAAAAAACCAGCAGAGATACAATCCGGGTGAGATTTCCAAAAGGACATTCAAATATGAAGATGAAATGAAAAAGATTGAAGATGAAGAAAGAGAATTGGAAGAATTGGAAGCATTGATTGTGAAAAGAGAAGACAAAGGTCATGGTAAGTACAAAGGAAATTTTCCTATCAAATGTTTTTCTTACAGTAAAATAGGTCATTTTGCATCTAGATGTCATGAAAGAGTTTCTAAGTAAAAGCCTGAGAAGACTAGATTTCAAAGGAAATGTTATTATGCTGAAGAAGGTGTAACTGATGAAGAATCTGATAAAGAAACCGAAAATGAAGATGAATGGGTATTTATTGCTATCAAAGAAAATGGTTAGGTTCCCACTGAATCTACTATTAATGTGAATATTGAGAAAGATCTTGTAGCAAAAATTGAAGAAAAGGATGAGTGGGTAATTAATAGTGGATGCACACATCATATGACTAGTAACAAAAGCAAGTTTGTAAGCTTGGAAGAATATAATGGTGGTGTTTTAAGATTTGGAGACAACACTTCTAGTGTGATTTGTGGCAAAGGCACTATTTCTTTTAGTGGTAAGCATAATACTAATGGTGTTCTTTATGTATAAGGCTTAAAGCATAACTTTTTAAGTGTTGGACAGATGGTAGACAAGGGTTACAATATTCAATTCAAGGATGGTAAGTGTAGAATAAGGGGAAGTTCGGGAAATATGATTGCTTCAGGTACAAAGAAAAAAGGTAATATCTTTCATTTGAGTGTTGCTAGTAAAAGTTGCTTAATTTCTCAGATTGATGTAAGCTGGTTATGGCATAGAAGGTTGTGTCATGTGAAATTTGATAACATTGTCAAGATAAGCACTACTCAAGCAGTCAAAGATCTTCCTAAGTTAGTGAAGCCTACCGAAACTATGTGCAAGCAATATGAGATGGGAAAGAAGACAAGAAATTCTTTTAAGAGAAAATAGTATATCTCTAATGGAGTGTTGGATTTGATACATACCGATCTATGTGGTCCAGCCAGAATCAAAAGTCTACAAGGTGAAAGGTATTTTATGTTTCTCATTGATCATTATTCTAGAATGATATAGGTTGTTTTCTTAAAAGAAAAATATGAAGCATTAGAAAAGTTTAAAATTTTCAAAGCCGTGGCAGAGAATGAGATAGGTCAAATATCAAATGTCTAAGATCAGATAGAGGTGGTGAATTCACTTCTCGAGAATTCAATTCTTTCTATGAAGAGAATGGAATCTAGAGACAGCTATCTGCTCCCCTAACCCTTCAACAAAATGGAGTTGTTGAAAGAAAGAACAAAATCGTTCTAGACACTACTAGAACCATGGTGCTGGAAGCAAATGTTCCTCATTTCTACTAGAGAGAAGTTGTAAGTACTGCTATGTATACCATTAATAGGGTGTATGTCAACAGTAATTCTAGTAAGACACCTTTTGAGCTATGGTTTGGTTATAAGCCTACTGTCAAGTATTTCAAAAAAATTGGAAGCAAGTGTTACATCAAGAGAGATGATGATATAGGCAAGTTTGATGCTAGAAGTGATGAAGGAATATTTTTGGGTTACTCTACTAAAAATAAAGCTTACCGATGCTTTAATAAGAGATTAAAGAAAATGGTTGAAAGTGAAAATGTCAAAGTTGATGAGAATATAGTTAGAACATCCATATATAGTGGATATGATTCAGATGATAACACTAACATTGATGTTCAGACACAAAATCAACTTCAGATTGTTTCGGTGAACCAAGGGAATCAAGAAGTAGAGACTAGCAGAAGTGTAGGAGAAAGAACACAAGAACAAGAAGTCAGAGAAAATCCTAAAACTCCCAAGTATGTGAGGCAAAA
Source organism: Sequoiadendron giganteum (assembly GCA_007115665.2). Taxonomy (NCBI): domain Eukaryota; kingdom Viridiplantae; phylum Streptophyta; class Pinopsida; order Cupressales; family Cupressaceae; genus Sequoiadendron; species Sequoiadendron giganteum. The sequence continues at coordinate 438,885,836 of CM021101.1, read as the reverse complement.
TTATTCCTATCATAGGAGATAAGAGCAAAGGTGTGCAAACTAGAAGAAGAATTTTGGAAGAATATTGTCTAATTTCCAAAGCTGAGCCTAGCAATATCAGTGAAGAATGCAAAGATGAACATTGGATGGAAGCCATGAAAGAATAACTAATGTAGATAGAGAAGAATGATACATGGGATCTTGTTCCTAGAACTCATCACAAAAATATGATTGGAACCAAGTGGGTGTTCTGGAATAAGCTGAATGAGCAAGGTGAAGTGGTCAGAAACAAAGCAAGACTGGTTTGCAAAGGGTACTCATAGATGGAAGGTATTGATTTTGAAGAAACTTTTTCCCCTGTTACTAGAATTGAAGAGGTAAGATTATTTCTTGCTTACGCTACTTTCAGGAATTACAAAGTCTATGAGATGGAAGTAAAGTCAACATTTCTGAATGGTGAGCTAGAAGAAGAAATCTATGTTGAAACAACCAAATGGATTTCAATTGAATGATGAAAAATGCATGGTATGCCAATTGAAGAAATCTCTATATGGACTTAAGAAAGCTCCTAGAGCTTGGTATGCTAGATTGGATAAATACTTGTTGAAACTTGGATTCAATAAAGGTACTGCTGATAGTAATCTATATTTCAAGTTGGATTAGAATAAAGAATTGATCATTGAAGTCTTTTTTGATGATATTATTTTTGAAGGTGATGATGATTTATGTATGATTTTTACCGATGAAATGAAAAGTGAATTTGAAATGTCAATGATAAGAGAGATGAAATTCTTTTTAGGATTGCAAATCACTTAGTTAGATAATGGAATTTTCATATCTCAATCTAAATATGTGAAAGAGCTACTGAAATGTTTTGGCATGGAATATTCAAAGCCAGTTGGTACACCTATGATAACTGGATGCAAACTTACATAGAATGATGATTCTCCTCAAGAAAATCAGACAAGATACAGGTCAATGATTGGTGTATTACACTGTTTGAATCAGACCAGGCTAGATATAATGAATGTTGTATGCATGGTTGCTACATTTCAAGCCGATCCTAAAGAGTCTCATGTGACTACTGTGAAAAGAATTTTCAGATACCTAAAAGGGATAGTTGATCTTGGTCTTTGGTATCCTAGGGATGATGATCTTATTCTAAGTGCTTTCACTAATGTTGATTGGGTAGGAGATGTAGATGACATGAAGAGTACTAGTGGTGGTGCATTCTTCTTAGGAAAGAAGTTGCTATCTTGGCTAAGCAAAAAGAAAAACTCAGTTTCATTGTCTACTACTAAGGCAGAATATATTGTTGTTGCAAATAGTTGTACCCAAGTATTGTGGATGAAGAAAATGTTGAGAGATGTCAGAATTGAGTATGAAGAACCCATTGACATATTTTGTGACAATTCAAGTGCCATTAATATTTCCAAGAATCTAGTGTTGCACTCAAAGACAAAGCATATATCCATCAAGTATCACTTTTTGAGAGATAAGTAAGTGAAAAAGGAGTTAGATTGGAGTACATACCTACCAAAGAGAAAATTGCAAATATCTTTACCAAGTCGTTGCCTAAGGATAGTTTTGAGTACCTCAAAGGCAAGTTATGGGTGATTTCCCCTCCTAGTCAGAACTAAGATGCGGGTATTTGCACCAGTCCGTGAATTCATAGCCATATCCTATTCCAGATTGATATTGTGGTGGCTGCTACTCAGGGGGAATAGTCAGATGATTCAAATTTGTGAATAGAGCATGTGTACCTTTTCCATTGATGTCAAATGGGGAGAGAAACAATGTGAAAAATGTGCGAGAGAAGAGCAATGAAGAGTGCACAATCTCAGGTTGAGATTGTTGGAGAACAGTTAGTTGGGTTGATGGTATTATTTTCACATCATGTGTTGCCATCAATGTGAATGGGGGAGATTATTGGATGTTTTGGTTGAATTATTGATATGTGGTTGTCATTGATGTCAACACTATTAGCATTGATGATTCTTAAGGCTGTATATGTCGAGGATATTGAGAAAATTGTAAAAATAATATTACTAGCAACTAATGAAGCTGAGAAGGTCAGAATGTTGGAAATTTTTTTATAGTGAAGATCTAAAGGTGCGATTCAAATGGTTTTTTGCTGAAGATTTCTACTATGTTTTCCAAAAGTTTCAGAGGTTTTCATCAAGAGTTGTGGAAGATATGAAGATCTGTGTTCCTACAGTTATTCAATTTATGTAGATGGTGTTCTTGGATGAAGAGGATGAAATTATGGTAATTTCATGTGTTGCGCATGTACCTGTGATGTTCATGGATGAGTCTAGATAATACTCTATCCTTTTTGTACATCCGCATTGATCAAAGTGTTCGTGATTAGAGATTTTTCCGATGTGTGCTCGAGTTTTCATGTTCTTGGCCAACATGATGTTAGCGTGTTGCGGATCCATGAGGATTAATATTTTATTGTTTGGAATGTTTGAAGGTGTTTTTTTGGGTCCTCACTGTGTTGTGACCAACTTGTGTTGGTGCGCATTGAAATTTATTCATGTATTGAGGCCGACAATTGTAATTTATTCTTTATTTGTGGCCGACTGAATAGTGGATGTAAATTTGTATAGAGGATATATATATAAGTGTTTGTTTTCCACATTTAGAGGTAGTTCTTAGTGTGTACAAGTGATGTACATGTGTGAATAAAGGTCAGATAATTCAAAGAAGAGTGTGGAAGAGTTTGTAGAAGTTTTTGTGTGCCTAACTGGAACTGTAATTAGGGTTTGGTAGAAGATAATTTCTTAGTTCAACTTCATCAGATAGATTTAATCTGATTACTTTATTTAAGGTAGTGAGCCTTCCCTTTGAGCAGTGTGCTCTAGGCAGTTTGCCTGAATGCAAGTGCATTCCTTTTTCATTCTTCATTATACTTCTAACAGGGTATAATCTTGTGGACTAACATCCACCATGGTTTTTCCCCTAATAGGGTTTCCATGCATTAAATCTTGGTGTTCATGTGTCTCTAATGTGTTATTAATTTATGCTTGCACTGTTATTTATCAGATATGAGATGTAAGGTTGATTAATGTTGTATAAGTTTGATTTTGTAACAACTGATTCAACCCCCCCCCTCTCAGTTTTTTATCCTTGTTTTTCCAATAGTAGACACATAAAGTATCATTTTTTTTTCTGTAATTGGTGGCATGAGTACCAAAGGAGAAAGTAGGTACTCCTTAACTTGATGAAATACTTGGTCACATCTCCCATCCCATTTGAAGGTGATGTCCTTGTGTAGGAGATGAGTGAAAGGATGAAATTTGTTTGCGAGTTGTGCGATAAATCGCCTAATTGACTGCAACTTCCCTTGTAGGGTCCTTAGTTGTTTGAGTGTCTTTGGTGGAGGCATCTCCATTATAGCTTTTACTTTTGTAGGTGCCACCTCTATCCCTCTTCTTGACACTATATATCCTAATAGTTTTCCAGAGGTTACTATGAATGCACATTTCTTAGGGTTGAGTCTTAGATTGTACTATTCTAATTGATAAAATACCTTTGCTAGGTTTGTCAAGTGATCTACCATTTTGATTGAATTTGCTAGGTGGTGCAGGAGCACCTAGAAAGCACACTTAGGAAACACTAGGCTTTAGACAATTTTGATTTGATGTTATAAGGTCATGATGACCAATGCAAATGAGGGAGTGGCTTACTAAAGGACCTTGGTCAGGAGCTATCAGGAGCTATCCAGAGCTATTAGGAGAAGAGGAGTTGTGAGTTTAGACACTTAAGTTCTAGTAATTGGAAATAAGGCCCAAAATGTTGCTTTAAGCAATTTTGGCCTAAGGTGGTGGTTATGTCCAACCAAGGGGAAGGATAAACACCTTTTGAAACTTTATAAGGAGTTCCTCAACCTGTTTGAATGGTTGGAAGGCTTTGTGAATGTTTGAAAAGTTTGTAATTTGACAATTTTCATGAATGCTAAGCGAAGACAGTAGGAAATAACTAAATTTTCTGTATTGTGTTCTTGGTAGTGTGTTAATGGATTAACCAAGCATCTTGATACATGGGGAATGTTATCTAATTTATTTCCAAGCTTTGGTTGGCTCTGTAGGAAGTTGTTTCATTGGTTAAAGCTTTTAATTTCAGTTAACTAGGTTCTTGTATTTTTGGAAATTCTGACTAGCAAGTTGTAACAAATGGAGTCCTAGACCACCTTTCCCCTATACCTGGTGTATGGGATCTTGGAAGCAATGGCTAGGCTCCATGTCTATATTTTTAGTAGGGTTAGGATTCATTAGGAGGCAAGTAATCATGAGGAAAGTCTCTTCCTAGGCGAGCTTGGCAATGCCCGGTTAGGAAGGACAGTGCTAAAAAGCACATAACTTGCAGGGATGAATTCTCCAAGACAAACCCCATGGTAGAAGTGTGGAATTAGGTCTCACAATGGCTTGGTACCAAGGAGGAGGTTCCAACAGTCCGTTTTCTAGGAAAAATCTTTGACAGTCCAACCGGGTGGTCAGGAATTTGCCCGGCTAGGAAGGACAGTGCTAAAAAGCACATAACTTATAGGGAAAACTTCTCCAGGACAAACCCCATGGTAGAAGTGTGGAAGGAGGTCTCACATTGTTTTGGTACCAAGGAGGAGGTTCCAACAATCTGTTTTCTAGGAAAACTCTTTGACAGTCCAACCGGGTGGTCAGGAATTGGCTCAAAACCCTACATTTTGCAAAGTTTAAGGATAGACTTGTGTACAGAAAGGAAAGGCCTAAAGCTTGGGGAATCTTGAAGAGGTTGGTATAGGGACCAAGAATCCATGAAAAGTATTTGAGGTTCTTTAGATGAGTTTGGAGAGATATCCACTTTTCTCGGGTTAGGAGAGCAAATAGGGGCTCTAGGCTTATAGCCTTTTTAACCCTAAGTGAGGGTTTGGAAGGAGCGATGGAGAAATGGAGTCTAATGCTTGTTCAAGAAACCTAATAGGATTCTAGGAAGCATGATAACATATCTTTACACCCCTGCAAGGATCTAGTTGAGTGTTGTGTGTATTTGGCCTTTAAGGAAGATTAAGGGTCAAGGGTGAAACAGAGGTTAAGCACCAAGTATTGGTTGTGTTGTGTGACATGGTTGGAAGAGGGGATGGCCAGTAGTACCAGGGGTATTTGCATATGATTCAGGACCTATAGGTTGAATTGGTGGAGAGAGCCACGAAAGGGAGTTGCTAAGGTGTGACCCGGAGCATGGAACAATGAGTATTTCCATCCAAACCCTCTTACACCAGATTGGTATCAGAGCAAGTTAAAGATTTGGGAGTGAACTTTGTATGTCAGAATTGGAATCCAGTGGTTCCACAATCATTATGACAAATTTTGAGTTGGAAAAGAAGGTTGAAGACCAAGAAGAAGATAATAGCACAACTTGAGGCAACTTTGAGTAATGTGCTAAACAAGGATGATGAGGACAGCAATAGGGTACCAAAGAAAGAAGAGGTTGCAGAGGAGGAAAAGATCCTTGAACCTGACCCTATTCTACAAGAGGAGCCTTTCTTGAAGACACTGAAAGCTTTGAGTGGGAAAGCACTTGAAGGAGTACCATTGTTTAGTGGAAGGTTGGAAGCTGACCTAGTCATGGATTGGATAGAAGGCATAGAGAACCATTTTGAATGTGATGGAGTTATTGAAGCACAGAGAGTAAAGGTGGCCAAGTATAGATTGAGAGGATTAGCCTTGACATGGTGGAAATTTATCCAAACAGAAAGAGAAAAGGAAGGTAAGAGGCCTATTTCAACTTGGAAGGGTATGGTTGCAAAGGTAAAAGAAGCATACATACCAGATGACTATGAAATTCAGTTACACAAGAAGAGACAAAGCTTGAGGCAAAGAGACCAATATGTGAACACTTACACTGAGGAGTTCCAAAAACTTTGTATGAGGTTCAATGTCTCTGAAGATGAAAGTCTCAGGGTGGCTAGGTATCTAAATGGCTTGAAGTGGAACATCCAAGAGGAGATGACTCTTCTAAGCCCTAAAATAGTACATCAATGCTATAATTTGGCTAACAAGATTGAGGAGAGAAGCAAGAGGAAGCAAGATCAGGCTTCTAAAGGCAGAGGCAAAGGCAGAGATCAAAGAGATCAAAGAGGACAGTGAGGTGGCTACCAAGGTAGAGGAAATGACCAGAGAATCCAAGGAGAGTTTAAAACCATAGATCATGGCAATGAAACACCTTCTAGAGGAGGGTATAACAGAGGTAGAGGTTCTCAAGGAGGATCAAATAGAGGAAGAGGAGTAGGCAGAAGTAATTCCTATTTTGCAACCATGAAATTCTATCATTGTGGTCAAGTTGGACATCCAGCTTATAGGTGCCCGGATAAAGCATCATCATCAAGCAATGAGAAGAGAGTGGCTTATGCACAAGAGGACACCATGAGTCCTAAGGCAACTGAGGTCAGTCATATTGAATCTGAGAATGGAGAGAGTTTGATGTTTAGAAGAGTTTTGATTAGACAATCGATCAAAGAAGAACCCAAACAAAGGAGAAGTCTATTTAGGGTAAGGTGCAAGATACTTGGTAAAGTATGCAAGGTCATAGTAGATTCAGGTTCTACAGACAATATTATCTCAGAGGAGGTAGTAATGAAACTGAAATTGAAGAAGGTACCCCACACTAACCCCTACAAGGTCACATGGCTTAACAAAGGGCAAAGTGTTTTAGTGAATGAGCAAGTAACGGTGGATTTTTCCATTGGAGGGTACAAGGACAAGTACAAGGACAAGTTAGTTTGTGATGTCTTACCCATGGATGCATGTCATCTAATATTGGGCAAACCATGGCAATATGACAGGAGTGTTGTGTACGATGGAAAAGAGAATACAATCTCATTTAAGAAGGATGGAAGGACTTTTAAATTGCAGTCACTGTCAGAGGAGGATGAAGGACAATCAAAGACACCAAGTGTGCTACTAAGTAGTGGGAAAGAGTTACTCAACACCCTACATGAAGGTGGAGAAGGATATGTAGTGTTATTGTAGTCCAAAGAGGAAGAGAAGATTGAAAAACCAGTCATACCCAAAGCAATCCAAAATTTGCTTGAAAAGTATAAAGACATAGTAAGTGATGGTACACCTGCAACTTTACCTCCTAAAAGAGCTATTAGTCATTAGATTGAATTCATACCTGGAGCATCATTACCTAACAAAGCAGCTTATAACCTTACACCGGATCAAAATCTAGAGGTAGCTAGACAAGTGCAAGAGTTGTTGGATTAGAAATTGATTCAAAAGAGCATCAGCCCATGTGCAGTACCATTAGTTTTGGCAACCAAGAAGGGAGGAAAATGGAGGTTATGTACTAATTCTAGAGAAATAAATAGGATCACAATTAGGTATAGGTTCCCTATTCCTAGAAATGAAGATCTAATGGATTGTCTTGGAGGAGCTCAATACTAAACCAAATTGGATCTCAAGAGTGGATACCATCATATCAGAATCAAGGATGGAGATGAATGGAAGACAACATTCAAGACAACAGATGGATTATATGAGTGGAGAGTTATGCCATTTGGCCTTTCCAATGCCCCTAGCACATTCATGAGACTCATGAATGAAGTATTGAAGGACTTTACAGGGATATTTGTGGTTGTATACCTTGATGACATCCTCATATTCAGCAAGACAGCAGAAGAGCATTTAAAACATGTGGAGTTGGTTCTTAGAAGGCTACAACAGTAGAAGTTGGCAATCAATCTAGAGAAGTGTGAGTTCTTTAAGCAAGAGCTTGTATATTTGGGCTTTGTAGTGTCCAAGGGATCATTGAAGATGGATCCAAGCAAGGTGGAAGCAATATTAAATTTGCCTACACCAACAACAGGGACTGAGGTAAGAAGTTTCCATGGATTGGCCCAATTCTATAGAAAATTCATAAGGAACTTTAGTGGAATATGTGCACCATTTCTAGAGACAATCAAGGGTGGTTTGAAAACCAAGTTTGTGTGGACTCAAGCAGCTGAGAGAGGGTTTGAGAAACTGAAACAAGAAGTGGCAACTCGACCCATACTCTTATTACCTAGTTTTGACAAATTGTTCACTGTTGAGTGTGATGCAAGTGGAGTGGCAGTTGGAGGAGTGCTAAGTCAAGAGGGCAGACCTATAGCCTTCTTTAATGAGAAGCTTAATGAAGCAAAGAAGAAATACTCAACCTATGACTTAAAACTTTATGCTTTGGTTCAGTCACTTAGGAAATGGAGGCATTACCTTCTACCCAAGGAGTTTGTATTCTTTACAGACAACCAAGCACTCAGCTATATGAATACCCAAAAGAAGTTGAGCAATAGACACTTGAAGTGGATGGAATACATCCAAGATTTTACCTTCACCATCAAGCACAAGAAGGGACAGATGAATAAGGTAGCATATGCATTGAGCAAGAGGTTGTTGACAGTTCAAGAGATACAAGTGAAGAGCATAGGGATTGAAAGCTTTAAAGATCTCTATGGAGAAGATGAATATTTCTCAGAGGCCTACAATGTATGTGCTAACTTTGAGAATCATTTTCATAGTCAATATGTTGAGTATACATTGCAAAGTGTATTGTTGTTTAAAGGAAATCAGTTGTGTGTTCCTAAAGGGTCAATGAGAGAAAACCTCATTCAAGAGAAGCATAATGGCAGTCTTAGTGGGCATTTTGGCATCAATAAGACATTAGACCTAGTTCAAAGATTTTACTATTGGCCTAAGTTAGCAAGAGATGTTAGAAAGTATGTGGAACAATGTGTTGTATGTATGAAAGCTAAGGGAGGAGGTAGTAATGATGGTCTTTATCAACCCCTGCCCATTCCTAATAGACCATGGAAGTGTGTGAGGATGGATTTTGTGGTAGGCCTTCCTAAGACCAAGACTGGTTTTGACAATGTGTATGTAGTGGTGGACAGATTTAGCAAAATGAGTCACTTTATTCCTTGTAAAACTACTCATGATGCTAGCTACATAGCTCATCTTTTCTTCAAGGAGGTTGTAAGGATTCATGGCTTACCTTTAAGTATTGTTTCAGACAGGGATGTTAAATTCATGAGTCACTTTTGGAAGACTCTATGGAATAGATTGGGTACCAACCTATCATTTGGATCAGCTTACCATCCTCAGACCGATGGTCAAATAGAGGTGGTCAATAGGGTGCTAGGTAACCTACTGAGGTGTCTAACAAAGGAATATGGGAAAACATGGGACATGGTGATCTCACAAGCTGAGTATGCTTATAATGACAGTGTGAACCGAACTACAAGGAAGAGTCCTTTTGAGATTGTGTATGGGATGTACCCAAGAGGCATTTGTGAGCTCAGAGATCTAGGAGCCATGGAGAATAGGAGTGGACATGCTGAAGACTTTAGTCAGACCATGAAAGAGATTCATGAGTAGGTGAAGAAGATAGTCACCGAAGCTACACAAAAGTTGAAGGAGAAGGTAGATTTGTCAAGGAAGGATGTACAATTTGTAGTGGGTGAGTATGTCATGGTTCACCTCAACAAATCTAGGTTGCAAAAGCGAGTTTCAACCAAGCTACAGATGAAGAGAGTAGGACCATGCAAGATATTGGCCAAGTATGGGAAAAATGCATACAAGGTTGAACTACCTACTGACTTAGGAATCTCACCATTTTCAATATAGTTGACCTGATCAAATATAAAGGATTAGTCAAGGAAATGGATCAGAATAGTCAAGAGATCTTCAAGGACATCAGAAACATACCCCTACCTACTCAGGACAAGCACCAAGCTGAAAGGATCTTGGAATCAAGGGTGCAAAAGTCTACAAGACACAAGGTGTACATGGAGCACCTTATTAAGTGGAAGAATAAGCATGAATCAGAAGCTACATGGGTACAAGAGGATCAGTTCAAGAAGCTTGGAATAGACATTTCATTGCTCTCTCCTTCTACTTCTTAGTGTTTGGAAAGGAGGGGGAGAATGGTGCAGGAGTACCTAGGAAACACTAGAAAGCACACCTAGGAAACACTAGGCTTTAAGAAATTTTATTTTGATGTTATAAGGTCATGATGACCAATGAAAATGAGGGAGTGGCTTACTAAAGGACCTTGGTCAGGAGCTATCAGGATCTATCCAGAGCTATTAGGAGAAGAGGAGTTGTGAGTTTAGACACTTAAGTTCTAGTAATTGGAAATAAAGCCCAAAATGTTGCTTTAAGCAATTTTGGCCTAAGGTGGTGGTTATGTCCGACCAAGGGGAAGTATAAACACCTTTTAAAACTTTATAAGGTGTTCCTCAACCTGTTTGAATGGTTGGAAGGCTTTGTGAATGTTTGAAAAGTTTGTAATTTGACAATTTTCATGAATGCTAAGCGAAGACAGTAGGAAATAACTGAATTTTCTATATTGTGTTCTTGGTAGTGTGTTAATGGATTAACCAAGCATCTTGATATGTGGGGAATGTGATCTAATTGATTTCCAAGCTTTGGTTGGGTCTATAGGAATTTTTTTCATTAATTAAAGCTTTTAATTTCAGTTAACTAGGTTCTTGTTTTTTTGGAAATTCTGACTGGCAAGCTGCAACAAATGGAGTCCTAGACCACCTTTCCCCTACACCTGGTGTATGGGATCTTGGAAGCAGTGGCTAAGCTCCATGATTTTATTTTTATTAGGGTTAGGAGTCATTAAGAGGCAAGCAATCATGAGGAAAGTCTCTTCCTAGGCGAGCTTGGCAATGCCCGACTAGGAAGGACAGTGCTAAAAAGCACATAAATTGCAGGGATGAATTCTCCAGGACAAACCCCATGGTAGAAGTGTGGAATGAGTTCTCACAGTGGTTTGGTACCAAGGAGGAGGTTCCAACAGTCCATTTTCTAGGCAAACTCTTTGATAGTCCAACCGGGTGGTCAGGAATTTGCCCGGTTAGGAAGGACAGTGCTAAAAAGCACATAACTTACAGGGACAACTTCTCCAAGACAAACCCCATGGTAGAAGTGTGGAAGGAGGTATCATAGTGGTTTGGTACCAAGGAGGAGGTTCCAACAGTCCGTTTGCTAGGAAAACTCTTTGACAGTCCAACCGGGTGGTCAAGAATTGGCTCAAAACCCTACATTTTGCAAAGTTTAAGGACAGACCTGCATACGGCAAGGCAAGGCCTAAAGCTTGGGGAATCTTGAATAGGTTGGTATAGGGACCAAGAATCCATGAAAAATATTTGAGGTTCTTTGGACAAGTTTGGAGAGATATCCACTTTTCTTGGGTTAGGAGAGCAAATAGGGGCTCTAGGCTTGTAGCCTTTTTAACCCTAAGTGAGGGTTTGGAAGGAGCGATGGAGAAATGGAGTCTAATGCTTGTTCAAGAAACCTAATAGGATTCTAGGAAGCATGATAGCATATCTTTACACCCCTGCAAGGATCTAGTTGAGTGTTGTGTGTATTTGGCCTTTAGGGAAGATTAAGGGTCAAGGGTGAAACAGAGGTTAAGCACCAAGTATTGGTTGTGTTGTGTGACATGGTTGGAAGAGGGGATGGCCAGTAGTACCAGGGGTATATGCATATGATTCAAGACCTATAGGTTGAATTGGTGGAGAGAGCCACGAAAGGGAGTTGCTAAGGTGTGACCCGGAGCATGGAACAGTGAGTGTTTCCATCCAAACCCTCTTACACCACTAGGATGTCATCCACATAGTCCTTAATTATTATGTGTAGCATGTCATGGAATATGGTCATCATCACTCTTTGATAGGTTTCTTTTGAATTCTTCAGCCCAAAAGGAATTACATTCCAATAGAAAGTTCCCCAAGCACAAGTGAATGTCGTTTTGTGTTGGTCATCTGGAGAAATATTTATCTAGCTGTATCTTGAGAAACCATCCATTAAGGAAAGAATCTCATGGCCTGCCTAAGATTTACTATCATGTCAATGCTTGGTAATGGAAAGTCATCTTTTAGACAAGCTTTATTCAAGTACCTAAATTCTGTACATATCCTTATGCCCCAAGTAGGTTTGGACATTGGTACTAGGTTCGATATCCATTGTGGATAGTCGATGGGTCTAATGAAACCCACATCTAGTAATTTATTTAGTTCTACCTTCACTAATAATGCTATCTAGGGATGCATCTTTATGAGTTTCTATTTGATAGGCTTTTCTCTAGGGATTATTTCTAGATGATGAACCACTAATGTTGGATCTAGTCCAGGCATGTCGCCATAGGTCCAGGCAAAGTTTATCTTTCTTTTGTTGATGAATTCTATGATATTTTCTTTCTCCTCAGGATCATGTGATGTTGCATGGTATGTTATCTTTGGGTCCTCTGTTGTACCAACATTTATGGATTTTGTTTCTTCTACTAGGAGTGTTGACCTTTCTTGATATTTTGATATGGGGAGATTGAATCCTCCATCCTCGGGTGCCTATGGGAGGTCTTCACCTTCTGATGCGTCCTTTATTTTTCTCTTTTCTGGATCTGATAGAGCCATAATGTGGTTTTCTCTAGGGGATCGTATCTTTATGTTTTTAATTTCATTTTTGTGACTGGAAAATTCAATCTCTCCACCGAAGTATGCCTCTTGTTCCAATTCCACGACAAACCCTACTTTGTGATCTCCTACCGGTATGTCTGCTCAAAGTCCCATGAACTCTACGATGGCCTCATCATTCTAGAATTGATCTAAAATAGGTTCATGTTGTTGTTGATCTCGATCTATGAGTTGAGGATAACAGAGTGAGAGACTATAATCTTGGTTTGCAAAGCTTATAGAAGTAGGTGAAAGGGTCAATATGGCTCTAGTGTCTTTTTCCCACTAGGTATCTAGGTCATCATTACTAGAGTTGATGGAATCATATCCTATGATGAAGGAAGGGGAATCCCATTCATATTCGTTAGTCTATTTTAGAATGGTAATAGATGTTGGGAATGGTTTCCATGTACTAGAGAGGGAACCTATCAATTATAAAGTTGACAAAAAAATATTCAATGGGTAAATCATTGTCCATAACATGGTAGATATCCAATGCCTTAATGGTAGTAGAAGTTTCTCGTTTCTTCCAAGAGGTTCATCTGATTTTTGGAATGACCACGTCTTTTGGTTTATAAACTAGCCCCATATTATTTTGTCTTTGTTCCACTATGATGGGCTCTGATCGGCCTTGTTTTTGTAGTCCTAGGCCACCTATTCCATTGTATCCCATTTTTTTGACTAATTGATACCCCTTAGTGTTAGGATCAATTAAAATGGGTTGTGGATTTTTGGGTTCTATTTGGTCCTCTTTTTAAATCATAGATGAAAGGTCCTCCTCAAACATTTCTTCACATTTAATGTCTCCCCATTTGGTAAAAATAGTGGGTTTCTATCATTTCTACTATATGGATCTATTTTGGACCTCCATACACTCTAGGTGTTGGCGGAAGCATGCCACTATAGAATGCTTGGTTGAAATGGTAGTGCCTATTGCCTTTGTCAAGTACTTGAATCTTGTCTTCTAATTTTGATTGTTTAGTTGATGTGTTTTTGGTGGAGCTTGATGGTATCATGGAAGGGTCGATATATGAAAAGGAATGGAAAGCTATATCATTTCTAGGCACACATTGGATTTTATTGTATTTCTCTTCCAACTTTGCACAAAAATGGAAAGGTTTAGGATCAGCGTATAGTGTTACTTCTTTTCCTTCATGGGGAAAATTTAGGCATTGATGGAAAGTGGAAGGGATTGCTTGTAATGCATGGATCCAAGGGCGTCCCAGGAGTAGATTGTATGGTAACTCAAGATCTAGTACTTGACAAGTAGTTTTTGTTACTGCTGGTCCTATCTGCACTGGCAACCTGACTGTCCCTTCAGAATTTCTTTCTAAGTCATCATAAGCCCTTATGGTGATAATTTTTCTTTTGTCAATCACTTCATCAGAATACCCCAACTGTTTTATGAATTTTAAGGTACAAATGTTTAAACCTATACCATTATCTATCAACACGCTTTTGACCATGGTTTGATGAACACCCACCTCTATGTATAGAGCTTGATTGTGGAATGTTCTTTGTGGTAAATATTTTTTTGAAAAGACTAAGTGATTACTTGTAGCGACTTTTCAAATCATGGCTTGGAACTGACTAGGATCAAGGTCATTGGGGAATGACATTTCCAAATCTTCTTCCAACATCTCCCTATGTGTGGGTGATAATTTTAACAATTCTAGGATTGAGATGAGGGAAGGTGTCTTTTATAACTATTCCACAATGCTATAATCACTTGGTGATTTGATTGTGGGTTTGGGAGGTGCTTTTTTTATTGTAACTCTTCCACGATGGGTGGTTACATTGTAATTGTTGTCTCCTCCTCTAATTGTTACTACATTTTCCCTATTGTCATCAACTTGTCATAGGGTTCCTAAAACTGTGTCACCGTGTGTGTAATTAACATTATGGTACTCTTGTCCCTTTCATTTATCATTCCTCTCAGCATGCTTTGGAATTGGGTTTGAGTATATTTGTAGATTCTTATTTCTAGGATGATGATCAACATCTACTTCCCCTTTGTCTATTAAGTCCTAAATGATATGTTTGAGGTGCATGGAATTATTAGTCGTATGTCCTTTGATCATATGGAAATCACACAGGTCTTTCTCATTGTACCATGACATCTTAAAGCTAGGTTCCTCATAATTTAGGCAATTGTTTTTTTTCATGAGGTTCTATTGTACTAGTTTGTGCATGATGGTCTCAAGTGACTCACCTAATACAGTAAATTGCCTCCTAGGTTGATCATATTGCCTTTGTTGCTCTCCCTGATTTATCTGTTGGTTTAAAATGTGACTATTCTTGGGATAGGTAGTTTGGATGCTTTGTGTGTTGTTGGGACCATGGTTTTTTTGTGCCACTTGTGGTTTATTCTGATTTGTGTTTTGTGTGCTCCATACTACTCTAGCGTCTACCACTCCATCATTTGTAATGTTCTTGTTCTTAGCCTAGATTTTGGGTTTTTCATTTGAGCTCGAGGGATTGTCTTTTGAGTTGTTTGTCTTTAAAGTTCATGTTGCTATAAGATCTCTCTCAATATGTAGCCATTTTTTGATTGTTTCTTTGAAGTCTACAAGACATAGCATAGTGAGTCAATAGTTTATTTCGGGCAGAACATTCATGATGAATATCCACCAATTCCTTGTCTGGTATGGCCCATTTGCATCAACTTGCTTTATGTCTCCATATAATCACTTGGTGATTTGATTGTGGGTTTAGGAGGTGCTTTTTTTATTGTAACTCTTCTGCGATGGGTGGTTACATTGTAATTGTTGTCTCCTCCTCTAATTGTTACTACATTTTCCCTATTGTCATCAACTTGTCATAGGGTTGCTAAAACTGTGTCACCGTGTGTGTAATTAACATTATGGTACTCTTGTCCCTTTCATTTATCATTCCTCTCAGCATGCTTTGGAATTGGGTTTGAGTATATTTGTAGATTCTTATTTCTAGGACGATGATCAACATCTACTTCCCCTTTTTCTATTAAGTCCTAAATGATATGTTTAAGGTGCATGGAATTATTAGTCGTATGTCCTTTGATCATATGGAAATCACACAAGTCTTTGTCATTGTACCATGACATCTTAAAGCTAGGTTCCTCATAATTTAGGTAATTGTTTGTTTTCATGAGGTTCTGTTGTACTAGTTTGTGCATGATGGTCTCAAGTGACTCACCTAATACAATAAATTTCCTCCTAGGTTGATCATATTGCCTTTGTTGCTCTCCCTGATTTATCTGTTGGTTTAAAATGTGACTATTCTTGGGATAGGTAGTTTGGATGCTTTGTGTGTTGTTGGGACCATGGTTTTTTTGTGCCACTTGTGGTTTATTTTGATTTTTGTTTTGTGTAATCTGTACTACTCTAGCATCTACCACTCCATCGTTTGTAATGTTCTTTTTCTTAGCCTAGATTATGGGTTTTTCATTTGAGCTAGAGGGATTGTCTTTTGAGTTGTTTGTCTTTAAAGTTCATGTTGCTATAAGATCTCTCTCAATATGTAGCCATTTTTTGATTGTTTCTTCAAAGTCTACAAGACATAGCATAGTGAGTCAATAGTTTATTTCGGGCATAACATTCATGATGAACATCCACCAATTCCTTGTCTAGTATGGGCCATTTGCATCAACTTGCTTTATGTCTCCATATTTGCAAGTAGGAGATGAAGGACTCTCTCAGGTTTTGTTTGATCATGGATAGACTTGTGATGATGACATCTTGTTCTATGTTAAACACAAAGTGGGTTATAAATTTTCTACACAACTCATAAAAAGTTTTGATTCTAGGTTGCAGACGAGTGAACCACTCCATGGCATGATGGTGATAGTCACAATAGGAAGGTCCTCAAAGAGAACAATTTGGGTTGTGCAACAAGAGTAGCACAAAAAAAGCAACACAAAATCTGGAGGCAAATATAGGTTAACATATCCGTATTATCATGAAATTCAATTACATATAGTCGGCCACATCCGAGCATACAGATTTGGCTCATAGGCCTAATTACAATATACTCAAAATACAGTGCTCATACATGTGAGTGAAGATCCTACAAATCGAAATCTATATACATCCTATTCTACTTTCTTGATATTCGTTGTCAATCTAATGATTCATTACAAGATTTATATCATATCCATGAGCCTAGAAACATCTGCGTCGACCAAAGATCATTACAATCTCTGATGAAGAAAATGTAACGTGTGCAAGAACAGGTCGGCCTCAAATCTAAAATTCTTCCACAGTAGAAGCGCATGATGAAGTGTGTACCTAAGTGTAAGACCGAGAACACTCCATAGAACAAATCTAAACATACCGTGAGGATCCTCAAGTCACAAGAAAGATCCATGATCAATCCAACTAGCCATTAGGTTTTGACCTTATTCCAAGGCCAGTCCCCAAAAACTGTCACATACTTCGGAAGCGATAACTTGCTAGAAAAAAATCCAATCAAGTTGAAAACTTGGAACAAGGTCATTGAACATGTCCATGATGAAACCATAGGTACATGAGATTTGATGAGAAAACACGAAGGAATACCAGATCTCCCAACTTGAACAAGAACAAGAACAAAACTGAATGAAAATATTTTTTGGTTTATGCAAGATTGCCAAGAACTGGGGATGCTCCTACATTAGACATCCAGGGTTAATGAAAATTGAGTCCCTCACTTTGCTGGGGCTAAAGGAAAACCAATACGGTCTACCTCATCTTGAGAAATCCAAGAAGAATCCTCCACCAGTCTACCTTTCCACTTCACAAGATATTCTTTGTACTGTCTTCCACGAGTCTTTCTCCCCTCTCTGATATCCAAAACCTCTCCTATCTCATATGCTTGTTGTTTAGGAAGTTGTTCTTCCAATTTATCTTTATTGTCTTCACTGAATTCTGCTTCATGGTACTGATATAGATCTTCAATGTTAAATATAGGTGATATACCCATGTCACCTGGTAACTCCACCTCATATACATTTCATGAATCAAACTTCTTCAAAATCCTACAGGGTCCAAACTTCCTAATATTTTGTTTACTATATGTGACAACTATGAATATTTCCTTCCTAGAGTGTACCATTACTTCATCTCCAACTTTGAATTCCTTATGTATCCTCTTTTCATTTGCTTTCTCCTTATACTTCTAGTTCATGTTTTCTAATTGGGTATGCACTGTCTTCATATGTTCAACGAATTCTTCTACTTTTGCACTCCTTTTATCTTTTTTACTGATGTCTCTTAGTTCTGATATGCCTCTAGGATGAACTCCAGTAACAATCTCTAAAGGTGTCTTCCTTGTACTTTTGTTCACTAAATTATTGTAGGAAAACTCTGCTTGTGCAAGGGCTAAATCCCAACTTCTGGTCTTCTCTCCAACCAAATATCTCAGCAAGTTTCCCAAACTCCTATTCACTACCTTTGTTTGTCCATCCGTCTATGGGTGAAAAGTAGAACTGAACTTCAAATATGTCTTCAAATTTTTCCAAAGTGTCCTCCAAAATTAACTAAAAAACTTTGTATCTCTACATGAAACAATACTCCTAGGTAACCCATGGAATCTGACCACTTCTCTGAAAAACAAGTTTGTTATATGTACTACATCTATTTTCTTCTTACAAGGTATGAAATGTGCCATTTTAGAACATTTGTGCACTACCACAAATACAAAATCATTACCTCTCTGTGTTTTAGGAAAAACCAAGTATGAAATCCATGTTGATATCCTCCCAAGGTCTTTCTGGTACTGTCAAAGGTTTATACAATCCAACATTCTGACTACTTCCTTTTGCAACTTGACAAAATCTGCAACTCTACACAAAATTCTTGACATCCTTATGAATCTGTGGCCAAAAGTAATTCTCACTTGCCAATGCTACTGTTTTATCAATTCCAAAATGTCCTACCAACCCTCCACTATGTAGCTTTTACCAAGTTATCCCTCATTGAACTTCGGGGTATACACAACTGATTTCTTCTTAACAAAATATCCTCCTAAATGAAATAATCTAACCAGTGACTTCTATCCTCCAAAATTGGTTCTTTACATGCTCTCCAAGGTTCTACAAAATCTGGGTCTTCCTTATAAAATTTCTTCAATTCATCAAAGCCTAATACCTCCACTTTCATCTGTGTCAATAAGTTCCTTCTACTCAAATAATCAACAAATCTATTTGACTTTCCACTCCTATGTTTCAAAACAAAATTATAACTCTGCAAGAACTCCACCCATCTCATGTGTTTCTGATTTAACTTACCTTGACTTTTCAAATATTGCAAAGCCTGATGATCTGTATACAAAAAAAACTCCTTAGACAACAAGTAATGTCTCCACTTCTTCAAAGCTTGAACTATGGCATAAAAATCTTGATCATACACTGAATAACTTTTCCTTGCATCATTCAATTTCTTACTAAAATAAGCTACTAGTATTCCTTCTTGACTTAGCACTGCTCCAATTATTTCCACTTGCATCACAATCTACCTGAAATACCTTACTAAAGTTTGGTAAATCCAACACAGGTTGCTCAGTCACCTTCTTTTTCAACAATTCAAAACTTATGTCTACTCTAGATGTCCATCTAAAATCCTTCCTATCCCTTCTCATTGTTTATGTCATAGGGCTACAAATAGAACTGAAATTCCTAATGAACTTTTGGTAGAAACTAGCCAATCCATGAAATTATCTCACTTCTCCAATGCTCTCAGGTGTAGGCCATTCAACAATTTCTCTTACCTTATCAAGATCCATCTTCAATCCATCCACTGATATCACAAATCACAGATATACCAACTCTTCCTTCATGAAACTACACTTCTTGATGTTTATCAACAACTACTCTTCTCTCAACCTCTGCAAAACTTGTCTTATATGCAACAAATGTTCTTCCCTAGTCTTACTGAAAATTAAGATGTCATCCAAGTAGACAATCATAAAATTACCCAAGAATTTCTTCAATACTTCATTCATCAATCTCATGAAAGTACTCGGTGCATTTTTCAGTCCAAAAGGAGTCACCAACCACTCATACAATCCTTCATTTGTCTTGAATGTTGTTTTCCACTCATCTCCTTCTCTGATTCTGATATGATGATATCCACTCTTCAAATCTATCTTTGTAAAGTATTTAGCTCCACTCAAACAACCAATAATGTCATCCATCCAAGGAAAAGGAAATCTATACCTCACTGTGATCTTATTTATGGATCTAGAGTGTGTACACATCCTCCATTCTCCATCCTTCTTAGGTGCAAGCACAAAAGGTACTGCACAAGGGCTTAAGCTTTCTCTGATCAAACCTTTCCTCATCAATTCTTGTACTTGTCTATTCAATTCTTCATTCTTTGTCGATGTCATCTGGTGTACTACTTTATTAGGCAAACTAGCTCCAAGAATCAGGTCCATGCGATGACTAATACTCCTTACAGGTGGGAATCCATCAGGTACATTATCTGAAATGATAGCTTCACATTCTGTCAGCAATTCCCTTATCTCCTCTAGTTGTTCTTCTACATGCTTCAAGTTTTCAACCTTCTTAAGCACCAAGGCATATCACATGTTCTCATGTCTCATTCCATACATAAATCTTATTCCATCCACCAAACAAGTTATAGCATTCGTGCAAACTCCAACTTTAGAAACATCCTCCAAGGGTAACAAAATTTGTTTCATCCCATTAGCAACAATAGTGTAGATGTTCTTCCTTCCATCATGAATAGCCTATGTATCATACTGCCAAGGTATTTCCAAAAAAAATGGCATACATCCATAGGCATAATATCACACAAAACTACATCATGATAATTTCCTATCTTCAATTTCACCAAGCATTGTTCACTTACCAGTATTGTATGCTCATTTTGAATCCAAGCTATCTGATAGGGCTTCGGGTGTTTCAATCTTTCCAACTTCAATTCGGTCACCATTTCTTCAGAAACTAGGTTCTCTGAACTTCCACTGTCAATGATTACTTTACAACATTTATCAGCTACCTTGCATCTGGTCCTGAACAAATTCTTTCTTTGCAATGGTTCCTTCTCTAATTCACTTTGACACAATACTCTCCTATTTAACAACACTTCTCCTTCTTTTGGGTGATTAGGTGATCTAGCATGATTCTCCTCAATAAAGGTTGTTCTTCTATTGTTCTCAGTCTTTCTTCTTGTCTCTCCCTATTTGCATTCAAAGGCTCTATTTTCTTCTCCTCCACATTTGAAACAAGTTCCCCTGAATACTCTTTTCTCCTATCCTCTATCATCTTTTCTATATCCTTCATTTTGGTAACCACCATATCCTCCTCTTCTGTAAGATTTTCCATAATCTCTTTAGTATGAATTCTCATTCTTATTGACCTCCTTATCTTTGTTTTGATCTAGAAAATATCCTCTTCCTCCTCCAGTAAAAATTATTCCTCTCTGAAATCTTTCACCTCTTCCTCTCTGTCTCTATTCAAGTCTTTTGTTTAGCTTCTCTTCTACTTTTAGGGCACATTGAAATGCTTCTTCCACACTCAACAACTTAATAAAACCGATCTCATCTTGAATAGACGACCTCAAACCATTTACATATCTGACTACTTTCTCAATATCATCCTCTGAATGCCCAGATCTAATGTTCAACTTATAGAACTCCTTAGTATACTCTATCAAACTTGATTCCTTCTGTTTTAGATTCTACCACTTCTTGAACAAACTGATCTGATAGTCAGCAAGCATGAACTTTGTCTTCAGCTTATTCACCATCTGATCCCATTTCTTATCTTCTCCTTTCCTTTTCTTTGTCTATCTATTTGCAAATGTTCCCACCAAAGGGATGCATGTCCTCTCAACTTTGTACAAGCAAATTTCACTTTCTTATCTTCTAGGGTTCCTTCGAAATCAAAGTACTTTTCCATCTCTATTATCCAATCTAACAATTCATCTGAATCCAACTTACTGTTATAATCTAATGGATTAAAATTTGGATTAGTGTTTGCTCTGGTTAGGGCTCTTATGAACCTTTCTTCTCCCTGATCAAGGTTGGTTTTCTCTTCTCTTGCAACTTCTTCTTGTTCATCTACATCTTCATCACTCACATCATCAACTAGTCGACCTCTCCTCTAGGCTGTTTCGATTGCTTCCAATCTAGCAGCAATTCCTCTCAACATTTCCATTACAACAGGGTTTGCATTCCCACGTGCTCCATTTCATCTACCATTCCTTCTTCCCATCATCCTTACACAAGTCTTCTATAGCTGTACGTTAGATCCTTAGTTTTCCACCCCACAACAAATATTCAACAAGATTGTGCAAACTCTGACAATCTCGCAAGGAATGAATCTCGCTCTGATACCAATTTGGTGACAATCACAGTAGGAGGGTCCTCAAAGAGAACAATCCAGGTCGTGCAACAAGAGTAACACAACAGAAGCAACACAAAATTTTGAGGCAAATGTAGATTAACATATCCGTATTATCATGAAATTCAATTACATATAGTCAGCCACATCCGGACATACAAATTCGGCTCACAGGCCTGATTAGAATATACTCAAAATACAGTGATCATACATGTGAGTGAAAATCCTAAAGATCAAACTCTATATACATCCTATTCTACTTTATTGATATTCATTTCCAATCTATTGATTCATTACAAGCTTTATAGAATATTCGTGAGCCTAGAAACATCCATGTCGGCCAAAGATCATTACAATCTTTGATGAAGAAAATGTAATGTGTGCAAGAACAGGTCGGCCTCAAATCTAAAATTCTTCCACGGTAGATGCACATGATGAAGTGTGGACCTAAGTGTAATATTGGGAACACTCTGTAGAAAAAATATAAACACATTGTGAGGATCCGTAAGTCATAGGAAAGATCCATGATCAACCCAACTAGCCATTAGGTTTTGAACTTATTCCAGGGCCAGTCCCCAAAAACTGTCACATACTCCGAAAGCGATAACTTGTCGAAAAAATATCCAATCGAGCTAAAAACTTGGAATAAGGTCATTGAACATGTCCACGATGAAACCATAGGTACGCGAGATTTGGTGAGAAAACATGAAGGAATACCGGATCTCCCAACTTGAACAAGAACAAGAACAAAACTGAATGAAAATATTTTTTGGTTGATGCAAGATTGCCAAGAACCAGGGATGCTCCTGCATCACATGATTTGTAAGGCTACATGGAAAGAGCCTCATGAGATAGGCATCATTATTTTTTACCTTCATACATGATACCGAGAAGTCTCGTACATGCTCCACTGGATCTCCTACTCCTTTGTACTTTCTTTCAAATTTGGGTATCTCAAAGACTTTTGGAAAGGGTAATGCCGTGATGGAATGATCAAATGGGAATAGACAAATTTTTTGCATGGTATATGTTTTCTTCTATTTTCCTATCTACATATCTTCTATTTGTTGGGTGACAACATCTAGCTTCAATTTCATCTCTTTTATTGGTATATGTGTTTGCAAACCCTACGTGTAATAACCTTGTTGTCTTACCAGGTTTTGGTTATAGATCAGGTATTCGCGAGGTATAGGACCTTGATAGCCATATGGGATGTAAGGAGGATTAATTCCTTGTTGTGTATAAGGAGGGTTAACTCCTTGTTGTGGGGGTGGAACATATGGAAGGCTTCCCTGATGATGCATTGGTGGGACACCTTGTTGTTGGGACGGCTGATTGAGGGCGCTATGTAGCACACCCTACTGGGTAGGACTAAAATGAAGGCTACCTTGATGATGCATTGGTGGGACACCTTGTTGTTGGGATGACTAGTTGAGGGCGCTCTATGGCACACCTTGTTGGGTAGGAATAAAATGAAGGTTACCCTGATGATGCGTTGGTGGGACACCTTGTTGCTGGGACAGCTGATTGAGGGCACTCTGTGGCACACCCTGCTGGGTAGGAATAAAATGAAGGTTACCCTGATGATGCGTTGGTGAGACACCTTCTTTTTGGGATGGCTGATTGAGGGAGCTCGGTAGCACACATTGCTGGGTAGGAATAAAATGAAGGTTACCCTGATGATGTGTTGGTGGTATAGGAGGATTCTATGGTCCACCTTGTTGAAGATATTGGTTATTTTGAGGGGGGGCTTGTGTTCCAACCTGTTGTAGATATTGGTTATTCTGAGAAGGGTCGAGGTTGGATGTGCTTTGAGGTATGTACTATCCAGGAGGTAGATTATCATTTAGAAGTTCATATTGAGATGGGCCCCCTTGGTACATTTGTGCTACCACTACTTGTTCAACCTGAGTTGGTTTTCTGAACAAGGGATTCTCTTTGGGTTGATCATTATTTTGTGAAAACACAGGTGGCATATTTGGCCTCTCTGGAGGTTGGGTTATTTGTCTCACAACCTAGTTATCCCCTAAGGGAATAAGGTTGAGGTCTTTGAGAGCTTCTATGTTGAAATCCACAAGTAATTTAGCACCACTTTGTGCTAACTTGAAGAAATAGGAATTTGGGTCTTTTCTTAACAAAATGTCCATTAGTTTGAGAACCTTAGGGTTGTTATAATGTTCAAACAGTTCTTCCTCATTTATCTCTTCGTCCTTTTTATCTCCTCTATGATCACTTGGTTTGGGTCTTTGTTATTTTGTTCCTTAACCTCCTTTTGTTTGTGACTTATTTCCTCCTCAGTGAAAGTATCTTTTTATATTGGTCTCTTTTGGGGAGTTTCAAGGTCACTTGGCCTATAGCCCTATGGGATACTCTCATCATTCATGGTGTTCGTTGATGGGATACTGGTGGTATTCTTGTTAGATTCCATCTTTTTTCTATGTTGTGATCTCGTGGTTGTCATAAACAACTTGGGTCTCCTATGGGAAAGTGGTATACTCTCTAGTTTGACTCCAATCCTAAAGACCTGATCTGTTGTTTGGTTCTTTCCTTTAGAGAAGTTTAGTATCATGGAAAAGTCCAAGATTTTGACCAAAGAAAAACAAATATAACCTTAGATTTCCCTTGGAAGTGTGTCTATAAAAATTTTCTACCAATTTGTTTTTGTTTTTATGTAGCAATGAGAGGTGTTTCTTGAGAGCCTTTGGACTCAGATGTCTAAGTCTGAAATGACAACTTGTGGATTTTACTTTAAGAATCTTGACCTTGCATGAGATCATGAAGTGAATAAATATTACCATGTGGGAGGTAGTAATATGGGTCTTCCAGCTACTATGTTTTCTTTTTCTTTCTCTTCGTTTAGGAAAATGGATGCGGTGAGAAACAAGTGAGGTGTTTCATTTTCTGAAAATATAAAGTTTCTCAAACTGCTTATGATGTTGGTTTGTGCATTTGCAATGTGCATGAGAATTGGTTGAATAATTGGTGCTACAAGATCTGGTTGTTGAACTGGGCAGTCGGTCGCCAAATGGTCATAATGTTGGTGGTGTTATGGGGTGGTTGTTGTGAAGCTCAAGACCCTAGGGTTTGAGTGTTGTTTTGGGATGACACTACATCTTGGAAAATCAAAATGTTGAAGAACTAAAGTCTATATTCCATCTCCTTGTCCAACAGATATGTTGCGGGAAAGTCTACTTGTACTTTCTGCGAGTCCCAAGTAACTATTAATATCATGTACGTCTGAGTGGAGGAATGACCTTAATGGGTTGTTTGATTTTGATTTCAAATAGGTAGGATGGAAATAATAGATGTGGGACTATCCAACCTTCTGTCTTTCTAATTGTTTTGGTTCGAACAATGATTTTGTGAAAACTCTCTTTCAATTTTTTCTTTATTTTTTGAAATATGGCAAGTGATAAGACAACACTTGGACTAACTCAGCAAGCATGGACTTATGTGACCTTCATATCTATAACTTAGGTTGTGAAATCACAACACCCAAGCTATAGTTCCCTAATGTTTACTTTGATTAATGTACCCTAAAATCAAAGCCAAAATGTTTGGAAACCTTTAAGGAAATATCCTTTCGAAGGGGTGAAAACATAAGGCTCCTCTCACAAGTGTGCACTAAATCAAAGGGTTTGTGGTTTAACCAACTCGTTTTAGTGTTTGTTTTGAATGTGTTCTTTTCCTTTAAATCAAACACATAATTTGATGTCAAATTGTTTTGAATTTAATGGGCTAAGTTTAACATAAACCAACAATTACAACCCTAGGGGATAAACACCATTCTCTTAGGTAGGCTTGCCTCATGCTCCAAAGAGACAATTTTACATGTAACTTATGGCACGGGCCTATAGTCGGACATGGCAAGTAACTTCTCAGAAGTAAATTATGATGCACCAATTTCATAGAATGTTTTTGGATAATAGGGTGGCTTCTAAAACAATTTGGTTCTTAGTGATAACTATGAACGTGGAAATTTGACACTCACCTTCTTGGCCACTTAAGGCTCTTTAATCATTCCTGTTCCACTTAAGGTGTGGGATTAGGTGCAGTCTGTTGTTAGCACAACTTGAAGCTACTTTCTTAGAATTTCACAACCTTTAATATAACCCTCTAGTAAACGTGCTTCGAGACCTTGCAATGATTTCTCCAGTGCGGGATGTATCTCAAGGCAAGCCCCCTCTTTAAGGTAAAATTGAAAATAAAGTGCAATGCTTAAAAATGTTATTTTGCTCACCCAAGATCACCAAAAGGTGCAAGGGGAGAAGATAAATCACTTTTAGCTTTGTCAATCATTGTATGCACAAAAAACACTTCATTGCAATTTGATTTATTTTGAACACCTCAAGCGATGTTATCCCCAAAAAATTGTTTTAAATCAAAACAAAGTTCCTTTTAATTTGCACCAATATGAAGTGTTCAAGACATCAAGCAATTAAGATAGTAATGGTGAGAAATCACAAAGAAGCATTTGTTCATTTTTATGAGCTCCAAATGAGGTGTTTCTAATAAAGGCAATCCTTGTCTTATCTTGGTCAACAAATGTAAAAACGTGCGTGCATCAACAAAATGAAAATGATTTCGCTTTTTTTATGCACCAAAATTAAAGGTTCCTACTTATGAAAACATTAAATGTGTTCATTTTTAGAGCCCAAAACTGAAGTGTTTTTGTTCTTTTTAAGAGCACCAAATGAAAATTTCCTAACTTAGAAAGCTTAAAATTGGTTAATTTTTAACAACACTAAAAACAAGTGTGAGTTTTTGTTGTTCATTTTTAGATCACCAAAAGAAAGTTCTTAAATTAAAAAGCTTAAAATTTTTTTTTTTAACAACACCAAAAACAAATGTGAGTTTGTGTTGTTCAATTTTAGAGCACCAAAGAAAATTCCTAAGTTAATTAAAAAGTATCTTAGAAACTGGGACCGATCATCTTCCCTACAATAAACATGTTAGAATTATTGTAATCCTACATCAAACCTATCAATTCCTGCCTACACATCAAAAAATAAAACACCTACTAGTGAAAACCTATTACAAGAGTGCAGGATTGGTGCATTTGTCTATCAGACAAATTCTCAGAATAGAAAAGAAAAATGCACTAGTTTCAGACAACTGCACAGTTTTAGAAACAAATGCTCAAAACCTTGTCAGACAGATGCCAACTCAGGAAATTAAAAATGCACCATTCTTACACAAATGTACCATTCCCATGACAAGTGCACAGTTCCTCTAACAAATGCGCCATTCTTCTGACAAATGCGTAGTTTTCTTGTCAAACAGATGCTAACTCAGGAAATTAAAAATGCACCAGTCTTACACAAATGAACCATTCCCATGACAAGTGCACAGTTCTTCTGACAAATGTGCCATTCTTCTGACAAATGCATAGTTTTCTTGTCAGACATATGCTCAGACCTTCCAGACAGATGCTCAAGTCTTTAGAATGAGCGCATGAAAACTGTGACATAAGCGTTTCCAAGACCTGCACCTTCAAAAATGGCTCAAACAAAAGTTAGAGAAGGGGACAAGGGTCCCACCAGGCGTTCCAGAATGTGTGAGGGGGAATGATGGACATTAGATCAATGATCCAAAAGGGACATTAGAGCAATCTGATGAAGAAATCTGATCTACAACCAAAAAGCTTAAATCTAAAATCCAGAAACTCCTACACATACGAAATTGAAACTATACTAATGCAAACATGATAAGGAATATACTAATTTAAAAAAAGAGAAAAAGATAGCTTTTACCATCTCGTAGCAGAGTGTATTCGCTTGATGTTGGATTGTTCTTATCATAGCGAAGCCTCCAAAGTTTGTGTGCAAAGTGTGGATGAATGCTTGTTTGTGTTTGGTTGATCAGAGACAATGGGAAGCTCTCTCTCAAGGATGATCTTGACAACACTTCGTTGCTCAATGTATATGAATTCTTCGATCCTTATTTGTGAGGAAAGGGGTTTGTTATATAGAAAATGATATTTGAAATGGATGATCAAGATCGTTTTGAAGAATATCTAGATCAACGATCGGAGTGTGTTGAGAGGATTTAGATGTGAGATATTTATGCAAAGTTGATTGCACAATTTGTGTAATTGGGAAATAGATTGGCTAGTCAAGACTCTAATTGATCAGTTAACTAAATAGATTGATCAGTCAACTTTGTGATGGCTTAGTTACGAATGAGATGTTTTAGTTAACTGAATAGATGGATTAGTTAACAAATTAGATTGCTTAATCAACAATCATAATTTGCTCAATCAAAAAGGGGGTGAGGAATATGAATTAATTGATTTAATTAATTAATTCCTTTTTGGAATTTGAATGTGCAAATCAAGTTTGACTTTTGCAAACAAAGTTGCATTAGTTTGATTTGATTTTTGATAATTGATTTGAATAGTTTGATTTAATTCAAATTTTGGAGGGAAAGTGTTGTAATTAAATTATTATTTAATAATTTAATCCACTTATGGAAATAAGGTGAATTAGTGATGTAATTAAATAATTGACGTTATTTAATTAATCAAGATGAAATAAGGTGGGATTAGGACTTTATTAAATAAATGAGATTTATTTAATTGGTCAAAATGACGAAACGTGAATTAATTAAATAATGTTATTTTATATAATTAATAGAGGAATTAGGGTTTTTAGGAATTTATTAAATAAATGAAATGATGAAAAAGCGAAATAATTAAATAATGTTGTATTATTCAATTAATAGAGGAATTAAGGTTTTTGATGTCCTTTTGATGTGATGCGATGTGGTGTGATGTGGTGTGATGCAGGAACGTTGCGATATGATTTTGAACTGTTTCGAGGTGATTTCGAGATGATTTGAGACGTTATAGGATGATTCCGAACTGTTTCGGGATGATTCTGAGTTTATCTAAGACATTATGGGATGATTCTGAACTGTTTTGGGGTGACTTTAAGTTGATCTAAGACATTATGGGATGATTTTGAGTTATTATGAAGTGTTACAGGATGATTCTGAGTCATTTTGAAGTGTTACAACATGATTCTGAGTCATTCTGAAGTGTTATGGGATGATTCTGAGTCATTTTTAAGTGTTACGGGATGATTTTGAGTCATTCTGAAGTGTTACGGGATTATTTTGAGTCATTCTGAGATGATGTGAGATGATGTGAGATGATGTTCCATATCGTTTGACGTTGCTTGAGGTTGTTCGATGTCATTCAATGTTGTTTTGATGTCGTTCAGTGCTGTTTGATGTCATTCAGTGTTGTTTGATGTCATTTAGTGTTGTGTGATGGGTGTCAAGTCAATTTTACATGTTTGCATTTACCAAGACATAATGAATAGTCAAACAAATTTTTCACATTAGTTCTTAATGGCTAGTAGAAAAGAGTGGAAGTTAATAAATTTTGAAATCTAAAATGCTAATTTTGAGGTTAATCTAGTGTAACTTAGGATTGAATATATGTGTCATGGGGTTTACCCAAGATGAAGAATGCAAATTCTTAGGAACAAGAATGGATACATGAAAGTGTGGGGATAGCAATGTGGTGAATGTATGGAAAGAGATGCAAATGGAGCTAGGATAAGGTCAAATGTATGTGAATATGTGTAGGTAAGAGTTAATGGAAATGGATAAGGATTGAAGAAAGAGAAATACTAATACAAGAGTACATGCCAATTGTTAATATGCAATTTCGTTTGTCATGTCTTATCAAATTGGTCCAAAATTAATTGAGAATCTGTATGGGTATACAAATTCCATCATCAAATTTCATCATCAACCTTGTTCAAATACCATTGAGTCGGTACACAAGACTTGACTAGAATTAAGATACGTCATGGATTCCCCCACTTGATAGTAGGTCCTACTAGTATTTTGAAGCAACATCCGATCTAGATATGCACTAGCAAATAGATTAATGAAGGATAAAGAGATAGAGTTGCAAGTTACCATTTGAAGACCAAGGTTATGTAGAGGTTTGAGGCTGGATATGAGATTTAAGACAGCCCATACAATCTTGACCACCTAAAAAACCCAAATCAACTTCCAATTTATTAGAACTCTACTATTACATATTTTACGTAAATTTTAAATTTAATCAAAATACCCAAATTTCAATAAAATATTCATTATCTTTCACAAAATTGAACACCTATTTTCTTATGTCTATATCTATATAAATATAAATATTTATATTTTGAATAGATTATATATTTTCCTTTTAAATAATATAATTTAACATGTTACTTAAAAGCAACATAATTTTTAAATGCAGGGCGAATATGATCATTATATCTATATGACCTAACCCGCCGTCGTAACAGACCAGAGAGAAACCTCAGTCATGTTTCTTACAAGACCTTTAAACTCTCTTTCTCCTTTTAATTTTAGGTGTTTTTTTAATCAATCCAGCTATAATGACGCGTCTAGATCCGTACATACTGAGTCACTTGTTAACAAAAATCAACTAATCAACTGTCTTAAATCATCGAACTGTAACAACTCACTCTCCCCCACCGGAAAAAAAGGAGGAAGAAAAGGTAGAGATTCATTTGATCTTTCATCACTATATTACGGAATTAGGTAGTTGTATTATTTATTGTAAGTTTAATGTCTTCGCAGTATTGTAATTTTAATATTTATTGTCTATTTGAGTTATGATAAATAGACTGTTATAAGATTTATATATAACAATTTTATTGGGTTGATAGAAGATTACAATTGTGAGGGTTGATGTAGAATTTAAGTTTGATTAGTACCCAACACAATTATGACTGGTATAGTTGAAGTTGAGTTTATTCTTTAGCACAAATAATTTGTTAGTAAAGAATCTTTCAAGATTGATTGGTTGATTTTGAATTTGATATCCAACTCTCCTAATGTTTTTGAAGTTGATTTTATTTTTTATAAGAAATATATGTTAATTATTTTTGACCAAGTAAAATGACTTTGTTAGTAGAGTAACTTTTGTAGATTGATTAGTTGATATATGAATATTAAATTATAATTGATAATAATTGTTAAATTATAAATAATTTTTTAATTATGTAAAACTAAAAGCAAATAATGATTATTATTATAAATTTTTAAAAACCTAATTATAAACTAATTTATATATATATATATTGAAGAATAATAAAATTAAAATTAGAACTAAAAATAAATTCAATCAACAAAATAATTTTTAAAAAGATAAAAATAATTCTTCAAATAAAATTGAAATAAAGTAAAAATTAAACATATATAATTTTTTTTAACAATTTGTTGATAGAAAACTATATGTATGTTAATATGTTAGAGGGTACGTGTTTGCGCATGGGTTTACAATATGGATGTCATGTACTAGTAGATTCTAGTTGTATGTGGTTGGATTAAACAATTAAAAATAAGTGCTAAATAATGAAATGAAATAAACTTAGACAGATCTAGATTTTTCGTTAAAGAAATTAAGTATTATTTGATTTTGAAATATTTGCATAAGATTTAAAACATAAAGCAATGTAAATGAAAAAGAACACTTAGCGCGAAAGAGAGTCCATTTCCTAACCTAGCTTCTAGGTGAAAAACCCTAGAAGCTCATTGGGGAATCCTCTTTCCCTAAGTGCATTGTTTTTGGTGGTTCATCCTCTCACTAAAGTGGGGGCTAAATGTGTCGCCAAAAGTGTATCCTTTGATACTTTTCGCTCATTTGGGACCTTTCCTATGGATTTTAGACTTCTTTTACCTCTTTCCTAGCCTTGTGCCAAAGTGTTGTAAGGTGTTGTAAAATATTTTCATACTTTCCTAGACTTGTCATCACTTAATCAACCCTTTATTATGCTATAATGACCCCTTAATACACATATAAGTCCTATCTTAGTGTGTTTTCATGAGAGAATCCTGACAAATAATAATAATAATACTTTAATTCTCGACAATCAATGAAAATTGCCCAGGTGGACTAGGTCACCACCTTGGGTGATCTAGTCCCATGTGGCATAAAATTCAAATATAACTTAATTTCTTCCACGATTTTGTCTCTAAAAACCCTAAGGTCGGCCTATATGGTGTTATTTCGGGCAAATTAGGTCATAACTTGTATAAATAAGCCTCAAAACCCTAATTCTTCATTATGCAACACAAGTCACACTCATGATTCTCCTCCTCGCCTCCTCATCTCTCCTTCTCAAGCAAGCTAGGGTTTGAGTAGTCTAAGCCAACAAGACATCTCTCTCAAGAAGCATCCAAGGGCTGAATCTCCATTGCTACAACTCAAGATCAAACATCATGGCAAGGTAAACTCCATCACTCTCCTTTGTTCATATTTCATTACTTTATTTCATCTTCTTGGTTTAATTACTCCAAAGGGGCTTGACCAAGGCAAACCCCCATACCCTAACATCCAACATTTATTTTCTCTCTTAGTGTGATTTGCAGGTCTTGTAGGCAGATTTGGCAAAGAGCCAAGGTGGAAGATCATTCAACAATTTGTCCAAGCTCTCTAAGGTTGAAGAAAACCTAGTTGGAGCTTGGAAGACACCTACAAATCAGATTCTGCATTTTTGGGATCAGATACCTAAAGAAGCAGGAAACATAGATCGAGGGCTCCAGATTCCATCTTCTAATTTACAAAAAATCAGAAGAGGACTAGGTCGCCTCTTTGGGTGACCTAGTCTCACTGAACCTATTGTTTAGGGATTTTGATAAATCTGGATACCCTTTTGGTTGAAACAAGCTTCGGTGAAGTTTTTCCAAGAAAAGGACTAGGTCACCCAGATTGGCACAAGTGTCCCTTTCAGATTTTGCATCAAATTCAACAACATTTCCATCCTATACAAGTGTCTATTTGCACACCCTTCTGTTATTTCAAGTTTTGTTACAGATTGTACATATTTAGGTCATTTACTTTACATTGTATGTAGTTTGGATTTACATTACTTTACATTTCATAATTAGTATTAGTTTCATTTAGCCACACTTCTCACACACATTTCACATCCCCCATCATCAACCCTTAATCCTTTGAATGAACACCAAAAATACCTTAGTGTGAAAGAGAGCCATTCTTCCATAGTTAGCTTCTAAGTGAAAAACCCTCAAAGCTCATTGGGGAATCCTCTTTCCCTTCTTGCATATCTTTTTGGTGGTTCACCATCATATCACTTACATATCACCACTTTTTGGCCATTATGATCTTGCACATTGCCTTATCATCCTCAAAATTAGACTCGTCATTAGAAATTCCTGTATCTTCTTTAACATAATACAATTTCTTGAACTTCTTTTCCTTTTTGTCTTTGTAGTTATTATTATCTTTGCTCTTCTTGTGTGTAGCTCTATTTGGACATCTTGAAGCATAGTGACCAATGTTTCCACAACTAAAATATTTAAAGGGAAACATACCTTTGTACTTACCAATACCTTTCTTCAATTTCCTTGTAAATTTTTCTTCCAACTCTTCTAAACTATCATCATCTGAGTCATCTCTTATCTTAATTGCTTTAAAGGTTGTTTCAACTTTCTCCTTTTCTCTTCCAAACTTCCTCATCTCTAATGCAGTCAAGGTGTCAAATAGTTTCTCCTTAGTAAAATGTAATTCGATCATATGATTCTTCAATAGCAGAGACCTTATCACTGTAATTCTCCAGTACAAGGTCATCAAGATCTTTTCAATTACATATTCATCTGTCATGGTACCACATTGGTTCTTGATCTCATTTGCTAAAAATTCAACTCTCTGATAATAGCTTGCAATATATTCACCCTCTTCCATTCTCAGGTTCTCAAATTTGCGCTTAGCTGTTAGCTTCCTCGACAATTTTACTCTATAATTTCCTTCATAAATATCTTTAAATTTTTCCCATACTTCATAAGCAGTGCCTAAAGAAATAAATTTTGTCCTTTCAGTTCTAGATAAAGAATTGAAGATAGCATACCTTGCCTTTTCATTCTCCTCATAGGCGGAAATATCATCTATAGAGGAAGGACCACTAGCCAGTTCAACATAATTTGTCTCAATAGCTTTCCAAATCTTGAAACCAAGAGAGATCATATAACCTATCATCTGCTCCTTCCAGTCACTATAATCAACTCCATCAAAACTATGGATTTGCAACTTGTGTACCATTTTATCTACCTCAAGCGGTTAAGCTTTTCACCAAGGAACCAGGGCTCTGATACCAATTGTTGAAATGCACTTGAGACAACTAAGAGGGGGGTGAATCGGTTGTATCAAATTACTTTACTTCTAACCTTAATCAATTCCACTTTAACTTAAGTGTAAACTTGAAAAGAAAATAACATAAAGAAAACACCAGATTTACACGGAAAACCCAATGAGGGAAAAACCATGGTGAGGATTAACTCACAATATAGTAATAATGCAATACCAGATACAAAAGATCACTGCCTACAATAGGACTCACTATCCAGAGGGAGGCTCACTACCTATAGATAAATAAAAAGACAAATAAAGATCCACCACAATAGGCTCCACATGGTCGCAACATGATCAAAGGATTGTTGACACCATCAGCTCATTGCTTTCAGGAATCTAGCACATCAAAGTATTGTTGCCTTGATTCGCTCTTACACACTTTGCTTTTGTACTTTTTTGCACACTTCACTTGCTTGTCTTCTAATTCACAACATCTTGACTTTCTTTTATACCATCTTCAACCCTAGAAAATTTTTCCAAGGTCGACTATACATTCTTCATTTTACAAATTCAAATCAGGTCGGCTACTCAACATTCCCGCGATGGGTAAGAATGAGAGAGGAACAATTATACATTTAATTAGGACCTAAACAACATCTTGGATCAATCACAAACTTCCTTAATTCAATGCAAATCTTTATGTAACGTGTAAATACCAGGTCGACCAAACCTAATAAAACACCATTGATCTTTGAAGTACACACATCTCCAACAAGATTATCACACGTGGATCACCCAACATGCTTTAATAGACACTATAACACCTCTTAGAAACCTTCAGGTACATCTGTAGCAACTGCAACAACCTTCATTCACAAAACACTCTTTGATAGTCCATCTAAACCAAGTAGAAACATACCATAGCTTTGGAACAAGCTTTCTGGAGCACCAAACCACAAGCACATTTTCTAGAACATAGAGAACATCGGGATTAACCTTCTTCTAGATCTGCAAGATCTGAAACAAAACACTAGAAGACTACGGACCAAGAACATTTCTCCAAGTCCATAGACAAGTAGTTCTACCAAACCGGTTCACACATCGGTGAACACATCTTTCACTCTCCATCGACTCAGAAGCTATAACTTAGGATATATCATCCATTGAACCTCATAAACAATACCACATATCCGCACAAGAATAGGATCAATATAGAAGAAACGCAGAGAAAAATACTGGAGCACACTCATAACACATGCAATCCCGATGGTGAGTATGAACTCGATTATGTGAAATATGGTAGATTTTGTAAAAACACGTCTCTGGTCATTGGGAATGCCCTCCAAGCCTTTGGGTTGGTATTCCAAGGCAAATATCAATCCTAAGGCTTGGAGATTCCCAAAGCAAGATATAACACGAGCGCGCTATAACACGCTCACATTATATCTCAGTTTTGACATGGTTTTTTGCTTATGGGGTAAACATGTCAACTAAGACATAATGCGAGCATGTTATAACACACTTGCATTATATCCTCTTTTATGTTAAATTCCAGTCTATTGAATGTATGCTGATATATTTGTATGTCTGTATGTACATGTATGCATGTATGCCATGTATGTATGCATGTATGCATGCTTGTATATATGTGTGTATGCCTATACATATCAATGCATGTATATTATGTGTATGCCTATATGTATGTAAGATTGTATCTACACATGTATGTATGCTTGTATGGATGTAGGATTGTATGTACATATGTATTATGCTTGTGTGTATGTATTTACGTATTTCTTTAGAGGGAGGGAGAGTTTAGAGAGAGAGAGAGAGTCTAGAGAGAGGGAGATGGGGTGGAAGTGAGAGTTTAAGAGAGAGGGAGTGGGAGAGAATGGGTTGGAGTGAGAGGGACTTAGCTAGGTAGGGTGGGAGGGAGAGAGGGAGGGAGAGAGAGAGGGGGTGGGAGAGAGAGAATTGAGAGAGAGGGAGAGACAAAGAGAGGGGAGAGACAAAGAGACAGAGAGAAAGAGAGATTTATGTAGGTAGGGTGCCAAAGGGTGAGACTTGAGAGTGTGAGGGGGTGAGAGGGAGAGATGTGAGAGATAGGTAGTGAGAGGGAGTGTGAGAAAGAGGAAGTGTGAGTGAGTGAGAGACCTAAGAGAGGGAGAGGGTGTGGGAGGGAGTGACCTGATAGAGGTAGAGAAAGAGGGGGGTGGAGTGAGAGGGACTTATCTAGGTAGGGTGGGAGGGATAGATAGAGAGAGGGGAGAGAGACAAAAGAGAGTTACCTAGGTAGGTTTCCAGAGGGAGAGACCTGAGAGAGAGAGAGGGGGTCGCAGGGAGAGACATGAGAGAGAGGAGAAGAGAGGGAGTGGGAGAGAGTGGGATAGAGTGGGAGGTACATAGAGAGAGATGGATAGAGGGAGCGAGAGAGGGTGGTAGGGATTGATTGAACGAGATGTACATAGAAAGAGGGAGAGGGTAGATAGAGACAATTAGAGAGGGTAGAAGAGAGGGAGGGAGGGAGAGGTGATATGTATAGATAGAGAGAAATTGATAGGGGTTGAGGGTATAGGGTTGAGGGATTAGGGTGGAGGACCTACAGGGTTGATGGTTTCTAGGGTATTAGGGTTTAAGGATTAAGGGTTGAGGGAATAAGGTCGATGGTAGAGGGTATTTGGTTGAGGGTATAGGGTAGAAGGTTTAAGGGTTTAGGGTTCAAGGGTTTAGGGTTAAGGGTATACCTGGTTGAGGGTAGAGGATTTAGGGTATAGGTTTGAGGGTATATGGTTGAAGGATTAGGTTCAAGGTCCAATGTAAAGGGTGGAGGGCCTAGGGGTTGAGGGTTTAGAGTTTAAGGATTGAGGGTTGAGGGATTAAGGTTTGAGGGTTGAGAATTGAGAGTTGAGGGTTTAATGTATAGGGTAGAGGGTAGAGGGTTTAAGGGTTTAGGGCTTAAGGGTTGAGGGTTGAGGATTGAGGGTTTAAGGTTGAGGGTTGAGGGTATAGCGTATAGGGTTGATGGATTAGGGTTGAGGGTCCAATGTATAGGGTAGAGGTTATAGGGGTTGAGGGATTAAGGGTTGAGGGTTTAGGGATTAGGGTAGAGAGTTTTCTTGGATTTAAGGGTGTAAGAGTTGAGGGATTAGGGTTTAGGGTAGAGGGTACTGGGTTGAGGGTTGAGGGTTTAGGGTTGAGTGTTTAAGGGTTTAAGGGTTCAGGGATTAAGGGTAAAGAGGGTTGAGGGATTAGGGTAGATAGTTTAATAAGTGGGTTTAAGGGTTGGGGGATTAGGGTAGAGGGTAGAGGGTAGAGGGTTTAAGGCTTAGGATTTAAGGGTTGATGGTTTAGGTTTGAGGGATTAAGAGGTTATAGGGTAGAGGGTAGAGGGGTTGAGGGAATAGGGTTAAAGAGTTGAGGGATTAAGAGGGTATAAGGGTTAAGGGATTAGGGTTTAAGGGTTGAGGGTTGAGGGTTGAGGGATTAAGAGGGTATAGGGGTTGAGAGATTAGGGTTTAAGGGTTGAGCGTTGAGGGATGAAGGATTAAGAGGGTATAGGGGTTGAGGGATTAGGGTTTAAGGATTGAGGGTTGAGAGATTAAGAGGGTATAGGGGTTGAGGGATTAGGGTTTAAGGGTTGAGGGTTGAGGGTTGAGGGTTGAGGGATTAAGAGGGTATAGGGGTTGAGGGATTAGGGTTTAGGGGTTGAGGGTTGAGGGTTGAGGTATTAAGAGGGTATAGGGGTTGAGGGATTAGGGTTTAAGGGTTGAGGGTTGAGCGTTGAGGGTTGAGGGATCAAGAGGTTATAGGGGTTGATGGATTATGATTTAAGGGTTAAGGGTTGAGGGTTGAGGGATTAAGAGGGTATAGGGGTTGAGGGATTAGGGTTTAAGGGTTGAGGGTTGAGGGGTCAAGAGGGTATAGGGGTTGAGGGATTAGGGTTTAAGGGTTAAGGGTTGAGGGTTGAGGGATCAAGAGGGTATAAGGGTTAGGGATTAGGATTTAAGGGTTGAAGGTTGAGGGTTGAGGGATTAAGAGGGTATAGGGGTTGCGAGATTAGGGTTTAAGGGTTGAGGATTGAGGGTTGAGGGATTAAGATGGTATAGGGGTTGAGGGATTAGGGTTTAACAGTTGAGGGATCAAGAGGTTATAGGGGTTGAGGGATTAGGGTATAAGGGTTGAGGGTTGAT
>CM021101.1:438800836-438847229 GCA_007115665.2 Sequoiadendron giganteum | reverse complement strand
TCTCTCCCAGTCTGTCTCTCCCTCCCTCTCTCCCACTATCTCTTTCTCACCCTCCCCTCTCCCTCCCTCTCTCCCTCTCTCTCCCTCTTTCTCTCCCACTCTCTCTTCCTCCTAATCTCCCCCTCTCTCCCTCCCAATCTATCTTTCTCCCACTCTCTCCCACTCTCTTTTTCTCCCACTCTCCCCCTCTCTCCCTTCCACTCTATATTTCTCCCACTCTCCCCCTCTCCCACTCTCTCCCACTCTCCTCCTCTCTCCCTCCCTCTACATCTCATCTCTATCTCCATCTTCCTCTCTTTCTCTCCCTCTCTCCTCTCTCCTCCTCTCTCCCTCTTTCTCTCCCCACTCTCTTTCTCCTCTTCCCTCCTCCCTCTCTATCTCTCACTATATCACTCTTTCTCTCTTCCTCTCCTCCTCTCCTCTCTCTCTCTTTCTCCCTCTCTTTCTCATCTCTCCCACTATCTCTCTCTCCCCCTCTCCCTCTCCCTCCCTCTCTCCCTCTCTCTCTCTCTTTCTCTCCCACTCTCTCTTTCTATCCCACTCTCCCTCTACCTCTCTCTCTCTCACACACACACAAAATCACCTCTATCTCCTCTACTATAAGGGTACGGGCAAGAGATATAGAATTAGGATAGAGGGTATAGACAAAGAGGGACAAAAGAAATCTATTAAAAAAACCATATTTCATATAACGTGTACACGTTTTGAAGAAGTAGAGAATTTACCATTTTAGCAAGAAATAATGCACTCGCATTATAACACGAGCACATTTTTTCTTCCACTAAAAATGGTAAAAAAACTCAATATACCCGTGATGACAAGGCCCAAATTCTGCATATTCTCTTGGTTCTACGTGTGCTCCGACAAAAAGTAGCTTTTTGATGATGTTGTGAAGTGTGCAAGCATGTTTTTCACATTCCACAACCTTTTCCATGATCTTTATACCACCTTTTCATGAAATAGAAGAGTTTCTATGTTGAAAGACATATAATATCAATTCAAGTTTGAATTCCATTGAAAATTGATATACAATTGAAGTTTGCAGGGGAACAAGCTTTTGAAAAAGTCAAATTGTTGTGGAGTTTGAAGAAAGAAGAAGCTAAGGCTACATAATTGGGTTGAACTTCTCCATTTGAAAGTTTGGTTTTTTAGGTATGTGAAGTCTTTACACATTTTCTTTCATTCTATTATGGCTTGCTTTCATTTTTGTTATTTTGTATATTCCATGTTGATCATTGTTTGTTTGTCATTATAACCT
This sequence comes from Sequoiadendron giganteum, assembly GCA_007115665.2. Taxonomy (NCBI): domain Eukaryota; kingdom Viridiplantae; phylum Streptophyta; class Pinopsida; order Cupressales; family Cupressaceae; genus Sequoiadendron; species Sequoiadendron giganteum. Next base: position 438,845,971 of record CM021101.1, on the reverse strand, counting down.
TAGGTTGTCAATGCACATTTTAAATTACATAATTATAAACACTTGCCAATTACCATTTTAAACCTGATGCAGAGCATCTACCAGGATCCACAAATCATCAAGGGTACTTCTGACCCTAACTTAAATTGAAGAAGATCAACCAACAAACTCAGTCATCTTTTCATCAAAATTCTTCAATTTCACTTGGTTTCATATTTCCATAAAATATTAGAACTTGGATTCAACTCTTTTTTAGACTCAAAAATATATTAACCATCATAAAATTGATTGTAACATAGCATAAACTTGATTAGAAACTCAAAACAATTCAATTCGTTCATGATTCACTAATTCAAGAACTCAATGTTGCAACTTATATGGCAAAATAACAACAAATCATGGAAGGTAACTACCAAACTTTATCTAGACATTCAAGACACTATAATCAGAATGTTATTAATTGAAATAAACAAAATACACATTCCAAATATCTCACCAAAATTCACCCTTTGAGCATGCTTCCCCTAGCAGTATTCCAAACCCGTGGTGCAGGGGCACCTACAACCATGTTTCAAAATCTACTTTGGTGACAGTTTGTCTTAAGGTATTTGGGCGAGTAAAAAGACTTTTTAGATGCTTTTTCATATTTTTTATTGAAAATAAGGTCTAAATAGAATAATATTTCATGTATTTAGGGATTTTGTGAGTTTGGTGATCAAATGTGCAAGTATGCACTCTTGCTTCAGAAAATTATCAATTTTGCCATATAATCTTTGAAGGAAAATTATTCAAATTGTAAACGGAAGTGAAAGAAAAGATTCTAGAAGTTTTATTAGGGATGAAATAAAGGTGTTTGATTAGTCTTAGGTGTCTTGGACAAGAAAGTTTCATAATGTTGCTTATTTAGCAAAAGTTGTCAATGTTAGAATTTTTTAAGACAAATGAAGGTCTTGGTAGTTAACATGTGGCTATAGGTTGGTTATGGACGTGGATCAGTTAGAGAAGGGCCTAAAATTTTATTTTAAAACCTGATATGGCCTCTTTCAAGAGGTTGGTGAAGTTTGAATAAGAAAGAAACTTGCATTTACATTGTTTTTCTGAAGATCTCACTGCTTTTTGTGTGTTTGCAGACCCTGTACGGGTTGTACAGGCTTAGTAATGGTGTGAAATTGATATTATTCCATAAATTAATGTTCATAATTTCAATTATCTCCCTTTGAACAGGTTTTCATTGAACTTTGTGCTTGGAATTCATAAATTTCTAGAAACCGGGTTCTTGGACAATCAAGGGTTTGAGGGCAATTTAATGTCGTAGATGCCATCCCACCTATTGTGATATATGTGACTCAGTGGGGTGACCATTTATGATTTACTTAGGATTTTCTTAGGATTAGAGAAGAACAAATTTAAATTTTCATCATGAATGATGCTGGTTTAAGGGGAAATACCCTATTTTCTCATAGAAAACAATATTGAAGACCTAAGAAAGAGGGGTATAGAGTTTCCAAAGGGTAGATGAGGGTTTAGTAAGCTTGGGGGGACCTATATAGAGGTTTCTAGGTAGTTTTTTTGAATTGGGAAGTTGTGGAAGGTAGAGTTTCAGTAACGAGGCCTAAAAACCCTTGTTTCCTAGGTTCTAGAGAGGGTTTTGAAATTTGTTGATGGAATGAGTACTTGGGGTCATCGAACCTTGATAATTGTTATTTTTGAAACCTAAGACAATAATTTTTTTGGTCATGGAGGCCTGGTGGTGGGTTCTTGAGGGGGTCCCTTTGTAAAATTGGCTAATTTGGGCCCTAAAATAGTGAAATTTGTCATTTTGAGGAAAGTGTCTTAAAAGAGTAATATGTGGATTTTTTACATATCTCATGCCATTGAAATGGATATCTATATCAATCATTTTTTTTACAATTTTTTTGGGAGGTTTGTGAGAAAAATCCCTAAAACTGGTTTGTGAAGCCTACAAGGCAATTTTGGGTCAAAAGTGGCTTTTAGAAGAGTTTGTTTGATCTTCTTTTTGTAGGTGGTTGAATGTCAAGATGATGACATATTGAAGGTTTTGATACTCTTTTCCTACATCAAATTTCAATTTGGATTCATAATGAAGAGGCATGGTTGATAGGTAACCTTGTTGTCCTATTAAGTCAATTGAAGGTTGATGTCTTGGTTGGCATATTTGAAAGAAGCCATGTCAATTTGTATCTTGGGTTCCCACCACTCTACATCAACCTAGTTCTAGGAACACAACATACATCAGAACCAGGGGTGACTTCTTTGGACTATGTTTGACTTCCAATAAGCCTACCTAGCAAAAGACTTCCCAATTACCCCAAATTTGCAAAGGAAGTACCTTTTAAAGGTGAGGTTTCCACTCAAACACAAAAAAAATTCAATGTTCATGATACAAAACCATCAATTTCATGATTAATTTTCCCACATAAGGTCATTACCCTACTGTCCCAAGAAACCCTCCAAAACACAAGCAAAAACAAGGGTTTTCAAGGATTTCACAACTCCAAGCCTCTCCAATTCCTCCCAAGGGTCCAAACACCTTCCAATACATCTGCACAAACTTATCAAACACTCACAATGCCATTAAAATCATTAGTTTTCAGAATCACCATCATGGTTATTCACTTTCACATAGAAATGTGCTCTGGCCAGCCTAGTGCATCACTCCACCGACCAAACCCATGCTCTTCCAGAATCCCAAAAAAATTTGAAATCTACCTTATTATGTTACACACCAATCCATTGAGTTACAGATCCATCACAATGGGTGGATTCATGAAAATCAATACATTATAGCCTCAAACCCTTACACTATCAAAACAGGGCAGACTTGGAGAAACGACTGGAAATCTCTTCTAAAATGGTATTAAGACACAAAACCTTATTCAAGTGAAGATAAATTCATGCATCAATTATATACCAAACCTTCAAGGCATCACACACCTATACGGGTCCGTACATAGAGAAAGAACACAGGAAAACACAGGAAAATCACAAAAATCAGAGAATTCCTTTATTTTATTTTATTCAAATCTTGAAGAGGAGACTCCATTTGAGCATTTACATGATATTTATATTGTTTCCATTCAAACTAAACTCCCCCAACATATCTAACTATTTTTGTAACTTCTTAACTAACTTATCTCTTGAATGACATATATTTTGATTAACTTGAATGGATACATTTTTTAGGAACTAATATTCATCTCATTACCATGCTACAAATAAAATTATCCGCCATGCTGAATAGAAAGACAAAGAGGAAACTAATAGATGAAGAGAAAGAAACCTTCAAAGAAAAGGAGAGAGTTCGGGTGGCGGCATATCGTGAAAAGAAGAAATTAGAAACGATTGACAAAAACAAGCCAATTGAAGAGGAATCTCAACCGTCAAAAAGAGAAAAGGGATTGGCAGCACAAAAGGAGCGGATGCAAAAGCACCGTGGTAAGATAGATTCAAATACAGGAGTTGGAGACACACCCTCTATGACAAGTGAATATGGAGGGACACCATTAAGCACAAGCAAATATGGAGGGACACCATCTACCGCAAGTGAATATGGATAGACACCATCTACTGCAAGTGAATATGAAGGGACACCATCTACCTTAAGTGAATATTGTTGGACACCATCAAACACATCTCAAGTTGAGAGTACATCATCACTCGGATTTGATGAAGGTATGCCATCATCCCCACGTGAACCTCTAGGTATGTATTCTTCTCCACCCTCGATTGTTGGTATGCAATCTAGCCCGCCTCAATTAAATATTGATGAAATTCCTAATGTTGAGATGTATGTACCTAGGAGAACACTACCTAGAATTTTGCGTAGAAAGCCAAAGTATTTGATTAATATTGATGATGAGATTTTGCAGCACATGGAAGGTAAGATTTCAACACGCTCTTGTAGAAGATATGCTGATAAGATTTGAAAATTATTCTTCGAAAGGCTAAATGAGACCGCAAGATGTCAACTATTTGTTGAAATGATGCAGGGTGTAAAGTATAGGAACATCATGAAGACTCTTGGGTTGAGAACATCGAATGCATCGAGTGAAGACACTATTATAAATAATCTAATGGATGCTTATGAGAGTGTGGGTAAGACCTCACGTTCAAAGGATAGTAATGTCACCTGACATGTCATTACATCGAATTTGGTAAGCTGTCAAACAAAGAGAGCTCATCTCATCAGAAAGACGAGTGAACAAATGAGATTTAGTAGAAAAACTTTATCAAGAGCCATTCAAAGGCAGAAAAGAATTGAGGGCACTGATTCAAATGAATTATGGGCATTCTCAAGGAGACTGTCACGAAAAGATAAAGAAGTTGTTGAAGCCTTGAGAACACTAGTTGAAGAGTATTGGAAGAATAACACAAGGCCATCTCTGAATCAAAGGAATGTGGTAAGAAGGAGAATGGGTAGTCGAAATCATGAGCCACATCCAAAGCATTTTTTGGATATGACTCAAACCCAATTCTCTAACCATTATGATGTTTATCATTCTATATGTTTAGATTTGCATACTAACGATCTTTTGTAGGATTATGGCATAAAAGCCCCACCAAAATATTCAAGAGTGTTCTTATCAAAAAACCATGTGAAATAGAGGATGGCCAGATATTCTATAGGACAACATGCTTGGATGGTTCATGCGAGCGTTGCGGTGGCTTCCAGCATATGCCAATATGTCAAAATATGGAAAGCACAGATGAGGTGGGACATAAACTAGTAGAGTTTGGGAAGTATAAAATAGTGGCATATGCTACAAAAGATGGGTCTCAAGAAAAAAGGTGTGATTTGGTTATTAAGAAGATTTCAGTGTACCAATTTATGTCCATGTTTCATGACAATATAATATCTGAGTATGCAATGCATACCCATAGAGCCCGATGGTTGGACACATAATTCAAGCTATGCAAGGACACCTTTCTAGTTGGAAACATAGTATCAGTGGTTGAATTTGTGAAGAACTACACTCTACAACCATAGCGTGAGGTGCAGCCATAGTATTACAACTCCACATAGGTTTTGATATTTGTGCACATAGCATTCATTCATGCATCTGATAGTACAGATGAACAAAGAAAGGTATTGAGGGAGTACCAATTTTACATTAGTGATGATCGCACACATTCTCCAGAGTTCGTGTAAGGTTGCTTCCAGATGTTCTGTAGTGGTTTGGCTCAGAGGGGCATAGCATACAACTGACATATAATATGGTTGAATAACTATGCAACACAGTTCAAGAAATTGTGCATGTTCTATTGGTTATGTAGGGTGCATGTCATTACAGGTGTTCAACATATATGGAAATTTTGTGAGGCTGGACATGGAAAGGGGGAGCATGATGGTGCAGGAGCATGCGTGTAAAGAGCATTAGCATGAGAAGAGTTAAAGTATAAAGACAGTGCAAAGTTGACATATGCAAAATCAATCATTGAGTGGTGTAATGCTTCGATGGGTCCAGATAATGAATGTACATCTTTAGTTCATAGATTTTTTTGGTTGATGGATGATACTAACATTGCACCATATGAGGATTGTTGTACACTAACAGGATCGAGTGAGACCTGTACACTCTTTTCTTACCTCAAATGCAGGTTGATGGAGTATCGATACACGAAAGATGGCATGCTTTTGTTCTTCATGTACAATGCAAGCCTGGAATGATTGTGAGTCAGGGGAGTGGGTTGACAAGTTATCTTATCCCACTTCACATGTATCTCCCTCCGATGACATTGGAACAGACACAAATGGAATCATTAGTCGACTTTGACCACGTATCAAATCTAGTTCAACTAGGTGATATATCTACTTGCTTAGTTGTTGAAATTCCATATCGTTATCTTACTTTATAGTGTATTCGTAATGTTGACTAATTTCAAGAGATTTGTTGCACATATCAATGCAGGGAATGTTTATGCAGTTAAATTGCAGATGAAGACAATGAAGAGGGAACAAACCATTACTTGTGTTGTTGTGTTGAGGCCAAAAATAAATTGGAGGCCCCAGTTATAGATGGAGAAAACATTGAATACCCTACAGGCTCAGTTGTGGTTACTGGAACGTGGCTTAGAAGGTACCCAAATTCGAGTGTTAAACATTGGTTGTTTCAGGACTTTGACACGCATCATAAGATTCTTCATTACTCGAACCTTGTCATGGAATCCAATGTTAATTTGACCAAATATGGGGGTAGACATTTGAACAAGACCTTGTGGAAGGTTCGTGAGCCTGACCATTAGGAAATACTTGACACAATAAAGAGTAGAGAAGACCCGGATGGTTCGTTGGATTAATTTGTAAGTATATGCACATTGGTTCTTATTAATTTATACTTGTATGCACATTAATTTTTTTGATGCCAATGCTATCATCTTCTTTTACTTTGCCTATTTGCAAGTAACCTACTAAACAATGATTGGTGTCCCCTTGCAGAAAATGCAGATATATGAGCCATCCAAGAGAATTTCAGCCATAAAAGCAATGCAACATCCTTATTTTGATGATCTTGACAAATATCGATCGTGATTTTAAGCCATTAGAAAAGTGTGTGCAAAGCTTGGTGAGGGAATTTCAAGTTATTCATTTGAAGTTAACCTTATCATGAGCAGCTATGATGTAGACATTATAAGAGCATCTCAAATTTCAAGTTACTCTATTCATGAGAGGTGTTGTGCACAATAGGTATGTTGGAATTCCCAGTGAAGATGTATGACCAAGAGTGACTAAGTTGTGAGACCTGTATGCCTACTGTAAGTTCCTTCCATCTATTTTCATTTCATTTCCATTTTGGATGCTCTTTCTTTTTCTCTTTTACTTTGGGTATTTGTAAGTAAACTACTAAAAAATGATTGATCTCTAGTTGCAGAAAATGCTGATTTATGAGCCATCAAAGAGAATCTTAGCCAAAAAAAGCAATGCAAAATCCTTATTTTGATGATCTTGACAAATCTCAATTATGATTTCAAGCGATTATAAAATAGCGCATGAAGCTTAGCAAGGGAATCTCAAGTTACTCAACTGAAGTTAACCTCATAATGAGCACCTATGATGTAGACATTTAAAGAGAATCTTGAATGTATGAGTGAAATTGTAAAAGATCTATGAGAACAAAGTACCTAAGGCATTGAAATGAGATTTACTTGTAATGAGACTTACTCAAATACTGCAATTTTGGAGTTCATATTTGGTGTAGTAGCACCTTGTTCTGTAAATGCCTTCAATAGGAAAATTTGCAAAATTTGAATTTTGAAATGTAAACAATGTGAAAAAGGTCATTTCAAGGTCATATGTAATGTATTGAAAGTATCAAAGAGGTCATTAGTTGATTAGATAAGTGATATAAAGCATGTAAGGTTAAGAAAAAACATAGATCTTTTGTATTCTTGGATATTTACAATCAATAAAGTCCCTATTTTAGTGATTTTATGAGTTTTTCTAGTTGTTCATTAACTTGTACAGCCTGTACAGTAGTTTAAGGCCTTGAATCTTGTTTTTTAAGGTAGAATAGTGAAGTATCTTTCATTTTAATCTATTTAGGAGGGTATCCATTGAGTTTATCATTATTTTGAACTAATTTTTCTCAACTCGGTCTGTAAACCCTAAAGATTGGGATTTTGAGAGTCTAGATAACCAATAATGACTACTCCACTAAATTTGATAGTTTAGATCAATGGAGTAAGTTAGTATTAGGATGTTTTAGGCATTTGTGTGTTTATCTGTGCAGGGGAATTCAAGAAACAAAGGTGGAGTTGCTGCTAAAGGGTTTTATGATGAATTTCCAAGTGAAAAGTGTGGCTCCAAGTGGTGTTTTGAGGAAAACTTCTCAAATGACTTCACAAAAAAATGACTGGTCTAGATAGCTATTATTGAGTTACAACACATACTTCAAAATCAATAGTGACTATCTTGGAACATGTGCATCAAAAATGACCACCTTCGTTGTCCTCATTAAGCTAACAAGGCCTAATTTACAAAGCAACATACCTTTAAAAATTCAAGAACCCCCTTAACTTGTTGGGGCAGAAATTATCATGTATCCAAACCCTTAGATCCACAATTTTTCCCAGGACAAACTCACTCCACCATGCCAAACCAAAACCCTTATTTTTTGCTAGTATAAGGAGGGTTTATTGAAAGGAATGGTTCCACACCTTACCAGAACATTCCATCACCTCAGACCTTCTTAGAATAACTTGCACAAATTCAAAAGACAATCACCCAACCTCTACATGCAATATTTTATCAAACCCTAGGGTGAAACCTCATTTTTCATGCCCTTTTCCATCAAAATATACAGGGACAGCAACACAAACCCCATAAAACTTATTCCCTTTCACTTAGAAAATTCTTGTCTAATCCTAAAGGATCACATTGGGCCCCTCTAAAAAAACCTCTCTCGGTTTTGGCTATCTCAAAGTGGTTTTCCCATGGTGATAGATTTTCACTTGATTGGAAAAAGCATCAAATGCAAGTAGTGCAAAATTGCAAAGTGGTGCAACTTGCGTTCTGCAACTCGTGTGATGAAGTGGACTGTTCTGACGTGTCAAAATAGGTATTTTTATGCCAGGAATGGTCCTCCTTCACACCCAAACATGCGGAATCACTCCAAGGTACGTTCAACCAGATCGATCCCTTAAGGGTCCAAAGTGCTAAATGGCTGCAAACTTCAACATGTTGTTACTCAAATACCATGATGCTTAGAAACTTCTTGTTTGATCCTACAGGATCACATTGGGCCCCTCTACAAAAACCTCTCTCGATTTTGGCTATCTTGGAGTGGTTTTCCTATGGCGGCAGATTTTCACTTGATGGAAAAAGTGTCAAATGCAAGTAGTGCAAAGTTGCAAAGTGTTGAAAATTTCGCTCTGCAACTTGTGTGACCAAGTAAACTATTCCAGTGCATCTAAATAGGTATTTTTAAGCTAGGTATGGTCCTCTTTCATAGCCAAACATGTGGAATCACTCTGAGGTACGTTCAACCTTATCAATTCCTTAAGGGTCCAAAGTGCTAAATGGCTGCAAACTTTAGCATGCTATTACTCGGATACCATGATTCTTAGAAACTTCTCGTTTGATTCTACAGGATTGCATTGGGCCCCTCTACAAAAACCTCTCTCGGTTTTGGCTATTTCATAGTGGTTTTCTCGTGGCGGTGGATTTTCACTTGATGGAAAAAGTGTCAAATGCAAGCTATGCAAAGTTACAAAGTGGTGCAAATTCTGCTTTGCAACTCGTGTGACCAAGCGGACTATTCCAACACATTCGAATAGGTATTTTTATGTTAGGAATGGTCCTCTTTTGAACCCAAACACGCGGAATCGCTCTGAGGTACGTTCAACCCGATCGATCTCTTAAGGGTCCAAAGTGCTAAATGGTTGCAAACTTTAGCATGCTATTATTCGAATATCTTGATGCTTAGAAACTTCTCATCTTATCCTACAGGATCATTTTGGGACCCTCTACAAAAACCTCTCTTGGTTTTGGCTATCTCAGAGTGGTTTTCCCGTGGCGGAAGATTTTCACTTGATGGAAAAAGCGTCAAATGCAAGCAGTGCAAAGTTGCAAAGTGGTGCAACTTTCATTCTGCAACTCGTGTGACCAAGTAGACTGTTCCAACACATCTGAATAGGTATGTTTATGCTAGGCATGGTCCTCTTTCGCACCCAAACACGTGGAATTGCTCTGAGGTACGTTCAACCGGATCGATCCCTTAAGGGTCCAAAGTGCTAAATGGCTGCAAATTTCAGCATGTTGTTACTCAGATACCATGATGCTTATAAAATTATTGTCTAATCCTACAGGATCACATTGGGCCCCTTTACAAAAGCCTCTCTTGGTTTTGGCTATCTCGGAGTGGTTTTCTCGTGGTGACAGATTTTCACTTGATGGAAAAAGTGTCAAATGTAAGTTGTGCAAAGTTGCAAAGTGGTGCAACTTTCGCTTTGCAACTCGTGTGACCAAGAAGACTATTCCAAAGCATCTAAATAGGTATTTTTATGCTATACATGGTCCTCTTTTGCACCCAAACACGCGGAATTTCTTTGAGCTACGTTCCACCGGATCAATCCCTTTAGCGTCCAAAGTGCAAAATGGTTGCAAACTTCAACATGTTGTTACTCAGATACCGTGATTCTTAGAAACTTCTCGTCTAATCCTACAAGATTGCGTTGGGCCCCTCTACAAAAGCCTTTCTCGATTTTGGCTATCTCGGAAGTGGTTTTCCCGTGGCGGAAAATTTTCACTTGATGGAAAAAGTGTCAAATGCAAGCAGTGCAAAGTTGCAAAGTGGTGCAAATTTTCTTTCTACAACTCGTGTGACCAAACAAAATGTTCCAATGCATCCGAGTAGGTATTTTTACACTAGGAATGGTCCTATTTCGTACCCAAATACGTTGAATCGCTCTGAGCTACGTTCAACCAGATCGATCCCTTAAGGGTCCAAAGTGCAAAAGGGAAGCAAACTTTGACGGGCTATTACTCAGAAACCATGATGCTTACGACCTCTCCATCTAAGCCTATGAGATCACATTGGGCACCTCTACAGTAACCTCTCTTAGTTTTTGTTATCTCGAAGTCATTTTCCTGTGGTGTTCAGTTTTCACTTGATGGAAAAAGTGTCAAATGGAAGCAATGTAAAGTTGCAAAGTGGTGCAACTTTCATTTTGCAATTCGTGTGACCAAACTAAATGCTCCAATGCATCCCGATAGGTAGGTTTATGCTAGGCATGGTCCTCTTTTGCACCCAAACATGCGGAATTGATCTGAATCACGTTCAACCGGATTGATCCCTTATGATGGAATGCAAAATAATGGAAAATAGAAACATACAAACGATGGTTGAGAAGTTTGAGTATTCCACACAAAAAGCGTATGATCATTGGTGCATAGCACCTTGTTCCTCCATTTGATGAAGAAGGTCTAGTTCAGTGGTTTTAGTGATTATCTGATGGTGAATAGGTTGTTATGGGTATTTTGAGCATTCTTTGTCTTGAATAAGGTCAATTAAGACCATTTGGTATGTTTTAGGGCGAGTTTTGGGTCTAGTGATAAAAAATGTGAAAATTTCAATCTTGCACTAGAAGTTGTCTTTGTAGCCTTTGAAGGAAAATTTGTGAATTTATATATGAGTGTGCGAGAATGGAGTTTTGTTGATGTAATAAGGCTATTTCTAAGCCATTTTTGAGGGTTTAGAGGTCATTACTTTTAGTCATTAGGTTGGAGGAGTCTAAAGTTGCAAATTTGTAAGCTGCTTAAAGCAACAAATTTGAAATGCAACGATTACTTGTTTTGAAAGTTGGTTTTTAGTTAGTTGAGGGCATGGATCTATTAGAGAAGGGTGTAAAAGACTATGTAAAGAATTGAGAGGTTCGAATGGAGGTTTTTGTTGAACTTTTGGAGAAGATCTAATAAGAATTATTCACATTGTTCTCTATTTTTTAAATTTTTGATACAAACTTGTTGATCCCGTACTTGGTATGGCCTGTAGCTTTCGTGTACGGTCCCAAGGCTGACATGGATTGAAAGAGGGTTGAGTTGGATTTATTTTGGTGGTGGTTTGGCGCAAAAGCATAAAATAATAGGAGAGTTCTTATCATTTTTTCTGCAAGTGGTCTAAAACCCTCAAAAACTAGGGTTTTGAATGAAATTCCCTCATATCTTCCATCTCCACCATGTGCTAAGGCTAGATCTGGGTGGAATGGAAGAGTACCATTTATATTTTGATTCCATGTTGGTTTCAGAGAATGAATTGAAGGTGGGAGAGATATCTTTGGCATTCTAGGCCTGACATATCTATGTGACATGCCCGATTTTGTGTAAAATATGAATTTTGATTGTTTTCATAAGTGTTTTGTGACAAGGGTGCTTGGGAGAATTTGATATGTGTTGGAAAATGTTCTAGGAACTTGTTTTTGGCTGAGGGGTGTTCGGGTGAGTCAAGGTACTTGATTCCTTGTGTGGAGTAGCCTAATTAGGCCTATCTTGTAGCATTTTATTTTTGCCTGTCATGGCTTTGTATTTTTTTGTCAAGACATGGGCCTTTGAGGAATTGTGGGAACTGGTATAAGATGCCTAGAACTAGTGTCCTTGGTCTGGATAATTCATTTTGAGTGGTTCTTGTGTTGACTGTCCTAGTTGGTTAAGCTGCAAGGAATAGGAGGCCTAGTTTGGAAGTGATAGGTCAGAGGTGGTTCCCAAGCATAAGGTGAGTTGTGTTGAGTTGGGTTTGTCATGTTGGGAGGTTTCCAAGTCTGCTCCAAGTTTTGGTCATGTTTGGTTTGATAGATTCCATGGTTGGGTAGTTGAGTTACTCTGTTGAGTCAAGTAAATGTTAGAGTCTTAGTGGGCATATTTGAGAGAAGTTGTGTCAAATCATAACTTGGTTGAGCCACTCTGCATCACCAATGGTTCTTTGCAATTGTAAGAGTGATTGAGAGTGTTTTTCTTTTTTAAATAGACCTATTCAGGGGTCTAGGACAGCGTTGAGTCCATTTCTTATTTGTATTATAAATTATAAATTGCTTTCTCCCGAGTCCATTTCGTATACAAGAAATAATATTGCAAAAAGTTGATATATAAATATTTTAACATGTTTATACGGTGATGCATCAAGAACATATTGGAATCTTTTTATGAATCATTTCATGGAATACCAATTGAAAAAGTTTTTTTTATTTTAGATAAAGTTGTTTAGCATCAATCAATTAATATTCAAGACAAACCATGAAGGACAAAAATGATCAATGCTAGGGCTAACCAATTAATAATTATACACATGAATAAGTCAAGCATGTACGTGTGAATAAGGGAAGCACAAGTACTAAAAAACATGTAAGCCTCAAGAAGTATACACATAAATACATAGTATACACAAATTAATACAAAGTATATGCACAAATACAAGGTATATGCATGAAAACACGTAAACCACAAAGTATACATTGGAACACATGTAAGTCACAAAGTATACACGTAAGTTGTATAGTATACACTTGAATACACGTAACTCATATCTATTGAACCATCAATTTAGAATGCAAATATGGACACCATTGATAAAAGATATTTGTATTAACGAAATAGCTATGTAGGCATACATCAATATATGTCAATATAAGTATGAAATATATGTACAAAATAGCCATATAGGCTTGAGAATTCCATATAGGCATACAATGTCAAATATGTCCAATACAAAATATGTACAAAACTGCCATGTAGGCATACAACAAAGGGCTCTAGAATCAAAAGTCATTGCTCTCCATGCTCTGGAAATAAATTATTTCCCTTTTCTTTTCAATCGGATGGCGATAGGTCTGTCACTCATTTTTTCTGCGCTCGAGGAGTGCTCCTACTACTCCTCCTAGTGTTTAGTTCATGGTGAAGCTTTAATTGTTACAATAAGAAGTAAAGAAATGAATATATAGAAATTACATTATAAAAAATGATATATTTGACAAAATAATCACTTACCGCCATCTCATGATCTCTCTCCACGAGGGAAATATTCTCATGCCCATGCTTAGGCGTGCTCAAGACCTGTATAAACCATACAAACAGAAATTAAACTACGTGAATCAATAATGGTTTGATTTTTCACTAGCTAACATCTATAACAACAAATGATGTTCTAAGTATGTAGAGGATGCGATGGGAGAGCGGGAAAAAGGTTTTGAATTTTCCCCTGGTTAGCAATGGGTGTCTAGTTCGAAGGCAGCTGGTTTTGCGCTGGGGGGAGGGTCTTCTGACGATGCGGATGGGGAGCTGATAGCAAAGGAATAGGCAAGATCTTTTTCCAAGGATGGGGGTCAGGGGAAGAGGGGGGGCCCAAGAGATAGGCGGGACTCGGGAGGTAAATTATTTTCTGGCCCTATTCCGAATGGAGGTGATGGTGGGACCAGGGCTCTAGGAAAAATGAATGTGGAGAAGGAGGTGGGGGACAAGGCTTGGGAAGATTCAAAAAGAAGATGGACTTTGATTTTCGGTACCAAGCCTGCTAGTAAGTCTTCCCTCCCTTCGGTCAGTAATATTTCGGTCCCCTCGAGCGGGACGTTTGCTATTCTTGTATCTGACCCTGTTATAGACCACAAGATTTCCTTAATGGCTTCTTCTCTAGTGGGAAAATTTATGGGTCTGAGGCCAAACATTGAAGTGGTAAGGGACTTCGTTAGAAAGAAGTGGAGAGCTAAAGGTTAAATCGAGGTAGCGGCCTTGCCTAAAGGTTTTTTCTCTTTTTCTTTCTCATGTGAAGAGGATAAGATTTTTGTGTTGTGTGGTGGCCCCTGGGTCATTGGAAAGTCATCCTTGGCTATCAAGAAATGGTCCCCAAAAATGGACTTCTCATACTCCTCTTTTGAAGTTGTTCCGGTGTGGGTTCACTTGCCTAGCCTTCCTATGGAGTTTTGGAATGAGGATGTTTTTAGGGGGATTGCAAACTCTTTTGGGGAACTCCTTTCCATAGATGCCATGACGGCGACCACGAAAAGGTTGATTTTTGCTCCTTTTTTTGTGGGTATTACTCAGTCCACTGACTTATCGTCTTCAATAGACATTGTGTCGAAGCTAGGAAAGTGGGTTCAAACAATAGAGTTTGAATATCTTCCCTTTGTGTTTTTTAACTGAAAAAATGTTGGGCACTAGGCTAGGAAGCTCCCACATAGTGTATCTAAACCTAAAGCCAAGTCAAGCAATAAAGGGGCCAAAATTTGGAAGGTGAAGGAAACAGAGAAACCCCTAGAGGAGAACATGTCTAGGAATGTTGAGAATAATATTGTTTATGGTCAGGAACCTAATGAGGTGAGGGCCAATGGGTTTGAGGATAGGGAAGAAAAGGAAGAGGTAGAGAGTACGGGAAATATGGATGATATTTTGAAGGATGAAAGATGCTCCCAGATAATGCATCTGGAGATGCAAAGAAGAATTATTGTAATGGTCAGGAGGAGGGAAGAAAAATAAGTAATGATAAGATCTTTGTGGCGATGGAGGGGAAGTATTCTCCTTCATCTCTTAGGAACAACTCTCACTGCTCCCCAGGGGAAGTGAAGGATACTTTTGGGAGCTCAGAGAAAACCAGTAAGACATGAAATGTTTCGAGATTCTCCCTGATTCTTAATGAAGTAGCTAGAGATGACTTTATGGATGTGCGGGAATTCATGGGTTTTGAGGACCTGAAACTGGAGGAGGATAGCTCACACACAAAGGCTGAGAAGAAAAATAACAAAAGAGGGGGTAGCATTGGAGGTGTTTCCACGAGAAACAAATCTAAAGTGGACTGTGGAACCCAGAGAGGTTCGGGCAAAAAATCAACAAGATGGAACAAGGAGCAGGAATGCATCCAAAACATTGCAAACGAGGTTTAAAGAACCATTTCAGAGATTTTCCGGATCGGTACCCCATCAAGAAAATGATTTTTTTGTCATGGAATATTAGGGGGCTAAATAGCTCCCACAAATAAGACATTTTGCATAATTTTTCTAGGGAACATAAGCCTGATATTCTTATCATCCAAGAAACCAAAATGCCTAAGGAAAGGGTGGAGAAAATGAAAATCTTTAAGAATAATGGTGTTTAGGGTAGGAGCTCAGAGGGGGGCCTCCAGAGGGCTTGTGACATTTTGGAACCAAGACCATATTCAAGGTACCCCAATTTGGGATGATGCCAACCAAGTGGCGACTAGATTCATGCATATTAGGGATGGTTTTAGCTAGATTTTATCTAATATATATGCTCCCAATAATAGGTCTGCGAGAAGGAATTTTTGGAAAAAATTGGAAGCTTTCAGACTCAACGTCCCTGATGAGAATTGGATAATAATTGGAGACTTCAATACTCCATTGCTTGAGTCAGAGAAGTTTGGAGGCTCCCAGATTCAGATGGATAGCAAATTGGATCCGATGGATTTTATTAATTCTCAGTAGTTACTTGATGTGGGTCTTAAGGGTTCTTTATTCACTTGGACCAACATGAAGTCAGGATCTGAGCTAATCCAAGTTCGGCTTGATAGGGCTCTAATTTTGGATAACTGGCTGAAGGATTACTTTTGCTCTCTGACTGCTCTCTCAAGGATTGGTTCAGATCATTACCCTATTAGTTTTGTGGTTGATTCCATCTCAAGTAAGAGAAACTTCCCCTTTAGATTTGAGAAAATGTGGTTGTCTCACCCTCAGCTCTCAAATGGCATCTCTGATTGGTGGAGTATAAAGGTTGATGGTACTGCTATGTTTCATGTGGCTAAAATGTTGGATGAAGTTAAAATGAATGTTAGGTGTTGGAATAGAGAAGTTTTTGGAGACATTTTTGCTACTAAGTCTGCTATCCAAATGG
Organism: Sequoiadendron giganteum; assembly: GCA_007115665.2. Classification (NCBI taxonomy): domain Eukaryota; kingdom Viridiplantae; phylum Streptophyta; class Pinopsida; order Cupressales; family Cupressaceae; genus Sequoiadendron; species Sequoiadendron giganteum. The sequence goes on along the minus strand of CM021101.1, from coordinate 438,829,647 downwards.
AGCTCAAGGATATCCAAGACAAGATTCAAAAAAAAGGTTATGAGGGAGATATGCTTCCCAAAGAGAATGAAATCCTTACCAAGTATCATGAAGTTATCTCCAAGGAAGAATAATTCTGGAAATAAAGATCTAGGTCAGTGTGGCTGTCATTTGGAGACAGAAATACGAGATTTTTTCACATAACAACTATGAAGCATAGGGTGACTAATTGTATAACTAATATAATGAAGAATGACAAAATAATTGAGGAGGAAGAGATAATGAGTGAAGCTATTCAGTTTTTTGAGAACCTATTATCTAATGATGGATGGTTGGATGTGAACGCCCAACAAAACCTCATTGATGTTATCCCCAATATTCTGAATGAGGACCATAATAAAGGCCTGACTGATATCCCCTTTATGGATGAAGTTAGAAAGGATTTGTTTTCTTTTGAGGGTAACAAATCCCCTGGGCTTGATGGCTTCCCCATGTTCTTCTTCCAAGCTTTCTGGGAGATTGTGGCTGAGGATGTTACTAATGTTGTAAAAGAATTCTTTGGGTCCAAAATTTTGTTGAAGGAGCTCAATGCAACCTTTATTGTTTTAATCCCAAATCTCCCAAGTGCAGATAATTTTGAGTTTTTCCGTCCTATTAGTCTATGCAATTCCTTGAACAAAATTATGTCTAAAGTTGTAACTTCAAGGCTGTTGGGCATTCTTACTCTGGAAGACAGATCTTGGACTCCATCATCACCATCCATGAAAATATTCACTCTCTTGAGGTGTCCAAGAGTCAAGGTTTCCTTCTCAAGCTGGATATGTCAAAGGCCTATGATAGAGTGCACTGGGATTTTTTGCTGAAGATTTTAAGAGCTTTTGGGTTTTCTGAGAGATTTGTGCAATTGATAAAGGAAATGATTTCTACCACTAGCACTGTTGTCATTGTAAATGGATCTCCTTCCCATTTTTTAAAAGTTACCAGAGGTGTGAGATAGGGAGATCCCATGTCACCTATTCTCTTCACCCTTTTGGTGGAAATATTTGGTCGGTTTCTTCTCAGAAAGGTGGATGAAGGTAGCCTAAAGGGGTTAAGACCTTCTTCAACTAATATTGTTTGTTCTCATCAGCAATTTCTTGATGACACTATCATCATTGGGAGTGCCACTGTTGGAGAAGCCAGAGTTTTAAAGAATTCCCTTTTGATGTACGAAGCTGCCTCTGGCCAAAAAATTAATAGGGGGAAAAGCTCCATCTTTTTCTTTAATACCCCTGAACATTGGCAAAAGAAGATTGTTGAAATCCTTGGTTGTGCTATCAATTCTTTGCCCTCCATTTATTTGGGTCTGACACTGGGGGTCTAAACCTCCTGATTCTTTATGGAATTCTCTTGTGGATCTGTTCAACCATAAATTGGCTGGCTGGAAAGGGGCCCTTCTTAGTCAGGCTGGAAAAGTGTTGTTGCTTAAATCCTCACTGCAAAACTTTCCTATTTACGCATTAAGTCTATTCAAGATTCCCTCATTTGCTGAAATCGTTGAAAAGATGCAAAAATGCTTTCTTTGGTCAAGAGTTGAAGAAAATAAGCATGTTCCTTTGGTGGCTTGGGAAAGTGTTTGTAAACCCAAGAAGTATGGGGGTCTAGGCCTGCAAAGTTTGAGGGTGTTTAACAAAGCCTTATTGGCTAAGTAGGTGTGGCAGACTTTCTCTAGTCTTCGGGAATGGAACTCCATTTGGCATAAAAAATATTTGCGGGGTGTTGCTTCTTTTAAATATTTCCTTATTTCTTTGTCCATTCCTCCTAGCTCTTCTCTATGGAATAATGTTATTAAGGCTAGGGACCTTGCGGGGAAAGGTGCGATGTGGAAACTTGGAGATGGTAAAAAAAATTATTCTGGGAAGACAAGTGGGTTCGGAATGAACCCTTTTGTGATATTTCGGCCTTTAGTATCCATATGGAGGAGTGCAAAGCTAGATTTGGAATTTTTTGGGGGAATACTGCAGAATGGACCAGTGGGTTTGTTTTTCTTTAATCAGCTCGAACCTTTCACCCTTGCAGGCTATCCTTAATTCTGTTGTGCTGAATCTGAGGGGCATGGGGGATCTTATTATTTGGAAATTTTCTCCCTCTCAAAAATTTTCTATTTCCTCTGCTTTTGCTTCTTGCTATTTTATTTCCCCTCCTCCTATTTGGGCGAAGGCCTGGGTGCATAATCTAACACCGAAAATTAATATTTTTCTATGGATCCTTCTCCAGAATAAAATATTGACCAATGATAATATTTGTAAGCATGGTTTTTCTTTTCCTAACAAATGTTATCTTTGTTGTGTGGAGGTTGAAAGTGCTTCACATCTGTTTCTTCACTGCCCCTTTGTTTATAACATCTGGTGCATGATTTTGCAGATGTGGAATCTTCACTGGATTTTTCCTGAGTCTATCAAGAATTTCTACTGCTAGTGGAAGATGCCTTCTAATAATCATGTGTTGGGCCTGCTTTGGAAATATATCTTTCCACACACTGCATGGGGAATTTGGAAGGAGTGCAATAATAAAATTTTCAGGGACTCTGCCCTATTAAAGGAGGTGGTCTTTGAGAAAATTATCAGAGCATTGAGAGATAATTTCAATTTGTTAAACTGCAAAGTGAAGGTTAAAGGAAAGAACATATACTAAGACTATGATTTCAGGGTTGCTGAGAAGTGGATGATTAAGGCTGATGTGTCTCATGGTCTCAAACCTATCAAGGGGCCTAGGGAAGGAATATACTAGAGACTACCTCCCCCTAGATGGGTTAAAATCAATTTTGATGGGGCAACCAAGGGTAATATTGGGCTAGTTGGGTGTGGGGGAGTGATTAGGGATGAGAATGGCATCTTCATTTCTGCAGTGGCGCTCCCCTTAGGCACCTAGACCAACCACATTGTTGAAGCCATAAGGGCTTACCAAGTCCTTAACCTTGCTAGGCAACTTAATTTAAAGAATGTGTGGATCGAAGGGGACTCCAATAATATTATCCAATGTATAAAGGGGTCCCAAAAACCCTCATGGACTATAGAGAATTGGATAAATTTATCCAAGGAAATCATTAATTCCTTTGAGAACCACTTTATAACCCATATATATAGGGAAATCAATACGATGGCTGATTACTTTGGAAATATGGGGGTTAAGGATAATAATAAAATTATATGGCATAAGAGTGATGGCTTAGAGGCTGACATTATGGCCTTAATTAAGTATGATCGTATCCATGGGAAGATTCAATTTCCCTCTCTGAATAATGATTAAGGTGAAGGCGTATCTATATGAGCAGTCTCGAAACTGTTGTCTCATCATATTTTATCAAGGGATGGAGTACTGTGGATTTAATAGCCTTATTATTCTTTGGTACTTTGCATGCTTTCTGGGCATTTTTGTGCTCTGTTTTTTGGAGTCTTCGAAGAAATTTTGCATCGCAAACAGAATGGGTGGCGACCATTATAGATTGGAACTAGCAGAATGCAAAGAGCTAAAGACCAATGATAAGTTGTGGAGGGTCTTGGAGAAGGGTGACATTATGGGCTATATGGAGAAGCTTCATGGTAGGAATTGGGAGGTAACTAGGGCTTTCACAAAGGATTGGAACAATGGCATAATCAAACTCTTTGGGAGGAAAGTGACAATTGATGAAAAATTGATTTCGGAGGTCACTGGAATGCCTATGGAGGGTCTCAAGTTCTAAAAAGATAGGAAGCTCTCCGACTAGGTGATTAAGACTTTCCCACGTACTGACAAGGAAAGGGAGGACTTGCTGAGAGCCACACAGAGTAGTTACGATGCCACTAAACTTAAGTTATTGTGGATGGAGGTTCTGAGGGTGATAATGGAATATATCACACTGGAGGAGAGATACACCAGAGTTTTTGGGTATCACTTTGTGCTTCTGAATCATTGCAGGCACCAGGTCAGGGTTTCCCTTCATTATTATCTCTCCACTTCTTTAAATTTGAACCTACAAAACCATGTGTCTAACCTGGTGAGATATCCCATTATCCATGAGGGTTTACTCATTCTCATCTATGAACATTTTAAGGCAATGCCGGCCATCTCCCATCAAATTCCTTCTCCTCACTCTGTTTCTGAGAAAGAGGAGGTGGGTGATAGGTACTATGAGAAGGATGAGTGGGACACTGAAATGGAAGGGGAGGATGAGCTCCCAGTGAGAGCTAAAAAGAAGGGAAAACCCAAATGCAAACCTAAAGCCTGAGCCCTCCCTAAACCTAGCGCGATGACCTCAACTGGCAGGGCTAAAATTATCTATCTGGGGTTTGATGTAACCAATTTAAAACCAAAAGGTACACCTAGTGTTCCTCGTAAGGGGAAGGGTAAAAGAACAATGGAGGAGGATCCCTCCTATCACACTAACCAATAGGATTCCAAGCATACCAGTCCGTCTAAGGACTCCAATTACCCTGCCAAAGATAGGGAAGACAGGCCTCGGTTCCCTGATGACTTAAAGGAGGATGATCACTATTTCAAAGTTGAGTGTGAATACCCTTCTGACATCCTTGCAATTTCCCGTAATGGTTCTATTGATATTTTTTGTTTGTTCAAGCGGGCCTTTTTTGAGATAAAGGAGATTAAGCTAAATCAAAGGGCTTATAATAGCAGGTTGGAAAAGGTGGAGGAGGTTGATAACATGAGAAAGGATAAAGATAGAGATAAGGACCTGTGGACTAAAGATGAAAAGAGGTGCATGGTAGAGTGCCTGAAGAAAACAGTGGAAGACTTGGAACTGTTCAAGAACAACCATGATGGTAAGCTTTCTGAAATTGAGGGGAGGCAAAAGAATGTAAGAGATTCTATTCAAAAAGTTTTGGAAATGAGCCACAAAATCCTCAAATCCATTGCCAGGACCATGAATTTGATGGTTGAGAGTCCGAAAAGGGCACATCATTTAAAATTGTGGTGGATGTTGAGCAAGACAAAGATCAAAACCAGGCTGAAGGGGTCGGACCAAGCAAACATACTAGAGCCAACTTGAAAAGTAAAATGGACAAGACTCTTGTGGACATTTAGGAGATGAAGAAAGCAACAGTTAACATGGACAATCTGAAAAAGGAAGTTGGTGATGTTCTGAGAAATATGGCTTAGGTTTCCTAGTGGTTTTTTGCTGGTTTTTGCTGTGCTACCTCTGTGCTAGTCTTTGGTTTTTCTTTGTTGGCAACTTTTCATATTTTGTTGAACTCTTAATGCTTTATTCTATCTTTACCTATTGTTAAAGGGTTTCAGGGTCCCTTCAAAACCTATTTTTACCTTAATCAAAAACATCTATAACAACAAATGTAAATGTAAATTTACTAATTTGCTTCATACCTCCCCTGTCAGAGCCATCGAGGATTGTATAGAAGATGACACACCAATCTCCATTTCCCTCATCACATTTAGAGGTGTTTCGGCTTGCAACAACTGAAAATAAAGCAAAATATTATTCAACGTAACCAACAATGTGCATATAAACTACACAAATCTATTAAGTACAATTCATTAGTTAAACTCTTTATTCTATTACCTCCATGTAGGTTTGAGTAAATCCATTATCACTAAGAAGTGTTCGCTCGAAACCTCCAATATTAGCATGTTCAACATCCAAAATCGCATATTAAAATACCATTCGTAAAACAATTTTATTAACATGTAATAAATTTATAATTGTTTACTAGTTACATACCCCAACGATAGGTGTACTACAAAAATAAGTAGATGGGGGGCCGGTGTATCCAGTCTCAACACTGTGACCCTGCAATTTTATTAAAATCATAAAACATTTTTAGTTAATCTTGCATTTCAAAATTGAAATTTAATAATTAAATTCAATGAACATGCTAACTTTTACCTAACTATCATTGTCATATGCCTCATGCAAAATTTCAACTACCCTCTCCATCTCCATAGTTGCAGACGGATCCTGCGTAGTAGCCTCCTGAGTGTCGGTGGGGTCATATGAACAATTTGCCCCACAAGATTGACAAACATGGGTTCGAAGGCCACCACTCGAAGACTCCCATGGATGGCGATATAGAATAGGGCTAGTATGATGGATAACACTCTAGGTCAAAGTGTTGATCACCTGCAATATCTCTATGTCAACACTTTCCTTCGCGACAAAAGGCATAACAACGTGCTCACGAGGTGTCCTAGCAAGAGCTCATCTACCTTGCCGCGTAGGATCCGGCTATGCACCGGGTCTATCTCCCCTGGAAATCCCTTATATCAAAATAATTTGGGATTTTGTTCAATATGAACTCACCGTATAGTTTCCTAAGGAAATATTGCGGGACTTCGCAATTGTTGCACAGTGGGTAATCGAAGACCATGTACCACCTATCATAAAACTGGTTCCTAATCTGTTGGTGGTGGAACCAATGAATAGGAAACCTCTTCACATTGAGGGTAAGATTTTGATTTGTGCATGAGTTAGTGAATAATGAGCACAAATCACCTTTTGTAATTTTTAAATCCTTTACATCTTTATATGATAGTTTATTTGCATAATAATCCCTAGCCGCATGCCTCCTATCTTTCCATCGAGTTATTTGTTTGCTAACTGAATCTACATTTGTTAACATATCTTTTAATGAATTTTCCAGGGTCATTCTTTCTGTGGTTGAACCATTTGGATCACTCAACCTACTGATTAAATCCTCAATTTTCTTTTTGTTGTTCTCAATTTCACTCATTAAATTTTGTTGATTGCCAGGAGGGGGTTGGCTGATTGATGGAGGAGGTTGTTGTGGTTGATTTTGATCTTGAGGATTTGGTTGCTCTTCTTGTTGAGGATCTTGAGGGTTTGCAGGTTGATTTGCATCTCCTAAAAATTCAAACAAATATATATCAAATTCAACCTAAAACTAACAAATTCAAAATAAAAAGAAAACAATCCTTACCTCTCACACCTCCTCCTCATCGTGGCACCATCGTTGTAAATACATTGCAATTGTTGGTGAAGAATTTTGCTGAATGGCTCCTCCTAGAACGCGAGCACGAAAAATAGGGGTTTTGGCCACGGCGAGAAGAAAAAACAGTCGAAATGAAAATGACAACATTTCACTTTTTTTTTCTTTTAACAAGCAATAATGTGAGTGCATTATAATGTGCTCGTGTTATGACTTTTCAAAAAATAAAATAAAGTGGCCACAAATTGGCTACCCATTTCCACATGCACCCACCTGGAAATGATTGACTTAATTAGATCAATCCTAGATAAGATGCATAATATCAAAATAAAAAATATTTAACAAGAATCAAACATGGAATTGAATTTTTTGTAGATAAATTTATTGAGTACAATGAAGGAATGATTGTGACAAATTAGGGAATTTGTGGATTTTTTTTAGTAGGATTCCCAATTCAAATCAAGATGTTATGTATACTAGTTTTGAATGCTAGTTTGGAAGACACATATGATGTAGACAATCCCTAGAGAGCATACACAATCTACATTGAGTGATCCAAGTCTCCTAGTTCTATATAGTTGTGCATGCAAAGCACAAAATACCTTAATAATGATGCCAAAAGATAGCTTTTGACAAATAAAATGGAATGTGAGGTATCCATCCTAGGGTGATAGTGTGAGTGCTTGAAATAAGCTCTATAAAAAATGAGAGATTATTTAACATTATCATCCCCTTGACTAAAGGCACGAAAGTATATATTATTGGAAGAAAGTTGTTTGATGGAGGACATGTTAAAAAATACGTATTTTGGAAAATTTGTGATGATAATCATTGATATTTTTTGAAGGAAGACATATAGAAAATTGACTACATATGAATATATAATAGCTCTTGGCGAAAGGAATTCTTCTTGGTCATTTCAAACTATGACTGGAGGGAAGATATAGGTGACATTCTTAGGGTGTTTTAATGATCATTGTTAAAGGAAAATGTAAAGTTAAAAGAATGCTATGGACTATTTGCATTAGTGTAATCACATGCAATATAGAGGATAATAAGGATATAATGTTGGATAGATTTATCTCCTATCACCATTGTTATAGGAGAGACTTCAAGAACTTAAGATGGGTCTCTTTTTCATTCCATATGATAAAAATTAGAAGGGATAGCAATACAAAATCCATATCACCTTAGTTTGAGGAATATATTTTTTACCAGTTTATTTAATCAAAACAATTTATCCATGACAACAACTTGTGAATCGTGTCTATAATGTATACACATGAATAGATATGAACACACACACACACACACACACACACACACACACACACACACATATATATATATTTACATATTATATGTATCTACATTACATGTATATAGATATACACATACATACATAAATACATAGATATAGAAACACACACACAATTTGGTTGTCTTCTCCACTATTTATAAATTTTAGAAGTTAAAGTATGTTAAATAAATATTTATATAACTAATGGATGAATATTTTTAAGTTGCCTTCAAATTTTATATAATTAATTAATTTACATTATATGTAGTTAACAAATACTTATAAAAAGTATAGATATCTTAAATACATGTATCTAAAAAATATCAAAAAATATCAATTTCTAATTGTTTTACTTAAAAATTGTTATATTTTCCTTTAAAACTATTTATGTACTACATACATAAAGAATTTTTTTATATGTTTCTTAATGTGAAAATATTATGTTTATTATTAATAGCACTTTTTCCATACAAACAGATTATCTCATTTCATTGTAAATTTCATTAGATATTAAACACAATTGTTAGTTAAACTAAACACGCTTTTAAAATATTTAAACTATTTGATTATGCTTTTAGAAGAGCACAAAATTTAATGGGCACGTAGAATACTCCTCCCCTTCATCTTTAATCGCAAAGTGAAGAAGACACTCAATTAGACTCCTCCCCTTCGTCCCTTAGACTCCCTTGGTCCCTTAGACTGTTTGGTCTCGTAGAGGTCATTAAAATCTCATCCATTCATTACCTTCTCAAATGCTTATGAGAACTTTCAGCTTTGGGTAGAAAGGATTTGCGTGACAACAATCTTCCATATTCATTAATTTCTGATGATTGGCGACAACAATAACAGAGCCAGGAGTGGCGTATCCAAAAAGTTGCGAGTAAGATGGTATTAATGTCTTGGTCTTGTGGATCGTGCATAGGATGAATGCTACTGTCAGATGATGTGATGATATTGTAGGACAAACGAATCCTAACCCCAACAGTGACTGTGAAACAAAACGGAAAATGGAAAAGGCAAAAACACATTGATCGGTTAGAGCTTAGTGTGCGATACTTAAGCCCAGCCGTTTTTATTGATTTTTTTCCCTAACTGTTCAACTTTTTCACTTTTATAAAATACGAGCTTCCAAATTTACTCACTACAAACCTTACACACCATATGCATGTTTCAGTTTTTCCTTCTTTTGGTAAAGGTGTTAAATTCAGTTTACAGTCCATTTAAGGCAATTTTGTCAATTTCTGGTCAATCATTCTCAAACTTCAAATTCAGTTTACAGTCAATTTAAGACTTTTTGTCAATTTTTGATTAGTCACTCAAATTTTGAATTTAGTTTTAAATTAAACAAATATGATGCATTCAATAGTAGCATGGTTGTGGGTTGGGGTCCTAGGTCGATTGGCTAAATCTTTCCTGTTGCAGGAGGTTGGTCATGAGGTCTAGTCTCCCCCACCCCCGTGGTACTGGAGGGTGTGTCACACCAATGCCGTCGGTCACATTAAAAAGTTTACCAGGCGCACTGCAGTTTATAGGGGGCTGTGCTACCCGATTCCTGTAGTCTAATAAAAAAAAAAAAAAAAATAGTAGCATGGTTGTAAGAGAAAAAAATATAGTTTACATGTCAAGAATCGAGAGCATAAATGCAACTATTTATAGAACATGTTTACTACTAGTTTATCTATCTTTATATAAAATCTATATAATTAACGCTCTAAGTTATCTTTTCTGCACTTTTCAAATATGGAACTTATGGCAAATTTTTCATAATCAAATATGCCCAAATCAACATTATTATTATCTTATATACTTTCAAATCCTTGGTCAAACGTACTCTTTTGGATCTTTTGTTGTCTTCTCCTTCCTCTTGATCTAGTTGCAATTCCATCTGTAATGCAATGCAGGGAGGAAATCAATTGAACCAAAAGAATACTTTGCACTTCTCATTAAAACATTTGTAAAAGTAAATTCCTATACCTAAATAACATAAATTTATTGGTCATTTATATGAAAGACAATGCTATATCTCATTTTTGCTTAAGTCGAGTACCATATACCTCATCTATTGTTATTATTCTTAGGGACTGAATTCTTCAAGATTAAGGTTGCTTTTGTGCACAAGTGGCCTAGGAATATATAATATGTTTTGTGAAAACTCTTTTTCTTCAGTCCCAGTCTTCATAGCTTTCACCGCTTTGTGCTTCTTTCCAGCAACCGATGGCTAGCAATATTCTCGATTCTCCAAAGGATAACCTGGATCAAAAGCAAAATTTGTGGAACCCCCAGTTTTAATAAGAGTTTTGTTCCATTCCCACCCTAAAATTTCGATGCAATTTGTAGAACTCATATAAACAGCCGAAGCTCGCTCGCTCTTGGACAAAAAGGAGGTGGTTTTAGTTTTTCTATTGATTTTAGACCACTGCCTCTCTTTTATCATCATTTTCTTCGTCGTCAGACACCAAATAGATTGGTAGCATGTTGTCCATGGATTCAACACTGTTGAGACTAGCACCAGCAGGAAGAGTATCAGGGCATCTCTTCTCTAAATCATAGTTATTCTTCTCAGCATCGAAAACAGTCACCTACACACTTCAAACAAAAAAAATAAAACACTCAAGAAAAGCAATATAATGTACCAAAAATTTATGTGAGCACCAGAAGGATATTGTGGATGAAGAAAAGAGAGCATGACAACCAGAAAATATTGCAACCGCCTCCATTACACAATAACAAGCCCTAAAAGAAAGATAATATAGCACGGCGCACATAAACACAATGCCATACAAACAGCTCATTCCTACATCAAAGATTGAAGTACCCAACAAATTCGTCAAATAAACTGAACTTCGCAGCAAATTAAATCAGAAAGAGAGCGACAATGATGCCTTTGAAATAATAGCTGAAGGCTTACCCCAAAACTCCATCGTAAACTACCACAAGAAAAAAAATATATTCTCCTCGCTTACAGATTGGCCCTAAATGGCATATCAAGATTTGGTTGTACTCTGTTTTTCCCAATTATCAATTTAACAAGTTGAAGCCAAAGATAATTGGCAGGCAATATAAATTTTGAAGTTTACAGGATATCAATACCACCTTATAAAAAGTCTGCTCAACACCAAAAATTCTTCAAATTATCTTTATCCATAAAGCTGCAAGCACAAACAGTTATATAATCACAAATAACAAAAAGCAAATAGAAGCAACTGAATAACACAGCCAAAAATCACAACACTTATGTCGAATATAATAGAGTTTCTGCTCCATAGGAATATGCTGCTAAAAAAGGTTGCTTACTTCAAATAAGGGAGAGTCGTGTGTTTTAAAATAGAAGGGTGCCAGAAAACAAACTCTGCATTCTTCTCTCGCAATTTTACCATAAATATTATTATGCAGTTCCTACTCTTGGCTTGATTATATCAGTGAGTATTTTCTTAGTAGGAACTCCGTTTTACAGACATAAACTTCAGAAAGGGAATCCATTTGGTCGAATTGTTCAGGTAATAGTTGCAGCGGTTCGTAAATGGCGAGAGCAGGTACCTGCTGATGCAGCAGAGCTTTACGAATTGGAGCCCAAAGCCTATCTTGCCAAAAGAAGATTCCCCATTTCTAACACTCCGATCTTGAGGTGAGTATAACAATACCGTGCCCTGTTGGAGCATATAATTTAACAGACTAATTATATCTTAGTTAAGGTTTCCTAGAGGCTAATGGCTATAACGAGGTTTCTTTCTGCTGTGATATAATCCTCTGAATTAGTTGATGGCATTTAAGACATTTAAATTTAGTAAAATGCCATTTTTAGCATATTTGTAAGATGGGTTCTTAGTCTTTTGCTGGCGAGAGTTTTGTTTGGTTGGTTTTGATCCATTTTGTGTGTTGTTCGATTGTTTTTAGGTTACAGTCTTGATGCTTCTTGTCATATGGATTGAATTCTTGGATTTCTTTATTGTATTTACTTTGTTTCTCGTATAAGGTTGGGGTCCTTAAAAATATATTTATAGAATATTTAATTATAAAGTGAAATAGGTTCGACTATAATTAATATAACTTTTGGTGATAGAATTATAAATTTATTATCTTTTCTAATAGTATATTGTATCATATTAAAAAGGTGGGTGGAATGATTCCACCTCTCAAAATCTAGGTGAGTAAGCATTAAATAAAATACATCAAAATATGAGATACCGTACTATTGGGATCAAAATGTCTCAATTTATTGTGCATATAGTACCAAGTTTTCAATTCTCAACTATCTAGTGCATGGGAAGCTTGCCACATTTATTAAAAGATAACTCAACCATAATAAAATCCTCACATACAACAAAAGAGATGGTTGGTCTAGAGTGTAATTGAAAGCATAAGCATTGATAAACCAAAGAAAGTGGTTATTAATATTAAAAAGAGTACATAGGCATGACAAGTGTGGTCATAGCTTTGATCAACTAAATTTGTTGTCATATGGGAGAAATAAAAATGGTATCACCATCATGACTAAGCTCATTATTACTTTGAAAAAATAGGTAGAAGGCTATATGAAACGACAAACAACTAAAAATAAGAAAACCTTGAAATCTTCAACTCTTGTAAACCAAGAATATTGAGGTTAGAATTTTTATGTTGTATAGCATGCATAATGTACTTTTTTTGTAGAGCCTGTTAGACTAAACATTCCATGAAATAAATTCAAAGAATATGGAAGTCAAGTGACATTTCATTGCTATTAAGCTCATCAAGAGTTTCATAGTTATTTCTCAGCTTTTTTTTTCAGTCTTTCAATAGTTTAAAACTTCCCAACTAGATTGGGATTGTTGGGCCATGAAAGTGGCATTTATCTAGCATGTATTCACCTTCCTCCACCTCAAGACCTAGATTATGAGGCATCCTAATAGTCAATTAGGGAGATACAAGAGATGTTGGAGAAATTGGAGACACTACCTATATAGTAGTTTGAAAATATAGGACATTGATAGATAACAATTTTATATTGAATTGAGGTTTTCTCACCTCTTTGGAGGATTAAAAAATAGATTGTGATGAGACAACCTTCTTCACCTTTTTATTGATAGGATTTGAAATCTAAGGACCATCAACTTGATTTTGTCCCACCAAAAAATGGACCCTTCCCTCCATAATTGCGATTATTCTTCCTACTCCCAATGTGGTCCTTCCATACTCATTTTTTTAGAAACATTCCCAAAAGGCCTGAGATTCTAGATAACAAAGGGACAATCCTTGATTTTATGTTGGGAGGATTGACACCTCTAGAAAGTATTGGTCAAGATTAGGTACATGACTCTTTGGGTGAATCATTGTCACTGATTATGTCAACATTGTCTTTGTGGTCCTTAAGTAGGTTGACCTCAACACAAGCCCATTTCTAAGGATAAGCAAGCAAAATATATCAATGCTCAACATAAATCACATAACCTAAAAATATCACAATACAATTAAGAAACGACCATAGAGGCAAAGGAAGACAAAGAAACTCTACCTAGACTTGTAATTAGAGGGTATGCCAAGAAAAATTGAGTACAAGGGGAGAATAACAACAAATAATTATGAATATATCAAGGGTCATGCTCAAACACAAGCTTCAAAAATTTCACTTGAGAAAAATGAAAAAGGATAAAAAATTTCACGAGGTTTTGAATAGTCTCCACGTAGACCCCATGAAGGACCTAAATGGAATTGAACAAACTTTTGAGAATGCTTTTAGAGGGGATTCTTCCAATAAAATATCCTATTAAAGTAAAAATTTCAAGCCACTTACATGCATTATCAAAATCATGAAGTGTTAACACATTGGGAGTAGAGGACTTACCTTGTGCACTAATTTTAAATAAAATTTTGAGGTCACTTCAGTAGTGCCATTGTCTTGTGCATCCAAGTCTATAATTCTAAAAGCAATTGTTAGGTTGTTAAGACTAGTAGCCATTTAAAATAAAAACAAATTTCCTAACAATTATAGTGAATACACTTTAGGTTGAAGTATAAATAAAATTAATAGATGATGTAAATATGTGTGTGGTGTGATGACATTTTATTGTAATTTTAGAGATTTGAGGCATTGTGTTCAAATCCTAGGGTATTTACACAAGGGATATCATCTATTTGTTAAGATGAATCTTACAAAAAAAATCTATTTGTTAAGATAAATATTACAAAAAGATATCTATTTGTTCTAAAAATCGTGTTTAATAAATTTATTTGAGTTTTATAATTTTGTTCTATTAAGATTTTCGTTTTCATATTCTTATTTATCTTAATCCCTTATCCTTATTAGTCTATTATCCTTATTCTCTACCTTTCAATATAATATGAACAAAATAATAAAAATAAAGAACTAACACACATCAATATAAAATCACACAATTTCATTATTCACTTTACACACTACAAAATAATGAACTTTAACCATTAACATTATACTTTACAACTGCACCACAATACACAATTTTTATTTTTTTAAATAAAATTCACCAAACATATTTAAACCTTCAACAACTTGGAAAAAAAACTCCAATTCTCCCACATAGCGAGGAATTAAACACCCTTTCTTCACATACTGCCACCAATTAGATGTCCCATCCACTAAACTCAAGGGGCCTAACTTCAGAAAAAGAATGATTTAAATGGAAACATTAAAATCTAAGGTTATAAATATCTAAACATCATAAAGGCATTCAATTGTCACGATCCTCCGCGGCAACACACCCTGGCATGCCGCTGCAGAGCTCCTCCTTTTCCACGCGGGTTGTCGGCTTTGATCTGCACCGACAAAACAAGAAATTAATTTATTCTAGCATATAATTCGCATTGATGGTTGAACTAACTAGACTACAATCCAAGTTACCCAAGATTATTCCTTACAGAATTATTACTCCCTTGAAAACATGATTGTTCTTATTAAGTTGTCATTTGTTTCAATGATTATATTGGAGTTATTGATAGATAAATTTTATTGAAGAAAAAATAAGTGTGATTTCAAATGAATCATCTAAATGGCTCTAGGGAAATTCACTGTCGCAAACAATTCACCCTTATGATAAATTTATCTCGTGGAAAATTCACCACCAGTAATTTACTGCTGCGGATAATTCATCGCATGAATTGCTGGTGGTGAATTATCCACAAGATGAATTTATCATGACGATGAATTGTTTGACGATTAATTGTTGACTGTAAAGACGGTGAAGTGTTGACGATGAATTTTCCTAAAGCCCATCTAAACAAATCAAAATCTATTACCTATTATTTAAACTGGATTATACTGTAAATACTAAATCTCAAATTCAAATTGATGATTATGGTAATACTTAAATGTCTTTTGGTTCAGATTTCTGGATAAATCAGCAACAAAGAACGGTTCAACTCCAAGTCCATGGAGGCTGTGCACTGTGACTCAAGTAGAAGAAACCAAGCTCATGATAAAACTACTCCCAATATGGGTTGCCATGTTCATACCAAGCACCATGGTAGCCCAAGTAAATACACTTTTCATAAAGCAGGGGAATACACTGAAGAGGAACATGGGTCCTCATTTTGAAATCCCCTCTGGGTGCCTCACAGCATTTGTCACTATGTCAATGCTGGTATCTATCGTAATCTACGACAGAGTCCTTGTCAGGCTCTTTAGAAGAATTGCAGGAAAACCCAGAGGCATAACTATCTTGCAAAGAATGGGGATTGGTCTAATTATTGATGTAATACTCATGGTGGTGCAGCAATAACAGAGCAACAAAGGATTAGGGTTGTGAAAACACATGGGCTTGAAGACAACCCAAAAGCAGTAGCACCCCTCACAGTCTTCATCTTGCTTCCTCAGTTTATACTTATGGGATTGAGAGACGCCTTCCTTGAAGTGGGTAAGTTAGAATTTTTCTATGATCAGTCACCTGAGAGCATGCAGAGCATAGAAACTGCACTCTTTGCCAGCACATTTGGCATTGGGAATTTTATCAGCGGTTCTCTACTGACTACAGTGGCTGATATCACTGGTAAAAAGGGCCACACAAGCTGGGTTCTAGACAATCTGAATGCATCTCGGGTTTACTATTACTATGCATTGTTGGCTGTTCTCAGCTTCTTGAATCTATTTTTCTTTCTGCTAGTTTCATGTCTGTATGTTTATAAGAGAGAAACAAGCGAAGTTTTTAGCAGTAGCCTTGGGATGAATGGCACTCAACAAGAAAAGCAGCTGCAGAGTTATACAAATATGGCCAGTGTCGATGGTATGCCCATGGATTCGAACTTATAACCCATTCTTAAATGACAGTTGTATTGGATTGTAATAATTCTTCTGTGGTTAGTCTCTCTTATTCCGTTTAATAAATGTTGTAAACCATGGAATATGTTATGCCATGTTTTGCTTGACAGAAGAAGCTTCAGTTATGCAAACAAATCTGCTCAAGAGAAAGTCTTTTGCAGTGGTTGAAGAGAATTAGGCTAAATTATTCAACACCAAGAAATGCATCTTTTTATTCAGTTTCTGTCATGGCTGTTAATTTTTATGACTGCTAATTTTTTTGACTACTAGGGGAGAGGACTCAGTAGTTGAGCACTCTAACTTTGTGTTTTTTAAAATCTCAAATGGAAATTTCATATCACTCTTATTTCTTTACAGCAGCTTACTTGACAAGTCCCATGTTTATAACTAAGGTTTTAAGGCCGCATCATCAAATATGATGCCAAAGGTATGAGTTTGATTGGCAACATGATAAAAATACGTAAAGAACATCTATGAAAAGAAATGGTTTACTTAGGTTTAAAGATTAATGATAGCACTTGCCTTTTTGTTAGGAGGATAATTGTTTCAAAGTATTGTTAGTAGTTTATAGATATTGGGTGAATATATTATTGACCTCTTTCATTAAAGGCTACTTAAAGTTAGCTTATTGTTTACAGATGTCTTCTTCAGAATAAATGAACTAAGTTCTCTACAATGTAAGTAGTTAACAAATTATAAATACAAATATCTACAAAAAATTGTATTGCTAAATTTTAATATGATTTTTTGACCAAAATGGATATTTAGATAAGATGTAAGTTTAAGCTTTAAATGCTATATTGTATTCTATGGATAATGTTAAAATTTGACAATTTATGGTGCATGTTTGTAGCTCTACCTAGCTCTTTGATGATGACAAAGCGGGAGGACTTGTTCTAGTTAGTTTGAAATTGAATTGGTCTTGGAAGACTTCAACGAGATTTCTAAATCTATGTTTTTTTTTCTTCTTCCGGGCTCTTTATCTAGTGCTAAGAAAAGATGTGGGAAGAAATCAAAAGTAGATAAAATTAAAAGAAAAATATTTTGGAAGAGATTGGAGCCAGTGCTTAATAAATTATGGATTTCTTTGTTACACAATGAAATCAGAAGTGTCCTCCTCAAGGGAAATGAAGCTTCTATATTGGAATGTTAGGGGCTTGAGTGACCCTTACTACAAGAATTTGGTTAAAGACCAACTTTATTTATATAAGATAGAGATGGCTCTCATCCGAGAAAGAAAACTATTGGAGTCAAAAGTTTAAGTACTTTTGTCCTTCTCTTGGCACTCTTGACTTCGGGTCACTTTGAATGTTGTAGAATCCTTGGGATTCTCGTGTATATAATGGAATCCTTAGTGTGTGCAACTTCAATTATTAGCCAAACTCTCTAATTGGTTAGTTTTCTCTTTCAAATATTGCCATGAGGTTGGTTTCGTGTTTAATAACTATGTGCCTAATAGCCCCACTATATAGAGGAAAATATGGGAGGAAATATCCACTCAACTTACTCTCTTAATAATAAAAAATAGGGATTTGCAACTTGTACGCCATTTTATCTACCTCAAGCGGTTAAGCTTTTCACCAAGGAACTAGGGCTCTGATACCAATTGTTGAAATGCACAAGACAACTGAGAGGGGGGGTGGGTGAATCAATTGTACCAAATTACTTTACTTCTAACCTTAATCAATTCCACTTTAACTCAATCTATTATTAAGTGTAAACTTGAAAAGAAAATAATAGAAAACAAACACCAAAGACACCAAATTTACATGGAAAACCCAATGAGGAAAAAACTATGGTGAGGATTAACTCACAATATAGTAATAATGCAATACCGGATACAAAGGCTCACTGTCCAGAGGGAGGCTCACTGCCTACAGATAAAGAAAAAGACAAATTATAAAGATCCACCACAATAGGTTCCACACAGTCGCAGCTTGATCAAAGGATTGCAGACACCATCAGCTCACTGCTTTAAGGAATCTATCACATCAAAGTATTGTTGCCTTGATTCACTCTTACACACTTTTCTTTTCGTACTTGTTCGCACACTTTACTTGCTTGTCTTCTAATTCACAACATCTTGACTTGCTTTTATACCATCTTCAACCCTAGAAACTTTCTCCAAGGTCGGCTATACATTCTTCATTTTACAAATTCAAATTAGGTCGGCTACTCAACATTCCCGCGATGGGTAAGAATGAAAGAGAACCAATTACACATTTAATTAGGACCCAAACAACATCTTGGATCAATCACACGCTTCCTTAATTCGATGCAAATATTTATGTAATGTGTAAATACCAGGTCGCCCAAATCTAATGAAAACACCATCAATTGATCTTTGAAGTATGCACATCTCCAACAAGATGATCACACGTGGATCACCCAACATGCTTTACCAGACACTAGAACACCTCTTAAAAACCTTTAGGTACATATGCAACAACTGCAACGACCTTCATTCATAGAACACTCTTCAATAGTCCATTTGGACTGAGCAGAAACATACCGTAGCTCTGGAAAAATCTTTCTAGAGCACCAAACCACAAGCACATTTTCAAGACCACGGAGAACATCAAGATTAACCTTCTTCCAGATCCGCAAGATCTGAAACAAAACACTAGAAGACTGCAGAGCGAGAACATTTCTCCCAGTCCATAGACAAGCAGTTCTGCCAAACCGGTTCACACACTGGTGAACACATCTTTCGCTCTCCATCGACTCAAAAGCTAAAACTTAGGATATATCATCCATTGAACCTCATAAACAATACCACAGATCCGCACAAGAATAGGATCAATACAGAAGATATGCATAGCATAATACTAGAGCACACTCAAAACACATACTTGACACTACCTTCATTATTTCTTAATTTTCTCAAAAGCACTTGGCATTAACACAATTGCAACATCATAAATATAGCTCCATGTACTCTAAACACTTCTACAACATATCAACTATACAAGTACCATCTTCAATCACTCTGAACTGTGTTGAAATCAATGATAACATTAATGACAACACCACCAAACTCATCCATACTTGCAATTTTTTTCATTAATTCATTATGTGACAAGGCTCAAAGGTGGTATGATGGTTTCTTAGAGCATTCAGGTTTACTTATTGGAATTACCTTTGAGAATGAATTTACACTTAATCTATACCTTACTATCCTTATGTAAGAATTGACTAATATCATATGATAAGGGGAGTCCAAAATGGATTTCACATAAAGGTTTGATGTTGCCATCTCTAATATTCCAAACGATTTTAGAACTAACATTCTCGATTGCATTGGCATATTATTATAAGCATATGGGGCTAGTTTGAGTTCAATTCAAGAAGATTTGAACATTACAAGCCTAAATCAAGCTTATGTATGCCTTGATTATTTTGAAAAAATGAGGATAGTATAGTTATAATTTTTAGTCCTAAAATGCAAGTGTTTCTTGCAAGGAATTTTTTTTGTGAGTAGCATCTTATTGGATGCAACATACAAGATAAGCACAAAATTAGAAGATGATGGTTGTGTTTGTAGTTGGATAAAAGAAGGTGTTACTACATTTTATGATAGCAATGCTGACGATGGAAATAGTGTATTCCCCTACCTCTAACTGGAATAAACCATCTATGAGTGATTACAATGATAAATATATGATGATTTCCAATATGAGAATGAGGTAAATGATCCTACTATTTTTAAGAATAAGATGGAAGAAGACAAAGAGTTGTGAAAATGTGAAAAACCAAGTGGATCAACTCTTGAAACTGATGGTATAGAATGTGCACATAATGGTGATGTAAAGGATGAACAAGAAAATAGTTTCTTGTTTGATGCAATGCCATCTTTTGTCCTTGTCAATATTAAATCATCAATGAAAATAAAAATAATCCTTTAATATACTAAATATCCTGAAAACATGAATGCAAACATGAGAAAATCCTTACCACCAAGACAAATCCTTACATTCATGAATTCTTCACAACACTAGAAATATTAGTAATACTCATGTGTGTGTCAATAATCCCATTGGAACCAAGAGGATTATTTCCTTTCAAAAACCACAGATCTCTTTCATTAAGTAATCCAAATATTTTTTTTGGGTCCATAGTTTTGATATCACTCTAGTAAGATGATAGATAATAAACTAAAACATTCAATTAGTAATATATTCTATACATAAAAATGATGGGATGATATATATAGAAAATAAAGTGGCTTATATAATCCTTATAACATTTTCTCATGTATAAAAACATGATGACATGTCACCCAAATTTTGAAACCACTTACCAAACACTAACACACATAAACATGTAAACCTATAAATCCTAGTTTAAATTCTACAACAAAAAAACACAATATAACAATCTAACACACACTAAGGTTTCTAATTCATAAGGACCACAAAGTACAACACTATTCACCTAATAATTCTCTAAATACTCCAACAATAGAGACAAATTTAGGTCTATTAGCCTAATTATTTTTTCAAGGTTCTGGGCATGGAGACAAAGTTCTTCATGTTTCTTTCACTAACTTGGAAATTATTGCTAGTCAACATGGTACTTATCTTCATGACATTGGATTTGATTTGTGCTCCTTCGTTTTCTATCATTATGACTCTAATTGCTTTCCTAATGTCTTCCTTAGTAAAAGAGCCAACGTCTTCATTTCTTCTCACTTCCACTCCCACCTTAAGCTCTTGTGCAAGCTTTGCATTTAACCCTTGCTCAAATTGCATCGGAAGAGTTATGAGTGGCACCCCAAACCTTAACCCTTCTATCATTGAATTCCACCCACAATGAGTGAGAAAGGCACCCATAGAAGGATGATTCAAAATGTGCAACTGTGGAGCCCACTTTGTCACCACCAATCCCTTTTCCTATAAAATAATTTAAGGAATTAAAAGTGGTCTTCAGATACAACACATCATCATTATTTTTTGAAAAAAAAAAAACTATGATTTTAGAAACGATGGTGTCTGACATACCCTGATCTGATCTTGGAAGCCTTGCAGTAGGTCATTTCCGACAAGGAGATCCCAGAGGAACGACACGCTACTCTCTTGCAGACCCATTGCCATTGCGAAAAGCTCTTGGTGGGTGAGAGTGTACTCGCTGCCAAAAGACACCACCACCACCGAAGTAGCGGGCTGCCTGTCGAACCACTGCAAGCAAATGTCATCAACGGGGAGTGGAGGGAGTTTAGGCATGAGTAATCCAACAGGGATCACTAGCAACTCACATTTTGGATAGTGTTGCAACAAGAATTGAGCACATAGCTCAAATTTTAGTAGACGTTATCACCCTCAGACCAATGGTCAAACTAAGAGGGTGAATCAAGTTTTGGAGCATATATTATAGATGTATGTGATGGATCATCAATCTAGATAAGAGGAGTACTTATATTTGATTGAATTTTCCTACAATAATAGTCATCATAGTTCCTTAGGTATGGCCCCTTATCAAACATTATATGGTCAACCTTGTATGGATCCATTGAGTTAGTACTATATTGAGGATATAGTTTCCATTGGCCAAGATTTGGTGCAAGAGATCGAGTGAAAGGTGGTCTTGATTAGGAAGTAACTTTGAGAGTCTCGAGATCATAAAAAGAAGTATGTATATGTTTAAAAGATCGATCAAAGTTTTTATGTGGGTGACAAAGTGATTCTAAGAGTTTGGTCACATAATATTCTAATCCATTATGGAAATGGCTCTAAGATAGCACCATAATTTGTAGGTCATTTCAATATTTTGGAGTGGATTGACCTTGTAGCTTAACATCTAGCTTTACCACTTAGACTCATGCACCCATGATGTGTTCCATGTTTCAGTTTTGAGATGATACGTGCATGATGTTTCATGTTTGTATTAGAATTCTTTGTAGGTGGAGAAGGATGAAAATTTGGTGTTGGATCCTATACACATTTTGGGTCATTGAGCATTGGCTCTTTGGGGTCAAGAGTTGGACTAGGTTAGGTTCCAATGGGATAAAAATAATGAGGTAGCTACCACTTGGGAGGATATTGCATAGATGAGGATACTTTATCCCCACATTTTTTAGTACTTCCGAGAGGAATTCTAAACTTAGGGGAGGATTATTATTACAATCATTGAGTTAATGACAACATGGGTAATTGATGTTATGGGCATTATTATGTTGTGGAATCTTGGCTTTGATAGAGATCTTAGTTGATGTTACATATGAAAATGGTCAATTTTGTTTATGGATGATATTATCTATATGCTCAATGAATTATCCAGTCACCTAATTTCTATGTGATTTGTATGTGGATTAAATTGTAATGCCCCACCATGAGACCCTAAAGGAAGTTGCAACACAATGCGGAAGCGTACAATTTTTTTTCTTAAAAGTGCATTATTAATAAGAAAGATGCACAACACTTCACAACATCCTCTAAGGAAACGTGACAAGGTTACATCTAAAATCATAACACATACAATACTCACAAATAAGTCATTTTAAATACATAAGGAATTAAGTACACATACATTTCATACATAATAAATTACAACATCACAATAAAAGATACAATAAGATGTCACATAACTTTAACTTAATAAATAGTATTACATCTCTCATTCCCTGAATGAGGTACAACATATAAATGTGATTACATATACAATTATCCACCTCAAATACAAATGAGGGGTAATAATTATAGGATCTAAACTAGAATAAATACAAAGCAAAGAATTATAACTGGAACCACTATGAGCTTTGGGTGTTGGCAAGAAGTTGAGTCCACTTTTTGGCCAAAAAGTGAAAGTGTTTTCCCTGATTTTCAGAGTTTGACACATTTGACCTTAAAATTTGAAGCACTTAGAGATGAAATCTTCAAACAAGTCAACAATCATAAAATGTAGTATTGGAGTCTAGTTTCCAAATATGTAATTTATTTCAATACCCACATTGTACAAATTGAGTTTCAATAGGCTTTTGTAAAAACCACTATTTAAAAGTCTTTTTTTTTTACCATACCATGCACGTGTACGAAATCCATATTTTGACTTAAATTATCATATTTTTCTAAATGCTTTTGGGAAAAGACTTGTGACTCACTGAAGCGTGCCCTGGATATTTTTTTGTAATCTTTTATAGAATATATTTTTTTTGTTAATTTTTTATCAGGCATATTTGACATTTAGAAAAATTGTCATGTACGACACGCATAAGATGACCTAAAGTTGTCATTTTTTGCATTTTTCTTTTAAAATTGAAAAGAATTGTCTGAAGTTTTCCCTTGTGTAATCCGTTTGTCAAAATGTTATGTTGATCAAAAGTTATTAAAATAGTAAAAAACATTGATATTCAAAGTTTATGGACCAATTTCATCATAAATTAATTGAAAAATAGAAAAAATAATCCAAATGTAAAAAGAATTACATATTTCAAATCTGCATTGTCTCATCTAAAATGGGTTTTAATTTCGTCAAAAAATTCTGCAAAAAAAATTGTTAGCCATATGTCCAAACTCTATTTTTTTGCCTAACATTGTTAGAACCTTCAACTTGAAGGTCAAACCAAGTTGAAGGCCTAGGTTCGGACTCCCAATGCTTTTCTCGAACCAAAATTCGAAGCAAAACCTCGACCACAAGGCCAAAAAAATCCAAATTAAAAAAAATTGGGATCCCGATTATAAATCTTGATCCCGTATTTAAAGATACGGGATCCCGTTTCATACTCAGGGTCCCGTTTCTCCTCAACTGTGTTATTTTAAATTACTATCAAATTTTACTGTGAAGTCTGCAACTTCACACGTATGACCAAGAACACTAAAATTGGTCTATTTTTTTCATTGAGCATTTTTTTTATAGGTGGTGACTTGCTTTTTTGATAAATTTTTTCAAAGGAGAGATCCCATTTTTTCAAAGAAAGAACAAAAGATCTTCAACTTGCAATATGAATTGATTTTTTCAAAGGAGGCATGAAGAAATTAGTTTTAAAGTGGAATTGTGCTAGTTTTCTACTTGTTTTGAGGAACACAAGAGGAAGAATTTAGTCCTTTTAGGTCTTGAACTTCCAATTTGAATCGAATGTTTTGAAGAATTTCACTATTTACATTCATTTGTGCTTGACAATTTTATAATCATGGGAAATAAATATCGTAATAAGAGGAGGAAGACATTGAATCCTGAAGAAATTGAAGCAAACAAAGAGGATTGACAGAGACAAAGAGAAAGAAGAATGAGAATTAAATCAATGAATGATGGGGGAGCATCCAATTCCACAACTATTGAAGATGAAAACATAGAGGAGACCGTAGTTGTAGATGAAGCGAATTTGCAAGAAGTCAATTTGGAGAAGAATATGATTATACAATCAAGTCCTACTATGTCTTCAAATCCCTCTTTCAATGCTATGGAGAATGTTTCAATATGCACAAATCTAGGTACGTCTTCAAATCCACATGTTAGTGAAATGGTAAATTCGTATGTAGAAATTTTACAAAATGCTGGACTTAACGATGTTGACATTGATAATATTCAGAGAGATGAAAATTTTATAGAATTTGTTGAAAATGATAATGAGAATGATCCTTTTGTTGAAAATGAAATTGAGAATAATCCTTTTATTGAAAATGAAAAGAAAAACCTTTTTGTTGATGTAAATGAAAATGAAAACCGTTTTGTTGATGTAAATGAAAATGAAAACCGTTTTGTTGATGAAAATGAAGATGAAAATGTAAATCGTTTTGAAGTTGAAAATGAAAATGAAAATGAAAATGAAATTGAAGATGAAAATGAAGATGAAGATGAAAATCTAGAATGTGATGTTGAATTTAATGAAAATACTTTTTTAAAAATTGAAAGTGGTGTTTTTGATAATCTTCCTGGTCAAATTTCTTGGAGGCAAATAAGAACACATGCAAATAAAATATACAACGAATTCTTTTATCATAAAAAAATTACAATTCAATGTCAACTAATGATGCAATTGATGAGAATTCAAAAAATGAGGAAAATAATGAAAAGGTTAGGCTTTTTTGTTAAACCAAAAAGAAAAGATCAATCATTAAAACATGCTATGTGTATTGTTGCTAGTGCCATTCAATCGATTGGAAAAAATAGTCGATCTAAAGATAAAAATGCAGTAAGAAGAGCTATAACAACTGCTATAGTTAATAAAGCAACTTTGAATAAAAGAATGGTAAGAAATATTAGTGAAGTTTTAAAAATACATCCTAAAACATTGCTAAGAGCGGCAAAAAGAAGAATAATTATAGAAAATGATCCTATCAACCAATGTTGGAGTTTCAGTGGTCGACTCCTGAGGTTTGATATGAAATTGAATGTTGAAATTAAATCTTTGATTGAAAAATATTGGCATGATAATACTAGAGTTTCATCTAATGCTAGAGATGTTTTAAAATTAAGGGTGGGGTCCAAAGTTCACGATCCTCACCCAAAACACCTATTAGATACAACACAAACTGAATTTTATAAAAAAAATTGTGGTGATTTAGTGTTACTCGGTAATATTAAAATAAGTCAAATGTCTTTTGAAAAATGTAAACCGTGGTATGTAAAAATTAATAAGCAACAAATATCTTGTTGTTGTAAAACGCATGTTCAATTTCGTTATTTTTATGATGTTTTTCGATATATACGTTGTACCTTGCATACTAACATGATTATATAGGAATGCGGTATTAATATGCCACCTGAAGCAATAAGGGAGTTTATTTCAAGTTTGTTTTGTGAAAGATCTAATGGTAAATTGTTTTATTTAAGTTCTTGTATTTCTAGACAATGCATTGACTGTGGAAACCTTTCATTCTTAGGAATTTGTATGCATGAAAGTGTTGATAATGATTTTGGACAATAATTAGTAGAAGTTAAAAGATTTAAGAATGTTCACTATTCTTTAAAAGATGGAAAAATAGGAAAGCGTTGTGATTTAGTTACAGAAAAAGTTAGTGTGCATGCATTCATGAGTGAATTTAAGAATAAGATAGTACCAAAATATATCATGCATTCTCAACATGCTCGATGGCTTGATGGCCAATTTCACGCATGTAGAAACACATTTCCAATTGGTACTATACTTTCAGTGGTTGATTTTGCAAAAAATTATACTCTAGCTCCGCAAGAGGAAATTCAATCACAATATTATAATTCAGTGCAAGTAGCTATGTTTGTCCATATTGTTTATAGACATGCAAATAATAGCACTGAGGATGATAGAAAAGTTCTGAGGGAGTATCATTTTTATTTGAGTGACAACCAATTACACTCATCAGAGTTTGTTCAATATTGTTTTAGTATATTTTACAAAAACTTAAGAGAAAGAGGAATCCATATGAAAGAACACCTCATATGGTTAGATTATTGTACGGGGCAGTTCAAAAATGCTCGAATGTTCTATTGGTTAAGTAGGATTCACAAAGAACTTAATGTCCAACATATATGGAGTTTTTTTGAAGCTGGGCATGGTAAAGGAGAACATGATGGAGTTGGTGCGTGTGTCAAAAGAATTCTTGCTAGAGAACAATTAAAATTTGAAGATGCAGTAAAATTTAAAGATGCACATGGGATTGTCGATTGGTGTAATACAATATTATCTACACCTGGTTTGAGTGAGTACTCTAGAGTTCATCGATTCTTTTGGTTGGTTGAAGAAGATAACATTGTACCTAGAGTTGACTGTGAGACAATTAGTGGATCTACTAAATGGGATTCATTTAGGAGTTCGACAGCAAGCACATGGACTATCTGGACAAGGGAGCTTGCATGTTTTTGCCAGTTTTGCATCTCAGGAGATTGGGAAGCATGTGAAAATATAGAATGGGTTGAAAAGTGGGAACAAAGATCATTGACACCTTCACAAGCACATGATCAATATGAAAGAACTATTGAAGAAAATGATCAAGTGTTTGCATCTGAAGACTATGACCGTGTTTCAAACCTTGTACAAGAAGGTAATTTAAGTCAATTTATTTCATTTAATTTCACTTTATTAAGTTATTTTGTAATACTAATTTTTTTATATTGATATGCGCAAGTTATTAAATCAATTTTTGTTTGCAGGACATGTGTATGTTGTTGCTGCACCTGAGGGGAATGAAGAGCAAACAGAATATTGGTTGGCTCGTTGTGTGGAGAGTAAACATAAGTTAATATCACCTCGAGAAGATGATGATGGCTATCATTATCCAATAGGTACCATGATCCCCTTAAGACATCCCCTTAAGCAAATTTTGATAACAATTTTTTTGATCCCCTTAAACAATATTTTAGAACAAGTTTTTCATCTCATTAAGTTGAGAACTTATATGATGATTGTTTTCATATTTTCCAATAGGATCGGTTGTGGTTGTTGGCACTTGGCTACGAAAATACCTAGCAAGGAACAATGGTCTACTTGCATTTGAAGATTATGAACCGCATAAAAAAATAATACATTATTCACATTTGGTGGTGGCAACAAATATAAAACTAGATCGGTATCGCGGAAGACCTGCAAATAAAGTGTTATGGACAATTTCTATGGAAGAGCATGAGATAATCATAGATGCATTACAAAAGAGAGAGGATGCAGATGGTACAATGGAATAAGTAAATAAAGGTAAATATAGTTTAAGTTTTATATTGTCTTTTTAAATAGAGGTAATTATTAGTAAAAATATATTTAAATACATGTTTTGATTACATATTGATATTGCTTGTACATTAATAGTTTAAATTGATTTATTATCCTTTTTTTGTATCCTTAAGCCATCATTGCATTGATCTCATACTTTGAAAAAAAAAGGAGAGGATGCATGGATTCAACCTACACACATGTGGAATACTTTTAAATGCAGGTACTTGAGTTGTGTACATATAGTTAGTTTTATATAAATTAAATTATGTATGTTTTGATGATTTCATTGATATTTCTTGTACCTTTTTTATATTAGGTGGTGTGAAGACCTAGTACATTCTGGGCATGAGTTTGAGATGTTCTTGAGATGGCATATCCAAATTTTGTAAACATTGTTTTGAGATGACATATATGTACATATATGTCCTTGTATGTCTTCAAATCACTAAATTTCATGCATACATTATTGTTAAATCAATTATATCCTTAAGATGTTGCATTATGACCCCTTAAGACATTCCCTTAAGACATTGTATTGTGACCCCTTAAGACATTGTATTATGACCCCTTAAGACATCCCCTTAAGACATTGTATTATGACCCCTTAAGGCATCCCCTTGAGACATTGTATTATGAACCATTAATACATTGTATTATGAACCCTTAATACATTCTATTATGAACCCTTAAGACATCCCCTTAAGACATTCT
>CM021101.1:438598824-438800736 GCA_007115665.2 Sequoiadendron giganteum | reverse complement strand
AAAAAAAAAATAGTAGCATGGTTGTAAGAGAAAAAAATATAGTTTACATGTCAAGAATCGAGAGCATAAATGCAACTATTTATAGAACATGTTTACTACTAGTTTATCTATCTTTATATAAAATCTATATAATTAACGCTCTAAGTTATCTTTTCTGCACTTTTCAAATATGGAACTTATGGCAAATTTTTCATAATCAAATATGCCCAAATCAACATTATTATTATCTTATATACTTTCAAATCCTTGGTCAAACGTACTCTTTTGGATCTTTTGTTGTCTTCTCCTTCCTCTTGATCTAGTTGCAATTCCATCTGTAATGCAATGCAGGGAGGAAATCAATTGAACCAAAAGAATACTTTGCACTTCTCATTAAAACATTTGTAAAAGTAAATTCCTATACCTAAATAACATAAATTTATTGGTCATTTATATGAAAGACAATGCTATATCTCATTTTTGCTTAAGTCGAGTACCATATACCTCATCTATTGTTATTATTCTTAGGGACTGAATTCTTCAAGATTAAGGTTGCTTTTGTGCACAAGTGGCCTAGGAATATATAATATGTTTTGTGAAAACTCTTTTTCTTCAGTCCCAGTCTTCATAGCTTTCACCGCTTTGTGCTTCTTTCCAGCAACCGATGGCTAGCAATATTCTCGATTCTCCAAAGGATAACCTGGATCAAAAGCAAAATTTGTGGAACCCCCAGTTTTAATAAGAGTTTTGTTCCATTCCCACCCTAAAATTTCGATGCAATTTGTAGAACTCATATAAACAGCCGAAGCTCGCTCGCTCTTGGACAAAAAGGAGGTGGTTTTAGTTTTTCTATTGATTTTAGACCACTGCCTCTCTTTTATCATCATTTTCTTCGTCGTCAGACACCAAATAGATTGGTAGCATGTTGTCCATGGATTCAACACTGTTGAGACTAGCACCAGCAGGAAGAGTATCAGGGCATCTCTTCTCTAAATCATAGTTATTCTTCTCAGCATCGAAAACAGTCACCTACACACTTCAAACAAAAAAAATAAAACACTCAAGAAAAGCAATATAATGTACCAAAAATTTATGTGAGCACCAGAAGGATATTGTGGATGAAGAAAAGAGAGCATGACAACCAGAAAATATTGCAACCGCCTCCATTACACAATAACAAGCCCTAAAAGAAAGATAATATAGCACGGCGCACATAAACACAATGCCATACAAACAGCTCATTCCTACATCAAAGATTGAAGTACCCAACAAATTCGTCAAATAAACTGAACTTCGCAGCAAATTAAATCAGAAAGAGAGCGACAATGATGCCTTTGAAATAATAGCTGAAGGCTTACCCCAAAACTCCATCGTAAACTACCACAAGAAAAAAAATATATTCTCCTCGCTTACAGATTGGCCCTAAATGGCATATCAAGATTTGGTTGTACTCTGTTTTTCCCAATTATCAATTTAACAAGTTGAAGCCAAAGATAATTGGCAGGCAATATAAATTTTGAAGTTTACAGGATATCAATACCACCTTATAAAAAGTCTGCTCAACACCAAAAATTCTTCAAATTATCTTTATCCATAAAGCTGCAAGCACAAACAGTTATATAATCACAAATAACAAAAAGCAAATAGAAGCAACTGAATAACACAGCCAAAAATCACAACACTTATGTCGAATATAATAGAGTTTCTGCTCCATAGGAATATGCTGCTAAAAAAGGTTGCTTACTTCAAATAAGGGAGAGTCGTGTGTTTTAAAATAGAAGGGTGCCAGAAAACAAACTCTGCATTCTTCTCTCGCAATTTTACCATAAATATTATTATGCAGTTCCTACTCTTGGCTTGATTATATCAGTGAGTATTTTCTTAGTAGGAACTCCGTTTTACAGACATAAACTTCAGAAAGGGAATCCATTTGGTCGAATTGTTCAGGTAATAGTTGCAGCGGTTCGTAAATGGCGAGAGCAGGTACCTGCTGATGCAGCAGAGCTTTACGAATTGGAGCCCAAAGCCTATCTTGCCAAAAGAAGATTCCCCATTTCTAACACTCCGATCTTGAGGTGAGTATAACAATACCGTGCCCTGTTGGAGCATATAATTTAACAGACTAATTATATCTTAGTTAAGGTTTCCTAGAGGCTAATGGCTATAACGAGGTTTCTTTCTGCTGTGATATAATCCTCTGAATTAGTTGATGGCATTTAAGACATTTAAATTTAGTAAAATGCCATTTTTAGCATATTTGTAAGATGGGTTCTTAGTCTTTTGCTGGCGAGAGTTTTGTTTGGTTGGTTTTGATCCATTTTGTGTGTTGTTCGATTGTTTTTAGGTTACAGTCTTGATGCTTCTTGTCATATGGATTGAATTCTTGGATTTCTTTATTGTATTTACTTTGTTTCTCGTATAAGGTTGGGGTCCTTAAAAATATATTTATAGAATATTTAATTATAAAGTGAAATAGGTTCGACTATAATTAATATAACTTTTGGTGATAGAATTATAAATTTATTATCTTTTCTAATAGTATATTGTATCATATTAAAAAGGTGGGTGGAATGATTCCACCTCTCAAAATCTAGGTGAGTAAGCATTAAATAAAATACATCAAAATATGAGATACCGTACTATTGGGATCAAAATGTCTCAATTTATTGTGCATATAGTACCAAGTTTTCAATTCTCAACTATCTAGTGCATGGGAAGCTTGCCACATTTATTAAAAGATAACTCAACCATAATAAAATCCTCACATACAACAAAAGAGATGGTTGGTCTAGAGTGTAATTGAAAGCATAAGCATTGATAAACCAAAGAAAGTGGTTATTAATATTAAAAAGAGTACATAGGCATGACAAGTGTGGTCATAGCTTTGATCAACTAAATTTGTTGTCATATGGGAGAAATAAAAATGGTATCACCATCATGACTAAGCTCATTATTACTTTGAAAAAATAGGTAGAAGGCTATATGAAACGACAAACAACTAAAAATAAGAAAACCTTGAAATCTTCAACTCTTGTAAACCAAGAATATTGAGGTTAGAATTTTTATGTTGTATAGCATGCATAATGTACTTTTTTTGTAGAGCCTGTTAGACTAAACATTCCATGAAATAAATTCAAAGAATATGGAAGTCAAGTGACATTTCATTGCTATTAAGCTCATCAAGAGTTTCATAGTTATTTCTCAGCTTTTTTTTTCAGTCTTTCAATAGTTTAAAACTTCCCAACTAGATTGGGATTGTTGGGCCATGAAAGTGGCATTTATCTAGCATGTATTCACCTTCCTCCACCTCAAGACCTAGATTATGAGGCATCCTAATAGTCAATTAGGGAGATACAAGAGATGTTGGAGAAATTGGAGACACTACCTATATAGTAGTTTGAAAATATAGGACATTGATAGATAACAATTTTATATTGAATTGAGGTTTTCTCACCTCTTTGGAGGATTAAAAAATAGATTGTGATGAGACAACCTTCTTCACCTTTTTATTGATAGGATTTGAAATCTAAGGACCATCAACTTGATTTTGTCCCACCAAAAAATGGACCCTTCCCTCCATAATTGCGATTATTCTTCCTACTCCCAATGTGGTCCTTCCATACTCATTTTTTTAGAAACATTCCCAAAAGGCCTGAGATTCTAGATAACAAAGGGACAATCCTTGATTTTATGTTGGGAGGATTGACACCTCTAGAAAGTATTGGTCAAGATTAGGTACATGACTCTTTGGGTGAATCATTGTCACTGATTATGTCAACATTGTCTTTGTGGTCCTTAAGTAGGTTGACCTCAACACAAGCCCATTTCTAAGGATAAGCAAGCAAAATATATCAATGCTCAACATAAATCACATAACCTAAAAATATCACAATACAATTAAGAAACGACCATAGAGGCAAAGGAAGACAAAGAAACTCTACCTAGACTTGTAATTAGAGGGTATGCCAAGAAAAATTGAGTACAAGGGGAGAATAACAACAAATAATTATGAATATATCAAGGGTCATGCTCAAACACAAGCTTCAAAAATTTCACTTGAGAAAAATGAAAAAGGATAAAAAATTTCACGAGGTTTTGAATAGTCTCCACGTAGACCCCATGAAGGACCTAAATGGAATTGAACAAACTTTTGAGAATGCTTTTAGAGGGGATTCTTCCAATAAAATATCCTATTAAAGTAAAAATTTCAAGCCACTTACATGCATTATCAAAATCATGAAGTGTTAACACATTGGGAGTAGAGGACTTACCTTGTGCACTAATTTTAAATAAAATTTTGAGGTCACTTCAGTAGTGCCATTGTCTTGTGCATCCAAGTCTATAATTCTAAAAGCAATTGTTAGGTTGTTAAGACTAGTAGCCATTTAAAATAAAAACAAATTTCCTAACAATTATAGTGAATACACTTTAGGTTGAAGTATAAATAAAATTAATAGATGATGTAAATATGTGTGTGGTGTGATGACATTTTATTGTAATTTTAGAGATTTGAGGCATTGTGTTCAAATCCTAGGGTATTTACACAAGGGATATCATCTATTTGTTAAGATGAATCTTACAAAAAAAATCTATTTGTTAAGATAAATATTACAAAAAGATATCTATTTGTTCTAAAAATCGTGTTTAATAAATTTATTTGAGTTTTATAATTTTGTTCTATTAAGATTTTCGTTTTCATATTCTTATTTATCTTAATCCCTTATCCTTATTAGTCTATTATCCTTATTCTCTACCTTTCAATATAATATGAACAAAATAATAAAAATAAAGAACTAACACACATCAATATAAAATCACACAATTTCATTATTCACTTTACACACTACAAAATAATGAACTTTAACCATTAACATTATACTTTACAACTGCACCACAATACACAATTTTTATTTTTTTAAATAAAATTCACCAAACATATTTAAACCTTCAACAACTTGGAAAAAAAACTCCAATTCTCCCACATAGCGAGGAATTAAACACCCTTTCTTCACATACTGCCACCAATTAGATGTCCCATCCACTAAACTCAAGGGGCCTAACTTCAGAAAAAGAATGATTTAAATGGAAACATTAAAATCTAAGGTTATAAATATCTAAACATCATAAAGGCATTCAATTGTCACGATCCTCCGCGGCAACACACCCTGGCATGCCGCTGCAGAGCTCCTCCTTTTCCACGCGGGTTGTCGGCTTTGATCTGCACCGACAAAACAAGAAATTAATTTATTCTAGCATATAATTCGCATTGATGGTTGAACTAACTAGACTACAATCCAAGTTACCCAAGATTATTCCTTACAGAATTATTACTCCCTTGAAAACATGATTGTTCTTATTAAGTTGTCATTTGTTTCAATGATTATATTGGAGTTATTGATAGATAAATTTTATTGAAGAAAAAATAAGTGTGATTTCAAATGAATCATCTAAATGGCTCTAGGGAAATTCACTGTCGCAAACAATTCACCCTTATGATAAATTTATCTCGTGGAAAATTCACCACCAGTAATTTACTGCTGCGGATAATTCATCGCATGAATTGCTGGTGGTGAATTATCCACAAGATGAATTTATCATGACGATGAATTGTTTGACGATTAATTGTTGACTGTAAAGACGGTGAAGTGTTGACGATGAATTTTCCTAAAGCCCATCTAAACAAATCAAAATCTATTACCTATTATTTAAACTGGATTATACTGTAAATACTAAATCTCAAATTCAAATTGATGATTATGGTAATACTTAAATGTCTTTTGGTTCAGATTTCTGGATAAATCAGCAACAAAGAACGGTTCAACTCCAAGTCCATGGAGGCTGTGCACTGTGACTCAAGTAGAAGAAACCAAGCTCATGATAAAACTACTCCCAATATGGGTTGCCATGTTCATACCAAGCACCATGGTAGCCCAAGTAAATACACTTTTCATAAAGCAGGGGAATACACTGAAGAGGAACATGGGTCCTCATTTTGAAATCCCCTCTGGGTGCCTCACAGCATTTGTCACTATGTCAATGCTGGTATCTATCGTAATCTACGACAGAGTCCTTGTCAGGCTCTTTAGAAGAATTGCAGGAAAACCCAGAGGCATAACTATCTTGCAAAGAATGGGGATTGGTCTAATTATTGATGTAATACTCATGGTGGTGCAGCAATAACAGAGCAACAAAGGATTAGGGTTGTGAAAACACATGGGCTTGAAGACAACCCAAAAGCAGTAGCACCCCTCACAGTCTTCATCTTGCTTCCTCAGTTTATACTTATGGGATTGAGAGACGCCTTCCTTGAAGTGGGTAAGTTAGAATTTTTCTATGATCAGTCACCTGAGAGCATGCAGAGCATAGAAACTGCACTCTTTGCCAGCACATTTGGCATTGGGAATTTTATCAGCGGTTCTCTACTGACTACAGTGGCTGATATCACTGGTAAAAAGGGCCACACAAGCTGGGTTCTAGACAATCTGAATGCATCTCGGGTTTACTATTACTATGCATTGTTGGCTGTTCTCAGCTTCTTGAATCTATTTTTCTTTCTGCTAGTTTCATGTCTGTATGTTTATAAGAGAGAAACAAGCGAAGTTTTTAGCAGTAGCCTTGGGATGAATGGCACTCAACAAGAAAAGCAGCTGCAGAGTTATACAAATATGGCCAGTGTCGATGGTATGCCCATGGATTCGAACTTATAACCCATTCTTAAATGACAGTTGTATTGGATTGTAATAATTCTTCTGTGGTTAGTCTCTCTTATTCCGTTTAATAAATGTTGTAAACCATGGAATATGTTATGCCATGTTTTGCTTGACAGAAGAAGCTTCAGTTATGCAAACAAATCTGCTCAAGAGAAAGTCTTTTGCAGTGGTTGAAGAGAATTAGGCTAAATTATTCAACACCAAGAAATGCATCTTTTTATTCAGTTTCTGTCATGGCTGTTAATTTTTATGACTGCTAATTTTTTTGACTACTAGGGGAGAGGACTCAGTAGTTGAGCACTCTAACTTTGTGTTTTTTAAAATCTCAAATGGAAATTTCATATCACTCTTATTTCTTTACAGCAGCTTACTTGACAAGTCCCATGTTTATAACTAAGGTTTTAAGGCCGCATCATCAAATATGATGCCAAAGGTATGAGTTTGATTGGCAACATGATAAAAATACGTAAAGAACATCTATGAAAAGAAATGGTTTACTTAGGTTTAAAGATTAATGATAGCACTTGCCTTTTTGTTAGGAGGATAATTGTTTCAAAGTATTGTTAGTAGTTTATAGATATTGGGTGAATATATTATTGACCTCTTTCATTAAAGGCTACTTAAAGTTAGCTTATTGTTTACAGATGTCTTCTTCAGAATAAATGAACTAAGTTCTCTACAATGTAAGTAGTTAACAAATTATAAATACAAATATCTACAAAAAATTGTATTGCTAAATTTTAATATGATTTTTTGACCAAAATGGATATTTAGATAAGATGTAAGTTTAAGCTTTAAATGCTATATTGTATTCTATGGATAATGTTAAAATTTGACAATTTATGGTGCATGTTTGTAGCTCTACCTAGCTCTTTGATGATGACAAAGCGGGAGGACTTGTTCTAGTTAGTTTGAAATTGAATTGGTCTTGGAAGACTTCAACGAGATTTCTAAATCTATGTTTTTTTTTCTTCTTCCGGGCTCTTTATCTAGTGCTAAGAAAAGATGTGGGAAGAAATCAAAAGTAGATAAAATTAAAAGAAAAATATTTTGGAAGAGATTGGAGCCAGTGCTTAATAAATTATGGATTTCTTTGTTACACAATGAAATCAGAAGTGTCCTCCTCAAGGGAAATGAAGCTTCTATATTGGAATGTTAGGGGCTTGAGTGACCCTTACTACAAGAATTTGGTTAAAGACCAACTTTATTTATATAAGATAGAGATGGCTCTCATCCGAGAAAGAAAACTATTGGAGTCAAAAGTTTAAGTACTTTTGTCCTTCTCTTGGCACTCTTGACTTCGGGTCACTTTGAATGTTGTAGAATCCTTGGGATTCTCGTGTATATAATGGAATCCTTAGTGTGTGCAACTTCAATTATTAGCCAAACTCTCTAATTGGTTAGTTTTCTCTTTCAAATATTGCCATGAGGTTGGTTTCGTGTTTAATAACTATGTGCCTAATAGCCCCACTATATAGAGGAAAATATGGGAGGAAATATCCACTCAACTTACTCTCTTAATAATAAAAAATAGGGATTTGCAACTTGTACGCCATTTTATCTACCTCAAGCGGTTAAGCTTTTCACCAAGGAACTAGGGCTCTGATACCAATTGTTGAAATGCACAAGACAACTGAGAGGGGGGGTGGGTGAATCAATTGTACCAAATTACTTTACTTCTAACCTTAATCAATTCCACTTTAACTCAATCTATTATTAAGTGTAAACTTGAAAAGAAAATAATAGAAAACAAACACCAAAGACACCAAATTTACATGGAAAACCCAATGAGGAAAAAACTATGGTGAGGATTAACTCACAATATAGTAATAATGCAATACCGGATACAAAGGCTCACTGTCCAGAGGGAGGCTCACTGCCTACAGATAAAGAAAAAGACAAATTATAAAGATCCACCACAATAGGTTCCACACAGTCGCAGCTTGATCAAAGGATTGCAGACACCATCAGCTCACTGCTTTAAGGAATCTATCACATCAAAGTATTGTTGCCTTGATTCACTCTTACACACTTTTCTTTTCGTACTTGTTCGCACACTTTACTTGCTTGTCTTCTAATTCACAACATCTTGACTTGCTTTTATACCATCTTCAACCCTAGAAACTTTCTCCAAGGTCGGCTATACATTCTTCATTTTACAAATTCAAATTAGGTCGGCTACTCAACATTCCCGCGATGGGTAAGAATGAAAGAGAACCAATTACACATTTAATTAGGACCCAAACAACATCTTGGATCAATCACACGCTTCCTTAATTCGATGCAAATATTTATGTAATGTGTAAATACCAGGTCGCCCAAATCTAATGAAAACACCATCAATTGATCTTTGAAGTATGCACATCTCCAACAAGATGATCACACGTGGATCACCCAACATGCTTTACCAGACACTAGAACACCTCTTAAAAACCTTTAGGTACATATGCAACAACTGCAACGACCTTCATTCATAGAACACTCTTCAATAGTCCATTTGGACTGAGCAGAAACATACCGTAGCTCTGGAAAAATCTTTCTAGAGCACCAAACCACAAGCACATTTTCAAGACCACGGAGAACATCAAGATTAACCTTCTTCCAGATCCGCAAGATCTGAAACAAAACACTAGAAGACTGCAGAGCGAGAACATTTCTCCCAGTCCATAGACAAGCAGTTCTGCCAAACCGGTTCACACACTGGTGAACACATCTTTCGCTCTCCATCGACTCAAAAGCTAAAACTTAGGATATATCATCCATTGAACCTCATAAACAATACCACAGATCCGCACAAGAATAGGATCAATACAGAAGATATGCATAGCATAATACTAGAGCACACTCAAAACACATACTTGACACTACCTTCATTATTTCTTAATTTTCTCAAAAGCACTTGGCATTAACACAATTGCAACATCATAAATATAGCTCCATGTACTCTAAACACTTCTACAACATATCAACTATACAAGTACCATCTTCAATCACTCTGAACTGTGTTGAAATCAATGATAACATTAATGACAACACCACCAAACTCATCCATACTTGCAATTTTTTTCATTAATTCATTATGTGACAAGGCTCAAAGGTGGTATGATGGTTTCTTAGAGCATTCAGGTTTACTTATTGGAATTACCTTTGAGAATGAATTTACACTTAATCTATACCTTACTATCCTTATGTAAGAATTGACTAATATCATATGATAAGGGGAGTCCAAAATGGATTTCACATAAAGGTTTGATGTTGCCATCTCTAATATTCCAAACGATTTTAGAACTAACATTCTCGATTGCATTGGCATATTATTATAAGCATATGGGGCTAGTTTGAGTTCAATTCAAGAAGATTTGAACATTACAAGCCTAAATCAAGCTTATGTATGCCTTGATTATTTTGAAAAAATGAGGATAGTATAGTTATAATTTTTAGTCCTAAAATGCAAGTGTTTCTTGCAAGGAATTTTTTTTGTGAGTAGCATCTTATTGGATGCAACATACAAGATAAGCACAAAATTAGAAGATGATG
The DNA here is from genome assembly GCA_007115665.2 of Sequoiadendron giganteum. Classification (NCBI taxonomy): domain Eukaryota; kingdom Viridiplantae; phylum Streptophyta; class Pinopsida; order Cupressales; family Cupressaceae; genus Sequoiadendron; species Sequoiadendron giganteum. The sequence goes on along the minus strand of CM021101.1, from coordinate 438,790,510 downwards.
GTTGTGTTTGTAGTTGGATAAAAGAAGGTGTTACTACATTTTATGATAGCAATGCTGACGATGGAAATAGTGTATTCCCCTACCTCTAACTGGAATAAACCATCTATGAGTGATTACAATGATAAATATATGATGATTTCCAATATGAGAATGAGGTAAATGATCCTACTATTTTTAAGAATAAGATGGAAGAAGACAAAGAGTTGTGAAAATGTGAAAAACCAAGTGGATCAACTCTTGAAACTGATGGTATAGAATGTGCACATAATGGTGATGTAAAGGATGAACAAGAAAATAGTTTCTTGTTTGATGCAATGCCATCTTTTGTCCTTGTCAATATTAAATCATCAATGAAAATAAAAATAATCCTTTAATATACTAAATATCCTGAAAACATGAATGCAAACATGAGAAAATCCTTACCACCAAGACAAATCCTTACATTCATGAATTCTTCACAACACTAGAAATATTAGTAATACTCATGTGTGTGTCAATAATCCCATTGGAACCAAGAGGATTATTTCCTTTCAAAAACCACAGATCTCTTTCATTAAGTAATCCAAATATTTTTTTTGGGTCCATAGTTTTGATATCACTCTAGTAAGATGATAGATAATAAACTAAAACATTCAATTAGTAATATATTCTATACATAAAAATGATGGGATGATATATATAGAAAATAAAGTGGCTTATATAATCCTTATAACATTTTCTCATGTATAAAAACATGATGACATGTCACCCAAATTTTGAAACCACTTACCAAACACTAACACACATAAACATGTAAACCTATAAATCCTAGTTTAAATTCTACAACAAAAAAACACAATATAACAATCTAACACACACTAAGGTTTCTAATTCATAAGGACCACAAAGTACAACACTATTCACCTAATAATTCTCTAAATACTCCAACAATAGAGACAAATTTAGGTCTATTAGCCTAATTATTTTTTCAAGGTTCTGGGCATGGAGACAAAGTTCTTCATGTTTCTTTCACTAACTTGGAAATTATTGCTAGTCAACATGGTACTTATCTTCATGACATTGGATTTGATTTGTGCTCCTTCGTTTTCTATCATTATGACTCTAATTGCTTTCCTAATGTCTTCCTTAGTAAAAGAGCCAACGTCTTCATTTCTTCTCACTTCCACTCCCACCTTAAGCTCTTGTGCAAGCTTTGCATTTAACCCTTGCTCAAATTGCATCGGAAGAGTTATGAGTGGCACCCCAAACCTTAACCCTTCTATCATTGAATTCCACCCACAATGAGTGAGAAAGGCACCCATAGAAGGATGATTCAAAATGTGCAACTGTGGAGCCCACTTTGTCACCACCAATCCCTTTTCCTATAAAATAATTTAAGGAATTAAAAGTGGTCTTCAGATACAACACATCATCATTATTTTTTGAAAAAAAAAAAACTATGATTTTAGAAACGATGGTGTCTGACATACCCTGATCTGATCTTGGAAGCCTTGCAGTAGGTCATTTCCGACAAGGAGATCCCAGAGGAACGACACGCTACTCTCTTGCAGACCCATTGCCATTGCGAAAAGCTCTTGGTGGGTGAGAGTGTACTCGCTGCCAAAAGACACCACCACCACCGAAGTAGCGGGCTGCCTGTCGAACCACTGCAAGCAAATGTCATCAACGGGGAGTGGAGGGAGTTTAGGCATGAGTAATCCAACAGGGATCACTAGCAACTCACATTTTGGATAGTGTTGCAACAAGAATTGAGCACATAGCTCAAATTTTAGTAGACGTTATCACCCTCAGACCAATGGTCAAACTAAGAGGGTGAATCAAGTTTTGGAGCATATATTATAGATGTATGTGATGGATCATCAATCTAGATAAGAGGAGTACTTATATTTGATTGAATTTTCCTACAATAATAGTCATCATAGTTCCTTAGGTATGGCCCCTTATCAAACATTATATGGTCAACCTTGTATGGATCCATTGAGTTAGTACTATATTGAGGATATAGTTTCCATTGGCCAAGATTTGGTGCAAGAGATCGAGTGAAAGGTGGTCTTGATTAGGAAGTAACTTTGAGAGTCTCGAGATCATAAAAAGAAGTATGTATATGTTTAAAAGATCGATCAAAGTTTTTATGTGGGTGACAAAGTGATTCTAAGAGTTTGGTCACATAATATTCTAATCCATTATGGAAATGGCTCTAAGATAGCACCATAATTTGTAGGTCATTTCAATATTTTGGAGTGGATTGACCTTGTAGCTTAACATCTAGCTTTACCACTTAGACTCATGCACCCATGATGTGTTCCATGTTTCAGTTTTGAGATGATACGTGCATGATGTTTCATGTTTGTATTAGAATTCTTTGTAGGTGGAGAAGGATGAAAATTTGGTGTTGGATCCTATACACATTTTGGGTCATTGAGCATTGGCTCTTTGGGGTCAAGAGTTGGACTAGGTTAGGTTCCAATGGGATAAAAATAATGAGGTAGCTACCACTTGGGAGGATATTGCATAGATGAGGATACTTTATCCCCACATTTTTTAGTACTTCCGAGAGGAATTCTAAACTTAGGGGAGGATTATTATTACAATCATTGAGTTAATGACAACATGGGTAATTGATGTTATGGGCATTATTATGTTGTGGAATCTTGGCTTTGATAGAGATCTTAGTTGATGTTACATATGAAAATGGTCAATTTTGTTTATGGATGATATTATCTATATGCTCAATGAATTATCCAGTCACCTAATTTCTATGTGATTTGTATGTGGATTAAATTGTAATGCCCCACCATGAGACCCTAAAGGAAGTTGCAACACAATGCGGAAGCGTACAATTTTTTTTCTTAAAAGTGCATTATTAATAAGAAAGATGCACAACACTTCACAACATCCTCTAAGGAAACGTGACAAGGTTACATCTAAAATCATAACACATACAATACTCACAAATAAGTCATTTTAAATACATAAGGAATTAAGTACACATACATTTCATACATAATAAATTACAACATCACAATAAAAGATACAATAAGATGTCACATAACTTTAACTTAATAAATAGTATTACATCTCTCATTCCCTGAATGAGGTACAACATATAAATGTGATTACATATACAATTATCCACCTCAAATACAAATGAGGGGTAATAATTATAGGATCTAAACTAGAATAAATACAAAGCAAAGAATTATAACTGGAACCACTATGAGCTTTGGGTGTTGGCAAGAAGTTGAGTCCACTTTTTGGCCAAAAAGTGAAAGTGTTTTCCCTGATTTTCAGAGTTTGACACATTTGACCTTAAAATTTGAAGCACTTAGAGATGAAATCTTCAAACAAGTCAACAATCATAAAATGTAGTATTGGAGTCTAGTTTCCAAATATGTAATTTATTTCAATACCCACATTGTACAAATTGAGTTTCAATAGGCTTTTGTAAAAACCACTATTTAAAAGTCTTTTTTTTTTACCATACCATGCACGTGTACGAAATCCATATTTTGACTTAAATTATCATATTTTTCTAAATCCTTTTGGGAAAAGACTTGTGACTCACTGAAGTGTGCGCTGGATATTTTTTTGTAATTTTTTATTGAATATTTTTTTTTTGTTAATTTTTTATCAGGCATATTTGACGCTTAGAAAAATCGTCATGTACGACATGCATAAGATGACCTAAAGTTATCATTTTTTGCATTTTTTTTTCTAAATTGAAAAGAACTATTTGAATTTTGCCCTTGTGCAATCCGTTTGTCAAAATTCTATGTTGATCAAAAGTTATTAAAATAGTAAAAAACACTGATATTTAAAGTTTATGGAACAATTTCATCAAAAATTAATTGAAAAATAGAAAAACTAATCCAATTGTAAAAAAAATTACATATTTGAAATCTGCATTGTCTCATCTAAAATGGGTTTTAATTTCGTCAAAAAATTCTGCAAAAAAAGTCGTCAGCCGTATGTCCAAACTCGATTTTTTTCCCTAACATTGTTAGAACCTTCAACTTGCAGGTCAAACCAGGTTGAAGGCCTAGGTTCGGACTCCCAATGCTTTTCTCAAATCAAAATCCGAAGCAAAACCCCGACCACAAGGCCAAAAAAAAATCAAATTAAAAAAAATGGGATCCCATTTCCTATTATTGAATGCGGTGACCGTTGGCAAGGGAACGAGATCCCGTTTTATACGGGATCCCATTTTCTATTATTGAATGTGGTGACCGTTGGCAGGAGAACGAGATCCCGTTTTATAAAATGGGATCTCATTCTCCTGCCAACGGTCACCACATTCAATAATAGGAAACGGGATCCCGTATCTTTAAATACGGGATCTTGATTTATAATCGGGATCCCGTTTTTAATATAACAGGATCTCGTTTTATAATCGGGATCCCGTTTCTCTTCAACTGTGCTATTTTAAATTACTATCAAATTTTACTGTGAAGTCTACAACTTCACATGTACTGCCGAGAACAGTAAAATTGGTCTATTTTTTTCATTGAGCATTTTTTTTACAGGTGGTGACTTGCTTTTTTGATAAAAATTTTCAAAGGAAAGATCCCATTTTTTCAAAGAAATAACAAAAGGTCTTCAACTTGCAATATGAATTGATTTTTTCAATGGAGGCATGAAGAAATTAGTTTTAAAGTGGAATTGTGCTAATTTTCGACTTGTTTTGAGGAACACAAGAGGAAGAATTTAGTCCTTTTAGGTCTTGAACTTCCAATTTGAGTCAATTTTTTTGAAGAATTTCACTATTTACATTCATTTGTGCTGGAGAATTTTATAATCATGGGAAATAAATGTCGTAATAAGAGGAGGAAGACATTGAATCCTGAAGAAATTGAAGCAAACAAAGAGAAGGTGAGACAAAGACAAAGAGAAAGAAGAATGAGAATTAAATCAATGAATGATGGGGGAGCATCCAATTCCACAACTATTGAAGATGAAAACATAGAGGAAACCATGGTTGTAGATGAAGCGAATTTGCAAGAAGTCAATTTGGAGAAGAATATGATTATACAATCAAGTCCTACTATGTCTTCAAATCCCTCTTTCAATGCTATGGATAATGTTTCAATATGCACAAATCCAGGTACATCTTCAAATCCACATGTTAGTGAAATGGTAAATTCGTATGTAGAGATTTTACAAGATGCTGGACTTAATGATGTTGATATTGATAATATTCAGAGAGATGAAACTTTTATAGAATTTGTTGAAAATGATAGTGAGAATGATCCTTTTGTTGAAAATGAAATTGAGAATAATCCTTTTATTGAAAATGAAAACAAAAACCGTTTTGTTGATGTAAATGAAAATGAAAACCATTTTGTTGATGAAAATGAAGATGAAAATATAAATCGTTTTGAAGTTGAAAATGAAAATGAAAATGAAGATGAAAATGGAGATGAAGATGAAAATCTAGAATGTGATGTTGAATTTAACGAAAATACTTTTTAAAAAATTGAAAGTGGTGTTTTTGATAATCTTCCTGATCAAATTTCTTGGAGGCAAATAAGAACACATGCAAATAAAATATACAACAAATTCTTTTATCATAAAAAAATTACAATTCAATGTCAACTAATGATGCAATTGATGAGAATGCAAAAAATGAGGAAAATAATGAAAAGGTTAGGCTTTTTTGTTAAACCAAAAAGAAAAGATCAATCATTAAAATGTGCTATGTGTATTGTTGCTAGTGCCATTCAATCGATTGGAAAAAATAGTCGATCTAAAGATAAAAATGCAGCAAGAAGAGCTATAACAATTGCTATAGTTAGTAAAGAAACTTTGAATAAAAGAATGGTAAGAAATATTAGTGAAGTTTTAAAAACACATCCTAAAACATTGCTAAGAGCGGCAAAAAGAAGAATAATTATAGAAAATGATCCTATCAACCAATGTTGGAGTTTTAGTGGTCGACTCCCGAGGTCTGATATGAAATTGAATGTTGAAATTAAATCTTTGATTGAAAAATATTGGCATGATAATACTAGGGTTTCATCTAATGCTAGAGATGTTTTAAAATTAAGGGTGGGGTCCAAAGTTCGCGATCCTCACCCAAAACATCTATTAGATACAACACAAACTGAATTTTATAGAAAATTTTATGGTGATTTAGTGTTACCCGGTAATATTAAAATAAGTCAAAGGTCTTTTGAAAAATGTAAATAGTGGTATGTAAAAATTAATAAGCAATGAATATCTTGTTGTTGTAAACCGCATGTTCAATTTCGCTATTTTTATGATGCTTTTCGATATATACGTTGTACCTTGCATACTAACATGATTATACAGGAATGCAGTATTAATATGCCACCTGAAGCAATAAGGGAGTTTATTTCAAGTTTCTTTTGTGAAAGATCTAATGGTAAATTGTTTTATTTAAGTTCTTGTATTTCTAGACAATACATTGACTGTGGAAACCTTTCATTCTTAGGAATTTGTATGCATGAAAGTGTTGATAATGATTTTGGACAACAATTAGTAGAAGTTAAAAGATTTAAGAATGTTCACTATTCTTTAAAAGATGGAAAAATAGGAAAGCATTGTGATTTAGTTACAAAAAAAATTAGTGTGCATGCATTCATGAGTGAATTTAAGAATAAGATAGTATCAAAATATATCATGCACTCTCAACATGCTTGATGGCTTGATGGCCAATTTCGCGCATGTAGAAACATATTTCCAATTGGTACTATACTTTCTGTGGTTGATTTTGCAAAAAATTATACTCTAGCTCCGCAAGAGGAAATTCCATCACAGTATTATAATTCAGTGCAAGTAGCTATGTTTGTCCATATTGTTTATAGACATGCTAATAATAGCACTGAGGATGATAGAAAATTTCTGAGGGAGTATCATTTTTATTTGAGTGACAACCGATTACACTCATCAGAGTTTGTTCAATACTGTTTCAGTATATTTTACAAAAAATTAAGAGAAAGAGGAATCCATATGAAAGAACACCTCATATGGTCAAATAATTGTACGGGGCAGTTCAAGAATGCTCAAATGTTCTATTGGTTAAGTAGGATTCACAAAGAACTTAATGTCCAACATATATGGAGTTTTTTTGAAGCTGGGCATGGTAAAGGAGAACATGATGGAGCTGGTGCGTGTGTCAAAATAATTCTTGCTAGAGAACAATTAAAATTTGAGTATGCAGTAAAATTTAAAGATGCACATGGGATTGTTGATTGGTGTAGTAAAATATTATCTACACCTGGTTCGAGTGAGTACTCTAGAGTTCATCGATTCTTTTGATTGGTTGAAGAAGATAACATTGTACCTAGAGTTGACTGTGAGACAATAAGTGGATCTACTAAATGGCATTCTTTTAGGAGTTTGACAACAAGCACATGGACTATCTGGACAAGGGAGCTTGCATTTTTTTTCCAGTTTTGCATCTCAGGAGATTGGGAAGCATGTGAAAATACAGAATGGGTTGAACAATGGGAGTAAAGATCGTTGACACCTTCACAAGCACATGATCAATATGAAAGAACTATTGAAGAAAATGATCAAGTGTTTGCATCTGAAGACTATGACCGTGTTTCATACCTTGTACAAGAAGGTAATTTAATTCAATGTATTTCATTTAATTTCGCTTTATTAAGTTATTTTGTAATACTAATTTTTTTTATATTGATATGCGCAAGTTATTAAATCAATTTTTGTTTGCAGGACATGTGTATGTTGTTGTTGCACTTGAGGGGAATGAAGAGAAAACATAATATTGGTTGGCTCATTGTGTGGAGAGTAAAAATAAGTTAATATCACCTCAAGAAGATGATGATGGCTATCATTATCCAATAGGTATCATGATCCCCTTAAGACATCCCCTTAAGAAAATTTTGATAACAATTTTTTTGATCCCCTTAAACAATATTTTAGAACAAGTTTTTAAGCTCATTAAGAAAAAATTGAGAACTTATATGATGATTGTTTTCATATTTTCCAATAGGATCGGTTGTGTTTGTTGGCACTTGGCTACAAAAATACCTAGCAAGGAAGAATGATCTACCTGCATTCGAAGATTATGAACCGCATAAAAAAATTATACATTATTCACATTTGGTGGTGGCAACAAATATAAAACTAGATCGGTATCGTGGAAGACCTTCAAATTTAAAGTGTTATGGACAATTTCTATGGAAGAGCATGAGACAATCATAGACGCATTACAAAAAAGAGAGGATGCAGATGGTACAATGGAAATAAGTAAATACAAGTAAATATAGTTTAAGTTTTATATTGTCCTTTTAAATAGAGGTAATTATTAGTAAAAATATATTTAAATACATGTTTTGATTACATATTGATATTGCTTGTACATTAATAGTTTAAATTGATTTATTATCCTTTTTTTGTATCCTTAAGCAATCATTGCATTGATCTCATACTTTGAAACAAAAAGGAGAGGATGCCTGGATTCAACCTACACACATGTGGAATACTTTTAAATGCAGGTACTTGAGTTGTGTACATATAGTTAGTTTTGTATAAATTAAATTATGTATGTTTTGATGATTTCATTGATATTGCTTGTACCTTTTTTATACTAGGCGGTGTGAAGACCTAGTACATTTTGGGCATGAGTTTGAGATGTTCTTGAGATGGCATATCCAAATTTTGTAAACATTGTTTTGAGATGACATATATGTACATATATGTCCTTGTATGTCTTCAAATCACTAAATTTCATGCATACATTATTGTTAAATCAATTATATCCTTAAGATGTTGCATTATGACCCCTTAAGACATTCCCTTAAGACATTGTATTGTGACCCCTTAAGACATTGTATTATGACCCCTTAAGACATCCCCTTAAGACATTGTATTATGACCCCTTAAGGCATCCCCTTGAGACATTGTATTATGAACCATTAATACATTGTATTATGAACCCTTAATACATTCTATTATGAACCCTTAAGACATCCCCTTAAGACATTCTATTATGAACCCTTAAGACATCCCCTTAGGACTTTGTATTATGACCCCTTAAGATGTTCTATTATGAACCCTTAAGACATCCCTTTAAGACGTTCTATTATTAACCCTTAAGACATCCCCTAAAGACGTCGTATTATGACCCCTTAAGATGTCCACTTAAGACGCTATATTATGACCCCTTAAGATTTCCCCTTAAGACATTGTATTATGACCTCTTAAGATGTCCCCTTATTTGTTTTCAATGTGCGCCTTATAATTTAGTATTGGAATCCATTATTTGTGTTGACGACTTAAAAAATAGTATTGGATGCCATTATTTGTTTTGAAATCTTATAAATTAGTGTTGGATTTTATTATTTATAGAATTTATTAATGCTTTTGTTCTCTAATCTTGTATGGTTTTGTTTATTTCTTAAAATTTTATCCTTTCTGGTATATAAACAAATTGCTTTGCTTTGTAAATTATGATTTATTGAATAATTATTGATTGACGTGAATTGAATAAGTTCATTGACTAATTATAGCTAATTATTGAATGTACATATCATGCATGAGATCACTAAATTTGTAAACTATAATTATTAAAATGTCCTATTAATTTCAACTTTAATTTCATATTTATATTTAATTTCACATTAATGTCCTATATTAATATCTTGACTATGAACATAAAATGCATAAATGTATATGTGTAACTTAAAATTTCAAATAATAATAAAGTCCATAATTTATGTAAATATATTAAGTGCATGAAAAAAAGTCCATCAAAGTACAACCCATGAACTAAAGTCCAACTAAGTACTCAAGAACCATGAATTATAAAGTCCAATAGAGTACGTGACAAAACAAAAATATAGTCCACAAAATAAACAAATATAACCCACAAAATCATGTTTCTAGGTCATGTATTGTCTCTATAATCAAGAGACCTCTTCATGCCATGCAGACTATGCAAATGACCTGAAACACTCTGTACAAGAGAAAGATGAAATCATATGTAAGACAATGAAAAAAATAATAATGAAAATTTAATTTATAATTCATCATATTAAAATTATATTACCATCATATCTAGGTTTGGATGCTCTACTGCACCTGAAGCAACCTCTACATTCTCTGAATCAATCTACACAAACAAGACAAAAAAAGTTGAAATTAGATGCACAAGTACACAATTAAAAATGATTTAATTAAAATTAATTTATAATTTATCATATTTTAATTGTACCATATCCATAGGTTGTGCGCCCTCTTCTGTAGGACATGTTTGTACATTCTCAACTACTAGATGTGTCACATGCTATAAAAGAAAAAGAATTTAAAACATGTATTAGCTCAAATTATATTAATATTCAATTTGAAATTTAAAATTATTTTGTTATATATTCACAATATATAATTTATAATTGAATTTAAATATAATAAAAAAATTAAATTACCATTTGATCTGGAGCCTGCTCCACATGCCCTCCTGGAGGTGTAACTATGTCTAGGTCAGGGCTGAAAGTTGCACTAACAAAGTCCTACAAGATCAAAGTTAAAGCATGTACATAATTGAATTAGGTAAATATATATATATATATATTCAAGTTTGCACATTTTGTGTAGAAATTTATTTAAACAACCTGAAAATCAGAGGCCTCATAAGTAACCGCAAAATCTAATGTTTTCCCGATGCCCATTATGATTGTGGTATCAACCTAGACAGACATGTAGACATGTAACACAAGCTTATAATATTTACAAGTGTACATGCACATTTCATATATATAGTGAATTAAAAATTCATAATTGTAACTATACTAATGTAAGTTAAACAATTTACAATATAAATGTACCTGCCCCTAGTCTACGACGACTGATAGTGGAGGAGTTCTTGACAACCCCTTAGGTGGAATTGATGCGGAAGCCGATTGAATCGCCTAAACCAACATTAATATTTCAAACATATATGTTATTCAATTATAAATTTAAAACTCAAGTTAAAAATAATTTCATTTATAATTTAAAACATTGAAATCAAAATACCCCATAAGGGTTGCCGATTAGGACTAGTGTTGATGTATGTATTCATGGAACAGATGATTGTCCCATCATTACTATCGTCTGTACACCAAATAGTTTGATTGTTAAAATGTATTGCAAACTTTACTTTGATATATACATTCATCAAAATTCTTATAAAATGAACATGTAGATGCATATTTATACCTCTGTACCAGTTTCCTCAGGATGTTCGCCTCTTGTAATAAACTCTACAAATGAACTGATGTGACCAAATGAACCACCAGAATCTCCACGTCCACCCAAACTAGGCGTGGCCTGATCAGGTCCATAGCATACTTGATGGAAACTAGTACATACATGTGGGACGAGCCTCGACACTCCTAGAGTGGTACTCAGACCAGCTCCATAGAACACTCCTCCATCATCATCGTCTCTATGCTCCCCACCCACTATCGCAGAAGCATGTTGATCAAGGTCTCATGCGAGCGTACTAAGGGAACCTAATGTCAAGACCATAGATCGATGATGCATAAGTGCAGGAATGGGAGGACCAAGAGCAACAACAAGGGGTTGTGCATACACAGGGTGTTGGGGATCAACCCCTGCCCCTAACCTCTATTGTGGCATGCCGCCACCAACACCCTGAAATGATTTAAAATCAAAATAATTGGGCTTGTGCCCCATAACAAACTCTACATATAATTTCCTCAAAAAATACAATGGGCACTCCCAATTAGCATGTGGGGAACTATCAAAAACCATATACCATCGATCCCAAAAATGTGCACTCATCTGTGGATGTATGCACCACCTCATGGATATTCTAGATTTGTTCACAGGAATGGGCTGTCGAGTAACGGGGTCGAGAAAGTAGGCGGCTAGGTGGGCTTTCATTATTTTAAGGTCTAATATTTCTTTACAAGAGAGACCATCAACATAAAATTGTCTCATTTGTTCTCTATCTCGTCTATGCCTATCTAGATCAGAATCAATGGTCCTGATGGCATCCACAACGTTTTGCATTGTAGATGCAAAATGTCTAACATGGGGTGGAATCAATGTTTGACTCTGCATAGCATTGATTTGATTATGTATTGATGCAACCTGATCATTTATGCGTGCTCATAAGCGAGCCTCATCAGATGCAACAGGTTGTGGAGGGGGAGGTGGAGGTGGAGATGGAGGTGGCTGAGGTGGTGGATTGATGATATCATCAATATTAAAATCATCCATGATATGAGATATAAGTGTGCACCTGCATTAAATTATACTAAATTAACATAGAAACTTAAAAAATTACAAGAAATAGTTAAATTTGAAACACACATGCAAATTTGTTTAAATATGATACATGCATACATCTATTAAGATCATATAAAATTGAAACACACATACATTGATTGAACTTGATCAAGTAAACTATGTACATACATTTAAAATTAAAAAATACCATGCATAATTTGCATGCATACATCATTAAAGTAAACTATGTACATACAAATTTCAAAATTTAACAACTATATGTTCAATTTTAATACATGTGTACATAGTAAACAATAAACTTGAAACATTCACAAAAAGCTCATTTTATGTCTAACGTGTATATATATCCATCTAGAACCATCCATCTAAAAATATCCATCTAGAACCAAAATCATAAATTCACGTCACACAAAATATCCATCATTCACCAAATTCATCACACAAAATATCCATCATTCACCAAATTCATAAATTCATAACTATTTAAGATCATTGTCTTAATTTAAAAACTATTGTGGCTTTCTACTACATCTCTTCATTTATTTGCGTATTCCTTTTCAGAATCAGAAGTTCTCCTCTCCTCTAGCCATTGTCGATGCTCATCTAAGATCCCATCCATAGCCCTAACAACATCAACAATGGTTTGCATCCTAGATGCAATCATCCTCACAGGTGGTGCGAAAAATTCTTCATTTTGAATAATGTTGATTTGATCTTGGATGGTTCTAACATTGGAATTGATTTGTGCTTGCAAATGAGCACCATCGATTTCAGGTGGTGGAGGTAGGGGGTTATGAGGTGGAGTGGGTGGAGTGGGTGGAGGTGGAGGTGAAGGTGGTGGAGATGGAGGGTGTGGAGGTTGATTGCAAATATTATTGAATCGATCCATGTGATATCTAGAAGATATGAGTGAACCTGCATTAAATTTGTAATTTCAAAATGTAAGATACATGTTTAGGATTTATACCTTTAAACCATTCAATATAAATGGCCTAATTGAATACATATGATAAAATAAACTTTTAAGCCTCATTTATGTCTAAGGCAAGTTACTTGAATGAAAATACAATTAACTATTAATATTAGAATATTTATGAATGTTATAGGGCTTATGGTTTAGATTTTAACATAGATCCCCTTAAGCCATCCTACCACCCTAAACCATAAATTAATCAACCTAGATCATGATTTATCTCATTCATATTATAATCTTGCATGATCTAATTATTGTTAAATTTGGTTTACAAAACTTAGGGTGAATTTTTGGTGTCCCTTGGAATATAATGAGCTTGCAAGTTAGTGAAGAACATTTTCTTGTGGAACAGTTGATTGAGATAGGTCTATAGGATAGGATTCATGGGAGTACCCTATAGGATTCTTGTGGAACAGTTGATTAAGATCCTAAGACAAAATGAATGCTTTAGTGAAGAACATTTTCTTGTGGAACAGTTGATTGAGATAGGTCTTGTTTCAACTGACCAACCTAGATCATGAAATATCATTCATATTATAATATTGCACAATCTTGCTATTGTTAAATTTGGTTGCCTTGGGCAACTTCACCAAATTTTAAGATTTTTTTTCATCCCATTAAGAAATGTCATATTAGGACCCCTTAAGACATCAATTTATGATTTAGGGTGATAGGATGGCTTAAGGGGATCTATGTCTAGTGAGGTCCTAGGACAAAATAACATGGCTTTAGGGAATCAAATTTGGTGGAGTTGCATAAGGAAACCAAATTTGATTTTAAGGTCCTAAGGCAAAATGAATGCTTTAGTGAAGAACATTTTCTTGTGGAACAATTGATTGAGATAGGTCTTGTTTCAACTGACCAACCTAGATCATGAAATATCATTCATATTATAATCTTTCACAATCTTGTTATTGTTAAATTTGGTTGCCTTGGGCAACTTCACCAAATTTTAAGAATTTTTTTGATCCCATTAAAAAATGTCATATTAGGACCCCTTAAGACATCGATTTACAATTTAGGGTGATAGGATGGCTTAAGGGGATCTATGTCTAGTGAGGTCCTAGGACAAAATAACATGGCTTAAGGGAATAAAATTTGGTGGAGTTTCCTAAGGCAACCAAATTTGATTTTAAGGTCCTAAGAAAAAATGAATGCTTTAGTGAAGAACATTTTCTTGTGGAATAATTGATTGAGATAGGTCTTGTTTCAAATATCATTCATATTATAATCTTGCACAATCTTGTTATTGTTAAATTTGGTTGCCTTGGGAAACTTCAACAAATTTTAAAAACTTCTTTCATCCCATTAAGAAATGTCATATTAGGACCCCTTAAGACATTGATTTATGATTTAGGGTGATAGGATGGCTTAAGGAGATCTATGTCTAGTGAGGTCCTAGGACAAAATGACATGGCTCAAGTGAATTAAATTTGGTGAAAAAATGATGTCTTTAGCCTGTTTAGGGTTTACGGTAATACGATGGCTTAAGGGGATCTTTGTAGTAAGGTTCTACTACAAAATGACATGGCTTAAGGGAATCAAATTTGGCTTAAGGGGATCTTTGTAGTAAGGTTCTACGACAAAATGACATGGCTTAATAGAATCAAATTTGGTGGAGTTGCCTAAGGCAACCAAATTTGTTTATAAGGTCCTAAGAAAAAATGGATGCTTTAGTGTTGAGGGTTTAGATTTTAGAGTTCAGGGCTTAGGGTTTAACGAACTTAGGGTGAAGTTTGGGTGGCCCTTGGAATTATGGACTTGCAAGTTAGTGCCTAGTTTATGAATATTTTTTTATTTTATGAATAGATTGACTATTTCCATAATAGAAACACATAATTATGTGTGATTAAGATTGAGTTTGATGTATATTTTAATTGGATGTTTTCTTAATTGAATATAAGATTATTTTATTTAATATTTTTTTCATTAATATTGAACTCACTTAAATGAATTTTATGATATAAAACATGTATAATATAAATTTAGTTAATGTTGAATTGAAAGTATTTTATTTTAGATTGTTTGTAATTGAAAGAACCTAAAAGAACTTAGAAAACAAAAATATTTAGATTATTTAGTGTCTAGGTAACTAGTGCAAAAATTTAAATCCTAGACCAATACTCTAAGTACATATATATGGTAGATCCTAAACCATGGATTTAATCATTAAAATTTTAAAATTTAAATTCAAAATTTTCCATCCCTTACACATTTAATAATACATTATGAGCCAACTAAAATTGCTTAGTATTCGAAGTCATTCAATTGTCTTTATTTTATCATTTAATTACACTTGATCATTATTCACAAATCATTTAAATTTTTGAAAGTACTATATGATAGGAACACTTCAATAGGAGGACCTAAATTTAATCTAATTATGCATCACCATTTCCAAGTTTGAATACTATTCTCCTCAATCATTTCCATAATCATGAACTTGATCTTATCATGAGGACTAACCTATGAGAACATGACAATTGAGATCCAACACTCAGTGCCCCTAGGTGTTTTTAAATGCCACTACTTAATAACTTAAATCTTCATTTTTAATAAAACTAATTTCTATGTGTCAAGTAACCCTCTCATTTAATTTCACAAAAAATAAATATTATGAATATGTCATAGACTCTATTCTTTAAATTAATTTATATATTTCTTACCATTATTTTTCTCAAAAATGTATTTAAAAACTATATTTTTCTTCAAAATAGATTATAACTTAAATCTTAATTTCTAATAATTAATTGTTCAAAATCCTCATTTTTTCTCTAATAGAATAGACATCTATATTTTATAAAGAGAGTTGATTTATTTACCATCCCTAATTTAATTTACATTTCATCAAAATACCACATTTCTTCTTAAGTAGTTCAACTTCAATTCAAGAACCCTAGATCCCTAGATGAAGCTAGATTTTGAATTTAATCCTCACTTAAGGTTTTGAATAGACCCTAGATGAAGCTAGATTTAGAATAGACTGATTATTTGACCTAAAATTAATTATCAAAATTCATATAAAAGATAGTTCTAAATGAAAATTCATATAGCAATAATGTACTCATTTCACAAAAAATGGAAAGTTTTTCTAATCTAATTATAATTTAACATTGAAACTAAAATTTAACATATCATTTTATCCATACAATGCAAATCAAATTTAAAACATTTAAGCAATGCAAAAGAATTTTCTTGAGCTCGAATATTAGGGTTTTCAAAATCAAAATGATTTGTTCGATTTCAATTTAGGGTTTTAGCAATTTTTATTGTTTCAATTCAATTCAGGGTTTCAATTTCTAAGCAATTAGGGTTTTTAATACAATTTTTTAGTTTCAATTCAAACTAGAGTTTTGAAATTCTTTTTTTTTTGCTTTGATTTGAATTGAGATTTCAAAAAGCTTAATTAGGGTTTCTAAATGCAAATTTTCAATTTATTTCAATTTCTAGGGTTTTGAAATGCAATTTTTTTGTTTCGTTTCAATTAGGGTTTTGAAATTTATTTATTTTTGTTTCATCAAATAATTCAAGTTTCAAAAGTAAAATTTTGTTTCTAAAATACAATTCAAGTTTTATTTTTTTGTTTTTATTGAAAATCTTCACATTTGACGTATTTTTTTAATCTATTTCTAAAATTTCTTATTTCAAAAATAACATGAAATAAAATGCTTAAAATGAAAATAAAATTTGAAATAAACATGCTAGAAACAGTAAATTTATCAACAATTTCAATTTCGAATGTAAAAATGCAAAAAAGAGAGGAAGAGTACGGGTACCTGGAGGTCTTCTGGTAGTCACTATCACTCTCAAACCGAGATCATGTGCACGTAGGTGAAAATGAAGATTTCTTCATTTAAAAAAAAAAATAGTCTTACGAAATGGGATCTTGGCTTGTAATTAACAGGATCCCGTTCTTTACAAACCGGGATCCTGTTTCCTCTCCGCCAGTTCGGGACCCTCTAGCAAATGAGACTCATTTTTTAAAAAGTGGGATCTCGTTTTTTATTTAGGCTTGGGATCCAGAACCAAAATGGGATCCTGATTTGTAAAAATCGGAATCCTGTTCTTAAAAATCGAGATCCTGTTTTTGCATAGCCAATTTCATTTTTTTGGCTAAGGAAAAAACTTCCACGTTTCATGGACCCAACTTTGTGCATTTACCCCTCTCCTCTGGAAAACCTCACCATCATGAACTGAAGATCAAGGGGGACCCAATGGCGTAGGGCGCATGTTCGTTCCAACCAAGTGGTACCCGAAGGCCCACCCCCCGTGCTAGGAGACAGTAACAAGGATACATGGTCAACCTTACAACCTCTAGACTCGACTCATACTGACTCGACCAAACACATGATCCAAACAAATAAAATGTCACATTGCTTTCAGTTTACATGATCTAATTTTACTTTACCAAAACCAACATACAGTCGACCTAGGAGAAATGTCACCACATAGGTGCATGAGTTACTCGTCAGATCTTCATCGATCCCAACCCCCATCAAGATTCATTCTCCTACTCTCAACACATGGAACATGGCCACTCCAAACTAAGGAGGGAACAATTAACTAAAACACTCCATCCAAAGGAGGAACAAAACATCTTCACTCGTGGAAATTGGGTAACACATTAAGATGACACCTTACACTACGCAAGGGAATTAAATACGGTTGACATCACAAATCGACAACCCCCATCCAATAAAGAACCTCTAGAAGACTTACAAATTAGTTGACTCACTTAACCCATTCCCAAAATGAATCAAGAAGTAATATTGTAATACCCCACCAAGTAACCCTAAAGGAAGTTGCAATTAACATCTTAAGCGAACCAATTTTTTTTTATAAAGTGTATTTAACATACACATTCACTTACTAATTAACAACAACCTCTAAGGCTACAAGGTTAGGATTACTTAAACCCACACATACATAATACATATAACCATAGCCTTATAAACTTTATGAAATAAACATCATACATCATAAGAATACCACATAACATAATAAGATAATCAACCAAGATACAATCTCATAAACATTATCTTAAACCAATAGTTACATCACTCATTCTCAGAATGAGACACTAGTACAAATGTATTACAATTACATAACTCCACCTCTTACAAAAGAGGGATAAAGTATCATATACAACTGAAATATTACAATGCAAGAAATTACAACAAGAACTGCGAGCTGTCCATCTGGATGTCTCGCCACCAAGTACTGAAGATTCGATGGGGACCCAATGGTTTTGGTGCATGTTCCACCCTACCAATGTGGTACCCGAAGGCCCACCCCCCATGCTAGGAGATAGTAACAAAGTAACATGGACAAAGATCTACTACCTCTAACCAAAGGCAGACTCAAACTGTTATAACCAACCAAATGAACTAACAAGTATGAATCAAGTACAACTCAAGTATAATACAAGTACAAATCAAAAACAATACATGTACAAATCAAGTACAATACAAGTACAACTCCAACATCATTGACATAGGTCACATTGCTTCCAGACATAAAGTAGATCAAGTATGTTCAAATAACCATACACATAAAATAATTAACAACAGTTGTCATAGATAGAGTGTCAGCGCAAGGTTTGTCATGAGATCTCCTCTGGGAATTCTTCATAGGCTCCGGCACAAGTAATCCTGGTGGCCTCAACCAAATCCTGGCACTCATACTCACTCATGTGGAATCAACTACCTCTCGCAAGAACTAGATAGTTTATCTTGCCATTCCAGGCCTTCTCACTCATCCCAAGTCTAAACAAGCCCTTGCGTCTATGAGTGAGGATTAAATTATCTTGATTAGTGAGAAGTTAGTCCTAATCTTCTAAGTACATTATTTTAATTATCACTTGTTTAAATCACTCCTGAAGGTTATCCAGTTTACCTCTTTGGGCTCTGGCGCCTAACAGAAGCCACTCTTCTATTCGACAACACACATCCAAACAATCCACCAAGGGAACCACAAGTGCATACCAACTAGGCATCATAATCCACTCCAACACAAGGAGGATACAAATAATAGAAACTCACTCCAAACATCTTGGAGGAAACAACACATAGTCCACTCCTTTCACAAGAGGTACAAAATATCTCACTCCAAACATCTTGGAGGCAACAACACATAGTCCACTCCTTTCACAGGAGGCAACAAGATGAAACCACATAACAAGGTCACTCCATACAAGGAGACATGGATCTCATAATCCACTCCTAAACCAAGGAGGTGCAAACATTCCCGTTCGTGAAAACCGGGTAAAACTGAAAAGACACCATGCACTACCCAAGGGAAAACAACTGGATGGCACAAAGATTTAACAACTCTTATTCTCTAAGTTCATCTGGAAGACTTATAATTTAGGACTGACACTAAATCCCAAAACCAACAATGCAACTTGACGACATAGCAACAAAAACATTCAAGTCATCAATCAAATCTAATATTTGGATTTCCTAAATCCATACTTATTCAATAGGTAGTGTTGACAAAGTCAAAGACATGATAAGTAGATCATCTAAAATAATCATAACCCCTATTTCCCTTTTCATTATTGGAAATCTAAAACAATTAAACTTACTTCCCTTTACTGAATACAAAGAATTAAATCCTTTAAGATAAGCATGAGGAAGATACTACTTTTGGATATACTAAATCCATATCTCTTTCATAATCCAATCACAATGATTCAATTAATCTAAAAAGAAATTAATAAATAACATAATTGATTGCCTCATCAATAAAACAACTTCTTAATTTACTTTTAAATCGATACAAATCCATGCAAGTAAACTCTTTCCATTTCCTAACCAAATCTTACATCTCATTCAATTTTTTATTTAACACATTCAATCACTTTAATATAATAACATATTGTTTATCTATCCATTTTCCATATACACTAATCAATCCAATTTTAAATCTCTATTCAATAATATATTGCATTCTTTAAATCAAATATTTAACTCTTTCAATTAAACTTTAACAAGCCATTTTAAAATAACAATAATTTCCCATATGTTTATAATTTTAATTCCACTAATCTAATATACAAATTTTATTTAAAATAATATAAATAAATATAATACTTTAATATTATAAATTATAATATAAAATATTATTAAATAATATTTTAATATTATAATAACAATACATAAAATATTAATATTTATAAATATCAATTTATTATTATTTTATTTTCAAAGCAGCCATGGGAAAATAATTTAACAGCAGTCTCATGTTTCAAACATAACTCAAAAACTACAATCTGGGTATTTACGAGTTTTGGACAAAGGTAAGAAAATTTCAAAATGCAAAAACCCTTTAAATTTTCTGGAAACCCAGTTTGTGAAAGTAAAATTATAGGTGACGCAATCAGACCATTTTACAATGAAAATATAACTATACTATAGATTTTAAAAATCCGTTTTTTAATAATAAACAGAAGGTTTCATTTTCTAAAAACATTCTAAATGCATTGTTCAATCTCTATATTTGATTTCAATAACAACAAAATCTATTTCCCCAAATAATTTAAATTCAACTAAGGTTTTCACAATTTTCACTCAAGAATTTTCACAAGCAAAGGCTGTAAATTTGTTTAATTCTTTTCTTCTAACATCAAATTTATTTTCTAAAATAGATTTAACAAACAAATCTTTAATCATTACTATTTTAAAGAAAAACAATCAAGAACAATAAAACACAAAGAGGAAAACCTGGTACAAGAAGCTACAGGAAGAGATGAATTTCTGATGCAAGCCTCCTCCAAAGATTTCCTGAATTTTCTTCAATCTCCAATGAATCCAATCCAAAATCCAACAAATGCAAACAATCTTTCCTTCAATCAATTCTACAATCAAACTTTCTTCAAACCCTTGTGCAAATTTTCCAAAATTTCTTCCCTGCTGTAAAAATGTATTTTTCTAAAAACTTTCTGCCCTAAAATTAAAACATATATTCTTATAAATCAAAAATACCTAATTCAACCCTAATTCACATTACATGCAAATTAGATATTTCAATTTCAATTTCAATTTCACTTTTTGAAAACCCCCTTTCAACTTAAAATGCAATTTCAAATAATAAATTAATTTTCACAGTTGCAACTAATTTCCCAAATAAACATTTAATTACAATTTTCAATTTAATTCTCACATGTTGGAATTAAATTTCAAAATTAATTCTAATTCTTTTAGTTCCTTTCATTCTCTTGCATCTCGTTTAATTAATTAATTTAATTATTTAATAACTAAATTCAACCCCCTTGGATTAAATATAATTAATTAAATTAATTAAATATAATTAATTAATGTAAATATAAACTTTTATCCACATTGCATTATTTAAATTAAATAACCATCAACATGATTTAAATGCAATTATTCTAAATATCTATCTCCAAATCAAGAATTCTTCCTTTCAATTTAAAATGCAATTTCAAATAATAAATTAATTTTCACAGTTGCAACTAATTTCCCAAATAAACATTTAATTACAATTTCCAATTTCATTCTCACACGTTGGAATTAAATTCCAAAATTAATTCTAATTATTTTAGTTCCTTTCATTCTCTTGCATCACGTTTAATTAATTAATTTAATTATTTAATAACTAAATTCAACCCCCTTGGATTAAATATAATTAATTAATTTAAATATAAACTTTTATCCACATTGCATTATTTAAATTAAATAACCATCAACATGATTTAAATGCAATTATTCTAAATATCTATCTCCAAATCAAGAATTCTTCAGAATTAAATAACATCAAAGCAAAACATACAATAACTCGACAAACACAATTGACGACACACTAAGGCTAGGGCGTAGACTTGACACATGTTACCTAGTTACTATCTCCCGTTCAACTTAACCGTTGGATCGACACACTCAAACCTATGAAACCAGGTGGAGTCGATGTCATGTACCTGCAATCCTGCAACCAAGTAAACAACATCATACAATATATCTAGCATATAATATACACCGTGAAGAAGAAATTACGGATTCGTAGAACGCTCGCAAGCGAGTGATGCAAAACCGTCCTTTTCATCAATACACTCATCGAAACTGACACTTCCATCATAATCCAGGAATCTCATAATAACATCTTATGTTAACTCTACAACAACATTAATCTATAATGCATGTGAAACAATAATCAGATAACTACATCCCACAATAATAGTTGTCGCTCAATAGTAGCGATCAAATCATCATAACAAAATGTATCCAGTATCAAAGTAACTGCAACCAAACATAGCATAAAGCAAACCAAACAAGAAGCAAAATAGAGGGGTATTACAAATATTTACTAAAGGCAATCAAAACATGAATTGAATCTAATATTTGCATATACTAAATCCATTTCCCTTCCATATTGATTTCAGAGTAAAAATAACAATTGCCTAATTAAACAATTAATTAAAATAATACAACGCATTTTTGAGAACAAAGCAAGGAAATACTACATTCACACTAAACAATTCACCGATTACTTTTAAAAACAATATAATTTCCTCTGCAAAATAACTAAACTAATTTCCTCCACTCATGCATTAACATGTTTCCATTTTAAATAAAACTATTTTAAATATATATTTAAATACATATATACAATAAGTATATACATAACTATGTATTAAAATACATCATTATGTATATATATCGACCTAATATATATTTATATATTAAATATATTTTCAAATATTTAAATTAAAAGCAACAAAATAACACACCAACTTACAAATAATAAAAATTGAATTTTGAAATAAATCAAATGATAGTTGACGGTTTAAAGAAGTTCGTTGTTCTTTATTTTTAAAGCCAACACACATCTATGCCCAAGGGGAGGGGCGGCTACAGACGACCCTCTCCCAAACCCTTGGGCGTGGCATCTGCAGAGAGGGGAGGCTACAGAGGCCTTCCTCCACAACCGTCCCCTTATGGGGGCGGCGGTGGAGGCTATGCCTCCCAAGCCCCCACACATATACATAATATACAAACCTTTAGCCATTAACGAATGCGCCCAATAGTATGAGATCCGTCCACAACATTCAAAATGGGTTCATCGTACGACAATATTTAATATCATTTAAAATTAAAAATAAATATTTATATATATATAATATATAGATATATGCATTTGTATATTTATTTATAATATATGCATATATGTGTATATTATATATATAAATAAAGATTACCTCTACATAAACAAATTGGGAATTTTTTTTTTGAAAGAAAACCATCTACAGGCAAAATGGAGCAAATTTCTAGAAAATCCCCAATTCCACAGAAGATTTTTAAAATCCGGTTTCCTCTAAATTTTCTATTGTTTATAACAATTTCACTACAAAGGTTTCTACAATTTACACAGAGGCTTTAAAATAAAATTTCCTAATTTTCATGTTGTTTTCCTTTGGGTTTTTCAATATTTAAACTATTAAATCCATAAAAGATTCTCAATGTTACTCTGATTTCACTGTAAAAGAATTCCTACAAAGGCTCCAGATTTCTTCACGTAAATCACATAAGCCTTAATTTTTCTTTTCTTAAACAAAATAAAGCTTTTTACTACAGATCTAGCACAACAATCTTTTCAACAATAATACAATTCCATTTAAAAATTTAAACCAAAACAATAACATAAGAATGGAACTTGTTTCAACGAAGCTTCTCGAGTAACTGGAGTTTTTTATGTCGAGCCTCTTCCAAAACTTTCAAAACTTCTTCCAAGCAATCCAAATTCCCAAGTACGGTATTGAATCCAACACCACAACAATCTATCCCAAACAAATCTAAGAATGCAATTTTTTCACAATTTCCTTACAATTCAAATTCTCTTTCATTTTTTTACAGCAAGCAAAATCTTCCGTTCTTCTCCAATTTTTCAACATCCTCAAAAATATCCTAACCTTTTCCGTGAAGAAGCTTTCCGCTTCCTCACCCAAAGTCAAGATTCCCTCCGGGAATTAATTTTTTTCCAACAACCCTCAATTAATTAACTATAACATGCTGACAATTAACAAAAATATCTTTTAACAACCACATTTATTTTCACAAAATAATTTAATAATTTCAAAACATAATTTAATTTCCAAATTAAATTTAATTCCATTAAACTACTTTTTTAATAAATAATTTAATTACTTAATAAATAAATTTAATCACAAGGATTAAATTAATTAATTTAAATAGAAAGCTTTCATCATATTATCTAAAATTAATTAAATAAATACTAACATCATTTAATGCATAATTTAACATTTATTTATGGATACAATAAACCTTGTAGAATTAAATAGCAATAGACAAGGCAAACGAAGACACACCGAACATGGACTGACGACACATTGTGGCTAGGGTGTAGACCTGACACAAGTAACCTAGCTACTATCTCCCAATCAACATATTGTTGGGTCGACACGCTCAAACCTATGAAGCCAGGTGGAGTCGATGTCATGTACCTGCAAACCTGTATCCAAGGCATCAATAGCACATGTATATAAAATCATCATAAAACACATCGCGAAGAGGAAATCGTGGAATCGTAGGGCGCTCGAAAGCGAGTGATGCAATCCTGTCCCCTTCACCAATACAGTATCACCAAACTAGCAGTTCTCATCATAAATAAAATTCTCATGTGCAATATTCATGTTATAACAAACCACCATTATTTTAATCAAAGCATGTCAAGTATAACATCAAGGAAGATACATTACATCACACATATGGTTCACGTCGCTGTATAAATAGAGACCAAAATATCCAAGCATCATAATCAAACATAAGAGAAAAACAAAGGGATGTTACATTAATTATGATTAGATTTCACATGTTGAGAAAAAACATGATTATATTTATATTAACAAAGGGGTTTCTAATGGGGAATGAAATATTACTAAGATGATCAATGGAATGTCATATATGGTTGAATTTTTTTATGATTGATATTATCTCTATGGACGATGAATTATCAAGCCAATTCATTTCTATGTGATTTGTAATTAGGGATTTAGTTATGATTAGATTTCATATGTTGAGAAAAATCATGATTATATGTATATTAATAAAGGTGGCTCCAATGGGGAATTAAATATTACCAAGATGATCAATGGAATGATATATATATATATATATATATTGTAGACACTTAAAATTATCCTGAATGGTACTACACACTCAAATATGATTACTAACATTGTTTTATCCTGAATTTCACCTTCTTTTCGCCTGTTTGATTAAATAAGCCTAGTTATTTAATTAAATGCATCATCTTAATATATTAATCTAATTGATTTAATTAGGTTAATTTACTCCCTTTCATCTTCACCTCTCATCATGTTTAATTGAATAAGTCAAATTATTTAATTTAAACACCTTATGTCTTCTCATTTAATTGAATGATCCTAAATTATTTAAATAAATTATCATTTAAACCCCTTTTCATTAAATAAACTAATTATTTAATGATAATTCTCACATTCCTCAACTTTCACAATTAAAACTTAGTTTTAATTACTAATTACTAATTTCCTCACCCATCCACTTGCATAGATTCTCCTATTTTTCTCCAAATAATGGAATATTTTTTCCTAACAAACTTTCAAAGTTGTTACAAAGTGTGTTTGTTTGAATCATTCTCATCCATTGATGCTTTCTTTGATCCATGTGATCTTTTATTCTCATCCATTGATGAGAATCCTTGATCCATGCCCTCACCCTTGATTCAATATTGACCATTGACTGATCAAATAGATCTCAACCCTTGATTCTTCATTTTCTCTCATATAAATACTTCACCATTTGGAGAGAAATGGATTCACCTTTTCAAATTAAAGTTATGCTACCTGTTTGAATAACACCTCTATTCATACTTGCACCATTTCCAAGATTTTTCATCTTTCCATCCATCCATGACATCATTTTATCACATTTAGCTTAGTTTTTCAACAATGAAGTTCGGTTAACTGTTCATATCATCTAAGAGATTGAAAAAGGGTTGTCATTCCACATCAATACGATGCCACTCCCCCAATGGGAGAAGATTTGAAGTCTTAGAATTATTTTATTTTATGCTTTCGTGGTTATTTCATATTAGTTTAATGGTTTCTTAATTTTGATACTTTCAAAATATCTCATTGGGATGATAGCTTAGGGGATTAAATATAGTTTAAATTCATTTGGATCTGGTGTGTTTAATTCATATTATGACTATGATCACATTTTGATGCTAGAAGGAGGGCTATATTAATTGAATCTGATGAATTTCTCTTTAGATTCCCATGTTCTTGAGTTTGTAGATATAGTGATGCTTTTGAAGGCTACAATGATGCCATTGTAATGCATTGGCATACAACAATGCCTTTGTTTGAATTATAGCAACACACATTAAATTCAGTGATGCATTTAAATATAGTGACACATTTTACTTTTTGAATATATCATGATTTTAAAAATGGAAACACTATTGACATAGCGATGCAATTGACGTCACTATTTTGCTGTAGAGCAATGCCTTCAAAATTCACCAGATCGATGCACTTCAATTTTAGCGACACCTTTGATTTTACCGATGCTTTTTACTAGTAAAGAAAATAGAGAGATAATTTTCACATGCGCTTTAAATTTTTAACTTCATATGCTCTCTAACATTCTACTAACATCTGATTTTTGTTTTTGAGGCTAACTAGTTGTGTAGATTTGAAAAAAAAAAACTTGAAGTGAAGGAGCACACTATCATTTGATCATACATTGTAAAAGTGGTTTACACCTGGGTAAAAGTACAAACTTGTGTAACACTTTATAAAGGAATCGGCCAACATGAGAAAAAGTTCTCAACTTCAACCACATAAAAGTGGTATTTCTATTTTGAATTTCAAAATGATGTAAACTAATAAAATGTGGAACTTTTGTTGAGGTTTATTCTTGTAATTTTTCAAAAATAAATAAAAAGAAATTTATATTTTTTTATCAATTTAAAAGTAGATTTCATTATGCTGAAAATTTCAAGAAAAAGTGACATTCAATTCACATTAAGAAACAAATAGAAAAAAAAAATCATTTTCTCTTGATTTTTTTTTCCTAGATAGATGACTTCAATATCTAGGGCATGGAATTTTTTTGAAATTTTGATGTATATTTTTCTCGTAATAACATTTTAAAGTCAAACTAATCTGAATTTGATAGTTTTTAGTTCACGTAAACTTTTTTTTTTTTTCATTTTCAAAAAACAAAATATACCCTTTTGAAGAGGATTATCTCCTCTAGGGCATCATATATTTTCCAATTTGTTTTATGATGATTTACTATTTTTTATTTAATTTCAACTGAGCCATTTTTTGACTTTGAACAACCTACTTGCAATATTTTAAAATATTTATATACTAAAACTAATCAAAATATATATATATGGATTCAACACTGTGAGCTCTACAAAAAGATTTTTTTATTTTTTATTTTTTAAATAATTTTGATTGAAGAAATATTCAGTAGAAGTTGAAAATTTGAGAAAATGGTGACTTTGCTGCCATGTCACTTGCCATGTGGATTTATTTGGCCGAACAAGATTCAACCGAATTCTAATCGATCAAATACCATCTGACCGAACAATATTCAGTCGAATACTGTTCGGTCGGATCTTATTCGACTGAAACTATGATTTTTTTTTTTTTTTTATTGTTTCCAATTCATCTAATTTCTTTCCGTTTTCATCCAATTTCTAATGAAACATAGAATAGCCGAATTTCTATTTTTTGAATTTTTTTTAGATTTCTCCCATTTTTTGTCCAATTTTTATTGAAATAACTATTTAAGTCAGCTTTTATTAGTCTTTTTTTTAGGTTTGTTCCATTTTTTAATGAATATTTCTTATTTTTTTAAAAGATAAAATTTTATGATTTGCTATTTTCTCTTAAATCACTAACCATTTAATATTGAACAATTGATACTTTTCTAATCATTTGCATTTGTCACAGGCTATCAAGTTGAATAGGAAAATCAAGCATCTGAAACAAAAGATTTGGTAATTTTCTTTAATTTAGTTTTTGTTTTGATGTTTATATGTTCATTGTTAGATTATTTTATGTTCATGCTTATATTTTCATTGTGCTTTACTATGAATATTTTGAGCTAACGCTTTGACTAACAAGTGGTGTAGATGTCGACTATCGAAGACTAATATTGAAAAGCTACTAATATGTGGTTTTGTAGGACATTTGGCAAAATATTTTTTATTTTTGAAACCGATTGTCTTTCAGCTTAGAACACATTTCAATTGGTGTTTTAACAAACAATTGTCTTTCGTCATATACATTTAACTAGGGGATGAATGAACACAATTTTTTATGCTTGAGATGGTAGGGAGTATACTCTCACCTTGTGCGAACTTGGTGATCATAAACCAAACCCATCATCTTTGTATGTGTTTAATCCTTTAGAGGGCTTGCCTTGGTGGGAAAAAGTACTCACCCCAAGGGAACGACCCAACCGATAATAGGCTAAAGCCAAGCTACTTCCAGCCAGTATATAAAATGGGTGCTTGAGGAAAGTTCAAGTACCACAAGTGCGAATGTGTTATGCCAAAAAAGAATCCCCATAAACCCTATAGAGCATAACCTCTATAGGTTGGGAATCCTCCTTATCAAAGCTAATCTTGCTGCATGTATAACCACTCAAATAGATGCCCTTACTAGACACCTCTTGTTGTAGTTTCCAAAATCCCTCTATTTGTTGGTGCAAGAGGTCGGACCTTTGAAGCCATCCCACATACTTGCAGTTCTTAGTATAGATGAAGAGTTTGTCATGGGAGATTCATAAGAACTCAAAGCTTCGTTGACCTGAGAAGTGAGTGTTTTGTAAGGGGGAGCCAGTGTGGCCAAGCTTCTAAGTCATCCGCTAAGAATAAGCACAGTTGGAGAAATCCAAGTGGGAACTCAGGGAATATTGTCCTTTCCAACCCTAGGATTGTGCCTGATTGTTTTCATTTTGAATCAAGAACAAACTAAAAAATATTTTGTCTACTATGTCTTGTGTGTGTGTTTAAAAATAACTCTCAAACAAACATCACACTTAGTAATTTGCAACATTTGAAATTTTTCAAACCCCAAAAGGTCAAACAACCCAAACATCCAACATGAACCTATCACTAAAATCTCTTGGGGGCATCATCCTTCAGTTCCGATCTTTCAATCCTTATATTCCGCCTAGTCCTTGCATATCCTCCACACTTGCATATCCATTATTGCTCAAACAAACCTTTAGCTTGCACTTAGACTACTCTTCCTAGGTCTTGAAATCAATCCATTGGCTATCTATCACCTGCATCACTTGAGGTTCATCATCCTTAAGTTAGGGAATATACAATTATCCTTGAGTAGGGAAATCCTTTTGGGGTCCATCATAACCAAATTTTGACCTTGTGTCTATCCATCATAACACAAGTAAAGCCTTTACATCATAACCAACTTTGGAACTAGAGTTTCCTTTGAGCTCTTGCATTCTTAGCTTGTCATATCATACCATACCATTTTCATATCCCATCTTAGAATCATATCCTTTTATTGCTTCCTAGTCTTATGTCTCATACATTATCTTACCTTAGATTGAAGATCAAAACAATCACATATGACCCCTAGATCAAGAAGAGCCAAGCACGACGAATGATAAGGCCAAAATATCCTATCAACTAGGATCATCCACTTTTATCAAATCAAGCTTTCTCATAGAGGAGAAGATTCCAAACAATAGTTTCCACATACATCTTATTTTCAGAGTAAAAAATAGTCATACCTCCATGATATGAGGGGACACTTTATCCATTAAAAACATCAAAAAATTTGAAGTCGCATTTATTTTGTATGCAGGTGAATTCAAACTTGAGCAATTTGTGATGGGGAATAAAAAGACAAGAACAAGGTTGTATGATCAAAAAAGAGATAGTAGAAATGTGGATGAAGGAACATTTTTTGAAGAAGAACCCATGGAAATTGTTGATGACCAAAGAGTATAGGTACTAGGACAAACTAAAGGTGGTCATAGAAATATTTTCCTTAGTATGGAAAATATTATAGAGATGGATGAGGAATCCATTTTTAATAATATTTCATTTGAAGATATGTTATCTGAAAGCACAATAAAATTACATAGTAAAATAATATGGGTGAATATTCTGAATAAAAGTCTATAGTTGGAAGAGCACAATTATTTGCAAAATTATTTAGGAGGAAATAAATGACCCCTGTTTTGGATTTGTTAGGGGTTGATAATAAGAAAAAGTCATCAGGATCATTAAAGAAAACAATAGTTGAAAACCTCCAAGAAGCATTGAATTCTATTGAAAACAAGAGTCGAGTTGTTGATTTAAGTGTTGCACGTAGAGCATTGATGACG
This sequence comes from Sequoiadendron giganteum, assembly GCA_007115665.2. Classification (NCBI taxonomy): domain Eukaryota; kingdom Viridiplantae; phylum Streptophyta; class Pinopsida; order Cupressales; family Cupressaceae; genus Sequoiadendron; species Sequoiadendron giganteum. The sequence continues at coordinate 438,759,892 of CM021101.1, read as the reverse complement.
GTAATTTCTAGTAAGAATTGATCACATATAAGACAAGTTAAAGTAGTTTTTGATTTACTCAATGTTTCTAGGAGAACTGTTCAAAGATATATCAGAAAGCGAAATAGATTGGATGAAAATCTTGAGAATAATTGGGTAAATATTTGCAGGGTTCCCCGAAAAGATAAAATCTCAGAAGATGTAAAGGAACAGGTGATTGAATATTGGACCAGCCACTCTCGTGTTTCTTCTAATAGAAGGGACATTATACAAATAAAAGGTGCAGATGGTAAAAAAATTTCACATCCAAAAATTTTTATAGATACAACTCAAAGTGAGCTTTTTGAAGCATTCAAACAGGAATTTTCAGATGTGAAGATTTGTCAAAGGATGTTTGAGAGACTACGACCATTTTTTGTACGTATAAATAAGATATGTGAGACTTGTTGTTGTCGAAATCATGTTGAATTTCATCTACAGCTTCAAACATATAGAAAAGCTATGGCATTGATCAATCCAAATATAGTCATCCCTAGAAGTACAACACAATTTGTGAAGTCTCTTCTATGTGAAAAATCATAAGATTCAGATGAGTTGAAAGTGCAGTGTATAAAAAATATATGTAATGAATGTAGAAATTTGAAGAATATTTTACAGGTTGACAATGATCATTCAATGCAAGTAGTGTGGAAGAGATTTGAATATGAGAAATACTCAACAAAGTCAGGAGTTGTGACTAGAAAAATTATTCTCAAAGAGAGTGATTTATCTTACAATGAGTTTATGAACAAATATTGCAATATCTTATATCCACATATTCAACATTGTCATGGTGCTATATGGCAAGCTAAGAAATTTTGTGACTCAAAGAATTGCTTTCCAGCGGGTTGTATTCTCTCTATTGTTGATTTCTCTGAGAACTATACATTTAGTCCTCAAACTAAGATCCAAAGTCAATATTATCATTCAGAGAAAGTTGCAATATTTGTACAAGTTTGTTATAGGCATGCCAAAGAAAATCTAGATGGTCTAAAAACAAAGTAGCAAAGATGAACGAATTATCATCAAAGAGGTTCACTTTTATATCAATTATGATACAGTTCATGATAGAAGCTATGTATCCCATTGTTTTGCAATGTTTTTTGAAGACCTGAGATGATATCAAATAGATGCTTCACAACATTGGATATGGTTTGATGGATGTGTTGGTAAGTGCTGATTTAATTTTTTTAAAATTATATATTTATTTGTTTACTTAACTTTTTTCAGACTTAATTAGTTGTACACATATAGTTTATTTTTACTATCTTGGTTTTAAATGAAATTGGTTGTAACATCACATGACAATTTAAGTCTGCAAAAGATTTTAATTGGTTAAGCCAACAACAAATTAGATGCGGCATAAATTTTTTGTGTAATTTCTATGAGAGTGTACATGTAAAAGGAGAGCACGATGGAGCTGAAGCATGTGTGAAGCATGCACTTCACCAACAGGAACTTGCAGGTAACACCATATGGATTTTTAGAAAAAATCTAATTATGTTTTTTCAACTACAAAACCTCTTAACTTGACATTTCACCAACATGAACTTGTAGGTAATGCCATAAAGAATGCACATGAAATTGTTGAATGGTGCAAAATTCATTTTTTTGCCTGTGACTCAATATACAATGCACAATATTTTTGGGAAGTTAAAGGTACATAAATGAATTTGTTTTATGAATTTCAATGTGTACATGAATTGAATTTTCAATTTTATACACTTTTTAATTGGATGTTTGAAATTTACAGATATTGATCGATCAACTCTTACTAATTGTCAAACAATTAGTGGTATTAGAAGTTTGCATCAAATCATGATAGTAGGACATAGTAAGCCTCCAATAATTCAAGTGAGAGAAAAGTCATGTTTTTGTGTTGATTGCATTGAGAACAATGCAAATAGTCTACAATGTGAGAATACTAGAGATGGGTATGTTTCACAATGGGAAATAAAAAAATTAGTGGACACATCGAACCCTTTTGAAGATAATGACATTGTAGATATCTATGATCCTTTGTATTCAACTGATTATGAATGTGTATCAGATTTAGTTGTTATAGGTAAACTTTAAATTTTTAAATTGAATTTTAGTTCCTACAATTGATTTATATTCTACCTAAGTTGAGCATGGTTTACTACATGGTGTGCACAAGAGATATTTTTTTTGTTCTTACAGATCCTGGAAATACAGAAGGTGTAGATTACTATCTACTAAGATGTAGGCAACCAAAATGCAAATTGTTAGAATTAATGACAGATGGTGATGGACAAGAGTATCCTATTGGATCAGTGGTTGTTAAAGGCACATACTATCAAAAAACAAAGATAGATACAAATGGCATTATATTTATTGATTATATGCTAGGTCAAAAGGTTTTACATTATAGTCATTTAGTTATAGCAACAAGATTAAATCTTGAAACTTTACCAAAAAGAGGGTGTGCCAAACAAAGGTGGAGGTTTCCTATTGAAGACCATGAAAAGATTTTAGAGATAATAAAAGATAGAGAGGATCTAGATTATATGTCCCAAGAACTTTAAGATATTTTTGTAAATATATATTTTCTATGACAATATATACATGTAACATTTGGGGATGAGGCCCTGTTTGTGACCTCACCGATTCATAGCTCCGGGTCAAAAGTGTTTACCTCTTGAATAAAAAAATAAATTGGACCTAAATTTGAAAAACCTTTTATTTTATGTTGAATTCAAATAATTTCATTCAATAGTAGCCCATGAAGCTTTATTTTTTGTGATCTTATTTGCCTAAAAATCTTTCTTAAGGTGATCTTATTTGTGATCTTATTTGCCTATAAAGCTTTCTTAAGGTCAGTTTAACCTTGTGTTTGTGGATATCTTTGGTGCATAATTATAACACATAATTTTGATCTTAAGGTCCCTTCATAAGTTGGATTGTGAATCACAAACACATACTTGTTAGCATCGAAACATTCATGTAACATCATAGTATCAGAGATAGAATATTAAAATTTATAAATAACTTTCTCATTTTCAAGTGAATTAAATATTTATTTATAAATATAAATATGAAATTTAAGTTTTGGTTAAAAATAAATATTTAATCCTTTATTAAGCTCAAGCACCTTAGTTAAAATGAAATTTTACTTGATTTAGTAAAGTAAAAATGAATTTGTGAAGTATGGTATACATTTATCACTATTTAAGTTTTAATTAGACTAGCTATAAGAGACCTTCAGTTATATGTCTAGATTTAATCCAATAGAATAACCCTATTATATAATCACCATCACAAAATCTTCATATAAGAGCACTAATTACACCTACGAACCTCTTCCATGTGGGTATTATTAGTTATTCAAAGATAATATTTCAAGTCCACTATGTAATCCCCCTCTAATAATAACCTTCTACCAAAAGTCTAGTCTTGTACTTTTTTAATTTACCATCTACATTGAATTTATATAGAACTTTCATTTACAACCTATGAGATTTCTTCCTTCATTTAAATCAACTAGATCTCAAGCCTTGCATTTACGCAAGGTCATCATCTCCTTTATCATGGAATCTATCCAATACTTTTTCTCATTTAAAGAGAGATTCTTTCACAAATATAAGTTCATCACTAAAATTAGTTACATTAAATGTGTACACAATAAAAAATTGGAGAGATATACCTTTCAAATTTTTTATGTTCTTTTGTGGACCTTCTTAAAGGCAGTGAAGATAGAGACTCTCATTTTATTCTTCTAACTCCTTCTTATCCAACCTATTCATTTCCCTATATCTTCACCTTAACTTGATATCAAATTGTATTGTGTCCTTCTCTTATATTTATTCTTGATCTAAAATCTTGTATTTTTTTACTTATGAGTTTCCAAAAGAACCTTAAATTCCTTATGCTTAAAACACTTGCTTATGAAACACACATTCTCACCTATATATTTATTCTTCAATGCTTTTTATCCTTTCTCACCTAGATGCATATCAACTAATTCATTTGTCTGATCAAAAGTCATGGTATAGTTAGATTAAGTAGTACCATCCAATCCAAATAAATTACCATGCCTTATACCCAATTAAATTACTATCCAATTATGTTTACAAAATTATTCAAATTATTTAGATAAATATACCCCCATATTATTTGATCTCAAATCTTGTATTTTTTTCCTTATGAGTTTCCACAAGCACCTTAAATTCCTTATGCTTAAAACACTTGCTTATGAAACACACATTCTCACCTATATATTTATTCTTCAATGTTTTTTATCCTTTCTCACCTAGATGCATATCAACTAATTAATTTACATGATAAAAAGTCATGGTATATTTACATTAAGTAGTACCATCCAATCTAAATAAATTAAGATGCCTAATACCCAACTAAATTACAATTGAAATTGTGTTTGCAAAATTATTCAAATTATTTAGATTAATATACCCTCATATTATTTGATCCCAAATCTTTTATTTTTCCTTATGAGTTTCCACAAGCACCTTAAATTCCATTTTGTTTAAAACTTCATGTTTGTGTGTAAGAAAATAAACCAAATATTTTCTTGAAAAATCACCAATGACAAGTGATGGCATAATATAGATGGTTTCTAAGATATACAAATTAACTCTAAGATCCATTTTGCTATATGAGAATTTAACTTTATTTCTCTTATCAAAAGTCATGGTATAGTTAGATTAAGTAGTATCATCCAATCCAAATAAATTACCATGCCTAATACCCTTTTCTAAAACCAGATCTCCCCTAACCAATTTTTAACCATGATTATCATAAATAATATGGACAATATTACATCATTCATCTTAAAATTTTAAATATGATTTTTGGCTAAACCATGAACATGCAACACACCAGTTAGTGTCTTTATTGTTCCATCACTAAGAACATATCCAAAATCCTGAGATGCAAAAGCTACTTGACAAAGCACTTGGATCATATCCTAGAACATATATAAGATGAACCATAATGTGAAACCATAATGTAAAATGTATATGCTGCAAAAAATAATAAGATGAACAATAATATGAAACCATAATGTAAAATGTATATAATGTGAATATCATCATCTAAGAACCATAATGCAACAAATCACAAAATAAAATGTATAACAAATCATATGTCTACATGTAAAACAAGTCAAAGTGGAGGATACCTAGTATGATTGTGGAGTGGATTGATTTGTCTCCTGATCCCTATCTAGATCCATGTCTTGATCTCTCTCTAGATCCTTCGCCTAATGCCTCTCTCAATCCATGTCTTCATCCGCCTCCCTGCACAAGAAAGTACATTAATTAATTTAATGTACATGTGTAAATGTAAAGTCATCTTAAAGTTTTGTACTTTCAATGTTTGAATGTATCAAGTACTTAAAATATATTAAATGTACCTCAAATGTAGCATGCATAGGATCGTTTGCATGCTCCAAATCTCCAAAGCATGTTAAATCCTCGTCTTGATAGAAATTTAAAAATACAAGATTTCAATGAAGAGTGAGAACTAATTTAAAGTCAATTTTATTTTATATATGTATGTAAATTTTTAGAATGCAAAATATATAGATTATTTGAAAGTACCTACATCTCACCCTCAAGCACTCTACCAATTTCACTAAGGTCATATGAATGCATAGTCACATTAGGGACACTTGTAGTAGGTAACAAAGCATTGCTAAAGAGAAGTGAGTTGTATGGGCCATGCACATCATGTGCAGTAACCTCAACCTGATGTTGTGTAGGGACTGTAGGCTGGTTTGGAATATGTTGATCATCCTGTGAAGCCGCCTCACCCTGAACCGACTGTCTACCAAAATATTGTCTAATATGAGTTGGTACAACATCTAAAGGAATCCCATACTCATCACTGATAAACCAGTATGATAATAGTAAATCGACAATGGAAACCGAAGCAACATTACGTATAGTGGCTTCACTCATCTGGGCCACATTTGACGGTGATGGTAGCTCTACATGAATGTAGGGATCATAATTGGCAGATGTAGCCTCAATGGGAGGAAGGCTAATCCACAAACGTAATAAGTATCTGCCTACATGATTAGATGACATCTAATCGACCTCAGTAGCAATCATGGCAATATTGTCATAAAGGTCAGATTTGATAGGTGTTGGTGCTACACCTCCCGCTACTGATAGTTCCAAATGTTTTGGAAGAACCAAAAGGTTTGGACCAGCTAATTCCCTCTTGTTGATAGGCAGTGGAAAATCTACATGTCTAAATTGAGATTTATCAACAAACCTCCATTTTCCCTGTCCAGCATGTGAAGGAATAGATGTGTAGTCCACATCTAACCCTAAATGAAACTCAACATATAGTTGTTTGCAAAAATAAAGTGGCAACTCATCATTATGTGGGCATCTATGATGGGCTTCCAACCATCTGGGATATATAAACGAAGCCACAAGCTCATTTGTACATCTAGTAACAACATATCCTCTAACTTTTTTTTGTCCCATATAGTGAGGGAACATGTTATGCACATTATGTGTTGAAACTCTAGTACTAATATCATCAATTTTAATAATGCCAATAACACTACTAATAAGGGACCTATAAAACTCCTCAGTGTTGACCTCATCATATGGATTATAAGATCGAATTATGTGAATCATACATTGGATCTCCTGTTGAATCCTATCTAATCTATATCGATTAGAGAGATTAGGGGAGTTTTGTATTGTTTGGTCCTTACATTTCAAAGCATTCTCTAATCTCCTAATGCTATCATTCTATAAATTAGACCTAGCCTCAGCTTGCTCTTGAGATTGAGTGGAGTGATGTGATCCCTGATCATCAACCATATCTATATAAATAGAAAGATCTGCACATTTAATTAAAACAAAAAAAATTACAAATATGTACTTATTTTATTTTTGTAAAAGTAAAATATGCAATAACCATTTTATAAGTAAGATGCTCCATAGGAAATTATAAAAAAAAAGAAATATGAGCAATGAGTAGCTTGAACGTCATGAAGTAAAAATAAGAACAATTTTAAGTTCATTCAACTATCTATGAAAAAGAGGGAGAAAGGGAAAAAGTAACATTAAATATGACTAACTTCGTATGAAATTTAAAGTCTTAAACAAAGAATCTTACGTATTATCATTTAAAATTGCAAGGTATCTCTAAATTCCAAATAACAATCATACAAGTGTATAATATAGGATAAGAGTGTATGATAAAAGAGTGCATGATTAAGTATAATGCATCTATATAAGTAGGGATAAGGAGATAATCATGCATCTTAAGTGTTTATCCTTTTGTCATTACACACATCTAGGAATTTTTGGATGCCTCACTAAGTGAATGTATAATACCATTCTTGGTGATGGTGTACATTCAATACAATAAATGATCAATCAAATACTTTATTGAAATAATATTGGAAGGCTATTAATTGGAGTTATGTGAATGGATAAGTGAAACTAGTTATAGTAGAATTTTTGGTGCCTACAATGTATTTTAGGATATGACTTAAACAACTCTATAATTTCATTTAAATGCATGATTTTATAAATATATTTAGGTGGTGCATTTAAATGAAATTATAGTCATACTTTCTTACATTACGTTGTAAGTCGGATCCTAAAATACATTGCGCTAGGCACCAAAATTTATACTATACCTTATAATTTCACTTATCCATTCACATAACTCCAATTACTAAGGGTAGTAATTGGAGTTATGTGAAAGGATAAGTGAAACTAGTTATATAGTATAAATTTGGGTGCCTACAATGTATTTTAGGATATGAATTACAACTAGATATAATTTCATTTAAATGCATGCTTTTATGAATACATTTAAGTGGTGTGCATTAAAGGAAATTATAGTCATACTCTTACATTAAGTTGTAAGTCATATCATAAAATATATTGTAGGCACCAAAATTTCTACTATAACTAGTTTCACTTATCTATTCACATAACTCCAACTACTATCCTTCCAAGATTATTTCAATAAAGTATTAGATTGATCAATTATTGTCTTGAATGTACACCATCGCCAAGCATGACCTATTAAACATTCATTTAGTGTGAAGCATCTAAAAAGGTCAATTATTACCCTTTCAAATAATTTTAATAATTGTTATTTAATATTCTATATTTGATTGGCATTTTGCATGTTCAAGTGAATTGACTACATTCGAAGGCTAATATGTCAAAGAGTGAGTCTAAAAATACATTTTGAACCCAAGTTTTCTTACATTAAATACATTAAATGGTCAATAAAATACAAAATAATATTAAATAACAGTTTATTAAAATAATTCAGAAGGATAAAAATTGGCCCTTTTTTTCCATTCTCGATGATGGTATACATTGAATACAATAGATTATAAATCAAATACTTTATTAAAATAATCTTGGAAGGGTATTAATTGGAGTTATGTGAATAGATAAGTGAAACTAGTTATAGTAGAAATTTTGGTGCCGAACACAATGTATTTTAGAAATATGCTTTTTAGGATATGACTTACAACTCAATGTAAGAGTATGACTATAGTTTCATTTAAATGCGCCACTTAAATATATTCATAAAATCATGCATTTAAATGAAATTATATCTAATTGTAAGTCATATCATAAAATACATTGTAGGCACCAAAATTTCTACTATAACTAGTTTCACTTATCTATTCACATAACTCCAACTACTACCCTTCCAAGATTATTTCAATAAAGTATTTGATTGATCAATTATTGTATTGAATGTACACCATCACCAAGCATGACCTATTAAATATTCATTTAGTGTGAAGCATCTAAAAAGGTCAATTATTACCCTTCCAAATTATTTTAATAATTGTTATTTAATATTCTTCTATATTTGATTGGCATTTTGCATGTTCAAGTGAATTGACTACGTTTGAAGGTTGATATGTAAAAGAGTGAGACTACAAATACATTTTGAACCCGATTTTTCCTACATTCAATACATTAAATGATCAATCAAATACAAAAGAATATTAAATAACGGTTTTTTAAAATAATTTGGAAGGATAATAATTGGCCCTTTTCGCCATTCTTGATGATGGTATACATTGAATACAATAAATGATCAATCAAATACTTTATTAAAATAATCTTGGAAGGGTATTAATTGGATTTATGTGAATAGATAAGTGAAACTAGTTATAGTAGAAATTTTGGTGCCTAGCACAATGTATTTTAGGATATGACTTACAACTTAATGTAAAAGTATGAAGTTATAATTTCATTTAAATGCACCACTTAAATATATTCATAAAATCATGCATTTAAATGAAATTATATCTAGTTGTAAGTCATATCCTAAAATACATAATTGTAGGCACCAAATTTTTTGCTATAATTAGTTTCACTTCCATTTACATATTTCAATTTAATAACTCCAATTACTACACTCAATAATTGGAGTTATGTGAATGGATAAGTGAAAAATTAGTTATAATAAAAAAATTGTTGCCTAACACAATATATTTTAAGATGACTTGCAAATCTATAATTTCATAATGCATAAGAGTATAAAATTGTAAGTCATATCTATAATTTCTACTAGGCCCACATCCTAAAATACATTGTTTTAGACACCAAAATTTCTACTATAACTAGCTTCACTTAGGGTTGGTATTTGTGAGCTTTCATTTTTTCATCAATGTTTACTAACTATTTTGCTTAATCTAGAAGACTCTCATAGATTTTGAGTAGCATAGGTTATATGGTCTAGGTTGTGTACAAAAAGGATTTCATTTTTAAATCTAATATCTCATAGATTCTTCTATTTTTAAAAAATATGAAATTGGTTCATATTGCCATATATTTCTACTTTTATTGGTATGGTCAACAAGAGAGCATTAGTTGGTCCAAACAATTTTGAATAACCAAGATGTTTGGACCAACTAATGCCCTTTTATTGACCATGCCATATTTCTTTGTTATTTCATGAGATACTTTATATTCGGTGAATTCTTGAGACATCAATAAATAAGGATGTGTAGCATAGAGATCTTGAAGGTATAGTTTTTGTTATTAGGAAAAAGGAAACTTAGATTACAAAATTGAATGAAGAAAATTTGAGATTATGTGATCATTATAGTTCAAGCATAGGATTGGTTTTAGGTAAGAGAATAGACGTATAGGATATATAATGTAAAGAGAGGGATATGCTAAAGTTTAGGTTAAAAAGTTGAAAGAAGAGCTTCAAAGAAGGAGGGAGGTTAAAAAAATTGAAAAGGATAATGGAGAGATTTGTTTTTTTATTTGATTAAGAATATATTGTAGTATAGGCTAAATTTTATTCTTACCATCTTGAGGAAGATGGGAGAGTTATAGAAGTTTGTGTGATGCATTAAGAAATCATATAAGGGTGGGAAACATATTAAAGTGTTTCCAAGTTAAGTTGTGTAGTTAAATTGTAATCTCTAAACTTTTATTAGAGCAACCATTCCTTAGAAGCTAGTGGATTATTTTTTAAATATATATATTCTCTCTCAAACTATACTTTATAATATATAGTTTGACGATGACTTGTCAAAAGAAATTAGGAGTACTTGACATGTTTAGGTTGTTTCCAATACAAAATATAAATAATAAAATAACAAGTGAAGCATATTATATTTAAGAGAGTTATTAAAGAGAGTGATAACGGTAAAAATTTAGACATAGTAAAGACTAAATATTTGACCCACTCATTAAGTCAAGGGAATGGCTACTTATTTAATACAGACAGTCCAAGGTATATAAGTCACCACCTAAAGAGAATTGAACAATAACAAGAAATTTAATATAATACTGCTGTATGTAATGAAGATAAATTTTTAATATATATAAAATTAACAGCTATTTGGTTCTCATTTCCCATTTTCTAAGGTGGGTCCATTTGGGATTTTCTGTATTAGGAAATAACAATCATAAAATGATTGTCAATTTTCATTTGCAGGATGAGGGTTAGAGTGTGTATAATTATGTGATTGGGTGGTCTCAGTGGTGTACCCTAATTCTTGTATCTCTAAAGATTTTGAGATATTATCGTTATTGATGGACCAAAAATTATATAACTATTGAAAATAGCGTCATCAATAGAATGGATTGAATTTGTTTCATGGCATTGATTTAAAGTGCAGAATAAAATCCCTATAAATGAATATGGAAATTAAATAAATATCAAATGCGATTTTAACTGGGTTTTTGATGATCACAATTGTTGTAAAATGTGCATGAAAATGATTTGTTGATGCTCTAGATTTTTCTAATGGACTTGGATGAAGATCTTAAATTCTGAAAATTTATTGTCTATAAATTTGGTTCAGGTCTGCACTTGTGGATATGATCTATGTGAATGTAAAATTGATCTTTTGTGCATAATTGATCTTGTTACTCTCATACTCCTATCTCACTAAATTTTATACTCTAAAACTCAATTTTTTTGCCCTCTTGATGTTTGAATGTTGTAAAGATTGATAGTGTTTACAAACACCTTCAAAGAATTTATTAGATTGCAAGATTCTACTCTTAGACAAATTGGTTTCATGGTTGAGTGAATATTTGTAAATAACTAACAAACATGTAAAAACAAACTATACTCCTTTTTAAACCAATCATTCTTATTTTAATAAATATATATAGAACTTAACTCTAATTCCAAAACAAAGTAGTGTTTCCCTTTCAAAGTCACCCTAAAATATCTAGTGCTAATTCAAAACAAAACAAATTAGATTTTTTGTTTCATAACTATGTGGATTTTATATTCTCCCATGGTTTTTAGCTTCTCTATCATCAATGATAAGTTCTAAAATTTAAAGATTAATTTAAATAAATTACCAGAGACTTAAGCCCAAGAGGATGCATATCATCTTCCAAGCTGGTGAGAGATATCCAACGTTATCTAGAAAAGACCAAATTTCCTGATTGCACTACAATTAGCTATGTATTAAACACATCACATTTTCCCTAGACCATGAGTAGTTTAAATGAAATATGGTAGATGAAATCATTTACACATATTTCCTTTTAAATTATTAACACACAATTAATAGTCAAATTATTTGAATCAAGACTGACTTCAAAGCTATTTATTGCAATACAGTTCTTTTAGCCATTCAAGGAATCCAGTCAAAGAACCCTCAAATGAGCACAGGTTAGCAAAACATTATAGTTCGACAAGTTGATTGAAGTACCCAATCTTCTTACTCATGCAGTAGAATATGTTTTTAACTTTTTAACAACTAAAAATTATGTTTCGTTATTTAAATGGGAACATGATCCATTAAGACTTAAAATTTGGATTATAATGGCAATGATCTAAATCATGTTATTTTTTCTTGTAGGAGTTGTTGTGATCTGGGTAATGCTTATGACCACTTTCCTAGTGGCCCTGGTTATGATTGTTATCTAGAACACAATTTCTTACTGGTTCTTGCCCTTTTAATGGTATTTGGATTTATAGGAGTTTTCATGGTAGCAGTCATTATGCTTTCATGGTACTATGGAAGGCATAAGAAGAATAAGAATGAATTGGAAAAAAAGATAACTGTAGATACTCTGAATGCATTCCTATCTACAGTTGGGTTTTCTCATTCACTATGATTTTAAGGGTTTATAAATAAACACTTAAAATCACAGAAAAAACCCTATTGTCCAACCATTTAAAAAAAAATAAAGGGTTTATTTATAAACCCTGAAAATCATAGAAAAAACCCTACTGTCCAACCATTTAAAAAAAATAAACCCTTTTAAAATGACATTAAAAACCCTATTTTCAGCCATTAAAAAAATTTGTAGATGCCATAACTAAAACCCAAAAACTTTCGAAACACATTCAGATATATTCTATAGCCTTGCCAAATTCGGTTGTCCAAAGATCACATAAATAACACCCAGATAATGAAAAACTTTCCATTTCTACCAACTAAAAAATACTTGCACTGCAACTAAAACACATGTGCAGATGAGCCATACTCAAAAACATGAGGAACACAATAAAAAAAAACCTAGCTTAGGGTATTCTTATAGAGTCAGCCTTCGAACGAGCCACCTACTGTCGCATTCCCTTCGGTCGAAAGAAAAATGACCACGAGTGGGTTTTTTTTTGCTTTTATTTTCGTATATTTCAGCTGAAACATATTCGGCCGAGTAGGTTTTGACCGAAATCTACTAAGCTGAAACAACGAGGCCACATAGGCGCCATGTCATCACCACGTGGTTTCAGCTGAAACTAATTCGTCCAAATACCTTTCGGCCAAAATTGGTTCGATAGAATTCGTATGATTGGCCCAAAGTGTGACACAGGTTTGTACTTTTACCCACTTATGGGACAATTATAACCCATCATACGTTTCTTTTATTTATGTTTTAGGATGATTAAATTTCCATTGGGCTTAAAATTCACTTTCAAATTTGGTTAAAATTGGACCCATACATCCCCATTTTGCAATATCTATTAAAATTGGACAAAACAAACAAACACTTCCATTTGTTCTTTAAATGAAGTCATTTTTCTATATGGGGTTAAAATTAATGAGTGTTTGATGTGATTTCTTTTCTTTTCTAAAATTGTAGTGCATATTCGCTCCCCTTGTGCTTCATGCGATCTTGGGTGAAGAGAAACATTCAAGTGTATTTTCTTGCTTTGAGTTACCCTAAGAAACTTGCTATGTATCCTATCCCCTTGCGCTTCGTGTGATCTTTGGTGAAGAAAAATAATATTCTCCTTATTAAGAGAGGGCTTTCTATGAGATACATCTCGTAATGGAGAACTCATAGTCAAGTTCTTACAAGAACGTTTACCGACGAGCTATATTAAAGGTTGTGAAATCATGAGAAAGTAGCTCCAATCCTGGTTCAAAAAAATATTGCACCTAATCCCACGCCTTAAGTGAAACGTGAATGGTTAAAGAGAATTAAGTGGCCAATAGGCGGTAGTGTAACGAAGAGTGTTCTTAGTTTTTTGTCATTAAAAACCTTTTGTGTAGTATTCAACCAAGTCCATTTCCGAAATGTATTTTAAAGTAGTTCATCAGAATAACACCATTCCTAGAAGTTACTTACCATGTTCGGTTTTTGGTTGAGGAAATATAGAAAATAGGGAAGGGACTCTTTTGTGTGGCATGTCAAGATGGTACATTTCTTTGACATAGCCTATTTTTCCATTCCATCTTCATGGATTAATAATTTCTTAGGGGATGATGGTAAGCCTACTAATAAATACGCACCCACTTGAGCTAGGATTGTTATTGCTTGTGAGTCAGCTTGACACATTGTTTGGTTCCAAAACATCTTAAAAACACATTAACATGTTTATCAAACTTCAAACCCTTTGGATCAAGTGTGCATACCTTTGAAAAGTCCTATATTGCTACTTTTCCCTAAGGATTTAATCTTAGAGGCTTCTAAATATCTGGACTTATATCTTCATTCACACTTTCCAAAGTTAACATAGGGAACTATGGCCTTAGCTTCTTGATTTTCACATAATGGACTTTTTGGAATGAAGGCTTCTTAGACATAGACATCTTTTATTTTGAACATTAATTAAGACTTCCTTGATGTGGTAATGAAACAATATCAGTTAATCAAAGATTAAAAAACCAAATGAACACACCACACATTGGTCTTATTGTTGAGACACATTGACTTCCTAACACCAAACAAATTGAGACAAGGAAAGTATTGCAAAAAATTGAGTCCAAGTTATATTTTACAAAAAACCATTGAGCTCTTAAAGTTTTATCACTTTAGAGGTATAACATGTTTCTCACTATCTTGGTCTTGCAAAACAAAGGTCCCTTTTATATTAACACATTTTGGTTCAGAACATTTCATCCACCTTCACACATTTTACATTCCACTTCACAAACAACTTTAGAAAATTTTGGACACAAACACTTTAGGCTTAGACAATCATCAAACCAATCCCATAACTTAGCTATGTTGGGTGTGAAAAGGATCCTTTTCCATATACTTAGTTGAGTTAGTCATCACATTTTTTGGACTATTTTATCTTAAAGGTCGCAAGTCTACCTTAAAGTATTTACAAGTTCATTGCACACCTTTTATCCAATACATCAAAACAATCAAAAATTTGAGTCTAAAAGCATTTCCCAAAAGTTTAGAAATTTCACCCCCCATGTCACTCACCCTTTTCATCATCCATTCACATAATTGGTCCAAAAAAACTTAGAGGGCCTCTTTTACCAAAATTTGAGTCAAACAGAGAGTTCAAAAACTATAAATCTCAACACACCTCTCTCATAGTTGACACATAATTGATGGTTACAATAGGATCGCAACACAAGAGAATCATGGAACAAACCAAAGAAACATCTACCATAGGTGATACTATCCCACAAGAATTTTATCCAAGGAGCCATTCTACCCCCTCACAACAACCACAAAATCCATTAGTGTAAGAGGTAGAAGATGTCACAAACAACCCCCTTGAGCTCGTAGAGGAAGAAATACTTGAATATCAACAAGATCATAAGACAAGCCACATGGTTAACACTTTGATGAAAAAGAACCATACCCTATATATGATGACTTTAGCAAAATAAGGGGCTAAACTCCCTTCTACATTTGACTTTGACACAATTAGGGAAAAAACCTTAGAAAGTGTGGCTTCAATTCCCCCAACATTTGTTGCACAAACCTTGACATAAGGGTTGAATTAATCTACTCCATCCCTTGTGCAAAGTCAAATATTAACTCCTAGTCTAGCAACTAGGATTGCCACTGATCTTGGTCACACTCTCCCTATACAAGGAAACACACTTTTGGGTACTCAAAACACCAACCTTCCTCAACACACAAGTTGGACACTAACATTTGGTGCCCCAACTCATTCTTACACCACCATTCCATAAAACCCTCTACATCCACACAAACCACTTACATTCCATAACACCATGAAAGCCTCAACATTTTGAGCATAACCATATTCATCCATCACCACAAGTACCCAAAGTGTGTCCAATGTTACACAAGGTAATGTGAAGCAAGTACCTCAACTAGGACAACAAGGGAAAGTTAACACCCTCACACAAGGGAAACCCTTAACAAGTGGCTCCAACAAACCCATTGACACATCGAAACAAGTGGTAAACAAAAATACTCAAGTCGATCCACCATCCAAATCAACCCCATCTATCATCAATCCAAATCAAAGCAATGCATTGATCACAAATCCCATCAATCAAGGTAATGTCTTGGTCCCAGAACAAACACAACAAGGGAACCCTCAACCCATCGATTAAGGGAACCCTTCTAATCTATTAATTCAAGGTCCAAATGTGTCATTGAAATCACAACACTAGATGGCACCTTCATCTTTCCCACTAGTCCCTCAAACCATGCAAAATCAGATGGGGGCCCAAACCTACATTCCTCCATCCCAATCAACAATCTTACAAGGAATGATAGCAAAAAACAACCCACAAACACTCACCACACAATAGCCATCTCAAATCAACCCACAACCCACTCATACCATGATCACTCAAAACCATCCCACGTATCACAACAATAAAACAATTTCACATTGCAATAACAACAAGCTCACAATCTTTCCAACAAGCACAACAACCTATCAACCGACATTACAACAACAAAAGCTCAAACTAAAGCCCTACAAGCACAACAAGTTCAAGCTCAAGCTTTGTAACAACATAAAGCATTGCAACAAGCCCAAGCACAAGCCTTACAACAAAAAAAAGATCAACAAGAATCTTTAATTGTTTAACAAAAACAACAACAACACACCCAACAAAAAGCATTGCTTGCATACCAATAACAACAAGCCCAACAACAAGCGTTGCTAGCACAACAATATGCCCAACAACAAAAAATTCTTACACAACAACTGGGTTTGTATTATAATCCCTAAAAAAACATCATGAATCCAACAACACAAGGAGCATATGCACCTCCATGCCTACCACCATAACCTTCATAGTATCATAATCCACCCTACACACCATATAACACCCCATCATATCAAAATCCCCCTACACTTCATCCACCATTCCATAGTATAACACATATGCTCCTCTACAAAATTTGCAAGACAATGTGTTATCATAGATCAAGACACTCATGCAACAAATCCAGGACATTCAAATGGGAAAAACCAAGAAACCACACATGCAACAAAACTTATATCCTTATCCCTTTGATAGGAACATAGAGATGGTACCTTTCCCACTTGGTTTTGAGGCTCCAAATTTTGATAAATATAAAGGATGAGGAAATCCAGTGGATCACATAAAATAATTCCATGTAATATGTATGAAGGTGGTCTACAATGATTTCTACTTGATGTGCCTTTTCCCATGTAGTTTGGTGGGCCCACCAATTGATTGGTTCTCACAATTGCCTCTGAGAATTAAAAACTTCCAACAGATAATCAATAGGTTCATAGATAATTTCTCCTTCAATCTTGACATGGATGTGAGCTTGGAAGAGATGTAAACTCTAAAGAAAAACAAAGGAGAAACCTTCACAAATTTCTTACAAAGGTGGAGGCAATGAGCTAGTAAGAGCAAGTGGCCCATTCTTGAAGAGTAACAAGTCAGAATCATCATTGCTAATGTTGACACATATTTATCCTTTAAGTTGAAGATGCAATGTTTTACGTCTTATGGCGAGATTATCCCTAGGGCCCTCAACATTGAGAGAGCCCTAATTGCACAAGGGAGAACACAAGTGTATAAAGACAACTGCACATTCACTAGTTCTACCGATAAGACCCGCTTTTGGACCAAGAACAAGAATGTTACTAGTGATGGTTTTATTGATGCAAAGGTGGTCCTCATTACTCCTAGGCAAGAAACTATGAAAACCATAAACACACAACAACCATCCACACCATCACCAAATAATCAACCAACAATCAACGCTGCAAACACTCAACACGGACCACAAAGAACAAATAATGCTCCTAAGTGATAATTCACTCCCTTAGGGGAACCTATGGAGGATGTGTTAGATAAGTTGATACAGTTGAACCTTATCATACTCCCAGATTTCTCAAACTATCAAGCGCCACACGTCAAACCTCCTAGCTATAGAGAAGATCATTTTTGTGAATTTCACCAATATAAAGGTCATAACACACAAATTTGTTTTAGACTCGAACATCTAATACAAGATCTTATTGAACAAGGAGACATTGATGTCGATAAAAAATGTAGGAATGAAAATATGAAAATTTACACAAATCCTATGCCTAATCATGGAATAAAAAAAGATCAAGGAAAGGCATCAAATTCAAATAACGCAAACCATACCCATGATACCACAGTGGGACATATTTGTGTTATTAATTCATCACAACATGAGGAATCAGACACATATCAAGATATTGTTTTAAAACAAAGTCTAAACCCATCAACAATGTCTAGCAATATTTCATACTATAAATGGCATCATGTATGTTTCAAATTATGATATCTCTCCCACATATGACTTTATGGTTGGGCATGTTGAAGAGGTTCCAAACAAGAAAGAATATCCCTTATTGCACCATACCCACAAACTATTGTGAAGAGTCTTGCACTGATGATATATCATCCACCTAAGGATCATGTCAAGAGGAGGCTCTTTAGGATAATGAAAGTTACTTTGAATTGAGTCAAGATCAAGAAACCCTATCCCCAAAGTTTCATCAAGAGCCGAGGGACATCTTCCAAATCATTTTAAACTCAAAATATGTCCCTGATATCACCCCTGAGATGTTTCTTTTTCATGGACATATAGACATTCTTTATCCAAAACAAGAGTCTCCCACTCTTGATATTCCCACACAAGAGCAAGCAATGGTTGAGATTCTTGATTCTTACAGTGATTGTGCATCATCAATATCGTCTAAATCAACACCAACATATTTTGAAGCAGTATCAACAGATAAAGATGTCAAAGAATTAGAGAAAAAAATTCATACTCTTGAATAGCAAGAACCCATAGCAATATCATGTGTTCATGATAAGTCATATTCAGTAGTGATGGATTAGAGGATACATTATCACGACAAAGGATTAGGTATTGTTAATACCTTCACAACGTTGGGGGAAATCTTTCCTAAAGAAAACATCAACATATGGGGCACGAAGGATCCTTATTATGAAAATACTATCAACACTACAACTAGTTGTATCATGAATCTTCATCCACCCATCATCTCATACACAATCTAGGACCAACGCAAAAAAAAAGATTCCTATCAAAGCAAGGAGAATATCATCAAATAAAATGAAGCAGTAAAAAAAAGGACAAAACAAATACAAATGGGTACCAAAGAATGCAAAATAAAATCATCCCAATGATACTTCATTAGTTAAAGAAACTATTGTGCAAAGTCCAAAAGGGAAATATATCCATCAAAAGCATCCTCAACTACAAAAGAAGGCTTCTCAAGCAAGGAAGGAAGTATATCCAGTGGTTGTTCCTAAGTCCAAAAAAACCTCCATTCTCACCCATCATTGCTCATCTTCCCAAGTTTGGAGAGTCAAATTTTCCAAACCATTGATCAATTCATCTCATATTCCTTCATGCATGACACCGTACACTTCATTCATGATATCCAATTCTCGCATTGACCATGTATTGGTAGCTACTCTTCATCATAAGGATTTTGAAGGCACTTTATCACAATGTGTGCACCTAGATAAGGTTAAATTTTCCAGTATCGATAAGGAAGATCAGAGTTCTTCAAAGTTGAATTCAAGTGTTTGTATCTTAGAAAAGAATATTCTTCAAGAAAGATATCATTGAGATTTTATGAAATTGGCCTCTACATTAGTACCACAAGGTGGTTCAACATGAGGGTAAAATTTCCAAAAATGAAAAAATCGAAAATTAAGAAAATAGTAAAAATAAAATCGTCCTCTAGTGAAAACAACTATGGTGGCACTTTGGGAAAGTACTATGATGAAAACCTAGAAAATAGGAATCATGAGTAGAATCGAGCATCTATATGATCCTTCTCAAACAAAATCATCTCATCCTTATCATGATAAACCCAATGTTCCCTCCATCCATCCAATCCAACTTTATCCAGATATTCCAATTTATCTTGATCTTGACAAAGGTTCGACATATAATTCAACTCTACTCATGGTAGAATATTGACAAACTCTTTACCATTCCATCCCATGAAGTTCCATAGACCATATCTAGCATGCTAAAACTCTGTTAAGCTCTTTGCATATACATTACCTATCTTGGTTTGTTCATTGAACTATGAAGCATTGCTAGTCACTGGGGGTAGGTCATTGCACTGTTGTTTTCAAATAAATTTTGATTCATGTCTTATATCTCATAACATGATATCAACATCATGATCTAGGAATCGTTTATCTCATAATCTCTCAAAAAAATTCCAAAATATTTGAAAATCTCATTAAAAATCCCAAAACACTTGCAAAATCAACAAAATCTAGAAAAACATCAAAATCTTCTATAGCTAAAATCCAAAAATATTCAAAAAGTTGTAAAGTCAAAAATCTAAAACATCCAGAACACATCAAAATCCCTAAATAGGTCAAAAAGTCAGAAAATAAAAACCAGAAACGTTACCTTGTCAAACTACATTGTCTCTGAGCTTGAACATACACTAGTACAAAAACAACAATATATGAATAAAAAAAGTACTAAAAACTACCTATAAATGACCAAACATGATCACAGGACCATTAGTAGTTTATTGTCAGTCATTTATAACGTGACCATATTGATGACTAAACCATTTTTGGTCATTTATTGGTTGTTTTGATTGATCAATTTGGTAGTATATTTAGTCATTGATTTAGTCACTGATTGTTGTAATCTGGTCACTTATTTAGTCATTTTTTATTCAATGATATATTTATTCATTGATTTTTGTAATTTGGTCACTTCTTTAGTCATTTTTATTCATTGATTTCTATCCATTTGAAGTGTATTTAGTCATTAATTTTAATCATCATTTTGATCAATTTTGTAGTATATTTAGTCATTTTGATTTAACTGGTCATATATTTAGTCATATTTATTAAATTTTCACTAATTTACATCAATTGGTAGTATATTTAGTTAGTTTGATTATTAATTGATGTCAATTAGTAGTATATTTAGTCATTTTAATTGACTGATATTTGAGGATTTAAACATAAAACACATCAATACACGTCAATCATCAATTCCACACAATAAGACAACCATTGAGAAGGAAAAATCGCTGAAATTTATTAAAAGAAAGGTGTTCTTACATCTTGCACAAGTCTAAAATATCTATCTTGCTTGAAAAATGCTTAGAAATAGTATTAGAATTTTTATTTTTAGTCACCTAGACTAAAAATCTGAGTTACAATGCACAAAAATGACAAGAAAGAAACTTCTCCAAAAAACTTCTACAATGATGGAAACACATGCTTGGAGCCCTTTAATGCGAGCACATGCCCCTTTCATCTCTGAGTTACAATGCACATGCGAGCAAGTTGTAATGTGTAGAATCCAAGAAGGACAGTGTTGATCGTGTCCCATATACGAAGCTCTCTCCTTCAATGCAATCAACAGTAACCCTAGAATCTTTCCTTCTTTATATGCAACGTGCCATTTGATATGAGCAACAAGGTGCTTTCTTTTCCACCATGAATGAAGTTGTGCCTCAATACAACCAACAAAATTACTATTAGTCTCAATTCAAAAAGAATAAAAGTTTACAAAAGTAAGTCCAAACACAACAAAAAGATAAATCTATTAAAAAATTGTAGGAGACATATCACATCCACAAACATGGGAGAGCTATGTAAAATTGGAGAAATTGGCTTGGAAAATGAAGGTAGTAGGGTATTTCTAGATTCAATACTTTTACTTAATGTTGTGGAATAGAAGAAAAAAGAATCATTTATTTGCCACCATAGAGAAAAGTTAGCAATTGCATTTGGTTTGTTAAATATGATCCCTCGTACAACTATTAGAGTTGTTAATAACCTTTGAGTATGGTCTGATTTTCACACTGCATCTAAATTCATCTCCAAGATTGTTGCTAGAGAAATTGTTCTGAGAGATGTGAACCATTTCCATCATTTTAAACATGGACAATTTTCTTGCAGAGAATATTGGTGATGCTAAATGAAACAATATGAAAAATAGGATTGCACTATAATAATGTGCACTACATCATATATCCAGTAATAATGAAGAGACATCCATCAAAGCATAACATTAGGGATTTTTTTTGTCATATGTTGTAGTTACAAGTTCCTTTCTAGACATACATGAAAATGTGGAAGCATAGACAAGGAAAGCGAATTGTTTCAAAAAATGCCTCAAAGAGATGTGATATCATGGAATGTCATGATTGACGAATATGTTCAAAATGGGTTTTTCTAAAAAGTCCTTAGAAAATTTTAAGAAAATGCAACCAGTGGGTGTAAAGCCCAACTCCTCAACCTTTGAAAGTGTCCTTCCTACCTGTGTGTGAATTGGAGCTTTGGATGAGGATATGAACATCCATCAAAAGCATATTTGGAAGTGATTTTTTATCATATATTGTAGTTTCAATTTCTACTTCAGATCACCAAATCCTTCACAAAACCTTCTGCACAACCATTGCAACACTGCACGATTGTTATTGGGCCTTCGCAGTGAAGCGGGGTAAGCACCTTCCTTGAATGCGAGTGCATTTTAGGAAGTTGGTTCAGACACAAACTTTTCACAGTAAACAATACTTAAGCTTCCTCAAAAATGTGGTGAGTGTGCAAGATTTTCCTCCAAGAGAGTATCAAGGATGACGAGCTATCATGGATCCATGTATCATCCATTTTTTTTCTCATTGTTGGCTACCACAATAGTTTGTGTCTGTGTATGTTTGATATTCAAGGGACCTCCAAAAGTTAGTTCAATTCCACCATTAATGTGGGAAATCATTGGTTATGGTGCATATTAAAGCTAAGTTTCTTTGGTAGGGATGATGGTTTTGCATTTTGTGTTGCAAGAAGTTGGATTCTATGGATATCAAGTCTCAAAATTTTTCTCTCAAACTATGTCTTGTGAAATTGAATGTGCTACATCACATTACACATTCAAGCAAAGCAGATGACAATTTATTCCATTAGAAAATGAGGGGGGCCTTCTCATCAATGGATAAGCTATTGGAAAGAGCCCACAAATACTGATATGGGCTCTTGAGGAGTGACCTAGGAAGAATGAGAGCAAGCTGGTTTCTAGCCTTTAAAGTTTCTTACTATGTGAATATTATCATAAATGTGTATTTTGAAACCATGGCCAAAAAGATGTTGTGTATATAATCATAAAGATGCCAATGTGTATTTTGAAGTAGTATATGGTATTTTGCGTAGGTGTAAACATTCTTTGTAAGGCTTAGTTTTGGGTGGGAATTTTTTTTCATGACATACCATCTTCCTAATTGTGGAAAACCATTAGAAAGACACATTTGGGCTGCAAAATATAGGGAGTATATACTCTCAGTTATTGCTTCTCTGGGTGGTATGGAATTAGGTAGGTACCGTGGAATAGAGTACGTTATACACTATCTTATGTATCGAGGAAACTTGTCTCAAGATATGAGTAGGTAAATGATTCTTACTATCAAAACATTATACCTTCCATTCTTAGTCTATCCACTATCATACCTCTCAATAACATTGTTATTTTATTGACACCGTTATCCTACTACCTTTGCAAAAGAGCTCCATTTTAAGGCATCTTAACTACATATATGCACAACAAAAATCTACAAGTGCAACAAGATGTTTGCAAGCCATAATATGAATTAACTGAAATATTATTGTGTAAGCAACATAATATCTTCAAATGGAGGAGCATTGTAACTATGACTAAGAAAACATTGTGTAGGCATTGTTAGCACTGAGAAATGAAGAAGATAACACATTGAATTAGGTAATTGAGATCATTGAATCAAATATAATTGTTAGAGAGTTGCAAATTGTGAATTTTCCTCTATCCTATAGGACTGAGAAAGGAAGAACACTGTCAAAAAGTGATTGAATCATAACAAACAGTCCATAAACAATGAAAGTTATTGTCAAATGGTGACAAAGATTTGTCCTCTTAAGTCATTTGCACATGGTGATTGAGAACACAGTGAGTAAGAAGTAAAAGAGAACTAGATCATAGCACTAGAAAATGGTCATAGTTATGCAATGAACTTCACTATTGTTTTGATCACAAAGGATATCAAGATAATAACCAACATATTGATGTGCATAGAGAATGTTAATGGAGTGCAAAATTCTTGACAAAGCACTTACCACTAAAGAGTTTGAGGTGAATTGCACCTGCTATTTTATGTTGATATGGATATGTTCTAACCTATAGTTAATTCTTGTAGCATAACAGATAGGCTAAATAGTTGTCCATATAACGCTCTTTGAAGTTATTCTAGAAAAGAGTTCTTGAGAGTATAATGTGTAATTTTGAATTAACATTTTTGCGTGAATTCCATATCTTTGATCAGATTTTTCAAGCTTGGTGACCTTCATCAAGGACGAGTAGACCTGTGCTCTCTAAAAGAAGTTTTCCAATATGCTTAGCCTTTTCATGAAGGCTCACATTTGTCTCACAAGTGAGTGGAATAGAAGAAAAAGTGTGCTTGTTATTGGTTACAATATTTTTGTATATCTAACTTGTGAGACAAATGCGAGCCTTCTTGAAGAGGATAAGCATATTGGAAAACTTCTTTTAGAGAGCCTAGGTCTGCTCATTCTTGATGAAGGTCATCAAGCTCAAAATAGTAAATCAAAGATATGGAATTCATACAAAAAGGTTAATTCAAAACTGTACATTATACTCTCAGGAACTCTCTTCCAAAATAAATTCAAAGAGATATTCAACACATTGTATCTAATAAGATCAAATTTTGTCAAATTTTTCTTGGGTAAACACTCGAAGCTATCCTTGACACATGCTAAAGATATGGCTGACAAAAAGATCTATAGGCTGAAGAAGTTCTACATGGATGAAATTGGGAATAAAATTCAAAATGGAAAAGAGAGTGGAAAAGTAGAATTTGATGAAACTCTTGCAAATTTTAGGTTAATGATTGATGTTTCTATTCATTGTTATGATGGGAAGATTCTGAGCAGTCTTCCTAGAATAAAGGATTTTATTGTGATTTTGAGAGAATCTTCTATATACAACAGGTTGTCTTAGATCAAATAAATGAAGAAAACAATTGTGAAAGAACCAAAAATTTTGAATTTGAAACAATGGTGTCTTATGTACAAAATCCCCCTGTGATTTGCTCCTAGAATAAGGTATAGCAATTTTGAATTAGAAACAATGGTATATGAACAAATATTTAGCCTATCTATTATGCTACAACAATTAACTATATGTTAGAAAATATCCATATCAACATAAAATAGTAGGTGCAATTCACCTCAAACTCTATTGTGGTAATTTCTTTGTAAGGAAGTTTGCACTCCTCCATGAACATTTTGTATGCACATAGCCAAACATTTAAAGTTCTTAACCAAAGCTCCAAAAATGAGTATCTTGTCATTGCATGACTCCTACTTTTTCTCTAAGTATGACAATACCTGAGCTTCTAGTGTTTCTAGATGGAACCTATAGCGGAAAAGTGTAGTCTCCATCTAAAGGAACCATCTTTGGAGCTCTTCCCTAAAAAGAGGGTTGAAAAAATTAGAAGAAAAGAAATACCATAATTCTAAAGTAACAATTTGTATCAAGCCATATGTCAAAAAGTATAATTAAAAAGACAAATCCTTACAATTGGACCAAGCAAATTTTTGATTTTATTTTTAGAATGTAGGAACTTCCTCTTTTGGATATTTACAACCTCAAATTGGATCTCAAATTGGACCAATTTTTTTTATGATTTTATCTTTATAATGTAGGAACTTTCTATGTCGTATATTCATGACCTCAAATTGGATCTGAAATTGGACCAGCAGATTTATGATTTTATCTTTAGAAAATAGGAACTTTATCTATCAGATATTTAGAGCGATCAACTGGGAATCCAGAGTAATCGACTAAATCCTAAGATGTAATAAGGAGGAAACTAATGTTTCAGTACACCAACGTTTGTATTCCTATGCTTAGGTTTTGCTTCTGAGTGAAAACATACAGAAGTGTTTCAGAACAACTCAAGGTACTCTCCAACCTGGTTATGTCATTGATAGCAATCCAAGTTTTCCTGAACCGTCCATACTCGAATGTTGCATCAAAATATATTCTTCCTGCACATAAAAATGCCACATATTAACCCCTTCTAAATAAAATATTTATTCATCATAAAACCATAATTAATAAATCATTTCAGTTTCAAAAAGAATTTGATGTTATTTACTATCAAAACAAAATCTGTATAAATCACAAAAATCCATGAAGCCTCCTAAATGTAGCTTAAAGAAAATTTACAAGATGGGTTTCAGCATGAGAATCTTTCTACTACAACTCTCAATGAATGTATTATAAGAAGAAAATAAAATTCTTCACACTCGAATTAATGTAGTTAAACATTTATTCCAGAAGTATGTTAGTAGGAGTTATCTAAAAAAAAAATGATTTTTTGCTTCGTTTCTTTTGTCAATATGCCACATGGAAATATAATAATCACTAAGAAACCCTAACAATAAAAAATGAAGTAAAGGTTCGAGAAAGGAAATTCTAATGTACTATTATGTACTGGTGACGAAGGCACTTATATGAGCATGACCTACATACAAATCCCTCCCTTTGAATTGTCATCCATCCAAAGAGAAAATATGCAATGTAAGGGTTTGAGAAATATCAGTCCAAAGGGCTATGTTGTAATGGCAATGGAATCAACATAAGAGCACAACCGAGGAACAAATTCTTGTGACTATAATTATGTGATCCATAACTCTATTGATCATGTGGCATAGTTGTGCTATAACAAATATAGGATGCATTCATGAGTGACCCAAGTTTAATGTGGCTATGTTGTGATATAAATTGAGGCACTCATATGAGAATAATTCATGTACAAATCACTATCATCACAACTAGGTGTCCATCATCATTGGGTGCATTCAAGTTGAATCACGTTTAACAGGTTACGATGTAATGATAGCATGATCCAAGAGCGGTTACCTCTTACTGCAATAAAGAGCCAATAACTCTGGTTGATATGAAGAGTGGTTGTGTTATATCAATTATGTAGCGCATTCAATCACAACCCATGTTTAATGGGCTATTCTAGAGAGTTATCAATATTTTCTAAACTTGATGAATGTTACTTAAAAGTGTAGAGCTTAAACTACAAACAAAGTTTGTTACATACTTGAATGCAATCTTGGGTTACCACAAACTATAATAATGTGATATTCCAATAACCATTATGGGAAGTATTAAAGAAATACCCATTCTATATAGGATACATTTCCCTAATTAGGTTTACATACCTTAATGATCAAACACAAGCTTCCCGCACACTCTAGGATACAATCCAAGATCATACCACACCCTGTTGAGAAAACTAATTTTTTGACCCAAGATTTAAGGTTATTTTTTAATACCAACAAAAGCATTGGTAAGAGCATGACTAGGGTACAAACTCTATGCCTCTGTAGAAACATAAACCATAACTCTAGCAAATTAGTGAGGTTGCAATACTAGAAAGATTGAGACATAGTCTGTTTGTTAGAATAATTTTAACTCGACAACGAAAAAATACCCAATAGCGGTTTTTTTAAATACCCATATAAAGAAAATGGCCAACGTCCTTTTTTTAAATACCAATATAGCCAATAATAAAGGGTTCACCGAACATCAATTTCTTTAATGCCCGGGAAAAATGATAACAAAATTAAAATTTAGAAAACTATGTGTAATACCATAAAAGGTTGAGACCTCATTTGTTTCTTAGAAAAAAAACATTATCTCGATAGGGAAAAAATATCAAGTACCATTTTTTTTAAATAGCCATTTCAAGTGAAAACCCAACATCGAAATACCCAAACAAATAATAAAAAAAATACCAAGCATTAGTTTTTAAACATACCCAGATATCCACTAACAAAATAGCCAGCATCATAAAATTCAAATAGCCAAATAGTACTTCATGAAAACACCCAACACCAATTTTTTCAAATACCCAATAGGCATAACATATAGATCCAACTTCTAAAAAAAATTAAGAATGGTTAGTGTACCTCTGAGACGATCGACAACAAAAATATCAAAATCCTCAAGACATACTTCCAAGTGGGGAGTTGTCTGATAGAAGGATAGATTTGGCCACATTCTAGACCCATACTTTGAAGCACTACTGGCAGGAGATTTCTCCATTGGGAAATCCCTTTGATTACTACTCAATATCCCCATCTTCAAAACCTTTCAACCTCTATTTTTTTTCCTAGACTATTTCCACTAACTAAGAAGTAGTTAAAAACCATGAGAAAATGGTGGTCTTAATTATATCATTTGATTTTTGTTACATATTTATAATTTATATATATGAATTTGTGTGCATAAGTGTCGGCTAAAGCCTAAATTGATGGCTAGGATGATTTTCTCTCAAAAAATAAAGTTTGATGTAAAAAATTAGTCATTTATTTAGTCATTTATAGATGTGATTTTATCCGGTGATCAAATTAGTCATTTATAACTATGTTACAAAAAATGAGTAGAATTTAGTCATTTTTAGTTGTCGTGACTAAATTTTTTAGTCATGTAGTAATTTATTTTCCAAATTCTACTAGTGGTCTAGGCAAGACCATCATTGATGTGCCCCCGAGAAACTTTAGGTCAGTCCTTTAGAAGCCCATCATAATAAATTGATAATCCATCAAGTGTTCATATCTCATCAATAAAAGGTCAACGTCGGTCAAGCTAAGTGGTCTCTGCATGTACAACGTAAGCAAGGCTAATATTTGATAAGGCCCCGAGGCCTTAGGCTAGTCTCTTATAGGTCTTGGTCAAAACTCAAAAAACACAAAAGTATTTGAAAACTTAGAAAACCTCAAAACATTCAAAAAATCCTAAACAACCTCAAACATTGGAAAACCCTAAAAGCACATAAACATTCAAAAAGATAAAAAAACAACCTCAAAACATTACAAAAATACCAAAAACATTGAAATATTCCAAAAAATAAAAAACCACCCATCCCATTTCACTTACACTTGCAATAAACTTCCATCCATAATAAATCAATCATCACACTCACCCTTTGGGAACACAAACAAAAAACAAGTACAATAATCATTAGTAATCAAGATTTATGGATAAAACTATGTGCAATTTTTTCATCATCAATGTTTCGGATCAAACTCCATGATCCATCATCAGGATGATTAGCAGATAGAGAGATAATCAATAATCAACAAAAGTAGAAGCTTAAACGCAACAATCAGACTCTTGATCATTATCAAACATGTCAATCAAACCTTATATCGACAGCCTTTCAAACAACCTATCAACCCACCAACATCTGATAACACATCCTAGGATGCATCCTTCTTACAATGGGATTTATCATTGGCAATCATTTTGGATATTTATCCTCAAAACTCATTACAACTTTGGCAAAAGATATAGATAACATTGACTGTTTGTTTTGATCTTGTCTTATGATTTATCTTGTTGACCCATTCTAAGGACCTCTCGATGATGTCTATCAAAATGTTTTAGACAAAGGAATTGTCACAACCCTTGTTTAAAGAATGCCTAATTAATCCGGATTTATTTATCAAGTTAGACTATTTTGATAATATAGAAGGTTAATAAATTTCTTTACAAATAGACAATTAAATAACTATTGTTATAAATAATAAATGTTATTGTTTTAATCATCTTTTACCTCCTTTAGTGATTCAAGTTGAATGGAAATATCAATGATGTTAGCCATTTATATTACATATTGTGAGACACACACTTGACCACCTATATGGATAGGTATAACGTTCAGCTACATATCAATTTTTGGTATTCTTCTTATGCTTGATACAAATATGGGAGTATGCCAAATTCTTTTAATAAATTAATAAAGTTATTGCATGCTTTAAATTTTAGATGCACAAACTATTCTAGACATGAATTGGTTTATCATGATGAACTATTCCATATATAATTTTAGGCACATTGAGATTATGAATGTGAATATTAAACTATTTTAATTATTTTATTGTATAATAAATCTATATTACGCTGATAGATATTTACAAATTTAATATCATTAATGTTCCAAGTAATTTGTCAGTAAATAAATAAATAAAATTATCCACGACATTAAGAAATTTAACTTCACATTTAGTTGGTCAAAATAAAAACTAATTATTATTTAAATCAAATTTTACTTTAGTCTACAATAATTTATATTAGATTATATACATTTATTCAACTTACTTAAATTAAAATTAATTCATTTTGCTCAACTAATCTGTGCAGTTCAGTGTTATATATAGAGAGAGCTTAAGTGCAAGCTAAAATGCACACCACTATCTCACCAAATATTATAGTGAGGCACCTTCTTTACCTGATTAAGAGCCTTTGTTTTCTTCACCCATTTATGATATATTGTTGAATGGTGCAGTTTTCCATAGTTGGAAAAGGAAGCTTCCAAAGCCCTGTAGAAATCTTTTTTCGTATTTTTCACGATATCCTTTACAATGGTAAAAATGCAGAGAATGCAACATCTACACTTGTTGCAGCCCCTGAACGAGCTAATCTCACCATTATGACTGGCAACAACCATTTTGGAGATCTTGTTGTGTTTTATGATCCTATTACTCTTGACAAAAATCTTCACTCTCCTATAGTGGGAAGAGCTCGGGGCTTTTATTTCTATGACAATATGCTTCAACTAATTTTTTTGGGACATTTAATAGTTTGATAAGAACAAACATTATGAGAGCGATCTTTATAACTGAATATGTTTTTCTCTTAATTTGTAAATATCTTATAGAAGACACTAATAAGCTCTTGAAAGACACACAATGTGACCTTCAGATAGCAAACAATTCAAATGTTTCAGTTATCTCATCTGCTAACAAGATGACCTCTATAATTTATAGTGTTAAGTGTATTTTCTCACATGTGGTCACACGGTTCTTTTGGCCTCCTGAAATTGCTCTTTGTGTTTGATCACCCACCATCATATCTGAGCAAACTTCCAGGCCCAGACTCTAAAATATATGAATAATCACTCTAGCAAAATTATCAATTCTGCAAAACATGAATCAAATTAAGATAAATAAATGAATGTTCAAACAAATAAATGAAATTCATATGAATGAATATAGAAGAAATTACCAAGGCTGTGAAAAACAATTGATTTTCTACTCTCAACAATAAAAAGAAGGCCATAATATGTCAAACACAACAAATCAAAAAGGCTTATCAATCACCAATTTCTGCCAACACATAGGTTGACACAACTAACCTAATAATAAGCAGCCAAACACGTCCTCATTCACTTGTTATTCACATCCTTATTACTTTCTATTCACCATTCCGTCAATTTTTTACTTGATGTAACACGTAATTACGTCGATGCTCACCCAATTCAATGTAACAATGCAATTATTATTATTGATATTATTTAGCCGACAACCATTTTTATGTACACGAATAGAATTCCACAACAGTGGAATTCCTATCGGCGTAATGATCATGATATTTTATAATGTAAATGGTTGTCATATTTTGACATTCTAAATTCTGGGTTAATTGAATGCATAAATAATTGTGAAACATTGAGGGAATATGGAAGAATTTTGGTCTTGGAGCCATTCAATTGGACACCCATGGCTCATTGACCAACTCAAAGAACAACTCACTTGGTTTAGGTAATGCTTGGACCCCTGTAATCTATTCACTCCATATGAGGAAAATAAAATTGGGCATTCTTGGTGTAACAAATACAATAAATTGAAAGAGGAATTGAAATGAATGGGGGGTGCGGAGGAGGATGGGAGATGAATAAAAAAATGTATTTTTTATCTGGTTATGAATATCTAAGATCCAACAAGAGAATGGAATTGCGGGAGAGTGGGGGAGGGGGGGCGGAGTTAATGAAGAAAGATTAGGGAATGCGTAGAAGGGGAGAACAAATGTTTCAGAATGCCATGATGAAAGAGAAGGAATCTGTAGTAGAAAGGAGGGAAAGAGAAAAGAGGAGAAGGGGCGTCTTAGAGGGAAGCTAGGGAGGAGTGTAGATAAGGGTTGATCCTCAGGGGATCGCATTTTGGCATAAAAAAAAATTCTTAGAAGGAGTACAATGAATAGGGAAGAACGAAAGGCAAGCAGAGGAAGTAACATTGAAAGGTTGAAGGAAACATTTGTGGGAAACAGGGAGTTCTAAGCGACTAAATTATATTCCTTAGATTATCAACATCACTTAGGTATGAGTCGATCTCTTATTTGTAATAAAATTTGTGTGTGAGAATATGTGGACTAATTAAAATGATAAACCAACACACCAATGAAACATTAAATCAAAGGAAACTAATTAAAAAGATAAAACAAACTCTAAATAACAACAATTCCTTCAAAAGTGTTCCATTGTCCTCTATCTCCAAGGATTCGATGCAAGTTACTGGCTCTCAGTTGGTGTAAGCAGCAACTTGTTGGAATGACAACTTAGGAGAGTGAGATTATGCAACATGCATGCTCATTGCTAAATTATTTAAGCTATGATATGAAACTAAGATGCTATGTTATGAAATTGAAATGCTATGCTAAAATGTTGATTCGAATGCAACTATAATAATCATGCTAAATTCACAAAATCTAGGATCAATTCAACTCATAAAAGGGTTGTATTTATAGATTTTTTGGAGGCAAAAATCTAGTTGACAAAGATCAGTGGTCAAATTCAAGCCTGCCAAGATGAACGGTGAGAGATTTTGGAAGTTGAGAGAAAGATGGAAGGTTGAGAGAATAATGGAGGAATGTTTTCAACCCACAAAACCATCTTCATTCAAAAATGGAAACAAATTGTCATTTGTCTTTTCATTTATGAAAGTTGGTTGAAATCTGAGGATAAATTCCTAATTAAATAAATAAATTTATTTAATTACATGTGAAAATGAATTTAGAAGCTTCCATAGTTAAATAATTAATATTTAATTATATGAGAGGTGAAAAAGATGTGTAATTAAATATTTACAATATTTAATTATGTGAGAGGTGAGGTAAAAGTATTAAATTAAACATTTACAATATTTAATTTAAATATGGAGTGAAGGATGAGTTAGCAGAATATTCTATTATTTGAAAATTTAGATTTAGAATCATGATAATTAATATAAATAAATAATGAAATTTATTTAATTTAATTAATAAGAAGATAGCAATGATTAAATAAACTTATTTATTTAATTAAACAAGAATATTTAGAAAAATGAACAATATAAATAAATAATTAAATTTATTTATATGTAGATGACTTTAGAAGATTAATTAAATAATTCATATTTAATTAATTAACAGGCTTGATTAATTGTGACCATTTTTAGATGTATACATTTTTCCCCTCTTTGAAATGATGTGTTTTACATATTTCTTCAAAGAAAAATTCAGATTCTGAAAATTTGCCCCTGACTTTGAAAATTAACTAATGATGCTATATGCCCCCTCGGGAGATAAATCACGTGATTTGAATGATAGTGATGATGATTGAAAGAATTAGCATGATTTTGAAGAGAAATTGTTGATTTATCTCTCGAAATAGCGTGTTGTACAGTAAAAATAAAAATAACTTCCCTTTTTTTACCCCCTTAAAAGGTGGAAAAGGTAAAAAGTCATTGTCATTTGAACAGTAACCTTTTGTGATTTGCAGAGCTCTGAGAGAGAATTTCGAGATGTCGATCCATTACAAGTGCCACCGATTCAAACGAGCCTACCGTCATTAGAGACCAACAGCGTATGGACCTCCGGTAATATTACATGATCTGCTTTTGTGAATTTTTTAGAATTTTTTACGAGTTTTTCAATTTTTTGAATTTTCAAATTTCAGTTTTAGCACATAGGAATTTGATTTAGCACACGTGAGCCATGAATTAGCACATAGATTAGCTAGATTAGTGCATGCAAAGTAGCGCATTGATGGAAAATTATAGCGCATAGATGAATAGTTTGGCACACAGGATAGAATAGCGCATAGGATCGATAAAATAACGCATAGAAGAAGACCACACACATTTGATGTTAGATTAGCACATACGCTAGAATAGCGCATAGGTGAGATACTGTAGTGCATACACCTTATAGAATAGCACATAAATGATTTAGTGCATACAATATTTGTTTTAGCGCATATATAGATAAAGTAGCGCATTGACTATTTTAGTGCATTGATAGACTATTTTAGTGCATCCATGAATTTTTGCTGATTTTGCAATTTTTAGATTGATTTGATACTTGCTTGATGATTGTTATTGTATTAGACAACTGATGTGATGATTTTGAATAACACCAAGGATAGATTAACTTGATTTTGGTAATGATCAGATAAATTTTGTCTTCATGCGTGAAAAATAAATAGTAAAATGATTCTGAAAAATTTTCTTTCATGATTGAAAAACAAATAGTAATGATGTTGATGTGGAGCCGATTGCCTGTCAAATTTGTTTCCCTGCTTGATGAAAAACAAATAACAAAGTTTGATAAATTTTCCTTCTTGCTTAAAGAACAAATAGTAATGATATGTTGTTGATGTTGATATGATTCACTTGCTTGATTGTCATGATTTACTTGATGGTTTTGATATTCCTTGATAATGATTTAATCCTAATGTATTGATGTTATAGGAGGATTTTAATATCCTCCAGATCAGAGAGAGATTTCCCCGCACATGGGAGATGATTCCCACACTATCCCAGCCAGAGATAGGGGTCATTGTTAGATGTGGATTGGCTTCCCTTCTCAGGATCCCTCAGTATAGGGTCAATAGGGCACTATTGACTGGATTAGCCGAGAGATGGCATAGTGAGCATAATACTTTTCACTTGCCGACTGGAGAGATCATAGTTACACCTGAGGATGTGTACAAGATTTTAGGCATCCCTATAGTTGGTGCACTTGTGATTTATGATCACAAGGAGATTGGAGGTACAGATTCCCTGCGATGAGTCTTCCAGGGTCCTCATGTTGGTGGCTATGAGATTGCATGGAGAGATATGGTAGAGGGTTATGCCCCGCTTCCACCAATTTCGGTAGGTTTCATTGGTGGCTTCCTTTGTCCTGATTGCAAGTCAAAGGGACTATCAATAGGCTAGGGTCGGATCTTGGAGGACATGATCCTTCATCAGACGAGATGTGCATGGGGATCTTGCATGATTTCCCATCTATACCATGATCTTCATAAGGTGGTATATACACATGGGAAGAGTATATCTTCTGGGGTTACACTGCTTCAGATCTGGGCATGGGAGCACATTGCCATCACCCACCCTATTGTACAGAGAGATCGCTCGCTTATCCACCCATATGTATATGCGTATACAGGTCCCTTTGTTCAGCCTATGCTGGGCAAGTTAGAGTACTAGCAGCGTATGCTAGATGATATGGATATAGTTATATGGAGACCATATGTTGAATGTGATGCATGGGACGATGATGACATAGAGCTTACCTATTGTGGTATATTGAGATACTTGATTGGCTGCACCCCCTTCATTATTGAGTTTTTTTTGGTTATACGAGTACTTAGGTAGTATGGGCAAGTTCAAATGATGCCGCAGGGTGTGGCTCATTATGCCAGATGATGGGAGGATGTAGTAGAGTGGGGTCCCTTCATTACTCTTGAGGCAGTGAGAGCAGAGTACACTGATCTTCAGCTAGAGTTTTGGGCCATCCATCCAGAGGTCATAGATGCACACATGACGGATGATTATGTTGAATATTTCTACACGCATCCGTTTCCCAGATTGACCAGTCTAGATGAGCCTGCCCCATTATTAGGTGGACCAGTTTTATGGTGGGCATGACGATAGCCACAGGCATAGGCAGAGGTTAGGGCACAAGGATAGGCAGAGCCGCCACACGAAGCAGAGGAGGATTTAGGCGGGGTGGCCATGGATGTTGACGAGGAGGAGGATGAGGATGACAATGATGATGACGATGATGATGAGAATGACAGAGGTGGTGGGGGTGGCAACCAAAGATATTTCTTTGATGTACCCTTGAAGACAAGGCCTTGTACAACTAGAGTGGTGGAGCAGCCCAGTACTTTAGCTCCATGTATTACCATCAGGGCTCTGTCACAGGGACAAATTGACATTCTATAGGCAGAGGTTCAGACTCTTCAGAGCCATTTAGCACACGCATAGGCTACTATTAGCCAGGTACAGGCATAGATTGCACAACCACCACCTCCTGACCCACAGATAGCCCAGCTTATTGCAAAGCAGGATAGATTTGGAGAGCGATGTATTCAGGAAGAGCGAGTAGCAAAGAGACTCTTGAGGTTAGTTGAGAGCACCTCCATTAGAGAGGTTGTTGTAGAAGGACTGGAGACTGCCTGCCAGATGGAGTATTACAAGATGAGATATTTTGAGGTAGTACCCGTTGAGCAGAGGATAGCCTATACGCAGTCAGGAACCTAATCACATTCCCACTCACGCATTCATACCAGGAGTTCCACCAGGAGTGTACCACAGACTGTCAGATGAGAGATAGGTGATTCAGGTAGCAGATATCCACAAAGACCAGCCACCTCTGGAGGCAGTAGTCAGGATCCCCATCAAGATACCCCGCAGTGATGATTATGCATACACTCCTTGTACTGCACTTATATATCTTGTTCAGACATTTGATATCCTTGTACCCATGGAAATTTATTTTGATGAGATTATGATATGCAATGGTGATTTGATATGCATATGTATTCGATTATGCTATGATGAATGATTATGTATGAATTTTTGTTTATATATGCTATGTGGTCTATATATGTAGTTTTTATGATGATATATGCATATTGATATGAACTATAGTGATGATTTTTTTTTACTACAATGTATGCTTATATGATGATGATGCAATTTTTATGATGTAAATTATGATTTGATGAACATGCTTTATGATTGAATGATCCTACAAAGTGAAATGATTTCTATGAATTTAACATGATGACGTAGTATAAATGATTTTCTACATGATGTATGGAGCATGTATGCAATAAATGTAATGGATGTATCTTTATTTTGTCAATGTATGATTATGCAAATGGTGATTATGAAAATGATATGAAAATGAGTTGGAAAATTCAAAATAAATGATGAGATGAATGATTAATATATGATATAATAAATGATATGTAAATAAATAATGATTATGATAAAAAAAATGAATGGTACCTAATAATGATAATGATGATAATGATAATGAAAATGTACAAATGTAATTGAAATGATCATGATAACCTAAATGATGATAAAAAAAAAATGAAAAAAAAATGATGAAATATGAAAAAGATAATCAAATGAGATGCAATAAATGTCCAAGTGTACTCAATCAACATCTTAAAAGAGATATGTAGCATTTCAAACCTCCAAAAATATTTCATACAGTCATAAAAACAAAAATGAATGCAATCTAAATGAATCATGCAATCCTAAAATGCTTAAATAAATCCATTGCACTGTTGTCATTCTGTGAGCCAATTCTGTGCGTAACTTTCATCATTGAGCCTTTTGATATGTTGAAAGTTAGTACAAGCATCAAAGGGGATATTAAAACCATTGATGACCTGGGTACTACTTCCATGATGTTTGATGTATCAAGTTAATACAAGCATCAAAGTATAATTGAACCAAGATGACCTGAGTATTGCTTGCATAAATAGACAAAAGTTAACCACTTTCCTATGCAAATCCTAAAATGTCATCAATGATACATTTTAGAGAATGTCCCATGAAAAATTTGCACAATACTAGTGATTAGCTTACAAACAACAACCAAAGAAAAATCATACTCCTTCCTTGTGATTCTAGTTTAGTACATCATTGAATTACTCCAAAGATATGATGCCATCAAATGTTAAAACAATAATTCAACTTATGCTTTAAGTTTGTCATTCATTTTAGTCAGATTAAGATCATCCAATTTTTTCAATTTCCTGTCGAACAACTGTTTAAACCCAATTTGATTGGATAATTTGTTGTTCCGATATTTTGATACTTGACACATGTTGTCGTTTGTCTGCAAAAAAGCTCAAAAGTTGATTTCCCCCAATTACCTTGCACTCCGACTCCTGATTAGACACAAACTACTACTAAGGATAACACTAATCATCAAGCCATGATGAAATCCTTGTTGTTTTAAGGAAATGTTTGGACGCATGATGCAAATGTGATGGCTAGGCCCGTATGTGATGCTAATGAAAGATAGATATGAATATTGCAGAAGATATCTTAATAGATGGAAGATCCAACTAAATCACAAACAATGCATGTTTGCTAGGTTTTCATCATTTGTTTTTATTGCATTTTTTTCTAATTTTTTGTTGTTTGGTTTTTTGATTTTTTGATTTTATTTTGATTTTTTTTGTTGTATGTCAAAAGGATAATTGTTTGCCAAGTTTTCACCCTAATGAAATTTTTCTTCAGGACATTTTCCCATTTTTATGAATTTTTTCATGACATTTTACATTGTTTTTGATATTTTTCCAAGACTTTTTATACTGTTTTTGATATTTTCAAACATAAAACTTCTTCAGGTGGATGCTATTAGTCAGATCTTCAAGAAGGTCCCCTTCTAATGCTGATAAATGATATGCCCCCGATCCATATGTTGCAATGATGATGAATAGGCCCAACCAATTAGGCTCAAACTTTCCTTTCTTTTCTCGATCTTGCTGATTATGAGGGTTTTCTTTGAGAACTAAATCACCCACTTGAAAAGCTTGTGGTTTGAATTTGTCATTATAACTACGGGACATAATTTGTTGATACCCCTTTAAATGATTAGCTGCACTTTGTCATCGTTCATCAAGCAGTTCCAACTCTCACAATCTTGATACTCTGTAATCCTCATAATTTATGAGCCCCTTCAATGAAACCCGAAGTGAGGGAATCTCCACTTCCAATGGAAAAATGGCTTCTGCTCCATAAACCAAAGCATATGGGGTAGCACCCGTTGGCATGCAAATACTAGTCCTGTATGCCCACAATGCTGAATTTAATTGGACATGTCAATCACGGCCGACATCATTCACTGTTTTCTTCAAAATCTTCAAAATTGTTTTGTTTAAAGCCTTCGCTTGGATATTCCCCTATGGATAATAAAGCATAGAGAGTCTGTGTTGGATGTGAAATATTTCATAGAGTTCATCAACATCTTGATTTTTAAAAGGTCTTCCATTATCTGTGATAATAGAGTTGGAATGCCATATCGACATATGATATATTTCAAAATGAATGATGAAATTTTCTGGTAACAGTTGTTAAGGGAACAATTTCAATCCACTTATTAAATAACTCAGTGGTTGTGATAATGAATTTGTGTCCATTTGATGATGACAGATGTATCTTTCCAACTAGATCCAATCCCCACTGAGCGAAAGGCCATGTTGTTGTGAACGGTTGTAATTCTTGAGTAGGAGCGTGAATGAGATTCCCATGAATCTGACATTTTGAATATTTTTTCACAAAGATGAATGATTATTTCTCCATGGTCGGCCAATAGTAACCCATTCTAATAAGTTTCTTTGCCAAGATTAGTCCACTTGAATGAGTCCCACAAATACCACCATGTACCTCTTGTAAGGCTTTTTCTGATTCATCACGTTCAAGACATCGGAGGAGGGTACCATCAAGACCACATTGGTACAAGATGTCAGCAATTAAGGTGTAACGAGAAGATTGATGTATGAAATTCCTTTTCTGATTCCTAGACAAATCTAGGGGAAAAATGGTATCTTTTAGATAAGCATAGATTTGGCTATACAAGGGAGAATCAGAACCAGTTAGGTGACAAATGATTTGAGTTTCTGGATCATCATAGGCAGGAGAAAACAATTGTTCCACCGGGAAATCATACCGAGTTTGGTTTTCTGACAACTGGAGTAGTGATGCAATTGTAGCCATGGAATCTGCAACCTTATTGTTAGTACGTGAAATTTGCATGAACTTGATATCAACAAAGAACTTCTTGAAATCATCCACCATGTTTTTGGGTGATCCCACAATAGTGGTTTACAATTTTTGGCCAAACTGGACACTGCAATTATTATTTTTAACTAAATCTTCATATTTGGGCACCTATAGCGGCTAAACCGTGAGGAATTTGAAGATGATGAAAAATAGAGTCTCATCACATTTTATCTGTAGATTCTAAAAATGTTTTTTTCAAAATTTTTGGAATCAGATTGCACTTTTTTTCCATCTCCCACGAAAACTGATTTTTTTCAGAAAATAACATTTTTAAAAAGTGATGCTCACCATATACGACATAACTTTTTTTGTATAAAGGATAAAATTCTAATTTTTTCAAATTTAGATTTGTAACTATGATATCTAGCACTTGCATTTGGTCTCATAGTTTTTTATTGAATACTTTTTCCTTGATCAAGTTTTGAAGTCAAACCAATTGCAATTCAGACATAGGTGGACTATATACAACATAACTTTTTTTGTATGTATCAAAATTCAATTTTTTTTTTTAATGGATCAAGGACATCAATACCCAGCCTCAACGTATTTTTTAAAATTTTATTTTGATAAACTGTTATTTTTCCACATGTGCAAAATAGAGAGCTTGACTTTCGGTCAAAAACCTATGTTTAATAAAACTAAATAAACACATACATAATAAAACCAAAACATATTAAAATTTAATTCGTTGGATAGCTCATTCTGAGGACTACCATCTTCCAGTTGGGTTTGTGAAGTCTCCTCCATTTTCATCGTCAACCCGAGCTTCAAAGGGTAGAATTCTACTAAAATTTGGTGGAAGAGGGGGAGAAGGGCAAAAAAGGGGGCTTCGAGTGAACCCCCCTTCGAACGAACCCCCCTTCGCTCGAAAGGGTAAAGGGGGGTTCGCTCAAACCCCCCTTTTTTTTGAATTCCCCATAAGGGAACGTGGCATCACAGGATTCGAGCGAACCCAACATGGAAAAGGGGGTTCGCTCGAACTAGGGGTTCGACTGAACCCCTCTTTTGGGTTCATGCGAACCCCCTAGTTCGAATGAACCCTTTAAAACATGAAATTTTCAATGCGTGATAATTTTCTCAAATTTCCTTCCTCATAAAAATTTTACACCACTATTATGGGTTTACCCTTTTGTAAGGAATTAAATTTTCATCTTTAGTTTGATATTCATCATTTATCTAATTTATGACAAGTTGTGAATCACCAAAAATTTGCAGTTCTGTGATTCTCTAGTTTAATGCAATTCTCATTCCAATTAACAATGCCTCATACTCAGCTATGTTATTTGTGCAAGGAAACATTAGCCAATAAGATTTTGGAATTGTATGTCCTTGAGGTGTGATGAAAAGAATTCCTGCCCCTGAACCATGTTGAGTGTAGGAGCCATCAAAATTAAGTTCCCATGACTGCTTAATGGCTGTTGTGAATACATCAGCGTCAA
This sequence comes from Sequoiadendron giganteum, assembly GCA_007115665.2. Lineage (NCBI taxonomy): Eukaryota > Viridiplantae > Streptophyta > Pinopsida > Cupressales > Cupressaceae > Sequoiadendron > Sequoiadendron giganteum. The sequence goes on along the minus strand of CM021101.1, from coordinate 438,718,327 downwards.
GAAAATCAATGTGTATTGGATGTTTCGCTTGCATTGGTGCCTCCGCCAACTGATCTTCTATTACATTTCCTTTGATAGCCTTCTGATCCACATAATGAATGTCAAACTCATTTAGGATCATGACCCATTTAGCCAATCTACCAGTTAGGGTTGCCTTACTTAGAAGATATTTTAAAGGATCGATCTTAGCCACAAGTTTTATTGTATGAGCTAACATATAGTGTCGTAAATTTTGAGAAGTAAACACTACTACCAAGCAAGCTTTTTCAATGAAGGTGTAATTTTGGTCATGACTTGTCAATGTTCGGCTAATGTAATATATTGCTTGCTCCTTTCCTGTTTTATCTTCTTGTGCCAATAATGCTCCTAAGGACACTTCGGTGGAAAAAATATATAATATAAGTGGTTCACCTTGCACTGGTAGAATCAACACTGGTGGACTCATTAGATAATGCTTTATCTGATCAAATGTTGCTTCACACTTGTCCTCCCATTTAAATGGAACATTCTTATGTAAGAGATGAGTGAATGCTAAACTCTTATCTACCATTTGTGCAATGAATCTCTTGATGGATTGCAACCGTCCTTGCAATGAGCGTAGTTGACTAATGTTCCTTGGTGGTGGCATTAACCTCTCGATATTCTTTCTTTCATTTGATCCTGATAGCATTGACTTGTTGATCGTCGGTGTAAATATGATTGATAATGGTGTCGTAGACATGATTCAAATTCTTGCCTTTGTCACCCGAACATTCCCCTTTTTGATAATTGGAGAGAGGATCCCTGAATGCCTAATGATCATCATTGGCATTATGTCCCTCAACTGTTATGGTACGGTTATCAATCAAATCCTCAACGAGATTCTTTAACCCTTGGTAATTACTTGTCTTATGACCCTTGCATCTATTATAATCACAATAGTATGAGTCATTCCATGATGGTGGTTTAACTCGAAGCTCATAATATCTTTGTGGTGGAAATGTAATAGCGTTTTGATTCAATATTTCTTTAAGAATTGATTCCAAATATTGGCCCATGGGAGTAAAACTCCGTCGATTTGAAAAAAATTGATATCTGGGCGTATTTGAATTTTGATTATTGCCAAGATTATTACCGCGATTGTTGGTCATATTTCATTGGTTGGAACTATTTCCTTGGTTACTAGAATTTACAACATTATTGGTGCGTTGGACACCTAATACATTAAGAATGGTAGGCTTCACATTCACGTTGTTAGCATCTACCACCCCATCATTCACAAATTTTTTATTTCGAGTCCAAAATCATGACTTGTCATTATTGTTGCTATTGTTGTTGTTGTTGTATGAATTTGGACTTTCTTTATCAAGATTTAAAACTCCATGCTTGACCAAGGAACCTTCAATGGTAATTTCATTTTCAATCAATTTTTCAAATGATTGAGGATAATGGAGATTTAGCCTATAACTCATCTCTTGATTCAGGCTGTTGATAAAGATTTCCATCTTTTCCTTTTCAGGAACAGGACGGGAATATCTTGCAAACAACCTTCTCCACCTTTGTAAGAATGTGGTGAAGGGTTCCCCAATCTTTTTTTTTACCCTACATAAATCAAGCATGGTTATCTGGTGTTGTATATTATAGGAGTACTGGGATATGAACTTATTTATTAACTCCTCAAATGTTCTAATGGGGGGAGTGATCTTGGAAAGCCACTCCATGGATTGTCCACCCAGACTTCGTGGAAACAATTGCATTAGATAAGTATCTTCATGAGAAAATTCTAATCTCATATTTTGGAAATCCCTCACATGATCAATGGGATCCATTTTTCCATTATACCTATCAAACTTTGGGATCTCACAATGTTTTGGAAAAGGAATCATGGTAAGACTCCTATCAAATGGATATGGGAAAATATCCTCCAAAACATATTTCTTTGTTGTACCCCCTTGTATTTCTTTTATTTTCCCTTGTAATGCTCTTATTTGTTGAGTAAGAGCACTAAAATCATTAAGGGGGGGCTCAAGATCCTCTCTAATCCTTTCCGTGTCAAAATCAACAGACCTAGCTTAGCTCCTTGATTAGCCAATGAAAGGAAATATCTTTCCTTTTTTCATTCTAAAACCCTATCCATTGGAGTATGGAATTGAGGATCCTGTTCTGATTCTTGAAGCATTTCTTCTATTATCTCATCATTATTCGGATTATTCCCAGTGCGAAGTCTGTGAAAAGGATTTTATTCTTTATCACCACTATTGCTTTTATCACCCATGTTGTTTAATGTACTTTCCCTTTCTTCTTCATCTATGTGCTTTCGAGATCTTGTGACAACAGGCATAAGCTTTTGCCAAATTTCCATTAACTTCGATAAAACAAAATGAAATAGTGCAATTTTGATGGATATCTAAATCGGAATAGAATGAAGATTCTATTGATGTGACTTATGAAATTTCTAATCTTTAGTTCATGATTCCCTGATTGAAAGGATGATAATCCTATTTGCGGGATTTAAACTAAAAATCAACAATAAAGATGATGTTGCACTTTGTGAGGTTTGATCGTAGTTTTGTAAAGATAAGGATTTTTGATAAATGCCTAATGTTCTTAAGCTCTCTATTGCAAAATTTGATTGGGACAAGTAGAGTACAAAATTTATGGTTGGGGTATAAAAGAGGACCAAATAGGCTAACTGTGATTATGCTTTTGAGAAAGAGCTATTCTTTGAAAGAAAGCTCGTGAATATAATGGTTCTAAGGCAAAATCGTCAATGAAACCTCTAACAAAGTCGTGATATCAATGAATAAATTTTTTGTGTTCAAGCAAAAATTTTCGACTTTGGTATAAAACCTTTCTCTTTTTCAATAGCTTCTTATAACTAAGAGACTTTTTTGGCTTCTTAATCTTCTTCTCTAGTAACTTATTTGCAAAAGTTGCAGACTTCCAGACCCTAAGTATGGAAAAAGACTAGACTAAATGGCAGATTTTAAAGTTGTTAGAGAATTACCCAAGTTCGGAAAACAAATGTGCTAAAAAATTTAGCAGATGTGCAAAACTATCCAATCTATGTGTTGGACTGCTACAGGTATGTGCTTAAACAGAGCACATATGCGCTAAAACAGAGCATGAATGCACCGAAATAGAGCACAAATGAGCTAAAATAGAGCATGAATGCGCTGAAACATAGCACATATGTGCTAAAGCAGAGAATAAATGTGCCGAAATAGACTAGGGATGTCTAAACTATCTAATTACTGCACTAAGACAGACATGTTTTGACAATTTGATGTTTTACGATGATCTTTATCTAATTTAAATTTGGAAAAACACGACATATAGTGGAAAACAGTTGTTTGCAAATCTTAAAATGTAAACAAAGAGTGTATGTTCTTGATATTTTCACGTGTATTGAAAAAAATAAGCACTTTAGACAGTGTAAGACCCCACTTCATGTGTGATTGATACAACCCTAGTTTGTTATATGTCTCCTTGAATAGATGGTGAGATGTGATGTGATAGATAAATAGTGTGGTTATGTGGAAATATTCTTGTATTTCATTTTGACATTTTGTTTCATTGCTATTTCCATGAGTGTGTTAGGCATGTATGTAAATTAGGGAATACAATTGAAATGTTAAATTGAATTGTTGTAAGGTCAAATCTTGGGATATTTAACTAGCAAACAAATGTGATGTATGATTGTTGCTAATGATTACATTGGTAATGTGTAGGAAATTCAAGGTACCCGTACGAGAAGGGAAACCAATGAAAGAAAATGGAAAGACATCCCATTGTGGTTATGTATTTGATTTCCTTTTGGGCTTAGAATGAAATAGAGTTAATGTGTTGGTAGACTAAGGTGTGAGGGTGGATATTAAAGGGTTAATTTATTTTTATTTTTTGTGAGGGTGTTTAATTGTTTCATGTGAGGTGTAAGTGGGGGTTAGAGTTTAGGAACCCTTATCCGAGTGTGAAACTCGTATGGATTCTTGTGTGGATTTTAAAAAAGGATTATTGAGTCAATTTCCTTGGTTTTTGAAGAAGAATAGACCCCTAAGACCTATACCTATGGGTTTGGAACCTTTTTGACATGTGAACTTGTCCTTGGAGTGTGAAAAGACCCCTCAAAAGTCCACATTCATGAATGTGACGAATTCAAAAAGTGTTGGGGCTTGGGGAAGAGTGACTTGTCACTCTCAACCTTCCAGTCCCCAAAAGTTATTGGAATTGGCACAAGACTCACACATGTATGAGCACTTGTGGGAAAGAGTGAAGGTTTGGAGGATTCCTATATATCTCAAGAAGATGGAAGATTTGGCCATTGCCCACTTCTCCTCTTGGAGAACTTAAGTGAAAATGGTAGAAATGAGGAGAAAGGGAGGAGTCCATCTCTTAGGAAGATATTGAGGGATATGGCTTGGTTGCAAAGGAATTATGGATACAAGATTTCAGCCCCTTCATCTAAAGGAAAAGATAAGTTCTTCCCTTTCTATTTAGTCTTGTTTCTTGATAGTAAAGAGTTGTCCTATTGTATGCATTATCTTTGTGAACAAAAAGTAGAAGAGCCTAGATGTATGTAAATTGTGCTATGTTAGTTTGTCCCTTTGTAAAAATGAGAAAAGACTCCATTGATCATTGTGGGGCTTAAAGAGTTCCTTGCTCGGGGGTATGGCTAGAGCCCACGAGGCTCCATGACGCCATTACGGTAGGGTGGAGAGCAAGCCTTAGTGAGTTGTGTGTCATTTATTGTATTTCTTCAAGTTGTTTGTAATATAGAAATTTGTTGTTTTGATGTAACATGAAAGAATGGAGAAGAGCAAGACTAGATTCATTAGTATTCATAGAAAAAAAAAATCCATTATCCTCAATATCATAAGTAATAGTACATATTAAAGGATGGGTGATATATTCTATTTTATATAAAGAGATGGACAAAGAGTACGATTTCTTTTTCATTGATGTATTATCCTATAAGGAATTTACAATCCTAAAATTGACGTGAGTACTAATCTACTCTCTATTAGAAATCTGGGTAAAGAACTTTGTCATTTGTTTTCTCTTATAATAAAAGAGTTTTAGAAAGATGCAAACTTGGATGATTTTTGTATAAGCACAATCCATTGGTTTATGATAATTTTTGTATTAGTAAGAAATGGCAATATGCTTGCATGAAATTTTGGGGTTAAATTTGTTAATTCAAATTTTATATTGATATAGATAAATAAATAAAATAAAATAATTTAGAAACGATAAACATACATAGGGAATTGCTGTAACAATGCTTACTATATTCCATTTTATTTGAACAATTGCATTAGCCTTGTTAATAGAGATCTCAAACCATGCAATTAGATCTCAAAGTTACAATAAAAAAAAAAAGAGAGGAAGAAAAGAAAATATCCTAAAGGTAGAATATTTCAATTGCTAGTTCAGTTGCAAAGTCCTTAACTAATTCTCAGTAGACTTCTCATTACGATGATGAGATTTTTGGAGCCTGAGTGCTAACTTTAGATCAATTGCACCTTCATGGGAGAAAGGAGGGGGAGAGGACCCAAGCATGTTTCAATAATTGTGATAGTAGTTGTTAATATAATGGTCAATATTTTTATCAATATTGGACTAATAGTTGTGACTTTAAAGTTGTTAGTGTTGATGATAACTACCCATAGTTAAACAAAATGTATTCATTTGATCTAAAAAGCAACCAATCATGTGATTCCACATCAGCGCTCAATAAAACATGCTGTGAATTCACAAGTATTGGTCTCACTTTTTTTTTGGGCCTTTTTGGACACCTTGACAAAAAGCATGCTGATGTGGCATCATATTTGATGATGTGCCCTTGAAACCTTAGTTATAAGTAGGGGACTTGCCAAGTAAGCTGCTGTAAAAAATTGGGAGTGATTTGAAATTTCCACGTAGGATTTTGAGAAGCGCGAAGTTAGGGTGCACAACTACCGGGTCCTTTCCCCTAGCTATAACGACAAAAATAGGTTAAATCTGCATTGTGATTAGTACGAATCCAAAATGTTGTTTAATGTTCTATGCAAAAAAAAATAAAAATGATAGATTTTATTTGGGAATAAAACTGATTATGGAGTAGCTGGCATCATACTTTGATTTTTTTATTTAAAAAATAAATAAATTTAAATACTGTCTTCCACCATGAAGCCTGTTAAGATCGCCTGCTTCTTGATACAACCGACACCATTTCCGAAAATCTTCAGATTTAGTTACTTTCGGGTGCCTCAAATCTAGTTTCATATGGGCGTTGCAATAGTAAAAACTACAGTTTACAAATTTACTTTTAATAACTATTGATTTATTGTTTTCAAACTGATCTGTAAAAACGTTTTGACATTGAATTGACTTCATTTCCTTGAAGATACCTTCCTCACTTTCTTTGTTTCATAAACTTTAACTCCCGTTATTAAATGAAACAATAGCCAAACGTATTGTGCTTTGATTTTAGCACTAGCAATTAACTGCTAAAAAAGAAAAGAAAAAATAGAGTGATTAGGAGGCTCCACGTTTATCTCCTTGTGAAGCCCTTTCTTAAATATAACTTTCCCTTAAAATCCTTTTGAGAAAAGGAAACCACTTTCCTTAAATAGATATTTAGTAAAATGTAATATTTATAAATGAATATATATCTATTCATATAATTATTATTTTTGTATATAGCAAAGATGATAAAATAAATAAATAAATGAAATATAAATAAATAAAAAATAACAATAATAAGTAGTGAAATTATTTTTGAGGGTAATATTAATTGGGGCAATAATAATATTATTGATGTTTATATTATTACTTTAGAAAATGAAAGTCACATTAATACGAGACTTGGTATTTATAGTTGATTTTTGCTAATAATAATAAATTTGTTAATTTGAGAGTTAATAAGATTATTGAGGCTAATTTAAGGTTTAATAATAGCATTATTTACTTGGTTCAATGCAAGTGTTGTTAATAATCTGAGTTCTTCAATTTATTTTAAATAGAAACTAAATACCAACTTGTTCCTATTCTAGGGATTCTTGTAGGTTGGCATGAAATAATAATATCGAGATCAATGCAAATTAGTATTAATATTTATATGGCTAATAGCAAAAATGATGACCATTATGGGGATCTAATATTAGTATTATCAAGAAAAGATGTTACTCAAGAAACTCATTAGATGTGATAGGTTTTCTATCATGTTTAGGTATGGTTGGCATTCATTAGTGGGTTTATGTTCAAAACAAAATTGTTGCATTTTTTAGTGAAAATTTGGGCCATGACAGACAGACTCACTCTTATTTGTCAAAAATTCCATCATAGCAACCACAACCCACATCTTAAAATTGCATCGACTCACACAGCCGTGTCACCTCCTAAAGGGCGCCCGCATTTTTGTCTTTTCTAGGTGTGTACTCAAGGTTAGATTTCTCGATCCCTTGAGCAAAAAATCTGTGGCAATTATATGGTGAGTGTCTTGGGGGTAGATTTTTCCCTCCCCTTGCACTGTGATTATTATGATGTTTGGATACTTACACAGTTGGATTTCTACACTATGGTTCATAGTAAAGGTATCCATTCAATGTGGCAATAGATAAACTCCCTCAAAAGACCTCTCAATCTTTAGAACAAAGATTTTGGGGATGGTTATCTTGCTCACTTCCGTTGAATATGGGTTTCCCCAAAATTCACTTTTGATTAGAGTGGGTTGGAAAACCTGGCTTTGGTTGTTCCCACTTAGGTCGTTCCCATAGGGTGAGTATTTTTTCCCACTACGACAAACCTTTTAAAATATTTAATAAAACATGAAATGCAAGAAATGAAAAAAAATAAGTTTGGTGTTTTGGTCGCCCTGTAAAAGGGAGAGCATAAACCTATTACCCAACAATCACAACAAACAAGAGGTTTAGTTTTAAATCCAAATGATAATTTTCTACACTAAGTGAAGATGTTGCTATACAACAAGCATTGGATTCATTTTAACCAAGATAAAATAATGTTTGGTAACTATCTTAGGATTGATTAATTCCAAATTTAAGTGTCTATCCTAGGATTGCTTCATTCTTACTTAAGGCAAAAAAATAAAAATCTCTATCCGCGGATGGTGTCGGAATCAGGATTTATTTTTACACTCTCTGTATGTGCTAAAAGAACTCGTAAATGCGCTAAAACAGTTAACAAATACGCTAAAGGAACAAATAGGGATGCACCAAAACAGTCAGTAAATGCACTAAAAGAACTGGCAAATGCGTTAAAATAGGTCATCAATGTGCTAAAACAATCCCCGTATGCGCTAAAACGCAACGTGTATGTGCTAAACCGCAATTCCAGTCCGTCACCTGTCAGAAAATTTGCAATAAAAAAATTAAAAACAAGGCAAGGCCTCACGGTGGGTGCCAAAAATGTGTGTGAGAATATGTGGACTAATTAAAATGATAAACCAACACACCAATGAAACATTAAATCAAAGGAAATTAATTAAAAAGATAAAACAAACTCTAAATAATAGTAGCTCCTTAAAAAACGTTCAATTATCCTCTATCTCCAAGGATTCAATGCAAGTTACTGACTCTCAGTTGGTGTAAGCAGCAGCTTGTTGGAATAACAACTTTGGAGAACGAGATTATGCAACATGCATGCTCATTGCTAAATGATTTAAGCTATGATATGAAACTAAGATGTTATGTTATGAACTTGAAATGCTATGCTAAAATGTTGATTCGAAAGCAACTATAATAATCACGCTAAATTCACAAAATCTAGGATCAATTCAACTCATAAAAGGATTGTATTTATAGAATTTTTGAAGGCAAAAATCTAGTTAGCAAAGATCAGTGATCAAATTCAAACCTATCAAGATGAGCGGTGAGAAATTTTGGAAGTTGAGAGAAAGATGAAAGATTGAGAGAATAATGGAGGAATGTTTTCAACCCACAAAACCATCTTCATTCAAAAATGAAAACAAATTGTCATTTGTCTTTTCATTTATGAAATTTTTTGAAAGTTGAGGATAAATTCCTAATTAAATAAATTTATTTAATTACATGTGACAATGAATTTAGAAGCTTCCATAATTAAATAATTAATATTTAATTATGTGAAAGGTGAGGAAAAAAGTATTAAATTAAACATTTACAATATTTAATTTAAATATAGAATGAAGGATGAGTTAGCAAAATATTCTATTATTTGAAAATTCAAATTTAAAATCATGATTATTAATATAAATAAATAATAAAATTTAACTTAATTAAGAAAAAGATAGCAATGATTAAATAAACTTATTTATTTAATTAAACTAGAAGATTTAGAAAAATGAACAATATAAATAATTTTTTTATTTTATATGTAGATAACTTTAAAAGATTAATTAAATAATTCATATTTAATTAATTAACAAGCTTGATTAACTATGATCATGATCGATTTTTGTCTTTTCATAGCAATCAACCTCACCTACCAGTAAGATTATAGTGAAGAGATTCATCGGTATAGACTCAATCAGTGTTCTATTCCCACAAACTGCCTCATTCTACTGTATCTAATTATACTTTTGTTGTCATTATTTATCCTTGCAGTTTATCGCAATATGATTTTGTATTGATATGTTTTGTCTTAACATGTTTTTTTTAACATGTTTTTTTCAACCATTTTTTTCGCATCAACCATAGATTGTGTTGTGTATTGTAATTTGGTGAATTTATACTTAGATCTTTTATTTACATTGGTAAATTTCTGGAAGAGTATGTCTAACTACTCACCGTTCCAGGGCAATGCATTTTATTCCTAAATTTCAATACATGTTCATCTATGGTCTCTTTATCAACAATAGTCATTCTTACTGTAATTTTATACCTTTCTCATCTTCATAATAAGGTGTCACATCTGCAAGGAAGAGGATCTCTTCATCTCTAAGTTTCATTCACTTGAAAAATTATGGAACCCATTTTATGCAAATTCTGCTATCAAGGACGTCATTCTATTTCTAGCAAGACATTTCTATGTTTTACAAATCCACCTTTTTTTTGGTAATACTTAATAAGGAGTTGTATAGATCTTGAAATGTTAATAATATAATGCATATTAGCGGTCAAGTTGTATAAATTTGTATTGCATATTTTGGTTCTATCCTGCATGATCATTCTTTTTTTTCCGCTTGATGTCTCTTAAAAATGTTCCCTCTGATGTAAAGTATGGGTGGGATTCATTGTATAGTGAAAGCTGCTCCTCAGGCATTATGCATTACAATCGAAATGCTACCATAATCTGCATGTAATATTGCACTCATACCAAATCTTCATTATCTCCTTAAACGTTCCTAATCGTAGCTTCTTTGAACGAATGGGTTAGTATAAAAGTGCCAGTCTTCACATAAATTAAATTCTTGAAATATATTTTACCTCGAGTCACGTCTAATGAATAAATGCCAATCAACCAGATCTACTATTTTTCCTGCAATACTCTCTATTTTCTTCTAGTCATTATATTGAATTTCCCACTCACCGGATAGTCTGAACTCTCTTTCGCAAACTGTGTTAGACCACGCTATTCAGTATGCAAGAGCAAGGTTGTGCTTCAAGTAGTGGGACTGATAAGATACCCATTGGCTTCTATTTCCAAATACTCTTTAGCAATACATTCATTATTTAAGTCTAATGTTAAATGAAAAGCGATGAACCTTTGTTATATTATTTCACATTTCATAAATATAAATAGTAATATTTATTAGTGAAAAACTAATCAATATCATGACCGGCTATAAAAAGTATAGTTATAGATTTCTGATAGCAGTAGCCAATAAATCTTAGCCTTGGAAGAAGTCTTAGCGAATCATAAACCCCTTATAAAAGCATGATTTTGTATTCACAAATCTTTTGAATGAATTATTTTATGGATTTTATATGTTGACGGCACCGAAGTTAGTAACATCTATGCTACTGTTTGAAAAACCTATAAGTTGTGGTTATTATGAGTTTGGGCTAGGTTGTATTGTGAAAGAGTTTGGTTTCTATGATTAATAAGAATATTAAGTTTAAAGTTCGTATAGGAGGTACAAGGTAGATAGAGGTAAGTTTTGTTTAAATAAATTGTTTTCAATCAGGAATTAGCATGAATTTATTATTTCTATACGTATGATCAATCATGAATATCTAGATAACTAAAAAATTTCATTGCTTCAATGTTGTAATAGGAAATCTTAATATTTTATAATAAGCATTTTTATTATTTGTATTTGATGAAGGCAAAAAGAAATAAATTATGAGATAAGAAATTGATCTTGTTGGAAATTGATTATAACCTATTACATCAAACGGGTAAATATCGAACTTGTTATAAGTGTTAAATATTTATAATCATTAGTCTTTTTCTTAGTGATAATAATAGTCTTGTTCGCATGCACATGATGAGCTATTTCTAAAAAAATAAGAAAAAGGGAAACCACTTTTAGCTAATTACCAATTGCGATAGGTATTTCTATGATTGAGTTTATTATCTCTTCTTTTGTAAATAGATATGGAAATAAACATCCATCTACAACTTCCATACTCGAATCATTATTATAATTATGAGCATTTTGATCCCTTGCAATATTTTGATATTACTAATGCATGTGAAGTTGAGTTTTGGCTATAGGTCATTATAATTCTTGAAATAATTATATGTATAATTGTGGTTGAAAATAAAATTTGAGTATTTAAATGTCAAATCAGTTATCTTATAAAAGTTTGGTTATTTTGTGTTTTCAATACATTGAGTGTGGGAATATTTTATTATCTTTTGTCTATTCATTGGTATGAAATTTTATAAAATGTTTGTAATGGTATATCTTTTATTTTCAATAATAATGATGAATGTTATTGAATGATGTTTTGAGATTTTACTTTCAAGAGGGATTGCTTAGTTATTGATATTTGTCAAGTTGATAGTATAAGTATTTAACTTAGATTGTAAATTTCTAATGGATGGCTTGCCAGCAATGGTATAAGTTTTTACTTAGAGTTGTAGATTATCTATAACGTAGAATGATAGCTAAATGGATATTAGACTTGAATTGCAAGATTAATCAATGTTTAGGATTTTAGACATTGGATTTGGAAATCCATTAGTCTAAGCGAAATTACAAGTAGATGGGAAGGATGTTGAACATCCAGAATACTGAGAAGGGGGTGAATCAGTATTCCATAGAACTATAATAAAATTCATCTTATCATTATCACAGTTCTGACTGAATCGGTAAGAAGAAACATAAAAACAAATCAATGCAAAAATACACATTAACACTAAGATTTTTATGTGGAAAACTCAAAAAGGGAAAAACCATGGTGAGGGTTAACTCACCATATATTATATCTGGATAAAAAATATTATAGGGCTCATTACTAAGACTCACTGTCCTTAAAAAGGCTCACTGCCTAAGTACAAAAGATGGTTGACCACCAAGATACAAAGATAGTGGTTCACTGCCAAAAGATTGAATTGATATGATACACCTTCAATGTGCAGGGTTTAGTTCCAATGAAGCTCAAAATATGAAGTACTGCCTCACATAGTAATCACTCAACTAATTTGCACGGATCCACAACTGATAAAGCATTTAGGCTCAGATCTTCACACACCCCTTAATCCTTTTTTGAACCTCTTCTTCCACATTCACTTTCACTCATACTCCATGTGCTCTTCATTCTCTTCAAAACATCATATATATGCAAGTATATCTTATTCATCAATTAGGTTAGTCTAATTCGATGAAACAAAATAATCAAAAATTTCTTTGTCGACACCATATATGATTTAAACATTTTACCCATGTAGTGCATTATAACAAGTCGGCTAACATCCATAAAACATAACTAGTCTCCATAATGCATCACATATGCTAAGTTGTCTAAGACTAGAACACAATTCTCCAAACCAAAAAACAAACCTCAAAGAAAACACCTTTTGGATCTGAGAACACATTAATTTCCCATCATACTACCAACATAGAGACTATCAACAAAACCATAGCATAATAATGTTCGCCTTAATAAAATAAAGAGTCTCTCACATAGTATGTCAAACAACGAACAATAGTAGAATACAAAGTTGAACTCTATCAAAGATAAATTTCTACTCACAACCAAAAACATCTCAAGATCTAGGATCCAACTATTTGAATGAGTCATGATAACATGGTTAAGAGATTAGAGTCATATATCAAATATTGTGGTGAATTTTGAACTCAAATACCAACACATTGATACATCACAAAAGAGTAATACCGATAGAGAACAACTTCTGAGAAACCAAGTAGACTTTTCATATGGTTATCACCATGTTGACATCAATGACAACATAGGAACAACCAACAAAAACCATCCATACTTCATGCTCATGTTGCAAGGCTCCATAATCCCAACAATCTCTCCCTTTGGCATTGATGACAACATGCATGACAATTTTTTTCCAATACACTACAACTGAATACTCTGAATACTCCCCCTATCAAAACTATTCTTCATAAAAAAAAAATTCTCTATTAACCTTTGCCTCTTCATCTCTCTATCTCTCCCCCTTTGACATCAATGACAAAGGATGGGGTCTGGTATATATGTATATGCATCAAAATGTAACCAAAAATATATGAACACAAAATTGAATTAACCTGAAGAAGAACCTTTGAGACTCTCCAGGATGTACTTCCATGATGCTTTTCCTTCTTCCCATGAACCTTTTGCACTTATAAGAGTCTTGTGTAATAGATAAAGCTAAGTTAAGGACTCTACACCATTTGCTAAAGTATTGGGACTAAGATTAATCTCTGATAATTCACCAATACAACCAAGAGCACTAGAAATAGAAGTGTGCTTGAGTTTAATCATCTCTCTAAGTGCCAAAAAATTCTTGATAACTTATGTCCTTTGATCCTACAGAGAAAAGAATTTATCTTGAAGCTACACAATGTAGGACCACATCTAATTATCTCTATCTTCTGCTAACTTGTATGTATCTGCCTGAGTGCTCATCTAGGATTCATTCATCCTTATCTCATTTCTTATGTTTGGTGTACTACCAGACCAATCTAGGAAAAAAGAAAGTAGTTCTTGTGCCTCTTCTTCACAAACTTGTACACTCTCTAATTCCTTTGTCACTTGATTGTGTGCATTAACACATTTTTCTTTGATATCTTCCAAGTTTCCTTCATCAAACCTAATTCCAACATGTACTTCAAGTCTGGAGATGTAGAACTTCAAGGAGTCAATCATACCACAGAGATTCTCCACAACAAAAATAAATGAATCAAATTTAGCACCGAGAATAACCTTCTGCAATTCTTCCAAATCTCTTTGAATATTTATTCTTTCATACTCATGTTGAGCTCTCTCAAACTCACTTCCTTCTACAACTTCTTGCTTAACTACACTCTTCATTTTCTTCCCTATTCTGGTTATGCTATCAAAGGCACCTTCTACACTGAGATTCTTAGGGCTTTCCAAAAGAGTTTTAGCATAATTATCAACTTCAGCCTATGACACTTCATAATTTGATTTTGATATCCAAACCAACCTTGATTCAACTTCTTCCATGTGACATAAATCTATGGACAATTTTTTTATAATTCTTTCGGAGTACCTTTCAACAAAACTTACTAGAATTCTAAGCCTTCTATTCATCCTCATCTGAAATGTTCCAAAGAATGCAGCAAGGGAAGTCTCTTGTGCATTCGAGCAACCAAGATTTATCATGAAGTTCTTGATTTGATGAGAAATAGGCTTTGTATTTGACCATTCTATCCTTCCTGTTATCAGTAGTTCTCTCAAAAATTAAAGGAGTAAATAGAAAACCAAATTTCCATTCCATAAAATATTTTGCTTACTCTTCTTGATTTCCTTTAGATTCTTCAAAAGATGTATACAAAGTAATTCACACTTCATAATCCATACCTCTTTTAACCATATCAACAGTAGTGTGTACAACAACAGTAGAAATTGTAAGGTCATTGCTAGGAATGCAAACTTTGTGACTAGTGACCATAGCAAAATACCTTATTACCAGATCCATAATTAATCTCAAATCAATCTCCTTCCCTTCAAGATTCACACCGGTAACCTCAATTATCTCTTCCTCATCCATAGTCTTTCATTTGGGAATTGGTCTAGAGGAACACAAACTAGTTATATCTTTGATAGCTTCTTTGGTAATCAAAAGTTCCTCATCAATCCACAAAGATTCATCATGAATTATGCTCAATACTATTCGACTATATTTCTTCTCAAATTCAAACAAAGGGACTTTCCTCCAAACATCCAACTTTTTGTCAACTAAAACTTTGTAGGCATCATGGCTCTCTTCCAGTTAATTCTTCCATAGCATGCTCAATTGAACTAATGACGTTTCTTCTATCTTACTATAAAAAAATGCATAGATATCTTCTATGGGTAACACTCCCAGAGGTATGCAAGAGAATCGCTAATAGAATCTTCTAAAACATTCTTCAATTATCTCTTCAAATTGACTTGCATGCTATCCACACTATTCACAACCTTTGAATTATCCATAGCAATAAAAATGAAATATTGTGCAAACAGGAATGCCTCTCTAAATTCCAACAAGAAATGTATAGATATGCTTCTTTTGGAGCTCACTTCGAATCCACTTGATCTCTTCTTCAAACCCTGAAATTTTGAATTGCTCTCTAAGCTTCCTTTGCACGCTTCTCCGAAAATACATAAGCCTTTTGAATTATCTAAATAAATTCCTTTCAATCTGAATGATTTTGTAATAAATACTTGAACTTATAGGTAGATTACCTCAAAAATCGTGTATGCCTCCATTATTTCAAATTTTGTAGACTTCATCCTTCACACATGCGATTGAGAAAATTCCTTAATTTCGTTACCACATTAAATACACTTTTGTAATGATGTGACACAAGTATCAATGAGGGGGTTTATTATATTTTTTGTTAATTTCTCCCCCTTAGCCACTGCTTTACTTAATTTTTTATGGGAGTATCTGCACCAGAGGTCGGTACAGATAACACTAATGATTTTCGATTCAACTTGCTTTCCTTGCTTTCTCCAAATATTTTTCATTTCCTTTCTTGCTTCTTTGGGAACAATGATTTGATCACTCTTCTTCATTGGATAATTATTTTTTATTCTTCTGTAGTTATTACTAGGGTCTTTCAGATTGTTGCACTTACAACAAATAGTATTCTTCTTTCCATTTTTTCTTTCATTCAACTTATCTTCACACAGACTAACTTTATATCCAATCTTCTTGCACTTAAGACATTTTCTAGAGAATGATAAAAAAGCATTCATTTTACTTTTGCAGTCCTTTGCCTTATGATCAAATTTCTTGTAGGAATAAAAAACACCATTGAAAGATAAATACCTTTTAGCATCAGGATGTTTGACAAGAGTTCTTTTGGAGCCCCTTCTTAGATCCTTGATTTGACCATCTTTGCACCAAGTCTTCTTAGTAGATTGCTTTGATTTAGAACTTTGACCTTCCTCAAACCCTAAACCACTCTTATCTATTGTTAGTCTTTAAGAAGTAATCAACTCATCAAGCATTGCCAAGCTTATCTTAAATTTGCCTTTAAAACTTCTTTCCTTCTCTAGATCAGATCTTAAGATGTCCGTTTCTTCCTCAAGCTTCATGCATTCATCCATCTTCCTCTGAATTTCAATTTCCTGACATTCTTCAGTTCTTTTCTTCTCATCCAATTGTTGCAGCAGACCAAAGACAATTTCATCTTCCTTAACCAATAGATCACATGCTTCAACACTTTTACTTTATAGATTTCCAATATACACATTTTATTTCATCAACTTGTCCTTCAGCCTATTTCTTTTGAATAATCAGTAGAGACCACTTCCGGAGGAAAAAAATCTTATACTAAAATTTTGGGACCTTCTTCAAGTTGTTAGGATTCTTCCGAGGAACCAAGCTCTAATACCAATTATTTAACATCTGAAATACTGAGAGGGGAGTGAATCAGTATTCCATAAAACCATAATAAGATCCATCTTATCATTATCACAATTATGATTGAATCAATAAGAATAAACATAAAAACAAATCAATGCAGCCATACACATGAACACCAAGATTTTTATGTGGAAAACCAAAAAAGGGAAAAACCATGGTGAGGGTTAACTCACAATATATTATATCCAAATACAAAATATTACAGGGCTCACTACTAGGACTCACTATCCTTAAAAAAGGATCACTGCTTAAGTACAAAAGATGGTTGACTGCCAAGATACAAAGATAGTGGCTCACTACCAAAAGATTGAACTGATATGATACACCTTCAATGTGCAGAGTTCAATTCCAATAAAACTCAAAATATGAAGTACTACCTCACCCATCAATCACTCAACTAATCTGCACTAATCCACAATTG
The DNA here is from genome assembly GCA_007115665.2 of Sequoiadendron giganteum. Taxonomy (NCBI): domain Eukaryota; kingdom Viridiplantae; phylum Streptophyta; class Pinopsida; order Cupressales; family Cupressaceae; genus Sequoiadendron; species Sequoiadendron giganteum. Next base: position 438,700,944 of record CM021101.1, on the reverse strand, counting down.
ATAAAGCATTTAGGCTCAGATCTTCACACACCCCTTAATCCTTTTCACACCTCTTCTTTCACATTCACTTTCACTTTCACTCATACTCCATGCACTCTTCATTCTCTTCAAAACATCATATATATATACAAGTATATCTTATTCATCAATTAGGTCGGCCTAATTAGATGAAAAAAATAATCAAAACTTTCTTTGTCAGCACCATATATGATTTAAACATTTTACCCATGTAGTGCATTATACCAAGTCGGCTAACATCCATAAAACATAACTAGTCTCCATAATGCATCACACATGCTAAGTCGTCCAAGACTAGAACATAATTATCCAAGCCAGCAAACAAACCTCAAAGAAAACACCTTCCAGATCTAAGAACACATTAATTTCCCATCATACTACCAACATAGAGACTATAAAAAAAACCGTAGCATAAGAATGTTCACCTTAATAAAATGTAGAGTCTTCCACACAATATGCCAAGCAAGGAACAATAGTAGAATATAGAGTTGAACTCTATCAAAGATAACTTTCAGCTCACAACCAAATATGTCTCAAGATCCAAGATGGAGTTTTTTGAATGAGTCATGATAACATGGTTAAGATATTAGAGTCATATCAGATCTTGCGGTGAATTCCAAACTCAAATACCAACACACTAATCCATCACAAAAGAGTATTACCAGCAGAGAACAACTTCTGATAAACCAAGTAGACTTCCCATATGTTTATCAACATGTTGACATCAATGACAAAATAGGAACAACCAACACAAACCATCCATACTTCATGCTCATGTTGCAAGGCTCCATAATCCCAACAAAGAAAGATATCATTGTAAGTAAATCCTTCTAAGTTTTAAATTTAACATTTTATGGAAGTTCAAAGTTTAATCTTGTGATAGGAAATTCGAGGACCATATGTGAAGAATAATAGTTGAATAAGGTGAATCAACATTTAATAAGGTACTTCTTAAACCATTAACATCTTGGAGGTTTTGACGATATAAAATTTGTGATATGTTTCCTTAATACTTATGTATGCCAATATTGTGCTCTATCTTAATTTATTATAACCATTGGAATGTGGTGTAAAAATTAAAAGCATTAGTTATCAATGGAAGCATTTTTAACCAAGATCATCTTCAACACTTCCTTGGAGTGTGTCCTTTTAGTAGTTTTATTAAAGTTTGGGTTTTCTATCTTTACTCCACCTAAGTGGGTGGCAACCGATGAAGGACTGTCTGGGGTACTAGACCCTAGAAAGGGTTGCATGCCTACTAATAATATGGCTAAATAATATGACCATCAAATAATTAAATCTACTATGATTTGTAGTAGTCTTTATCTTGCTTGGGGGTTTGGCTAGAGCCCACATGGCTTCATGATGTCAATACAGTTGGGCGGTGAGCAAGACTTATTTAATGTTTTATCATTGTAAGGTTGGTTAAATATGATTAGAATGTAATTTTTACTGTTATAGTAATGAGATACTTTTGGGAATGTAGGTGTTTTTAATTTAATGAAATTTCTTATATACAATGGTAAAAGGTTCCTATATAAATTATTTAAAAATAGCAAATTTTTTTTATCTAACCTGGTTGTTACAGGAATGGGGCATCAATCATTATCTTTTGTTTGATGTGCTTGTGGGTTATTCTTTAAAAATAAATTTGGTGCATACTTCCTTTGTTATGTGTAGGGAGGTCATTTGGAGTAGATTGTTGACTATTGCGTATGCTTTGGTCTGAAATATTCTAAACTTCTAAACTACATTCCAATGAGGTTTCCATATGTGAAAGGTATGAACAAGTACTATTCTATCTTTTTGTAGAGTCAAATTCCATCACACTAGATACAACACCGTCCTAGTTATCCATACCATGATGCATCGTGTCTATGTGTTATAATATAAAAAGTAACGAATGACGAAGAGTTCCAATCCCAAAAATGAGAAAATCATCAATCTTATCACCACAATCTAATAAAGTCTCAATGACTCATGAACTTTTTGGAATTCTAAATCAATCTCGAAATCAATGGTTAATCCATCTCATTCTTCCATCCATATTATTCTACTTATTTTTCTATCTTTACTAACATTTCTATTCAAGTGTCGAATATATGTGTCGATATATAAAAATATACATGAGGCTACCATTGGTCGATGGTTGTCTATAAATCACAAAAAAATTGTCTACATCAAATAGCTGAGCTTTCTAGCCCTCTTTGAGATGAACTAATCTTGAAACTTTGTTGCGACATCGACATGAATTTAAAAATTTATGCCCAATCTCTCGAGGAGGCAAGGAACCGACTTAATTCCTTCCACTAGGGCAATAGTGAGGTATCCAAAAATCAAGAATTTTTAAATTTTTGATCTAAGCAACAACATTAATCCAAAAAGCATCGATCTTTGAATCAATGTAACAAGTACCTCGCTTCAAAGAGGAGCAAAATGTAGACACTTAAAATTATCCTGAATGGTACTACACACTCGAATTTGATTACTAACATTGTTTTGTCTTGAATTTCACCTTTTTTTCACCTGTTTGATTAAATAATCCTAGTTATTTAATTAAATGCATCATCTTCATCTATTAATCTAATTGATTTAATTAGTTTAATTCACCCCCTTTCACCTTCACCTCTCATCCTGTTTAATTAAATAAGTCAAATTATTTAATTTAAACACCTTATGTCTTCTCATTTAATTGAATAATCCTAAATTATTTAATTAAATTATCATTTAAACCCCTTTTCATTAAATAAACTAATTATTTAATGATAATCCTCACATTCCTCAACTTGCACAATTAAAACTTAGTTTTAATTACTAATTACTAATTTTCCTCACTCATCCACTTGCATAGGAAATATTCTAAAGGAATATTCTCTTATTTGGCTCCAAAGAATGGAATATTCGTTCCTAGCAAAATTTGTAACAAACTTTCAAATTTGTTACAAAGTGTGTTTGTTTGAATCATTCTCATCCATTGATGCTTTCTTTGATGCATGTGATCTTTGATTCTCATCCATTGACGAGAATCCTTGATCCATGCCCTCACGCTTGATTCAATATTGACCATTGATTGATCAAATCGATCTCAACCCCCGATTCTTCATTTTCTCTCCTATAAATACTTCACCATTTGGAGAGAAATGGATCCACCTTTTCAAAGTAAAGTTATGCTACCCATTTGAATAACATCTTGATTCATACTTGCACCATTTCCAAGCTTTTTCATTTTTTCATCCATCCATGGCATCATTTTATCATATTTATCTTAGTTTTTCAATAATGGAGTTCAATTAACTATTTGTAGCATACAAGGGATTGGGAAAGGGTCGCCATTCAACATCAATGTGACACCACTCCCCTAGTGGGAGAAGGTTTAAAGTTTTAGAATAGGTTTCTCTTATGCTTTCGTGGTTATTTCATGTTAGTTTAATGGTTTCTTAGTTTTGATACTTTCAAATATCTCATTGGGATCATAGCTTAGGGGATTAAATATAGTTTAAATTCATTTGGATCTATTGTGTTTAATTCATACTATAAATATGATCACATATATCATTCCATTAATCATATTAGTAATATTTCATTCCAGTAATAATATTATCCCTATTGGAGCCACCTTTGTTAATATAAATATAATCATGGTTTTTCTCAAAATGTGAAATATAATCATAACTAAATCCACATACAATTCACATAAAAAAGAATTGACCTGATAATTTATTGTCCATAGAGATAATATCATTCATAAACAAAATCAACCATATATATATGGTGTTTATATACCAATATAAACATAAAGAGAAATATTCCTATGGAATTTTCACAATAACACTACAAGAAGTTATTACATTTAAATAGAATAAAGTATCCAAGGAAAACAATATTTCAATATATTTGATATAAATATAAAATAATTTACACAAACAAAACACCATATACATGTTCTAGTTTGAGATTTTATAAACACTATCATAGTATTTTATTTTCTAAAGAATTTTAATAACAAAATACAATGAGACATTAATTTTTTTGAACAAGATATTGTCATTGGAATTTAATACGTAATTTAATTAAGCTAATATAAATGATGAATTTAACACATTATGTTATCTTCAATTCTCACACAATTTTTAATAGAAATAAATAAATATCATTTTACTCTCCCCATACATAATAGTAAATGGAATGTATATAGAATACAAAAAATATTTACATTACAAAAGATTAACTAAAAACAACCTTAACAAAGGTTAAAACACAATTACAATAAATTTTACAATTCTTATACAACCATTTGCATATAATAACAACTTGGTTAATTGTACAATAGACTTAAAATTTCTAAAAGAAAGAGTCTCCCAAGAAATAATTTCAACATGCACACAAACACCCTCAACCTACACCCATTTAACACAAAGAACAAAAATATATTTTATCTAAAACCAATGGTGCTCACCTTCCAACCATTGGATTGTAAATCAATCCACCCCAAGCTTGGGGTCACATGGTAACCAAGGAAACAATTCAACATTTTAATCAAACAACAAACGCATTTTTAATAGAACATTAAACATACACAAAATATATCAATATGCCCATGGATAACCCAATATAATGGTGCTCTCATGAGTACCATGGAGAGGGGGAGTTTTGGACACTACCATGGAAAATATTCTCAAATCTACTCCATATTCTCAAGGTAAAGCACAACATTAATTCACAATCCTCCTTCCAATTCATAACATCACATAGCTCATTATTTCAACAAAAACATCATATAGATCCCAATTTCAATAAGATAAAATTAAGGGCTCATACCCTAAAAATTTCCCATGATGGCCCTAATCACTCAACCACAATACATAGAGTGCTCTCAATAAACTTGGAGAACCTGCCCAACAATAATTTTTCCACACCCAACAAAACATTGACTATAATTTCAATACATATTACACACAATTTCACAATATAAATCAACACTTTTACATTCAACCAAACACTAACAATAATCCCAAAACACATAAAAATATAATTTCATAAATATATAGTAGCACCATTCACTAAGAATTTCAAGCTCATTTACGCACACAAACCAATACTTATTATCAATGAGATTGTGTAAGGAAATATACAATGATAAAATTTTGATCTCGATAAGAAAGATAGCTTCAATAAGAACAAGTGAATATGGAGTCACACTAATTGGTGTGTGGATACTAGTGTGATATTCCAAAATGGAAAGGTTATGTTGAAGGTTCTAATCATGGCCAACATCATTGATGATATTTTTAAGGATTATTAAGAGGGTTTTATTAGATTCCTCTATTTGATTGTTACCTTGTGGGTAGTATGGGGTGAATCGATGGTGTTAAAGGTAGAATATATTGAAAATGGTGCAAACTTCATTATTTTTGAATGATTTTCCAATATTAGTGATAATGGTGGAAGGGATACCATAGTGACAGATGATCTAATGGAAGATGGAATTAAAAATTTCTAGTCAGTGTTGTAGATAAGAGGTATAGCTTCAATCCATTTGGTGAATTTGAATTGGAGGAAGATGGATTAATCTTACCAACAATATTGAAACCCCACTAAGAAAGGGGCCAAGGAGTAATAATGTGTTGTAATTCCTGCAATGGTGCATGAATTAAATCTATGTGTTCCCAATAGGATAAACACTTCTTCACATATTGATTGGAATCTTGTCCTATGGTGGGCCAATAGTATCCTATTCTCAAGATCTTTTAGCTAGGACCATAATACTAGTGTTTGCGTAGAAAATACAATCGTGAACCTATTTGATTGAGAGAAAAAACCTCTTTTAAGTTAAGGCACCTAACTAGAGAACCATCAAAATTCCTTTGATAAAGCGTATTTGTGAGGACAGTGAAGCAAAAAGAGTGTTGGATAAATGATTCTTATTAAGTGGAAAATAGGTTTTTTCGAAGGATTTGATCATTAAGGTGTGTATATATGTCATGATACCAACTATTGTTGGGACTAGCAAGTTCACAAACACATTTTGTAACAAGGACATCATATGTAGGGACAAAAAAAAAATCAACTAAGAATACACAAGTACTATCTTGTGGCATATCCAAAAGAGATATAATCATGGTCATGGAATCAATTGCTTTATTGTTAAGTCTAGGTACCTGCTTAAATTGGTTGAAGATGAAGTATTCCCTAAAAATATTGATCATAATTTTGTGAGGGATTAGTTTCTCATATTTTATCAGATATTTATTGTTGACTTGACTTATGATTAGTTGTGAGTATCCATTAATCAACATGTGTTTGATGTTATTCTAAAATACTATTTTCAAATTTTTCATTAGGTCCTCATATTTTATGATTTTGTTTGTCCATATGAAAGCTATTCAAAAATATTTAGGAATAAAATCAACTTGAGGAGTGACAAATAGTATTCCTAAACTTGATCCCTTGTGAGTGTATGAACCATAAAAATATAATTTTTAAGATTTTACATCATCTAGAGTGAAGATATATTCATCAGGGAAGTCCATAATGAGAGGATGGCCATCTATGAGAGGTGCTTCTATAATTTTATATACCATAACCTAACCTTTGATTGTTTTTTTCAACATATTCTATGTCAAACTCACTAAGCAACATGGTCCATTTTTTCATATGACATATGATGGATGTCTTTGAAACAAGATACTTGAGTGGGTCAATTCTTGAAATGTGTCGTATCTTATGACTTAGAATGTTATTCCATATTTTTTTAGAACTGAAATCAATATCTAAGAATGAAAATTATAAGGGTGTATGTTTAATCTCATAACCCAATAATGTTCAATTGATGTGGCAGATTGCCCTTTTATGACCCTCTAAATAATGTTGTGCTAAAAGTGTGCCTAAGGTGAATGATGTGGTAGAAATATTTAGTAATAATGGTTTTCCTAGTATTGGTGGCATGAGCATTGGTTATGATGCTATATACTCTTTTATTTTGTTGAATGCCTTTTGACAAGATTCATCCTAGTGAAATGCATTGCTTTTCTTTAGCAAATGTGATAATAGTTGACACTTTTTTATAAGCTATACAACAAACCTCTTATTAGCCTTATTTTTTACTAATATTACGTAACTATTTAAGGGTTTATGGAGGTGTCATCTCTAAGATAGAAATTACTTTGTAGGGGTCAAACTGTATGCCTTGTCACCAATAAACGATTAAGCCTAGAACTTTTGTATATATGAAACCGAAGACACACTTCTTACGATTGGGGTGAAGCTTATATTCTCTCATATGTTCAAATATACACTCAATGACATGTGGGTGATATACTTGTATTTTTGACTTAACTAATAGATCTTCTACATAATCTTCCATGATGTGATATAGCATATCATAGAAGATGATTTTCATAGCTCGCTGATAAGTGGCCCTTAAATATTTTTGTCCAAATAGTATGACCCAATAAAAAAATGTTCCCTAAGGGATGATAAAATCTATTTTATGTTGATCTTTTGGGGAAATATGAATCTGATTATATCTTGAACAACCATCCATAAGGGACAACATCTAATGGCCTATTATAATATCAACAATCATGTCTATATTTGGAAGTGGAAAATCATCTTTTGGGAACACTTTGTTGAGATATTGGAAGTATATACAAACTCTGATTCCTTGTGGCTTTTTTCTAATAAGGAAAATATTAGATATCCATTATAGGTAGTCAATTGGTTTGATAAATCCAATCTCCAAAGTTTTATTGATATCTTCCAAGTGACTAATAACACAAATTGAGGGTGCATCTTTTGAAGCTTTTGTTTTACTATTTTGACATTTAGATGCATCACTAAATAGTAGACAACCAATAAAATATATCAACCTCGTATGTTTGCATAGGATCAAGAAAAATTATCTACATATTTCTTTACGGTACTTGTGACTTCACATTCTTCTTCTAATAGAATTGCTACAAGCTTAGTGATTTTTGGGTCTATTTGAGTAACCAAATTCAATTCTTGTGATTCCTCTACTAGGACTAATAATAATCTAGACCACTTTGAAGATGTGAATGTAAGGTTGAGTTTCTCATATATTTATGCCTCAAAGAGGTTTTCATTAGTAGACATGTCCTTTTTTATTTCTTTCTTTTTTTGCATACAATAGCACTTGAAATAGATTTTCAATAGGAGATTGTATTTTTTTATTTATTTTTATTTATAGGCTTAAGGAACTTTGCTTGTTCCCCAAAATAGGTTTTTACATCAAGGTCTATTTGATTTTTTTATGGTTTCTTGTTGGGATAGAATTGTGAAGTCCCATGAACTCAACTAAAGCTTCACCAGTTTTTTAAACTTCTAGAGAAAAAGGGCAGTGAAAATTGAAATGTTGGATAATGAAAATTGAAATGTCATGAAAAAGGGTAAAGAAATCAGTCAAGGAAATTTAAAATTTATTTCCCTTGATAAACTTAATGAAAGGAAAGGATCCTAAAATATCAAAGGTTTCACTGGTATCATAGAATACATCAATTAATGGTATATATCCTAAGCCAAATTTGTAGTAGTTGACCTTGATTGTAAGAGGTTGAATAATTCCTTTCTCATGTCATCCGAATCCTTTACCTTTATATCCCATGTTTTTACATATTCAAAGTGCTTCTAAGTTTTCTCAACAAATCAAGGTGCATACTCATCACCTTTATACAACTAGGAGCTTATGTCATTATCAATAATCTCCTCTTCAAGAAAACTATGTTGAATGAAATTAGTTGGACCATATTGGATGAGTTCAAGAGAGTTATTGATGTAATTTTGTGGTTTTCTATAGGAGTGGGTAAAAGAGGGATTTGACCTAAATATTTTTTTTTTCATCTCATATTTCCCACACCCTTTGGCTATGATCTTGACATTGAGTGGGGATGTGAGATCAATGTAAGATGTTGGTGCCAAAGTGATAGGATGAAGATGGTAATGAGGTAGGAAAAGAAATATCCACACTAGTATAATGATGGGATTTATTGTATGGGCCTTCCAACATTCTACAATGTTGAAATGGGTTATGATTAGAAATAATTAAGATGTTTATGCCATTATATGGAAAATTAGGATATTTGTGGAATTTGGAGGGAATATCTATTGAATATTCAAGATACTAAGAGGGGGGGTGAATCAGTATCTTCTTAAACTTATTGAACAAACATCATCCTTTACTTTAATGTATGAAATAAATAAGAGCAAGAAAAAAGCATGAAATGACACAACACAAGAACATCAAAATTTTATGTGGAAAACCCAATGAGGGAAAAAGCATGGTGAGGATTAGCTCACTATATATAGTTGGTTCAATACCGGATACAAAAGAGGCTCACTGCCAATTACAAAATCTTGCTGCTTACAAGGACTCATTGTCCAAATAAGGAGGCTCATTTCCTATAAATTATGATATAAACAAAATGGATTACAACCAATATGTGAACTAATAGAGTTACACCACAAGTGTTGATTTAGTTCCTTGATGCTCAAAGAATTCACATGCTAGAAAAGTAATCTTCACTCTTCTACTCACACACTTTGCATATCCAACACAATCACTACTGACACACACCTAATTCATCTACAAACCATCCTATATATATCTAATATATCCACACACATCAATTAGGTCAGCCTAATTGGATGCAATACATATTTAAAAAAAGGTAACTATCGGCTTCATATAAAACTTCTCTGAAAGTAATTCAACCATGTGGCATGCAATATTATTTTGGCTAGGACCAAAGCTAGGTCACACATATATCCACAATGCATGTTAAGCTATTAACTGATTATTAGTTCGGCCATGAATAAACCTAATAATGAAGTACAATTATTAAACTGATGCCAACACACCATCCAATCATATGAACATATGGGAGTGCATACATACACACTTCTAGTAATCATAAACCTTTTCTCAAAACCTTAAACCACGATGATCACTGGAGGTAACATGCAGACCAAAATATCAGATCAAACATCAGAGGATGTAAACCTATTTTGCACACCAGTTCAAGGTACCGGACCAATCCGATACCACAAACAACATGGTGACATCGATGAAAACATACAGAATGATCTTCTCCATTCTTCCAACAATATCCTTCTTAGATGAATCCATGGGTGACTGAGGAAAATATTATATGGGATCTCAAGGTTAAGAACATCAAACGAGGTTTTTTTTAAATCAAGACCCACCTAGATTAGAAGCCAAATAGTTCCTTCATATTCTCATTCTAAATCATCATATGCTTTGAGGTTTCATATTATCTTTTGAATATTCCAATTGCTTAACAAGTTTGTAGGTACTAAGGTTTAAAATAAATATACTATTTATAAGGACTTGTTTGACCTTGTTTTTATTGACTATAACTTCTTTATGTATTTCTTGGTATTTGATATATCAATAGAGGGAATATCTGCTAGACTAAAGATAAGTTGATAAGATGAGGATAGATGACCCACCATAGCTTGAAATTGATTTGGATTAAAATTACTAGGGACTTGTGATTCCTTCAAGGCATGATCCAATATGTTCCTATGAACAAGTGATGATCAAATAATCTCCATAATAAATACCTATGATGGATTATTCCTATGGTGCTCTAGGAATTCATATTAGGTGACCTTTTGGGAAGATGAAGAACCCCCTTGGATAGTAACCTAACTACACCTAGTGATGATGACACAGTTTAGATTATTAATGGTATTTGTGTCAATGTAAGAATGGGTTTCCTCAATATGACCCTCTACTAATTCATGCGAGATAGACTACTTACTGGTGTTGACATTATTTGCATGATTATTTTGAGATGATCCTTTATTTGATATAGGGGTCTAGTTTTGATCATTCTTAGGAAAAGGATCTTGATAAATGCCTAATTTCTCATTAGGAGATGAGGATGCATGACCTTCCACATTAATCTCACTACAATCAATAATATATTGGATATAAATTTTTAGTTTCATTCATTTTTACATAGAATGAACTTTTACATGATAGTACACATAATATTCATGTTCTTTGTACTGTGTAGGTTTACATATATTATCATCAAATAGTTGGGTGTGTGGGAATGTTATGAGATTGGCTTGAACTAGTTTTTGAAATATAACCTCAATAGGTTACCCCAAGGACGTGTACTTATATTTTGAATGATTTTGGATTTTTTATCGTCCTTGTGGTATGGTAACAAAAATGTTTGGTCATACATTTTTGACATTAGGAATTTTTTGTTCAAAAACTTGTTGTGTAGTCTAAATGAGTTTGAGTTAGTTAACCCATCACTAACAAGATTTTTATTCTTAGCCCAAAATTGTGGCTTTCAATTGGTTTGGTTATTATTTTCCTTATCTTTGCTATAGATCTTGACAAAACCTTTGGCAATGAGGGATTTCTCAATGGTGGCACCCTTGTTTATAATTTCATCAAAAGTGAAAATGCAATGGACTTGTAGATGAAATGTTATTTTAAGATTAATATTTGTGACAAAAATATAGATAACATTTTTATAGTATAGGCCAAGGGAAGTGATTAGAAAGACTTATTCATTGTTGAAGGAAGTAAGTGAAACTTTCCCCATTTTATTATTTAGTGTTACAAATATCAAGCATGGTTAAATTGTGCTCAACATTCTAGGAGAAATGGGTTATAAATTTCTCCACTAAGTCAGATTTTTTTTTGAATGGATCCTTGAGTTAAGTGTAGAAACCACTCATTTCCTTATTTTACTAAGCTAAAAGGAAAGAGCCTCATGAATTATATGTCATTGTAAGAAACTTCTTAGTATACCATAAGAAATTATTCGATGTGATCATGGGAGTCTCCTTTCCTTGTATTTATCAAACTTTGGTATCTCAAAATATTTATGGATATTGATTGATCAAAAGGGTAGTGACATAATTTGTCAAATTTATATGTGTGTGTTGGGTGTGAGGTCCTTGTTTGAAACCACTTGAGAGTATCTTTTATTTCTTATCATTCATGGGAAAAAAATTCAAAATATTTAAATTCAAAGGTTGTGGTAAACTGTTATAAGGTACTTCTAGATGGGTGGAGTGATATGTGTTTATTTGTGGAGGATATTGATGTTGATATGATGATGGTCATTGATAGGTGGATTATATTGTTGATGAGATAATGGTTGTTGAAAAGTGCTTTAAAAGGTGTTGAGTGTTGGGGTGTAGTGTTGATTAGGTGTAAATTATTGATATGATGATGAAAGTGTATTGTTAGATGGATTATATGATTGGTGAGTTAATGCTTGTTGATAAGTGATTTGGAGTGGGCTACTAGGTGTAATATATTGTTGGGATGGTAGTGATTATTGATAGGTGGAGTGATGAGATGTATGATATGGGATTTTAGTGAGTTGGACATGTGTTGGTTGTGGCATGGATAGAGGGGGTAATGATTGAGTTAATGATTTCATGGATGGAAAGCTTAGATGAGGTGGATTAATAGGAGGGACATTTTGGGTGTTTGAATTGGAATGAATGTTTAAGTGAATGAGATTATGTGAAATTGGGATATGATGTGAAAATGTGTGTGATGGGTTAGGTGGAAAATGGTCACATTTTTCTTGGTATGAATTCCATTGGATCTTAGGTATATCTCTAATGGCAGGGTGAGATTAGGTTTAGACCTATCAAATTTAGGTGGTAAATATGCTCCTTATTTAATCAATTGTGCTAATAATTGATCTGCATTGAGTTTGATGAGATAATATAGTTAGTTTCATGTGGTATCATTATTGATGAAATCCATGAATCGAGGTGATTAATAAAGTTAGTTAATAAGGTGTTCTTACTCATATATGGTCTCATGATGCACTTGAGGTCTTGAACTTTCACCTTGGGTTAAGTGGCTATCACTAGGTACTGTAGGATTATATCTATGTTGTTCCATATTTAGTTTTGTTTGTGACCTAGTAATAGGTAGCATGAAATAAAATCTAAGTTTGTAGATATTTTTTGGAATTCTTTTTCCTTTTGGATTTTGTGGGTTTTTTTTGTTTTTTTTTTAATTTGGACTTTTTTGTATTTTCAATAAAAAATGGATTTTCAATAATTTTTATTTTTTTACTTTTGCATTTTTTGTGGATTTTGGATGTATTTTTTTAGGATTTTGGATGATTTTTTTTAGATTTTGGATTTTTTTTTAATGTTTTAAAAATATTTGATTACTAAGGATAAAGATGAAAATGGAAAAATGGATGATGTTTGGCTAAAGATGATGATGGGTGGTTGCGATTATTAGTGTGGGTTAGGATGGGACAATGATTGATGTTGAGGATATGATGAGGTTATCTAGATTAAAGGTACCTCCTAAAACAAGACTTAGGATAAATGATTTATGATTTGATTGTTCCTACTTAAGTTAGGTAAGTTCTCAAGCAAGATTGACTAGGATTTTTAGACTAATTAAATTAGGATAGACCAAGTTCTTAAGTTAAATTTTCCCAAGGTGATAAGTTGATTTGATTTTTAAATTAACTTGTTAGTTAAGATAGGAAAAGTTCCTAAGAACACAAGAATTTATGATAAAATAAGCGATGGGATCTTGATTTTTAAAGGAAAATTTTGACTTAGATTGAAATGGATGATGATGATGCCGGTTGAATTGGTGTGTGTTTTGGATGATATGGATGGGGGTATTTGATGTCTATATTTGAATGGTCAAGATTGGATGTATCAATATAGAAGGAATGTTTGGCGGCATATGATGATGTTAGTATTGTAGACATGTAAAAATGACATAACGCTTATTGCACATCCTAAATGACATTTTCTCATCATTGACATCATTATCATTTAATATCACTACATTTCACATCATTTACATCAAAAACCCTATTTTCCTCTATTAATTAAATAATCTTTAATTATTTAATTAATTCACTATCATCATTAAATCTAAGTTTATTCCTCTTGATTAATTAAATAATATCAATTGTTTAATTATGTCACTTATATACTCTATTCCCCTAAATAAATTAAATTTTTATCACTTAATAGTTTAATTAAATCACTTCCCCTTTCTAAACACGAATAATTAAATTAATCATTCAAAAAAGGGTCAACAAACAAATACAACTTTATTTGTTAAAGTCAAACATGGCTTGCACATTCAAACTTAAAATAGTAACCAATTAATTCAATTAATTAATTATCCTCATCCCTTTTTATGATTGAGAAAATCATGACCACCGATTACTCACTCTAATTGGCTAACTAATTCATCTATTTCCTAACCATCTATTTCTTCAATCCCACTAACCTCTCAATATATTTCCTCATCTCCATTGAATACTCAGCTTGATTTCATCAATCTATTTACATAAGTGAAGAGTCACACAATTACCTCTTGAGAACATTATGATTTAGCATCACATTCTAGTTCAAATATCTCACACACATTGAAGATTTTGTAACGCATAATGGAGGCTTTGTATTGATTACAACGATTTGAAATTTAACACCGATACAAATATAATTTGACATGAGATGGGTAATAATATAATTTATTGAATTCATTGTTTGTTCTTTGTTTGCTAACAACTATTTCATTGAATTCATTATTTTTTATATTATTCATTTCATGAGTAATGGGTTTTGGGATTCTTAATTTTGTTTTGAATTAAGCTTTGTTTAATTCATATTTTCTTTTTTTTGTATGCTTCATTCCCCCTTACGACATTTGGCATGCTTGGTGGGACTTTCGTCCTTGACATTAATGTTTTTGTGAGTTCATGTGAGCAATTGCAAGTTCTAGAACATAGATGCCTTTTTCTGAAACACAGTTGAATTTTTTTTTGTGAAAGCTACAAGATTTTCATGTGGTTGCTTCCTTGTTTCTATCGTGGTTGTACTTTTTCCAATCGCTACTGCACTTTTTTGGGCTTCTTTTGACATTTGGATCATTTTTGCCAAAAATAGGTCGGTAGTTGCACATGTTTGGATTGCTTTTGACTAAGATGATTGATATTACTACAAGTGAAAATTTCGCTACTACCTGAAATACCAATGCTATTGCTCTATTTATTTCTTTTTTCTGCAAGCAATTTTTTTGATTTCTAATGCTAATGTTTAACTATTTGGGGTTTTGAGATATTTATAACATTGATTGTGTAGTATTTGTAGGAATATGGCACATTTTACATCAATAACAATTAATGATTTGATTGCAGAGATGGTGGACGATTCAAGACTATCTTAGTTTTTTACAGCTTTCTTAGTTTAAAGAATATTTCAATTTGGTGTTGTAAAACTGAACCCATAACTTGCACACTTCAAATTGGTGATCTTAAAACTAAACTTTCAAAGCTTTCTTAGTTTAGAAGAATCTCTCAATTTGGTGTTTTGAAAATGAACCAACAAATTAAACACTTCAAATTGGTGCTTTTAAAACTAAACCTTCAAAAGCTTTCTTAGTTAAACATTTCATTTGGTGATTATAAAATTGAACATTTTTTTGACCAACGCATTTCATTTTGTTGACGAACGAACAATTTTTATTTTTATTGATCACATTAAGACAAACGAGGCCATTAGAAACACTCAAGATTGGTACTTAAAATTCAATAAATCCATTTTTTATTTGTGGGTATGTGCAGGATCATGATGGGCCAAAAAGTGGCAATATGTAAGTGATATGATGGCCCATGTGGCTGATGACTTTTTTTTTACCCAAAATTGATGAAACGAAAAGGGGTTTTAAAGGAGATTCTCAAATTTCCACCAATATAAATTATGTTTTACTTTGAATTTAATAAATAATTATTATTCATTTTATATTTGAATTACGACTAATGTCCTGATTGATAGGCTGATTGAAAAACATCTATAGCTTTTAAACGGTATCACATTTTTTGAATCTGAAACATGCATCACATTCTATGTTTCACATACTATAAGATTAAAAATAAAAGAATTGAATTTCATGAAGTTTTGACCAACTTAAGGTGGTCAGACATACGAGTTTTTATATTTTTTAAAAGTTGTAATAAAAAACTCGTAATTAATTATTGACTTGGAAAAAAATTACAAATAAATATGCATCACATTGAGACATGAGTCCTCTACTTGTATCTAAAATATTATAAAAAAATATTATCATTTTATTGTGGTTAGGGTGGTTAGACAGACACCTACTTCTTATTTTTCCTTGAAATTTAAGTAGTACTGCATTGAAATTTCAAATTTTCACCAAATAGATTTAAAAAATAAAAAATAAACCTAGTAGTTTAGAAACTACATTCAATTTGCTATAGATTCTATTCTTACATATTTTTTGTTAGAGTAAAGGTTTTAACTTAATTATGTTAATTAAGTTACCTTTATTCCTCTCTTAAGATTTCACTTTAGTTTGCATATTGTTACATTTAATAATTATATTAATTATTAAATGTCTACCTATTAGGGTTTCTTTTAGGGTTGCACAATCTCCTTTCTTAAGGATTGATCATTGTATTATTACCTCTCTCTGATTAATACATTTTTTAGCTTTGAGAGCACCCTTGCTTTTTTGTCTCCATCTCTTCTTTCTGTGACAGGTTATTTGCATGCAGGTGATCTTCGGGGTCTGTGAAGTTGGATTTCACAACTTCTACATGGTATCAGAGTGCAGACCTGTTGCAGCCTGTTCTTGTTTGAAGAATTTGGAGCTATGAGGGTTGGATCAGGCTTTCACAGTTTTACAAGTAGATTTTTTGTGGATCTGGGGGTCACCTAATTTTCTGGGCATTTTTGGACAAAATGGACCTCGCCATTAAGTCTGGAGCATCCAAAAACCCCTATTTTCATATAAAATTTGTCTATTTTGGCCTCTGTCGATCGAAAATGCAAAAAACAAATTGGCCCCAAGGTCATACGACCTCAGGGCACAATTTACGAGGCATAAAATTTCATAAAAATTAAAAAAACAAAGTTTTTGGTTTAGAAACTATGCTCCCCATTTAAAACAGGGAAGCCACCCAGCCGCCGCTCAGCGGCCACCAAAGAGCTACTCGGCCAGCAGCGCCACTAGCCCCCATACTGCTTCGCTTAGCCCTCGAGGGCTCCACCGTGGTTTTATTGAGAATCGGGTGCTACACAAAGCCCCCTACACCCTAGCCGCAGTCATATGGGGAACCAAGGGCCGCACTCCAGCTCCTATGCGCTATCCCCCTATTCGACCATGTGACTAGGGGTCGAAGGAATTTTAGCCCCTGAGGACTGTGTAAGATTTTTTTTAACCTTTTTGAGCAACTTGCACTAAATTAGGCGTAAAATGGGCATTTTGTTCTCGGATTTTCAAAGGAAAATATGCATCGGAAAGCTAGTTCTGAGCCCATTCTGATGTTGTAGGAATGTTTTCAAAATTTTTTAGTTTGGTTGCCATTTTTTGCAATCAAAGTCAGATGATCTTTTTGCACTCCGGGAGACATATCTTTTACGTCTGAGCTCCGTTTTTGCACAAACGAATAGGCGTCAGAAAGTTGGTTCAGTGCTCTGCACAATTATCAAACTTATTTTTCCAGATTTTTCCCCAAGTATATTTTATTAAGCCTTTTGTGTTTTCACAGTTTGCTTAATTACTTGGACGTTTTGGCACTTGGGAACCTCCTGTTTGCATCATTAGGCTCTATTTCATTTGATCTACATGTAATAAGGTAAGTTTTCTCAGATTTTTTCATTTGAAGAGTTATCATGGGTTTTTCTACTCACCCTTTAGTTGTAATTCTGGAATGGGGTAATTATGAGTCATGGGCAAAGGACATACTTACACATTGTAGGTGGCTTAATATTTTACCTTATTTGTATGATCTCATACCTTAACCAACCACTTCAGAGGGAAAATTAGCATGGGATATCATTAGAGATCACATATTAGGACTTATATTGTCTAGTGTTGATCATGACATTGTGTTGGCTATATCGGACATTGATTGTCCTCACCCACTTTGGACACGTCTTTGTGAGATCTATGGAGACCCCAATCTCTCTCCATTCCCAGAGGATCCTACTTTAGATTGTCTCTTACCCATTTCTTGGAGAGGGAATACACCCTTTGATCATGATACTTTAGAGGAGCTTGAGTATTTAGACACCCTTACATGTTCTGATGGATCAGAGGCTTGTCTCACATTTCCCACTCTTGAGACTGAGAATTCATTAGCATCTCCTGTTGTTCCTAATTTAGTGCAACATGGAATCATACATCTTCCAGACATAGCTACTTTGGACTTTTATGTTGCAGACATATCTTTCTTGTTTGTTGAGTCCTATATTGCATATTTAGAGGATTCTTATGAGGACAAATGTCTCCTCTATCTTGACAGTTAGGTTATCACTGTACATCCACCATTATTAGTGCATTCAGAGGTTGCATTTCAGGATTCTCCACATCAGTTTGGATTTGGCATCATTTGTTTCAATTCAGACAGAGAAATTCTTCAGCATCCTATCATGGCACACATCTTGAGACAGATTGGTTCATCACTCTTCACAGGGTTTCTTCGACATCATCCTTTGGATCCGTTTCTTCCCAAGGGGAGGAATATTATTTTCTGCTTTAGGATCTCCTTTTGGATTCTACATCAGGCATCTACCATTGTGACAAGAGTTTCTTCATTGTGGGGGGGCCTTCTTCTCTCTTTCTATCTCTCCTATGGAGATCATTGTACATGTACTTATATGATAGAAGTTGTCTATGGGGGGTATCATGTAATCCACCTCCTATCCTTCTTTCATTAGTGCATTGCATTCCTTCTTTGCATTCTATTTTGGGGAGGAGTTTTATTCCCACTGGGTTTTCTCCTTTACCTTGTTTCCTTTAGTTTGCATTTCTTTTTAAAATGGGTATCTGATTAGGCCTAGTTGTCAGGACCCATGTTTACTTTTATGCATTATAGTTACTTTTTCTTTCTTGCACATGTTTGTAGCGCACTCGTGTTAATCTTAAGGGGGGGTGTTAGAGTAAAGGTTTTAACTTAGTTATGTTAATTAAGTTACCTTTATTCCTCTCTTAAAATTTCACTTTAGTTTGCATATTTTTACATTTAATAATTATATTAATTATTAAATGTCTACCTGTTAGGGTTTCTTTTAGGGTTGCACAATCTCCTTTCTTAAGGATTGATCATTGTATTATTACTTCTCTGTAATTAATACATTTTTTAGCTTTGAGAGCACCCTTTCTTTTTTGTCTCCATCTCTTCTTTCTGTGATAGGTTATTTGCATGTAGGTGATCTTCGGGGTCTGTGAAGTTGGATTTCACAACTTCTACATTTTTGAAATAATATAGATAACTTATTCAAATTTTTACTCAAGTTTCCCAACTCTGATTTTTTGAATTTTCATTGCCACTTAAGGGCTTGTCTTTTCCATGATGATTCTTCACATACCCTTGCACCTTTGCTATATTTGACTGAAGTCTCAAATTATTTTCATTTGGTGCACATAAAAAATGAATTTATAACTTCACACTTCAAGTTTTGGGATTTAAAAATAAATTGTGATGAATTGTATGTCGTGTCTACTATGATTGGTGAGTTGAGTGTATATCCTCCCCCCCTACATCTTTTGATGATCCTGGGTGATGAGAAACACTTTGGTCTTTTTATTTTTTGAGTCACCTTTAAGAGAGAACTTTTCAAGAGACACATCTCGCAGCAGAGAACTCCTAGCGATTCTTGCAAGCATGTTTAGCAGTGGGCTTTAAATAAAGGTTGCAAAATTGTAATGAAAGTAGCTTCAATCCGGGATGACAAGATACTACACCTAATCCATCTCTGAAAGTGTAAGGGAATGGTTTAATGCCTTAAGTGGTAGGAAAATGGTAGTGTTCGTACGGTGTTCATAGTTGTCACTAAATACCTTATTTTAGAAGCCATCCTTATTTTTTGAAACGTTCTTTGAAAGTGGTGCATCAAAACTTTTCTTCTGAGAAGTTACTTACCAAGTCCATTTTATGGTTTACTCCATAAATTGTATGTAAAATAATCCCTTTGGGGCATGAGGTAAGCCTACCTAAAAGATTACACCTACTTAGGGTGACTTGACTGATGTATGCCAAAGTTATTTTATTGACATCAAACACTTTGCTTGATTTAAAAAGAACACAACAAAATAAACATTGAACTTGGTTATCAAAATTTCAAACCCTTTGGACTTAGTGTGAATACCTTTGAAAAGAACCTTATATTTTCACTCCTTAAAAGATATCTTAAACAAATATCTCTAAGTTTTTGTGAATATTTAGGCTTACATTTCAAGTCACATTTAGACCAAAGTCAACATTGGGAACTATGGTTATAGTATCTTGACTTTCACAAACTTTGAGATTTTGTGGAAAGAAACTTGCTTAAGTTATAGACATTTAGAGTCAAAATTTGTGATTTTTGTGTTGTACCACTTTCCAAATCTCAAAACAAGTCAAAACAACCAAGACATAAAAATTGCAAACTTGTCCAAACTACTATCAAAACAAAAATTGGAAACAAACCTGAATAGAAGCCACTATTGTATAAATTGTCACTTTTGACCTAAATATTGATGTAATTGATCTAAAATGTGTTACTATTACACTTTGGTTTATGACAATTACTAGTAAAAATTTTTTTCTTTTGCAAAACAGAACTGTAGTTGACTATAAATTACTACATTTGATCTAATAATTACCATAGTTGACCTATTTTTTAACCACAGTCGACCTAAAGATTGCTGCTTTTGACGAAACTATTACTATTGCCTTCACTATTCACTAGTCAAAAAAATTACAACAAAGGCCACTTTTGATAAACCTACCATAGTTGTCCTTGAGATTCATCTGCTATTGACCCAAATAGAACCAGTTTTTCCAAATTTGCCGCTATTGAGCTCTCTATTACCAGTCACAACTTAAAACAAAGATAGTTATTGCTCTAAATCTGATCACTATTGTCCTAAAGTTGAATGCTACTATTGTAAGGATTTTCACTGTTGCCATGTTTACTGGTACAAATTTGAGACTGATCCAAAACTAGTTAAATCTTTCACCTTGTGAGAACAAAATAGTTAGACCTCCAAAACACCTTATATTTGCATCATTCCATACCCATTTGCAAAATCAAACACATCAACCTAATTTTAGGATTGAAAATAAAAACACAAACTCAGATTATTCCTTTTTTTCTTGATTTATAAGATATTAATATTTTCTTGCACCTCGAGGCTAGTTCTAGTAGAGTTTCCAACATATCCTCTAGAAAAATAGAGTGACATATCGATCTGTTGCATACACTTTGAGTCTCAAAATTAGCATCATCTTCAAAAAATTCAAACATCACTCAAACTTTAGGGTCTTGAGTATCTCCAACCATAGCAGAACATCAATACCTTTATCTGAAAGATTTTCTTTTACACCATCATCATTCATCATCCTTTTGAAAATAGAAAAAAGATCAAACATCAAGAAAAAGATTACACTTCATGACCATTTGGTGTCCTACCACTTATGTTCAACAACCAGATCTTACTGCACCTATTATATAACCAAATTTCAAGTGATTTGAAGGTGAAAAATTGGATATTGTTAGTAGTTTGAGAAGTTTTGTATTTGAGAAAAAAGGAAACACCAACCTAATGGAGAAACACAGTTACTATTCTAGACAAAGAGGATCAAAAATTCGATCTTGCAGTCGGAAGACTAGTATTACCACCACCTATGTGGCAATAAATAAATCCTAGCTTACAAAAACACTTTTAAATAGAAAATACCAAAAACAAATATCATTTTGTTCCATAGTTAAACTGATCACAAAAATTTCCCAAGGTCTTGGAATTGTTTATGACAACCACAAGATCTCAACACAGAAAAAAGATGGAAGCCAATAAGAGTAGCTCAAGTGCACCTAAAACCATCACTGATGAGGAAACCAACCCAAGGGGATACAAGACAAGTTACCTTACAACTCCTCAAAAATAACCCTCATTCAAGGCAACACCAAACCAACCACCAAGTGATGAATAAGTATGCCTTAGACACCAAAACATGATTGATAGTCAAAATCAACTTCCAAATCCCAATGAAATAGTCATAGAAGAATACGATAGTGATGAGGAACTCACTAAGGAGAAACTATTAGAATAATCCCAAGAATGTAAGATGCAAAATCTTATGGACAAGATACTTGAAAGAAATGTTAACTCATATTTCCTCTCACTAGCACAAAGTGGTGCAAAACTACCCATTTACTTCAACATGGACATGCTAAAAGATCCAAATATTATTCCACTTGGAGATCAAATAGTAGTTAGAAAACTCCCAAAACCAACCATGAATACCAATATACCACCATTGTTTTAACAAAAAAATGATCAAATGTAGCCCATGGATAACCCATTGATTAGGAAATCATCCAAAATTGAACAAGTGTTTGTGGCACAATAGTATCAAGTAAATACAACCCAAAACATACCACAAAATAACACAATACAAAACATGGGGAACATTCCAATGGACCAACAAGGTGGTAACCCATCACAAGGGCAATACATGCCCCAATGCACTTCCTACATTGACCGTTCTAAAAAGCGTACAAAATCAACAAGGGAAATTATCACAAAATCAACCACAACAAGATGTACCATCAAAAAAATACTTAGGAAACCTTCCACAACATCAACAACAACAAGGTATACCATCAACACAACATCAAGGTAACCTTCCAAAAAATCAACAACAATAAGGTGCACCATCAACAGAATACCAAGGTACCCTTCAACAAAATCCACAACAACAAGGTATGATGTCAACACAACATCAAGGTAACCTTTCACAACACTCACAACAACAAGCCATTGTTGGAAAGAGACACTGCGATTATCATTTGATGTTTTCATTGATGGCAACCCTAGTTGGTGATTGGATGTGTGCATCATCATTTGATCATACTGACAATCAGATTGCAAACAGTTAAGGAAGAACAGAGCATCTGATAGTTTTGTGTTCATCGATTCACATGAAGATTTTATGTTAATACTTTGTGTTGTATATATCAAGGAAGGTTGATCAATGTGCTTTGTGTTATCCATGAATATCAGTGCCTCATATTGATCCATGTGTGAGTTAGAAGATCCAGTTGGCTAATTCTTTTCTTTATCAGTACAAAATCCGACTTCGTGAATATAACATGTAGCGGATGTTTGGGAAATAATTGTTTAAGTATTTTTGTGTTCATACATGCTGATGTTGATCATTTCTATGCTATAGCCAACTTTGGTTGGTGCACATTAAGGATTACTCATGATTTGAATTGACAATTGTAAATATTTTATGTATTCTATTGAAGCTGACATATTTCGATTAAATTCTTAAGTCACGGATATATATAAGACATTGTTCATATCAATTTGAGATATGAAGAAGGTGTTTTGATGCGAGTTGTGAATCCGAGCATAGTAGAAGAGCGATAATGCACAATTTCACTTGTGCATAAAGTATTTGTGTTGCGAGTTTGAGTAGAACAAAGCAAAAGTGTAGAATCAGTCTAAAGGATAGAAGATTGATTGTTGAACCTAACCGAAAATATAATCAAGCATATGTAGATGCTATTCTCCTAGTTTAATTTCTCAGATGGCTTTAATCTAATTATCTTGTAAGACAGTGAGTCTTATTTGAGCAATGAGCTCTAGGAAGTGTGCCTAAATGCAAGTGCATTCCCCATATTGTAAACTTAATTTTGAGTAGACTCAGATCATATTGTGGATTGGCCATCGACCGTGGTTTTTCCCCTAACAGGTTTTCCACGTAAAAATTCATGTGTTATGGTGTTGTGGTTGTTTTCTTTATGTTCATGCATATTTCTTTTGAATGAATGTTAAAAATGCTTGAAGGATCAAAACAATAAAGTTAAAAATGGCACAACACTGATTCACCCCCCTCTCAGTGTTGCTTGATTCCAAAAATTGGTATCAGAGCTAGTTACAAAGAAGAGGAAGTCTAACAACTCGGGGAGATCTTGGAAAGTGTTTCAATGGATTCAAGTAGTCTTCAACAATAACTTATGGTGGCCCTAGATGATCTTGATCAGTCAAAATATGAAGTTCAGAAACTGCAAGCAAACCTCATGGATGCTGAGAAATTCATTGAGTCATTGAAAGATAAAATCAATAAGTCTAGGGAGAAGAGAAAGGAACTCTGTGATCAGATCCAGCAGAATGATAGTAAAATTATTGAAGATGAGAAACTCAGTCCAGCCCTGAAGGAAAAGACAAAAGAATGTGAAAAGCTTACTAGAGTTAATATAGTCCTAAAGCATGAAATGGAATCTATCATGATGAGGATGACCAAGGAGATTGAAGATAGAAAGAAGAATGAAGAGAAGTTTGCATAGTCTCTGAAAGAAAAATCTGAAGTATGCAACCATTTGGACAATGAATTGGAACAATCTAAAAACAATGAGGAAGTAATTGAAAAATAGATTGGATCTCAAATATGAACTTGCTACTACAAATGAGTACAAAGAAAAGTTCAAAGTTAGCTCAGCCAAGCTTGATGAACTGATTAACAGTCAGAGGACAAATGATGACAAGTGAGGTCTTGGTTATGAAGAAGGAGAAAGTTCCAGATTCGGACAAAGGATGCCTAGGTAAGAAAATAAGATAAATAGAACTAGAAGAAATTTGGTAAGACAACCTAATGCTCAAAGATTCAATGGCTATTATTTTACCTGCAATAAATTTGGTCATATGGCTTCTTAGTGTAGAAATAGGATGAATCAAAGTGGTCCATCATTCTCAGGTCAATGATTTAGTTGCAATAAGTTTGGTCACAAGTCAAATGAATATAGAAATGTGATGAAAAAATTTCATAGAGATGCCATATGTTATACATGCAATATATTTTGCCATACTGCTAACCAGTGTAGATCAAGAGAAAATCAGTGGAACAACTGGTCTAGATAGAAATGTTGTGTGCTATAACTGCAACAAATTTGGTCACATTGCTAGATTCTGTTGGAACAGAAAAGGTCCAGTAAACCAAAGCAAAAAAATGTAGAAGGATGTTAAGGGAAAAGGAAAATTCACTATAGATGTGATCCAAAAGAAAATGTAGAAGAAATGGGTGATGAAAGGTCCCTCTGTTGAGGAAAATGTGCCAGCACTAGAAACTACTTTTGGTAATTCCTCCAAGAATTAGTTTTAGGATTTTGGCTTAGGGAAAGCTATCAAGAAAATATCTTAACCCCCTGTCGGTAACTAACACTAGAATGTGGATAAGTATAGTATTGGAGGTCTACAAAAGAATTATCTATCACTGTGCATGGAAACAAAAAAGTATTTTGAAGAAAAGAAGTTTGGAGAGCTTTGAGGAAAAATTTGGCGAATTAAGGCAAAATTCAAGTGTGACGAAGCTTTCAACAATCAAAATATGATCGAATGAAAAGGTATTTATCGGAAAAACCTATGAATTTATGAATTGGTGAAAATGGCTACTTCATTGGTAGTTGAAGTTAAAGATAGACCCCATCCCAAATTCAAATGGCATCTATTCAAGTCTATCAAGACCGACCCATTAGGTGATTTTTCATCTATTCCATACATCGTCTTACACACTGAAGATATTAGGTTATATATTCATGCAAACATTGAAGAGCTAGGAAGCTCACAATTGCTAAATCTATATAAAAATCACATTATAGGAGAAGACTTATGTGTCAAGCCAGAATTTAAAACCCTAGAAGAGAAGAAATTTACATAGATTGTTAAATTCCCTGTGTTTGAAGAGAGTGAATGGGTCTGATACATCTTGAGTTGAGTTCATTATGAATTCATGTGGTTAAGAATACCCTTCAAGATTACGAAGGAGGCTATAAGTGATGTTATAGGTTTAAATTATTTTGGTGGATTACCGATTCTGAAGTCTGTAAAGAATCAAATGGTGACTAATGCAATAGGATCAAAGTATGATAGAAGAGCCATCACAATTGAAGATATCATTGAAGTGGATGTGAAATTTGCATCATTGATCAATGGTTACATGATATATCACTCAATTTGGGACAATTATGTGTTTGGTACAACCATTTATGTAGCTTATCAAATTGTAAAGGAGAATGTAGACTATGATCTTTGCGAATTGCTTAGGAGTCAGTTGATGGAAAATTTTGGTAAGATCAAGAAGGACAAGAAAAATTCCTTTAAGTATGGTAACTTGTTGTTATGTTTATTCTTCTATTTCATGAAAGAAGTTCTAGGTGTTGGAAAAGTACATTGGCACGGCGGTCAGCCTGTAGCTATTTAGATTAGAGAGATGTTGTATGGAATTGGAAATAGTCAAGCTAGAAGATCTGCAATCTAGCGGTACTTCAAGAATTTTTAGAATATGATGCATGGAAGAGAAAGAATTCCTACCTCTATTGTGGAGAAGCATAAGGATATTATTTGTTTTATAGTAGATATTGATCAATGCATGATGGAAGTCGCTGATCCTAGAACAGTCTAGATCATGCTAATGGGTTATAAAGTTGAAGAGCACATTCTGGAAATGTATGCACAACATTTACTAAGCAAGCCTCTAGATCCATCAGAAGAGATATTTGGTACTTGTGCAAAAAAAGATATACATGTGCACAATGAACTCAAAAAACTTGTGATAGTCAAAAAATTAAGAAAAGAGGTGGAAATCTTAGCAGGAAGAATGGGCATATCTACAGAAAAATTAAAAGAAGCTGAAGCTAAAAAAGGAGCCAACAAAAACCTGAATTTGCTAGTCCGGCAGCACCATATGCCCAAACTAGGTCAACAAGGAGCTCTGCATCCCTATCCACCCCTGTAGCGAAGCCAATCCCCGTGAAAAATGAATCCAAGGGATTTGGTAAGAGGAAGAAGAATAAGAGCACAAGAATCTTGAAGTTGTCTTAGAAGATGAAGAAACTAAGTCAGATGAATATGTGAAAGAAATAAAGCATATGGGCACTCAGGAAACAAAGGTTACTCAAAGCAAGCCCTCCGGTGGAGATGGAAAAACAAACCTGGTATGTTAGTAGAAGTTGAGAAATCTTTGGTTAAAGATGGAAATATTAAGCCACTTTATAAATGGTCTGAAACTTTTGATAAATCTGGTCAAATAAATCTTGATGAGGCTACAATAAAGCATTTAAATGTTTTCAATAAAATTCTAATTGAAATAATGCCTAGTCTGCCTAAAAGCCTGTATGAGATTTTGGAAATGAGAAGAGTAAATGCTAGAGAAGAAGAAGAGAAAATGAGAGAAATTTGGTATGTTAGTAGAAGTTGAGAAATCTTTGGTTAAAGATGGAAATCTTAAGCCACTTTATAAATGGTCTAAAACTTTTGATAAATCTGGTCAAATAAATCTTGAGGAGGCTACAATAAAGCATTTAAATGTTTTCAATAAAATTCTGATTGAAATAATGCCTAGTCTGCCTAAAAGCCTGTATGAGATTTTGGAAATGAGAAGAGTAAATGCTAGAGAAGAAGAAGAGAAAATGAGAGAAATAATTCTTGTTGAGTTATGTCTAGTGGTGTCTGTGGAGGAAATGAAAGAAATCTTGAATAAAGCTAAGAAGGAATTCAAGAGCAAGACAAGGGTGAACAACCTCATGATTGGTCAGACTAAAGAATTTGTTGAAGAAACTGAATAAATTTTGAGAAAAGTTTTACTAAGTAACAGAATTGATGTTGTCCTTGAAGAAACACATGATAAAGATGTCTCATCTGGTATGGGAGAAGAAGAAGAAAAAAAAGATACAATTGAGGATACTCAAATTCCTCTTGATGTGGATAATGTGAATATTTATTCATGCACTACTTTTTCCTTCACAATTTCTCTTCATTTCGCAACTTTTCCTTTTGTCGATATCGCTCATAGCTTCTCGACAGTCACCATGTGGCATCCTATTGGAGCTTTCTTTAGGGCTGTGTCAATTTTCTTATGCCGAGCTTCATTTGTTTTATGTGTAGCCTTTGCTTGTTTCTTTCTGAGTCAGGCCCACACTACAGTTTCTTTTGCTGGGCAGTTGCCACATGGCTTCCTACCAGAGCTTTCTTTTGGACCGTCTCACCTTCCTTTTTCCGAGATCCATTTATTCGACGTGTGGCGCTCATTCATGCATCCGTTATTTCGGGTTCGACACTTGTGCATTGGTCTTTGTTTTGATGTCACGTGTTCTCTTCTTCTACTGCTGCGTGACACATGTCTCTTTTGGACATGCCTATTGGCATGTTGCTGGATGACCTTTCTATTGGTGTCAGCTTAATAAAATTTTGATCATTGATGGTTTCGCTGAGGAATATTTCTTGTTGGGGTCCTTAGGCAATGGACTAGCTTATTTAAGTAGTCATTTCCTCATTTTATTAGTTGTTGTTAGATGGATAAAAATTCTCGAGCACTTGGAATTAGCCTCTGTAGTGTTTTCTATTGAACTTGAAATTGCAGACTATGCCATTCAAATTGGACTTTCTATTTTCATGCATTTAATAGGACATTAAACTGTTCTTGTATTTTATGGAATATATGAATGTTTGTTTCAAGATTTTGTAATCTTTATGCAACTTAATATAATACGAATCATGTTGCTACTCTTTTGTGTTAGCTTATGATGTATGGGTTATACTATGCAAATGGTTTGATGTTCTTATGTTTGCAGTGTTGGGAATCATCTATTTGATAAACACTAGTTACTTTTCAAGCCTTTGTCTTAGCATTGTGCTTAATTAATTCCTTTCTGATCTGGTGCATCACCTTAGCTTAGGTTTGATTATTTTACATTCATCTTCTTACCCTTTTCATCCCCCCATAAAAAATGAAGAGCCAACTTCGATAAGACCCCATAGGTCACTTAGCTACATGCATAAGTCCCCCAATAGCTAAGTTTCCTGCAAGGCTACTGCCTACAAACTTTTGCGTCAACAGTTATTTTTTTGGAACGTCCGGTGGGACACAAACTAACACATTCGCTTGATTAATAGGAGTGTATGAACCATAGGCATGTCACTAGATCTCAAACTACAAGAATTTCTGGTCTGCTTGTACCATCGTTGGTTTCAGTCCAAGTGAGAGGTCAGTAGGCTAATACTTCACTGCCCTCTTCTCCTCCATCTCCTGTGCCAATGGATGCTAGAAATTATGTAGCTTGGGATGCTGGTAGTCCTTTGATAGCACCTGTGCCTCCTACAGTGTGGGCACCAATCCCAACTTCCACTTTAAAGGTTGTCCGTAAGTTCTCTAGGGATGATTCAAAAACTCTGATGGAGCACTTGCAAGATGTAGCTGATGTATGTCTGGTGCATGATGTTACCAATGAGAATGTGGCTTTTCGATTGCTCGCCACCTCTTTCAGAGGAAAGGCATTGAACTGGTATCGTACTCTTTCAGCTAATACAGTTTCCACTTGGGATGATTTGAGAGATCCTTTCTATGAGCACTTCTCAAATAGTGGCAAAAAATCTTGGCTATATCACCAGCTGGCTCATATAAAGCATTCTCC
Source organism: Sequoiadendron giganteum (assembly GCA_007115665.2). Lineage (NCBI taxonomy): Eukaryota > Viridiplantae > Streptophyta > Pinopsida > Cupressales > Cupressaceae > Sequoiadendron > Sequoiadendron giganteum. The sequence goes on along the minus strand of CM021101.1, from coordinate 438,671,427 downwards.
CCATGAAGCTTTGGCCGATTTCAATGCTCGGTTTCATTCGACTTGGTAGAGAGTTTATGTCAGTAGTCAACCACCTTCAAATCTGGCATACATGTTCTATTTAAAGTCTATAAATGTTGATATTTATATGATGCTACAAGCTATTGGTGGGAATACCTTACCCGATGCATACAGCCTTGCCATCACTATGGAGAACAATCTTATTGTTTTCGGAAAATTGGTGCTGAGACCTATCATGCCATTATTATCAGAATTCAACATAGTAGAACCAGAGGTAGCTTCAACTAACATTCCTGAAACTCTCCAGTCTATGTATGTGTACCCGGGAATGACGCCAAGCGTGGCTCCAGTGCCTAAACCCCTGGCGGCTGAAGTAAACGACATGAAGGAGCAGATGCGAACCATGAAAAATGAATTAACTAGTATGAAGTGACAACATTATAGCTACCATAAGCCTGCTTACCAAAACTACTAAGGCAGGAAGACTCCTTTCTAGCCGAGCCAGTGGCAGAATAGATCATGCAACAATACCCAAGCTCAACAAAACAATTAGATCATCCTTGTGACTATTTCAATGCAGATCGTCTATCCTAGTTCAAGGAAGGAGCTGGTAGTAGGACAAAATAATCTTGTCGAGGAGACTAATTCATGGTGCTTCCCTTGCAATGATGCACATATGCCCTAGAATTATCCACGAGGGAATTTACAACAAAGAATAGCAGAACAATGAAGTCAAGGCATCATGCCTGATCACAGAGGTCATACACAAGCCTCTCAGCAAATGGACAATGCATTTATCACTGCTCAAATGCAAGGAATGTCTATAGAGCAGGAGTTAGAAATAGCTCCGGACCAGGCACTCTTTTCTTGGATGGAAGGAGAGGAGTTGACATTCCTGAATGATATTCTGGTAACCCAAGTGATACAAGTATAGTCAGATTATAATACTCATTCCAGGTGGAGGCTCACTAAAGAATTCACATCTTTTTCGACTAAAGGGTCACCTAATTCAGTGCCCAGTCCATCGACGAATCTATCATCAATTCCATATCAGTCTAAGGTGGTTGTTCCCAGTCACATGAACCCACCTCCTCCAAAGATAAGAGCTCCCATGGTCACCCCGGTTGTTGCCAAATAGCCAGATGCACGTGCTACAAGGCAAAAGGAGCAAGCTACTATAACTCATCAGTCATGAACGCCATTCAATGTGGTAGAACAGCTAAAGAAATCCTTTGCTAATGTTTCTTTGTGGGATATCTTGACCATCCCAGAGCAAAAGTTTCTATTGTAGAAGGCATTATCGAGAGAAGAAGACATGAAAATTATTGAGCAGCCCTTAGAAGATAAGACATCCAAGCTAGAATTGGATAGAGTTCTAGAAAATCAACCTTTAGAAAATAAAGTCACAAAAGAGAGTAAGCCTAAACCCAATCCTTTCTTTCTAACACTTATCATTGGTAACAAACTGCTGCATAATTGTATGATTGACTCTAGTGCTAGCACCACCGTCATGCCTAAGCAAGTAGCTAAAGCTTTGGGACTCAAATATGAGCCTTTGAAAAAGGGATTCATGCAACTCGACGGAAATAAGGTTGAAACCATCGAGGTAATCAAAGGATTGCCTATGACATTGTTTGCTTGTCCCAACATTACTATGAATCAAGATACTATCCTCATTGACGTCCCTCCTCTATTCGGGATATATTTGTCATGAGAATTCATTGCAAATGTTGGAGGTTATCTAGTATTGGACTGGTCGCATCTAATCCTAAGAACCAAGCATGGAGCTAAGATGAAGTTATTGTTGGAATCTTTGCATTCTGAACATGTGGCTGATGAAGCCATGATCAATTTTGAGGTAGCACATAGCTCAATCACTTCTGGAGAGATGCTCAATGTCGAACTCCTTGAGGCAGAAGAAGCAACCAGCTCCCAGACAAAGAAAGAAGATCTTTTAAATGAATTCATAGATACAAATCCTTTTGGAAACTATCATGCAACTGGGATAGGAACATATGTCATACATGAAGAGGACCAGATAATGCCCAGAGTAACTAAAGAGTCCGGAGGTGAAATGTCCTCAGAATTATGGACCTTGCACTTTGACAGAGCAAGATTCAAAGTAGGAGTCGATGCAGGAATATGTTTAATATCTCCATCCAAAGAAAAGACTTTAACGTCTTACCATTTCCAATTCGCATGCTCGAACAACGAAGCAAAATATGAAGGCCTTGTTCAAGGCTTGCGCTTAGCGGAACAAATAGGTGAAAAGAAAATACGGGTGTTCAGAGATTTAGAATTGGTGGTCAACCATATCTAAGGGCTATCTACCACCAAGAATGTCCGTATGCAATCAATCTAACACAGGGTCTGGGATCTGATTGAAGGCTTCAAAGCATTCAACATCCAAGCCGTACCTAGAGAGCATAACTTTGAAGTAGACCGAATGGCAACTGTCGGATCTTATTTTGAGCCAGCTTTCAAGTTAATTAACAAAAAAAATTCAGTACGAGTGATCGTGCAACCTGCAGTCCCAAATAATTACCAAGACTAGAAATTTTTTAATAGTGATGCTCATATCGCGTCATTTTTTCCATTTGTTCGGATAATTTGCTGACCAATTAAAATCGAAGATCACTAAGGCCTATGAGGATCAAGTAATCCAGCTAAAATCAAACAAGATCCCCCGGGGTCTACTCACTCTCAAGAGTCTTTTTGATTCTGAGGATGCAAAGAAAGACAAGAGAAAGCTTGTAGCTGATAAAGGTGACTATACCGATTTCACATCAGAGAAGATAAAAATCTTAAGGTTGGAAAAGGAGTCTCGTAGAAGACTAAATAAAGGTTGAATTTTTTTTGCAAGGAGTATCTGAGTGTGGTAGCATGGTGATATGATGATCTTAAGGGATATGATCTCGGGATTATCCAACACACCATTGAGCTACTAGAAGGAGGAAAACCCGTGTGTCAAAGGCAGAGGCCAGTAATTCCAAAGATCGAATCACTAATGTCACAAGAATTAAATAAGTTGATTGCATCTCAGATAGTGTTCCTGATCAAACACAACACTTGGGTGTCTAACCTGGTACTAGTCCGGAAGAAGAACGGTGATATACGATTGTGCGGTGACTTCTGAGACCTGAATAGAGTGTCCCTCAAGGAACACTACCCCTTACCTTCCATGGAGTTAATTCTGCAAACAGTTGCTAGTTTTGAAATGTTTTTAATGCTAGATGGTTTCTTCGACTATAATCAGATTCATGTGAAAGAGGAGGACTAGCACAAAACAATTTTTACTACCAAGTGGGGGACATATGCTTATGCTAAAATGCCCTTCAGAATTTCAAATGTCAAAGCCGCTTTCCAATGAGCTATGGACATTGCCTTCAAGGATTTGATACATAAGATCATTCTTATTTATCTTGATGACCTGACGGTGTTCTCAAAATCTATCGAGGACCATTTTGATCATCTCGAGCTTGTATTCTAGAAATGCCAAGAGTTCAAGATTTCTTTGAACTCGAAGAAATGTGTGTTTGGGGTCCCACAAGGGAAGCTATTGGGTTATGCCATCTCGAAGGAAGGTATTTCCATTGATCCAAAAAAGGTTAAAGCAATCAAGGAACTCCCTCTACATGTCAACAAAAAAGGAGTTGGATATTTTTTGGGGAAGGTTAATTTCATCAACTAGATCATAGCAGACTTTGCAGGGATCGTTCGGTCCATCACCTTGATGTTGAAAAAAGACAAGATTTTCAAATGGATAGCAGAAGCTAGAAAAGATTTCGAATAGACAAAAGAGGTCATCTCTTTTGCTCTCGTGTTGATCAATCCAGATTTGTCAAAAGACTTCATTATGTATGTCTTTGGTGGTGGCAATAGTATCGCTACTTGTTGTATGATTTTTGCACACACGCCCCACTAAAAGTGGGGACCCTCTTTCTTGCTCTTTTGGTTTTCGCTTTTGGTGTCTTGGGCCCTTCAATTTTGAGGATTCGCTCACCTGGGCATGTGCTTGGATGTTTATCTTGCTCGCATCTGGGGCCCCCCTTTTTTATTTATATTGAAAACCTTAAGTTTTGGGTTCATTACGGGTTTTTTCACTGTTTCCGGGAAAATCCACTCTTGCTGCAATTTCTCGGTTTCCTTTCGAAGCTCGGTGACAACTGTTGTTCATCGAAAATCTAGATATTTTGACCTTCCGTGGGATTCCGCTGTGACTGGATTTCCTTGATTTGTCTATTGCTTTGTCGGGTTCCCAGGTTTGGTTTGACTTGTCATATCGATTGCATTAATGCTCGATTGTACCTTCTTTTGCGGTGGTTAAAATCGACTTTTGGGAATTTTTGTGCCATTTTGAGTTTCATCATTTGCTTCCTATTTGGTTGGGAGTGCTTTTTCTTGAGTTTTATTGCTAGATTATGCACTTGGGATTGGGTTTGATTGTTGGAGTTGGACTTCCTAAGTGCCATTTGCATTTTGCTCAGACTTTGTGGTTTCTTGTCGGCTTCCTTTGTTTCGATTTCTCTATTCTCATGGTATGTACATGATGCTTTCTCTCTTTTATGATTGAAATGAATTTCTTTATGATGTATGCGTACATGTTGTGATTCAGAATGTTGGTATGATAGGGTTTTTCAATTGATGCTTGGGTTTTTGGTTTTCATTTGGGGCACTTTTCGGCTATTCACATTGCTATGCTTTTTTTTGTTGAATGCATGTGATTCTTTGGTGTCTTGGGTTTGCTTTGGGTTTGAGTTCTAGCCAGTTCTAGTGTTATATATTTCAAAGCTGGGGGGATTTCCCATTTTGTTCGAGTGCCATTCCTTGGTGAGTGTTCTGAGCCTATCTTCTATCTTTATTCTGGGGTAGCTTGCTTGTATTGGCCACGTCGAACCTTTTGTAAACCCTTGCAAGCAAGTAGGTTGAGCCTAGGCTTATCCTATGTGCTCATGGTAGAGGTTTGGGGTTTCGTACCTAGGGCATCACCAATCCCTCTCAATTTTCTGTGAGGTGGTTTTCAAATTCAAGGATGATCTGTAGGAGGTATAGATTGAGCTGGTTTCAAGCTCCAGTTCCTCAAATTTGTGATCGTTAGATCAATTTGAGTGAGGTCGAGAGAAAACGTAGGTGTTCGGGTTTTCAGAGTCTTTGCGGAGTTCCTTATCTACCGCAATTCCCTAATTTCCTGTTTTCTCTTTGATTTTTGAAATGTGCTTTGATCCGGGTTTTTGCCTATCTCACGAATTTTTGCTACCTTTGGATTTCCCCGGTTTGTCCATTGCTTGGTCGTTTTCCCAAAATTTGGCTTGAGTGGTAAAATTTGAATTGACTTCACTGGAATCCACGCCCTCGAGATTTTCCCGAATGTTCTTGACTCCATCATTTTTCCATAATTCTTAAACTATTGCCTTTCTCGGGGATTTCTGTTTGAGGCGGATTTTCTCGAGGTTTTGCTGAAAATGAAGAATCAAGAGATTGCGTGAATGATTGTTTGGTGATTTTGCATTTGATGATTGATTTAGCTTGTTTTAAGGCATATCATGTGATTTCTTGGTTAAATTGATTGATCAAATGATGGATTGGATGCTTGTATGCTCGCTTCACTAGATTCCGCCTAGTCCGAATTTTCCTGCAATTTCTCTCCAGCCTGAATTCCGTGAGGGGGTTAAAATCCCAAACTTTGAGATAGTTAATTTTATAAGGGTTTTTGAGAATTTTTCTTTATTTGGATCTTTTATTGAGGAATGAGTTCATTATTTGTGTTGGATTTAGCTAAACTTTATGATTTGATGGATCTTATTTTGGGTGTCTTTATTGTATGCATGCAGAATCAGGTTAGGTTGTTGCTGGGTAGAGCAAGGGAAAGGTGATGGATTCAAATGCTGAAGGTTCAACTATCTCCAAGGTAGAGAGAGTTAAAAAGGACATCAAGAGTAGAATCCCAGAGAGCAAGCTGACCTCCATCTGGTCGGGGATCACTGATACAAATGTTGTAATGTGGGACTATGAATAATTCAAGGGATGGGAGCACAAAACCTCCCTTTGTTAGCTAGAAGACATTGGAGTCTGGGTTGGCACATGCGGCTGGATTTCCTTCTACAGTCCAGTGTTATGAGCTAGTACTGGAGTGTGCTAGGGACTATGACAAGGGTACACAAAGGATAGTTGGTCCTCAGGGAAGGATTGTGGAAAACTTTGACCTTTTATCTATAGCTCAGACCTTTAACATGCTTGATTGGTCACATGTTGTGGCCTTCGACATGGATTTAGCAAAGAAACATTATGAGGAGAATGTTTTCAAGTCCCAACAATTTATCAATTCTTGGTTGGAGAAACCCAAGTCCCACTTCTCCAAGCTGCCCAAACAATTGTTCAGACTCAAGTTCAGAAGAGAGTACTATGATGCTATCACACTCCTCAATAGAGTAGTAGGACTGAAAAATGCAGGTGTGTTTGAGAGTTGGATGTTCAATGCCATTGCACGGATGGACCAAGGTGTAGATTACCATTGAGAAGGAATTATAAGTGCAATGATACATGAAAAGATGTGCAATATCATGCAGACAAAGACCTTCACAATGACCTCCTATTTGGTATATGCACTTGCAAGGTTTCACCCATACAAGGGACTGAGCACCAGACGTATGTTTGCGAAAAATGTAATTTATGAAGTATATCCACAACTACACTTGGGTGGTGGAAGCTATAGGAGGGTGAATGATGCATTCACCATGTACATCACTAGGCTGTTGCAGGGTGCTGAGCGTGTTCAAATTTCGGACAAGGCCAAGGAATTAATCAAATGGTTTGGAGCTTGGTTCATTCAATTTCCCACCTTTTCTTACATTAGGATTGATGGCTATTAGAGGTCTCCATAGAGACCACAGAGGTACCCTACAGACCATGTTATACTTCCCGAAGTCACAAGGCAAATATGTGACTTTGATGTTATTATGAAGGGGGAGAAGCACAAGACTGGATTTGGTAATGAATTCCCTTTGAAGATAGGAACTAGTGAGGTGTGCCTTTCTATCCAATCAGCCCACGCTTTCGAGGAAAAAATTAGAACTCTTGGTCTCTCCTTCCATTCCAAAAGAGCCATGTTTGATATAACTGGTGAAGCACAAAAGAAGGATGGTAGGGAGTATAGCCACAAGGATGACATAGAAGACTCTTGGGCTAACATTAATGATGAATTTGAAGCCAGAAAGAAGTTCTCCAGGCATCCAATGAGCTTAGTGTGGTTGTACAACATTAAGCCTGTGCTTGATTAGGTTGAGGAGGACAAGAATTTGATTGAGGGCCATATCCTTGAGGTTGTGAAGGACAGGACAATTGGAGAGGTTGATTGGTTGGAGAAGGAAAAGAAAAAATTAGAAAAAATTATGACTCCAGTGATTAAGTACACCAAGTTGTGGCTTAAGAACAAGATGTTGGAACTGGAAGGTGAAGATGTGCAATGTACCTTTGACTTAATGTGAGACTTGGAGTCTCATTCTACTTCTGAAGAGTCACATGAACAAGACCTTAAAGGTAAAACCAAGGTGGGCTCTGCTTTCAAAATCAAGATTAAAGATGTTCAGGTAGGAGAAGCAGGGAAACAGAGAAAGCCCATAGCCAAGAAGAGGAGGCATGTTTCAAAGAAAAAGGGGGTTGAGAAAGATGAAGAGGAAAAAGAAGAAGTAGATGCCAGTGTCCCTTTACCAAAGAAAAGGAGACCGGTTAGGTTATCAAAAAAGGAGAAGAAAACTTCTAGGACACATAAAGAGGTTCAGCCACCTATGGTGGAGGTAGTGTGTTCAGGAGAGAAAACACAAGTGTATATGAGGAGGTCAAGGACTCTTTCCCCCAAAGATGCTGCACCAAAAGGGAGTGTTCCTATGACTGCTCCTACCACTGAACATGAAGACATCCCTACTTCTCAAGAGACTGGCAGTGTGCCAGATGAACCAAAGGATGTTGAAGATCCTAAGGACCTGGGAGAGGAAGAATTCCAGGAGGGTGATTTCTACAATACTGAAGCAAAAATTGACAAAGTAATGCAATCTCCTTTGGTGGCAGATGCGAATTCACCTACATAAGTTCATGAGGATAAATCCACTCAAAAGGAGGAGATACCAGCCATGATTCCCTCACTAGCACAAGACAAAGGGGAGGATAATTGTAAGGAAAAGGAGGATTTAGTTAGGTAGATCCCTGAGGAGCCAATCATTGAAAAGGATGCACCTAATGTTCAATAGAATAAGATGATGGACAAGATAAAATTCAGTTAGAGTCTACTGTTCCAAGCTGGTTAGATAAAGAATTGAAAAAGCAAGAAGATTGTAGTGGATGACACTCCTCCCAATTGGGATGACCTATTGGATAATATTGGAAAAGGAAAGACAAAGAAGAAAGCCAGAGTCATTTCAAGGATTGAGAGGGATGAAGTGAACAATAGAGTGGTTCATATTGCTAGTCCTGCTCCTAATAAGGATAGAGGTAAGGTAACTGGAAAATATTACAATGTGCAGACTATCAATCTTGGGCATGCCTCCATGGACAAAGATATTGAGGAGTATGAGGGATCCAATGCTGTGATCCTTGGTAGATTGAGGAAGGAGGTGCAGTCCAAGCATGAGCTAGAGAAATAAAATGAGAATCTCAAGAAATATTTGTAGGAGTTGATGAAACCCTTGCAATTTATCAGTTCTTCCTCATCTGTTGTGGGCTTCCTAGCTCAAGAAATAATATCAGAGCTTGAAAAGATGAAGGGAACCACACATGCTATGGTTGGTTGGTTGTAGGGAGTGCAGACCAAAGGGGACAATGTCATCAAGGACATCCTTTCAACTATAGTGAATGCAATGAGATCAATAGATTGGTTGAAGACTATGCTAGCCTAGGATAAGGAGGATGTAGATCTCCTACTGTAGAATACAAAGACTATCATGGAGTACACCAAGGACCAATTGGTGAAGGATGGAATTCTTCCTTCCTTAAGAGTTGCAGAGCCTTGAGAGTGGTATGAAATTCTTCATATGAGACAAAAGGCCTCAAAGAAAATATGCAAATAGGGAAGGAAGATTGAGGACACTTTGAATGGTATCTATTATAAGTGTATCTCTTTCTTTGAAGTGATGACAGGGATGAAGAAGTTTGCTCTGAAGCATCTTAACTTGGAGCAATTAGCGAAATGGTGGCAAGATGTCTATTCTCCAATCAATGAGGGCCCTGTTACTGAACATCACCTAGATGATGTTGCAACTTACATTACAGTCATTGATAGGTATCAAACAAATAAATTTGATTGGGATAATATACTGAGGCAGTCAAGAGATGACATCAAAAGCCTTGAGAGGAGAATTAGGGTTTTGCCTGTGCCACCTATTTTCGACCAGGATAAGGTGTTCTTTTTGGTGCATGATAAAGTGGAGCGAGCCTAGGATAACGGGGGGAAGTGTTTAATGCAGGGCTACATTAGAATTTGTGCTTCCCCATTATTTTATCCTCTTCCTTCGCATGCATTGGATCGATTTTTGGAGACCCTGGGCCGACTTGGATGAAATTGGTGCAAATTGCACATTTCATGTTATTTTCGAATATCTTTTGGCCGACCTATTGTGTGGCGTATCTTATTGTAAACCCTAATTGGGCCAACATATCTTGGGGGGTTCTCTATAAGTTTGGCTTTATGCCTCATTTTTAAGGGTAGTAAGTAGAAGTTAGAAGAATTTCATACTAAGAGCGAATTATAGGAGCAAGAATTAGAGTTAGAATCTAGTTTATCTTCAAGCAAGTGTTATAACAGAAGACTAGAATTGTTGCCACTTTGGGTAATTTAATACAAGCAAAGATATTATGATTTGGTGCCTTTCTTGTGTTGAGTTTTATTTGGCATGGTTCTAGATATTCTATCTTTAAAATTTCTTAAGTTTATCTAGTGTTAGATGATTTGATGATGTTTGGGGTTTTATGCTTGAAATGTTTGCAGCAATCTCTAGTCCATACTTTTTGCAGTTAGTTGATTGTTAGCTGCTTTGCAAAGTTAGCCTAGACTTAAAACTGTGCTTAGTTCAATTATGAATGTTTGTTCATAGGGTTGTCTTGAATGAATATGCATGATTTAAAAATATTTAACACCTTAGAAGATTGCACTATTTTTGTAAGATTGCAGATTTATCTGAGTTAAAAAGAATTAGTTTTGAGGGATTGGTCCATTTTGAGCATCTTATCTTTTTCATTGTTGATCCTAGGGTTAGAATTAGTCTTAGAATTATCTCTGAAACCTTTATCTTTTGCTATTTCTTTTATTATCTGAGTTAATTTTAGGTCTTGAAGTATCAATATATTGCTAGATCTGATAAATTCGAGTTCAACATTTGCTTGTAGTAAGGTCCCTTTGTGATTACCATCTTTTTCACATTATCTTTGGGTTGTTTTGTTGCATTGTCAAGAACTGACATTGGAGACCTTGGGGTTATCTCTTTATCCATAGAGATTAACCTTTCAAGAGAGATAGGATACCATATTCTGTCTGAGTTGTTGTGCAGAAAACACCTTCAACACTACTGTCTTGATGCAAAAGGACAATGAAGATGAAAGAGAATCACCTATTACCTTCTATTCGCACACTCTAAAATATTATGAGGTGAATTAAAACTTTGTGGAGAAGGAATATTTTGCTATTGTAAAGGGGTTGAAGAAGTTCTGACGCCTCATATCATGCAACAAGGTGATTGTTTGTGTGCCACACCCTAGTGTGCAAGAATACGTTATGGAAGGTTAAATCACTGAGAAGCGAGCTAACTGGATAACAAAGATTCTTGAGTATGACATCGAGATAAAGCAAGTCAAGACTATGAAGGGGAAGGGACTGTGCGAATATTTGGTGGAGAACAATGAAGCAATTACTGAGTTTGAAGTTCTTGAACCCGTGCTGCTAAATGAAGAGAGCTCCAGAGACGATTGGCTGAACACCATAATTAATTTTATGCAAATAGGAAGGTATCCGCCTGACCTCCCCTCATCTAAAAGGAATTTTTATCTACTGCAAAATAATGGTTATGTACTCTTGGAGGGAGTTATTTTCAAAGGAAACTTCAATGGTGTCTTGTTAAGATGTGTAACACAAGAGCAGTCAAAAATAATATTGGAGCAGTATCACAATGGCCCAGCCAGAGGATATTTTTTAGCAAAAACTGTTGCAATCAAGATTATGTGTGCTGGTTATTTTTGGCCGACATTATTTAAGGACTCGTATTCATTAGTGAAGTCTTGTAGCAAGTGTCCATTTTTTGTTGGGAAAAGGAAAAATGTTGCTATGCCACTGAAACCAATTGTTGTGGAAGATCCATTTGCTCAATGGGGTCTTGACATCATTGGCATGATCAATCCATTTTCATCAGTCAAACACAAGTGGATCCTGACGGCAACTGACTATTTCACCAAATGGATTGAGGCTATACCATTGAAGAATGCAACAGAGGCAAAAATTGTGAACTTCCTGGAGGAACTGGTAGCGAGGTTTGGCCCACCAAAGACAATTATATCAGATAATGCTAAAGATTTTCTTAGCTCCAAAATTGGCCAATTTGCACTAAAGAATGGAGTCTTCCTAAAGACATCTTCTAACTACTACCCACAAAGGAATGGCCTTGTTGAATCTACAAACAAGAACCTCATCAGGCTGATCAAGAGAATAGGTTTAGAACATCAAAGGGAGTGGCACAAAAACCTCCAAACAACACTATGGGAAAACTGTATCATGCCCAAGAAAATATTGAAAAGATCTCCTTACGAGATAGTATATGGGAAGGAGGTGCTATTGCCAATTTCTATGGAAATCCCTACAATCCAATTACTCAAGTCTCTTGAAATTGAGAAAAATGGAGCAATGGAGGTGCAGTTTTCAGAATTACTTGAAGTTCAAGAGAAACGAGATCACGCTCTCGAGGTAATGACCAATCGCCAGTAGGTGGTAAAGAGATGGTTTGACAAGAAAGCGTCTGACTAGGGTCTGCAAAGTTTGATAGTCTCTGGGAAGGACCATTCAAGATCACACAGTGCAAGCAATGCAACTCGTTTGAGTTAGAAACAATGGAGGGTGAGGCCTTGGGTATTCCAATTAATGGAATACACCTCAAAAAATTCAATTAGTTTGAATTTTGCAGTATGTGTAAATATGTATATATTTTCCCTGCTTTGTTAGTTTTGGGTTATTCTCAATGCTTTCTTAGATTAACAACCACATTGGTGCAAGGATTTTAAAAAAATGAGGAAAGGAGCCATAATATAGGAAAATACATATACTGTATTAATCATAGAGATATTTACATTTGTATACATGTTGACTTAACGGGGCCCTTGGCCATATTCCAAAATACACATATGTATATTGTTACTGACAAGGTGTTGCAGAGAATGTTTCAAGTACAAAATCAAAAAATGAAGGATGAAGTTGTTGGTTGGTGTGCCTGATTACAATCCAGTAATTATTAAATGCAAAGGCTCACAAAAAGATATGGTGATGTTGATTTTGTGCTTTTTCCAAAAAAAATTAAGAGTTGTTGTATGAGAAGTCATATCTCTTAAATGTGCGAGTCTTTTGGCAGTTGGTGGTATCTTTGCGTGCACGAAAAGGGTTAGTGGTGCATGCAATAACTAATGCAAAAAGATAGCATGTACCCTTGCTAAGCCAATTTTCTTAAAAATCAAAAAGACAGATAGGAGCATGTAGAGGGCATTAATTGTGCAAGGTTGACAAAGTGTGTAACCACCTAAGTCATTTAAAAAGAAAGAGAAGGATTTTCAAAAGATAAGTTGTAGAGTTCGTAGAGTTCTTCGAAGACAAGTAAAATGGCTGAAATTGCAGAGAGCTCAACTCAGGCCGTCGGCACCGAAATCATAGAAGAACGAAGAATTCTTGTGCCTTGCATGAATACTTATGTCCAAGATTCTTATGTAACCCTAAGTATTCCAGCAAAGCCTTCATGGGCCTACACTAAGCTATCAGACTAGAAAGTGTTAAGCGTGGTTTCTCCTAGAAACCAGGCCTTGGTTTCAGAATATTGGGATAATGTCTGTGATCCGAAGTTGTCTTAGAACCCCAAAAGCTTGAGGGAGGCTGCATGCAAGAAAATGAAAAATATCACCGATCCTTTCATAAACGATTATGGAACTATGGGATTCCTTAATATATGGTCCCTTTGGTACACCATTGCCCAAAAATTGTTGCTTCCTATGCTAAATGTTTCGACGCCCGGATAGGAATCATAAGTGACCAAAATTTTAGGGTGGTAATTTGTCCCTAGGCCCTCCAGGATATGTTGTACATTCCTTTTAATTTTATTGGGGATGTAGATGATTTTGATATTTCCAGAATGCCAAATTACTAGAGGACGCTTCGGTTGGCGCAACAATTTTATAACACTGAGATGGGTAAGCCATCAGATAACTCCGTCCCTTCTAGCTTCCTGCTTAGTCTAGTTGCTTTTAAAGTAGGTTTTGCCTCTGCATTCTCTATGTTTGCATTGGTTTGTGGATTGGATACGGATAAGGAAGTCTTAGACTTCCAGATGAGTCTCAGCTTTATGCTAAAAAAGAATACCCAGGCTCTGCTGAAGGACTTTGCAAAGGTCATTGCAGAAGGGATATGCCGATAGCTGAGGGAGTTTGAACCTGGTTCCAAGTTCAGGTATTCTTCTTTTTTGACCTACATGATTTTGCACCAAAACCCATACTATTTCCTGCAATATTTTCCCTTAGCAGTATTTGATGAGAATGGCGATAGAAATCCAGTTTCGACCTGGACTCTTGTCCTCTCAATTTTCTTTGATTATTACACATTTTTAGATGCATTCCTAGCTCCCACTTTACGAGCTTTGGATCACAATGGAGGGAGTATATTTGGTCGCTTGACACAGAACCATATATCATGGATGAAAGGGCTTGTACCACCTTGCAATTAGTTCTTTGGTATGGATTTCACAATGCTTCATATGCAAAATTTTATCCGGGAGTCTTTCTGGCTCCTATGTTTTGTTTCGAATAGGGTACTAGCCTTGGAGGTTTTTAGGAAACTGTGCAATATTGAGAATGATTATTGGGGAGGAAATCATTTGACTTCCCATTTTATGCTGCCAGTCATGTTTGGGTCTGTGTCATTGGTGAAGAAGAAGAGCTCGAAGGTAAATAGCTCCGAAGTTTTGTACTTTAAGCTAGGCCACCTTGGGTTAATGATTATTTGTGACACATGGCTATACAATCCAGAGTTTAATTTGGGAGAGTTGGGCATTAAGATTCCCCACCATCTTCAGCCATTTTGGGACCCTCGAAGAAATGTAGATGAGGGAAATGAGGGATTGTATGTCAGCCTTGAGTACATCCCTTCTAGTTTGGGTTGACTACCTTGGCTGAACTTTTATCACATAATGGCGAAGCCCGACCCTAGCCACAAAATAAATCAATTTCTTTGTAGCCAGTTAAACAGGCTTCATTGGAAGCCTGATAGAATTAAATATTTCTAGATTTATAGGAAGGAAATAAAGAAGACCAATGGGCTACTCTAGGAGGTGGAGTCAAACAACCAATTTGATGATATTTGGTGTCAAGAGCATTCAGACAATGAGGACTCTCCTAAGCCTTCGGGTTCTGAGAGGTTTTGTGAGGCAAAAATTGCAGCTCTGGAGCATGAAGAAGAGGTAGCCCAAAAGGCTCCCATAGTTAAAGAAGATCCTGCACAAGGAGAGACAGTCAGTATACAACACTCGCAGCATGAAGACTCCTCAAATACATAGCTATCGGATCCTACTAGCTCCTTTGGATCAGGCATGAAGAGGCTGAGGTCTTCCAGACACCAGTGAAAAGTTATTTTGGACCTAGATAGTTCCTTGGAGGAAAAGAGGCCATGAACAAAGGAATTAGGAAGAGGAGAAGGGTCACAACGTGAAGAGATGTTGGTATCTATTGTAGGTCTTCGGGAAACTCAGGTATTTTTCCCCCTTCTTCTCTCTCTTCTATGTCTTTGGTCTCCTTCACATCTGCCCTTGTCATGTCATTCACAATAGTTGCTCCTATCACTGGTTACCCAAGGAAGGTCAATATTATTTCCCTTAGGGTCCCCTTCTTTCTCCTATTATTTCTACCGCCCTTGAAGCAAAAGTAATGGTAACATTTCCTAACCCTCTAAGTTAGAAGTTTATATCTCCGAGGCCTCAGCATTAAGAAACTACTTCCCCACTCCTTTTTCCCACCATGTTTTCACCATATCTGGGTAGCTAGTTTATCCCACCTTTTTCCCAAGCAACTATTACTAGGCCTAGAAAATCCGTTGATACATTGAGCACACTGTATTTCCCACTAGTAGTTCCCTGGGAATCTCCTTTTGCTAGTGGATTGGGTATTTTTTCCCAGGAATATTTCTTCTAGGTGGATGCAAGCAAAAGTTCTAGAGCTAATCAAATTCTGAAGAGGAGGGAAAAATATGCAAGCAGACATATGGAGCCCCTTTTGTAAACCATGTTCAACGAAAGCCAAAATTCATTGATGTTTGCAAATGTCACACCCAATGTTATCAAGTCATTCAGAGAAATACAACCAAGTGATTATTTCGTCAATGTCATAGGGCTTGACTTGCAATAGGCTCATCCACAGGATAAAGTTGAGTTAATGGAGGAAACCCAAAGGGTGGTGACCATCAACTTCCCCAAGCTCACTCGCAAGATGAAGAAAAAAGATGAAAAAATCAAGGAGTTGGAAGGAAAGGTAGAAATTTGGTCAAACAAGCATAAGGCCCAAGAAGTCGAAATCAATTGCCTGTGGAGTGAAACGAATTCCTTTGAGAAAAAATTTGTCGAGCTTCAGACGTTGGGTGTGGAAGTTGTTCCGGCCCTGTGAAGAGAAATTGAGCAATTTCGAGCGACGAAAGTAGCCCTCCGTGATGAATTGAGGTAGGCGAGTGATGGCTTAAAACAACTCCGACAGAGTACTAATGAGGAGGTAAATGAAATGAATTCCGCATTGGAGCATTAAACAAAAAAGAAAAGGCAGGCCGAGTTAGCCTTGGGGGAGAAGGAGAAAGAGGTTACTACTCTGAGGAATTAGTTATCAGCCCTTGAGGGAAGCATTGTTGAGTTGAAGGTAGATCTGAGTGGCAAGGCTGTAGAATTGGACCTTTTGAGATCCCATCCTCCTGCACCCCAAATGAACTCGCTGGAGATAGCCAAGGAGTTACATGCATCATACTGGGATAAGGTTAAAACACTATGCCTTGCATTGCAACCCACTCTCAAATTTATGGCATAGGCAACCCGTCTATGTGGGGTGGTTAGCAAAATGATGCAACGGGTACAGGAAATGACTTCTGATAAAGTTTCGGAGGCCAGGCGATTATTGGTAAAATTGTATACAACTTCCGATGAAGCATTGAGCAGTGTGGGGTTCAAGGACCGAAGAGTGGCGACCATGGGCATAAATATTCTCATCTCTATGCATGAGGTCGTCTAGCATGTTGGAGAGTGCAGAGCTAAACTAACCCAAATTACCTGTGATATGCGAGAAAAATTTTCCCACTTAACTTAGCGAGGGCTTCCATCGCCCTTTGTGATAGATCAAATAGGGGCAAGCATTGAGCACATCATTTAAAAGATTGAGGAGAAGAAGTAGAATTTATAAGTTTTCCAATCCTTTGATCAATCTTCGATTGCCGCCAATATTGAAAACATAGTGCAACAGCTGACACAACTCTTCTTCCAGCTTGAATTTGAGGCTAAGGTATCTAGTGGATTTCCTTTTGAGGCAATAATTGATCTAAACATGGCACATGAAAATCTACGCACTCTCTCTGCACCATCAAATGAATTCTGGACATTCCTTCAGGCTTCCCTCTCTCGGCTGTGAGCGATTCTGAAGGAGTTGGACTGATTTGCAAAACCAAAGATTTTGGAGTTCTTCATTCCACAAGAGAAATGTTCTTGTGAGTCACCAAACTATGAATATTTATTCACACACTAATTTTTCCTATCGGAGCTCTCTTTTGGGCCATGTCGCTTTTCTTTTGCCGAGCTCCATTTGTTTTACGTGTGGCCTCCACTTGTTTCTTTTTGAGTCGGGCCCACACTGCAATGTCTTTTGCTGGGTAGTCACCACGTGGCTTCCTATCAGAGCTTTCTTTTGACCCATCTCACCTTCCTTTTTTCGGGCTCTATTATTTTGATGTGTGGCACTCATTTGTGCATCTGTTATCTCGAGTTTGACGCTTGTGCATTGGTCTCTGTTTTGATGTCGCGTGTTCTCTTCTTCTGCTGCTGCGTGACACATGTCTCTTTTGGATGTGCCTATTGGCACACTACCAGATGATCTTTCTGTTGGTGTCAGGTCAAGAAAATCCTAATCATTGATGGCTTCATTGAGGAATCTTTCTTGTTAGGGTCCTCAGGTGGTGGACTGGCTTATTTCAGCAATCTTTTCCTCATTTTATTGGTTGTTGTTAGATGGATAAAAAAATTCCGAGCACTGGGAATTAGCCTCTATATTGTTTGCTATTGAACTTGAACTCACAAACTGTGCCATTTAATTCGGCCTTTCTGTTTTCATGCATTTAATAGGACATTAAACTATGCTTGTATTTTCTAGAATATATGAATGTCTTTTTCAAGCTTTTGTAATCTTTATGCAACTTAATATAATACAAATCATGTTGCTACTATTTTGTGCTAGCTTACATTTTATGGGTTATACTATGCAAATGGTTTGATGTTCTTATGTTTGCAGTGTTGGGAATCATCTATTTGATAAACACTAGTTACTATTTGAGCCTTTGTCTTAGCCTTGTGCTTAATTAATTCCTTTCGGATCTAGTGCATCGCCTTAGCTTAGGTTTTTTTATTTTATGTTCATCTTCTTACCCATTTCATCCCCCCATAAAAAAATGAAGAGTTGGCTTCGATAAAACCCCGGAGGTCACTTAGCTATGTGCATAAGTCCCCCAATAGCTAAGTTTCCCATAAGGTTGTTTCCTGCAAACTTTTGCGTCAACAAATAATACATAAATACCTATGGAGATTGAAGTTCTTGAAATTGTATCGGTTGAGAAAGTTGAGATCCCTGAAGATAAGCAAGAACCTGCAGCTGAGGAAACAATGGTTGAAGGAAAGAAAGTTGGTGTGAAGGAAATTCCAATGGAATTAGGAGACACTGCAGAGGTAGTGAATAAATTTCTGGTAGAACAAAAGGAAGGATTTGACATTGAATTGGTTGAAGGTCCTATCAACCTATCCACTTTGTCTCCAATTCAGAAAATGAAGGTAGCATCATTTGCCCAGAAAAAATCCAGAAAATAACTGTTGAAGTCTCACATTGAGGATAGTGAACTCTTAAATCTTGCATCTCGAGTTCTAGAGAAAATAATTCCTACTCATGTCAGAGATCTGACCAGTTCCTCCTTCGGTGAATTGAAGAAGCTCATTAAATTTGTAAGTACTCACTTTGAGTCACTTGAGAAGTCAGCCATGGTTAAAGTTCATAAGGAATTTGATGACAAAAGGTTAAATAGGTTGCAAGGAATGATAAAAAAAGATAAAAATTTGTTAGCCACCTGTGTGAAGAATATTCAAAATGCTCTATCTGAAGGTGGAAATATTTATAATTCATGTTTTTCTTTGAAATTTACCGAGGTCAATGAGAAGAAGGTTAAGGATCTTGAAAAACAGTTAGCTACTATTTCAAAAGCTTTTGATCCTTTAGCTAGTGGTGTTGGAAAGTTAGAAGGTTAGGTGATATCTCTGCTTGACAAGATAATGAGCTTGAACCATGACAACGACAGAATTGTGGAAAGAGCATGTGAACTTAGAGGCCTAATTGGTTTGAATATAGAAATAATGTCAAGTGCATTAAAAGAAGCTGAATATGCTAAGGGAGTTGGTGTTCTAGTGAACCATGAGTTTGTGGAGACACAATCCTACTTGGTTTGTGGTCACATAACAATTTTGGAGAGTCTCAAAAGGGTATGGGACACAAATTTGACTCAATTGAAGAAAGATTTTGCAGATATTTTCAAGTTTATGTAAGTTGAAGAAGCTTGTTTGTACATAAGCAATTTATTCATAACAATCTTGTTTGATTTTTTATATGAAAATTCTTTCCTTTTCCATTGATGTCAAAGGGAGAGAGTAGTAGAGTGAAAAATGTAGTCATCTCAGGGGGAGAGTTTTGTTTTTTTTTCAAATTTTGAAGAATGTAAATGTAATTGATGTTGGTACTGATCTGACACTTAGTCATTTTTCACTAAGTGTTGCCATCAATGCCAAAGGGGGAGATTTTTGGCAAGATACACTGCGAATATCATTTGGTGTTGTCATTGATGGCAACCCTAGTCGGTGATTGGATCTGTGCATCATCATTTGATCATACCGGCAGTCAGATTGTGAACAATTAAGGAAGAACAAAGCATCTGATAGTTTTGTGCTCATCCATTCACATGAAGATTTTCTGTTAATATTTTTTTTTGCGTATCTCAGGGAAAGTTGATCGATGTATTCTTTGTGTTATCCGCAAATCTAAGTGCCTTGTATTGATCCATGTGCAAGTTAGAAGATCTAGTTGGCTAATTCTCTACTTTATTAGTACAAAAACTGACTTCATGGATATAACATGTTGCGGATGTTTGGGAAATAATTTTTTAAGTATTTTTGTGTTTGTACATGCTTATGTTGATAATTTCTATTCTATAGCAGACTTTGGTTGGTGTGCATTAAGGATTACTCATTATTTGACCTGACAGTTGTAAATATTTTTTGTGTTCTATTGAAGCCAACATATTGCGATTAAATTCTTAAGTCACAGATATTTATAAGAGATCATTCATATCAATTTGAGATATGAAGAAGGTGTGTTGATGCGAGTTGAGAATCTGAGCAAAGAAGAAGAGAAATAATGCATAGTTTCACTTGTGCATAAAGGATTTGTGTTGCGAGTTTGAGCAAAATAGAGTAGCAGTGCAAAATCAGTCTGAAGGATAGAAGATCAATTGTTGAGCCTAACCGAAACTGTAATCAAGCATATGTAGATTCTATTCTCTCAGTTCAATTTCTCATATGTTTTTAATCTGATTATGTTGTAAGATACTGAATCTTCTTTGAGCAGTGAGCTCTAGGCAGTGCACCTGAATGCAAGTGCATTCCCCATATTGTAAACTTCATTTTGAGTATACTTAGATCATATTGTGGATTGGCCATCCACTGTTGTTTTTCCCCTAACAAGGTTTCCACATAAAAATTCTCGTGTTATGGTGTTGTGGTTGTTTGCTTTATGTCCATGCATATTTATTTTGAATGAATGTTTTAAATGCTTGAAGGATCAGATCAATAAAGCTAAAAATTTCACAACACTGATTCACCCCTCCCCTTTGAGTGTTGCTTGATTCCAACAGGTGTATCATTAATGTAATACCTAGGTACCCTTCAACAACATTAACAAAAACAAGGTGTACCATCATCACAATACCTATGCACCCTTTGACAACACTCACAAAAAGAAGGTGTACCATCAACGCAATGCCAAGGTACCCTTGAACATAATCCACAACAACAATGTATACCATCAATGCAACATCAAGGTGGCATTCAAAAAACCCACATCAACATGGTGTACCACAAATGAATTATCAAAGTACACCCCAAACTCAACAATGCTTTGTTCAACAAACCCAAAATTAAAATCCTCAACAACAAAAACAAGGAACCTGCATATCTTATACACAACAAGGACCTAACATACCTTATTCACAATATGGCCCTTAAAACCCCATGACTACATAGTATCCTGGTTACAACCAAACAAACATCATGCGACAACAAATCTACAATACCCAACATCCTCAAACAAGCACACCAAACAACAACATAAATGTGAAACTTCAAACACTAAATCAAAATATATTGGGTATACAAATTGGAAATTGAAAGAAGAGCTATTCTTTCCAAGACATTTGTCCTTATCTGTTTGATCAAAATATACCCATGATACCTTTCCCCAATGGCTTTGAAATACCAAAATTTGATAAGTATAGGGGGAAAGGATATCTAATTGAGCATATATGTGATTTTTTAGTATCTTGCATGGAACTACAATGAAATGACACCTACTTGATGAGACATTTACCACGGAGCCTCAGTGGGCCCACTATAGACTAGTTCTCTCATTTACCGCTAGGTATCAAAACGTTTGATGAGTTGTCAAATAAGTTTTTCAACCATTTCACGTATAACATAGAACAAGACATTACAATCATTGAACTCTATAAAATCAAACAAATTCAAGGTGAATCATTTGCCTCATACCTACAAAGATGGAGGCACAAACTAAGCAAAATTAAGTGGCCCATTCCAAAGAAACAACTTGTCGATGTCTTTATCTCCAACGTACATGCAATATCAATTACAACCTCACAATGTTATGCCCATGAAATTTTGAAGAAACTATTGAAAAGGGGATACTTATCAAAAGAGCCCTCATTGCAAGAGGAGTGATCAAACTTTACAACCCTAAAGATCAACCTTCTACTTCAAATGACAAATCCAAGATATGGGTGAAAAAAAA
Organism: Sequoiadendron giganteum; assembly: GCA_007115665.2. NCBI lineage: Eukaryota > Viridiplantae > Streptophyta > Pinopsida > Cupressales > Cupressaceae > Sequoiadendron > Sequoiadendron giganteum. Next base: position 438,649,848 of record CM021101.1, on the reverse strand, counting down.
GAATGTAACCATTGATAGAGTAGTTGACGCTAAGGTTGTACACAAAGTGAAAAATCCTAATATGCCACAAAATCAGGTTCAAACATCATAGAAAGGTTATCAACAAAACAACCAACCTAATTATCAACAGAACAATCAACTCAGTTATTCTCAAAACAATCAACCCAACAACCAACAACAAAATCAAGGATAGGATAATGAAAGGAGGCCACGAAGACAATATGACCAACCACAAAGGAAATTTACTCCATTGGGAGAATCCCTTGAGGTTATTATGCACAAACTAGTCAATAAGAACCTCGTCAATATCAATGATAGAGAAATATATGAAGAACCTAGCTTCAAAACCCCTTGGTATAACAAGAACGACCAATGTGAATTTCAAAAAAATCAAGGGGCATACTACCAACAATTGCATGAGACTCAAAAACATCATGTAGGGTCTAATTGAAAAGGGAGAGGTCAACATAAAACATCCTCCTAGAAATAAAGGCTTAAAGATCTACACAAATCCAATCCTTGACCATTCTAAGGGAAACAACAAAGGCAAAGAAAAAGATTACCGTAAGGGTGCCTTCTCTTATGGTGAGGATGCCATTCTAGAACATGTCTCTTGTGAGGATCATAACATATGTGTGGTAAAATACACATCAATCTCAAATGCAATGTAATTAATCAAATGGGAAGAGTAAAAATCCAAGGAGCACCACCCCTAGTGAAATCCATGTAAGTAATCCATCTAGTGATTATAGCATTGCGGAACAACTCAAAAAAACTTTTGCCTTAATCTCCATCCTTGAGTTCTTAAGACTATCACCAACACATAAGGAAACATTGGAGAAAGAATTAGTTGAAATTTTAGTCCCAAACAACCTTGACACAAATTAGTTTCAAGCCATGGGTTGCAATATCACATCCATTGATCATCTAGTCTTGTTTTGAGAAAGAAATTTTGCAAAAATACTTCCATAATCAAGCTCTTTATTTAGAACTGGGTGTCCACAAACACAAATTCAAGAGGGTACTCATAGATAATGGTGCAAGTCTGAACATTTTTACCTTAAAATTTGTAAAATAACTTAGATACTTTGATGATGTCGTAGAGAAAAGAAAGAGCATCACCATCAAAGCTTATGATGATATTGAGCAAAATTCTGAAGGAACTATCAAGCTACCTATTTAGATAGGACTGACAATAATAGAAACTAATTGTCAAGTACTAGATCTTGAGCTTCCATGCAACCTTCTCTTAGGTTGACCATGGGTCTATGCTTCAAAAGTAGTACCATCTACATTGCATCAATGCCTAAAGTTTCCTTATGAAAATAAGGAAATTACCATATATGTCGACCCTAAACCTTTCCAATACTATCCTAAATTGGAGGAAAAGTATAAAAAGATCCAGTAAATACCCAACAATGATATATATTTTCACTCCTTTTCATACATCAACCCAACATCACTAGCTTCATCCTCCACTATAACATCATCAAATAAGGTACATAAATTTGATACCAAGATCCAAGTGCTTGATAAGGGTTGTGGTGAATACCACTTCAACCAGTCTTTTTGTATTGGGATGCTTCCCCCCACACCAAAAACATATGGAGGACCAAAGGAGATCATACATGTTCAAGTTGTAACAATGATAATCAAACCCACCATCTTCACCAAGTGGGGAGATATGCAAGATGAGGAAGTATGTGAAGAATATCTATCTTCATGGATTTAGAAAGAAGGATGGGAACAACCACTACCTCCCCTTCCTATTGATGAAAACAACAAAGTGTATCAACTAGTGAAAAACATGGGATTCATTGGACAAGGTAGAAGAGAACCAATCATTATGGAAAAATGTCTGAAGAATCTTGGACTAGGTGGTACATCTAACATGATTACCCCAAATACTAAAAACACCTCCTATAAATAAGAAGCTAATTCAACCACTATTGAGAAATAAGATACTTGCGAATGTCTAGAATATTATTTGTATATCCAAAACATGTTTGAAAACCTCAACATAAATACTATCATCGTTGAACCTACATCTGAAACAACATCTAATGACGACCATATCTAGATGGGTTCCAATGAATACGAATGAGATTCTTGTGAATCAAGTGAATATAACCTAGATACCCTATGGAGCTTTGAGAAAACCAATCTCCCTAACCTAGCAACAACATCCATAATCTTTGTCAATATCAACGAAAAAATATCCTTGCATTATCCACAGTTGATAGATTGGGACCAACAACATCATACTCTGGTTTTGGACACATTCCAATATAATGAGGCTATTGCGGAGTTCATGGGACTTCAAACAAATATATCAATCACAAATTAGTGTTTTTAATGGAACTAGATCAAGGAGAATGTTTCAAAGGTGATATTGTGTATTCCAGACACAAAAATAAACTACAAAATTTAAAAATGAAAATGAGGTCCCCTAAAGAAAACCACAATGTGGCTTTATCAAATCCGAAAAAGAGAAAAAAAAAGGATGCATCTGGAGGTGAAAACCTTTGAGGTGCTCTAGGATGGATCAATCTCCCCACCATATAATAGAAAGAGAAAGCAACACTCCTAGTTGAGGACATTGAACCTATCAATGTTGGCACAACAAAAACACCCAAAATCACATATCATGAAACATCACTTGATCCTGAAGAAAAGGTGAATTTCTTAGTATTTATCAATGAAAGGAAAATCAACTTTACATGGAAATATGCAGACATGCTAGGGCTAGATCTAGCAATGGTTGTGCATCACCTAGCAATATTTACTAGAGCTAAACCCATCAAGTAGAAACTACAAAAGATGCATCCACAGGTAGCACTTTTGGTAAAAGTAGAACTTTAGAAACTGTTAGATGTGGAATTCATCAGACCCATTGACTATCCTGAAAGGGTGTCAAATATAGAACCAATATCAAATCCCACTAGGGGCATAATAATATGTGTATACTTATGAGATCTAAACAAGGCTTGTGCAAAGGATGACTTCCCTTTACCCAATATCAATATGATCGTAGACCTAATTGCAAGGCATGAAATCCTATCATTAATGGATGGCTTCTCAAGATACAATTAGATCAAAATATCCCTCGAGGACCAATGCAAAACAACATTCACTTGTGCATTGGAAACCTTCTACTAGAATGTCATGCCATTTGGTCTAAGAATGTAGGGACAACCTATGAACATGCAATGACCACCATCTTTCATGATATGCTACATACAACTATGGAGGATTATGTGGATGACATACTAGAAAAGTCCATCAAAAGAGAAGACCGTTTGACCAATCTAAAAAAATTATTTGATGGGCTATAACAATACAACTTGAGGCTCAATCAAAAGAAGTGTGTATTTGGAGTAACATATGGAAAACTACTAGGGTACATAGTATCAAGTAGAGGCAATGATATAGATCCCGCTAAGGTGAAAGCTATATTAGAAATGCCTCCCCCTAAAACATTGAAGCAACTGAGAATTCTACAAGGGAAACTATAGTCCATTAGGAGATTTATTGCACAATTGGCAGAAAAGTGTCATCCTTTCACCCATTTTCTACACAAGGACATCATATTCAAGTGGGATGGTAGATGTGATCAAGCATTCCAGCAATTCGAGTATCTACTCACTCCGCCCGTATTGATGCCACCAATTATAGATAAAGCAATGATCCTCTATGTATCTACAACACAAGCAACATTAGGACCTCTCTTAGCACAATTAGATGATAATAACAAAGAAAGAGCAATCTATTATATCAGTTGAACATTGGTGGGCTATGAATTGAACTATTCACCCATAGAAAGAGTGTGTCTATCTATCATATTTGTGGCACAAAATTTTAGACACTACAACTTGAATAGACAAGTAAAGTTAATCTGAAAAGTAGATCCACTAAAGTATCTATTGGAAAAAGCAGCTCTAACAGGTAGGAACACTAAATGAGTAATGATATTGAGCAATTTTGACATAGATTACATAGACAAAAAAGCTATCAAAGGACAAATCATAGAAAATCAATTAGCAGAAGCATTGATCGATGATCACTAGCCTTTAATGTCAAAATTCCTAGATGAAAGAATCCTTTTCATTGATTAGTCTCACCATTGGACCTTGTAATTTAATAGGTCCCACACTCAACACAGCTCAGGAATAGGTATCTTATTTCTCACACCACAGGGAGATAGTATACCGAAGGCTTATAAGATTTATTTTTCGTGTACAATAACATCTCTGAATATGAAGTGATAATCATTTGACGAAAGATGTCCATTGAATGGAGGATAAAGGAACTATAGGTTTATGGAGACTCAATTGGTAATAAGGCAAGTAAATTATGAGTATCAAACAAGGTATAACAAGCTAATGCCATATAAAATAATGGTTTGAATAGGTTCCCAAGATTAACAATAGAGCAACCGACACTATGGCAGTAATAGGTTCACTTCTCAACATTCCATAAAACATTCCAAAATATGAATTCCTTGTGGAGCAACTCCTCATACCTACATTTGATATCCTAGAATCAAAATTGGTTTATGATGTTTTTGGTCCTAAATCACCATGGTACCAAGATAAATTTGACTGTATCGAGCATGGTATCATACCTCATGACTTCACAACAAGCCAAATGAAGACCTTTATCCATAGAACCTCTTGATTCACTATCTTAGGAGATATCCTATATAGACAAAGTCTAGACAAAACATTACTTCGATGTATTAATGTGGAAGAAGTAAAAGCCGCTTTACAGGAAGTGCACAAAGGTGTTTATGGGTCTCACACAATTGGACCTAATCTAGAACAAAAATTGTTGAGAACAAGGTACTATTGGCCCTCAATAGAAAAATAATGAATTCAGTACTCAAGAAAATACCGTCAATGTCAACAACACAGTGACCTCAAGTTCACACACTGACACAAGAACTGAGACCTATAACAACACCATGACATTTCTCATAGTGGGGATTAGACTTGATAGGTAAGATCTCTCCCACTTCATCTAATGGTCACAAGTTCATTATCACCACAATTGAATATTTCACAAAGTGGATAGAAGAAATTCTATTAACTTAAATCACAAGGAAATATATATCCAAGTTCATCTTGAATTATCTAATATTTCGATATGGAATTCCCCAAACCATCATAATGAACAATGAAACCCTATTCAAAAACCAAGATGTCAAAGAGCTTTGTTAAAAAAATTCTATCAAGCACCGATTCTCCACATCCTACTATCCCCAAGGAAATAGTCAAGTTGAAGCATCCAATAAAACCTCCCAAAAATATTAAAAAAGACTATTAATGATGTCAGTCGTGATTGGAATTTGCAACTAAACCTAGCCCTATGGGCTTACTGAACCGACATTTGTATACCTATAGGTGCCACAACTTTTTCCTTGGTCTACGGATCTAAGGAAGTCTTACCTATAGAAGTTGAGATCCCCTCACTGTGAGTATCCTTGAAAGACATGGTCAGCACTAAGGAATATCGGGTGTCCAAATTGAATGAGTTGGAACTCTTAGATGAAATTAATTTGAGTGCACTAAACCATCTTCAAGCTTATCAGAATTGGCTCAAACGAAGCTCCAAAAAAAGATCAAAAACATAAGCTTTCAAGTTAGTGACCTAGTACTAAAAGATAATAAAAAGATCCAAATGAATCAGAATGGGAAGGGGAAGTTTGAAACAGACTCGTTAGGTCCTTTCATCATCATAGCAAGCTATGGCTTTGGATCTTATCAATTGGGTACTTTTTAAGGAGAACCTTTGGTCAAACCACTGAAAAATAGCCATCTTAAAATGTTCTATACTTGAACACATCATAGTATTTAAAAAAAAAGCTAAAAAAAAGAAAAATAAATCATCAAAAATAAAGAAAAATAGTAGAGAGATAAAATGCTCTTTAAGTGAAAACCACTTTTTGGCACTTCTAGTAAAAGTAGCATAGTGAAAACCTGACGAGTAGGTGCTATATTTGAATAAGACTTGCATCGTTATCTATCAACACTATCTGAGGCATCCGCCCATTCGTCCCATAATAACTAATCAAGTGTTGAACCTCTCTGCACCATCGAAATTCATCTTCGTTAGTGTCAATAATCTTTTCTCAAACTGGGGGAAAACTTCCAAAAACTGGTAATGGATTGGATCCTTGTAAATCCCATCATGATTGAAAATTGTCAAAATAAAAAACATCCAAAAAACAACAAAAAATAAAAAACAAAGTCAAAACAATCAAAGATCCCAAAAACATGTTATGCTTTGAGTCAACACCAGTTGAACTACGAGGTCTCTACATGTATAATATAGGAAAGGCTTATCTTTGATCAGCTCCTGAGGCCTTAGTTCAATCCCCTTAGGTGTCTATAATGGTCTTTTAACTTAGTCTAAAAATTCAAAATACAAAAACATTTAAAAACAGGAAAAGTCAAAAACATGTTCTTATCGAATAAGTGAACTACGAACCTCTGTGTGGATAATACATGCAAGGCCATCATAACTGATGAGCCCTTGAGGCCCTAGTTTAGTTCGCCAAAACAAAAATAAAACATTCAAATATTTATCAAAATCCAAAAACGTTCAAAAAATATAGAAAACTCCAAAAAGAATGTCAATCAATACAAATGAACTACGATGTCTTTGTGTTCATCATGTAGGCAAGGCTTATCTCTTATAATCCCCCAAGGAAATAGGTCAGTCCTTTTAGGCCCCCCTATTTCCCAAAAACATAAAAAACAACATCAAATAAACTCATAAAATTAAAAACATCCTATCTCCATCATCACTTCTCTGTAATAAATGTTCCATTCACAATAAATAATCATCACCCTCACCCTTTGACAATGCAATCAACAAGTAAAACAAACAATAAAATTAAAAATTCCAAAGTGAGGATTGAAATGATTGGATCACTGTCAAGTTAAAACAATGCCTAAGTATAGACTACCATACCTATTTGAAAATCATTATCAACAATCCTAAAACATGAGCCTTAATGGATACAACTTTCCTACAATAGACATCATCACTTGATTTCATCATGAAACATGAAAAAAACTATGGCAAGCGATAATGCAACATTTTTTATCTTTTTATAGTCTTTTTGATTTATCTTAATACCATATTCTAAGGATCTCTTGAGGATTTCCATAAGGATTTAGAGAAGAAGGAATGGGGGTGTTAACTATCTATTTTTGTTTGTTATGTTTGTTAGATGTTTTTGTGACACTACCACAGAAAATACTTGCTTTTGTTTTGTGTATGGGAGTTGATTTAAGATAATTCATGTAGTAGTTGCATGTTAGGTACTTCATACCTCTTAGTGTAACTGGTCCAAAAAGTTATAACTCAGCTCAACCATATACTCTAACAGGGTTTCTGTATGTTTGGTATGAGCAAGAATATTCTTTGTTTGTTGAGTCAAAGTCCATGCAATGGATACAACACCACCTTAGTTATTAATACCCTAGTGCATAATTTTTGTTTGCTACATCAAAAAGGATTGTTAAAAGATACAAAGCCTTTATGAAAGAAAAAGAAAGACTCATTTAGTAACTAACAACATCAAATTTCTATCCATCTCTAAATCATCCAACACTTCTAACTAATAGATAAATCCTCCATCCACAAATTCATCAATACACATCATGTATAATCATCCATCACATACATAATATATCATCATCCATCATATAAATAATAAAACATTATTCTTCACGTAGATATATATAAATCATCCATCCATCTGCTTCATATGCATACATCAGAAAAGTACAAAACACAGGGATATATACATCATCATCCATAATCATCTCATAAACACATAATAAATCCAAATCAAAACATGGTATATCTCATATATCATCAAAAAATGGGAAAGTCATATATATCATCAAGTAACATATGTGATATCATATAAAAAAAATACATATATATACGAGGCCTTAGCTAGGCTGATGAATGTATATACAAAAAACATGTCTAAACAAAGTTTGATATAATACACATCATCCAAGATCAATAAAACTTAGCCCTGCTAGCCATCATGAGGTGGGGATATCTGCTGCTCTTGGATCTAATGGGGAGATGTCTCTGGCATGAATAAATGTTGATCAAGCTGCTTGATTGAATGACCTCTCAACTTTGCACCTGTAGTTGTGCTCATCTCACCAAACCAAGGCCGCCACTAAGTTTTGGGAATGAATTTACTATAGAGCATCTAATAATAGGTACACCTCTATAATAATTGCTCTCAATCAGACTAATGTTGAGCCATGGGGATAGACAAGGAAACTACAATCTCTACGGCTAGTCTAATTTTCCCCTCTAGGGCTAGCTCTTTCCTAGTAGCATCTCTCTCTCTTGTCTAAAATTTTCCCTCTTGCCTAGTAGCATCTTGCTTGGTAGTCAATACTACAACATGTGCCTCGGTAACCTACCTTTGTCTGATCTTTGTATCCCTCTCCAAAGTCAATTGGGAAATCCATGTCGCCGCTACTACATCTCTAGGTAGGGGAGGATCTTGTGCTATTGGATGATCCTGCTACATCGGATTAGGCTATTGATGATCCTGCTATCCATCCTATCTAGCTCTACCTAACTAATCAACATCAATCCTCAACCATTGTCACTCACTCCTACTACCAATAACCCCATCTCTCCCTATGGTTGGTCCAGCACCAATAGGATTTGTACATCAAATTGGAACCTAATGACGCCACCACTGATCATAATCATGTGTAGTCCCTGGGTCTACCGATCCTATAGGCCACCCCCATCCAAATGGGGCAAGATGGTGAAACTCAGCTACAACATCTATGGAGGAAGCCTATTGTCCCCACACCCTAACCTCTTTGGTGGTCCTCCCAAAACAAGCATGATAATTATTTGGAAACCACATCTATCGCTCTCCAAACTGATAGAGAACCGGCTCTAGTAGGTAATGCTCAAGGAGAAAACCATCATGACCAATCAACCAATGTGTCTATCGGTAGTACGGGAGTTGATCCTGATCATCATGCAATGCATCACAGCCTAACTATTGTCTCCAAACAAAAGTGGGCATATCATCAATAACGTGACACTAATAAGATAGTTGTCTAGGCCATGTGTAGTGCACAAAATTAGAATATCTATAAGAATATGGATCCTCTGAATCCCAATCCATAACACAGTCAGGTCTCATCATTGGGATATGCTCCCAGGCCCATACATGCAATAATGTCATACTAGAAGAGATATAAATGCCTCCCCAATAGGAAACCTCGTGCATATTTCTATATAAATATGCAAGGAGACAATGGCCCCTTTCATACCTGGTATCGTTCTCAAACATTTGCTTGATGCAGATACCCCAGCCAACTAGAAACTGCCTACCTCTCTGATCAAGAACAACGAGCCCCAATATCAAACCACATAAAACCAAAGATACAATATTTGCACTATAAACAAACTGAGACAAGTCTATCTTCGACTCCACTACCCAAAGATGCCTCACACCAAGAACTCGTCGCACAAAATGTGTACCTTGTCTAACAACATAGGTCATGAGCTCCACATGAATTATAATATAGAAAATCCTCCATACATCCTCCAAGGTGATGGTGGCCTTGTTGGTCAACAAATAAAAACATGAAGACTCAGAGTGCCATCTCTCCACAATGGAAGTCCTCATCACCCTATGGTATTGAATCAAAGGCATGTAGCATATGTGTTGAAGTCTCACAACATCTAGGACATCCCGCTCAAGCTCCTAAAAACTAGTGGTCAAATCAAACAACTATCGTGGTCGTTGCTCCCTAGAATAAAGCGGTTTTAGAACCACCTGCAAACATTCAACCCACAATGTTAAGAATTTTCTACAAAAATGCAAAACAAATCTAAGATTATGAAAAAAATTGGCTCAAACTTTCAAAATTGACAATAGTATTAGAGATTACTTTTTTGACAAAAGTGGTCAAGAAATGCAATAGTGGCCCTGCTTTTGGCAATAGCAGTCATGAAATTCAATAGTGTTCCAAAAGACAAAAGTGACCAAGTTTCTGAAAAGTGCATAAAATTCACAACAATGGCCATTTTAGGTGAAGGCAAAAATCAAAAGTAGACATCTTAAGCAATAGCAAACAAATTAGGCAAAAGTGACCAAGAAAAATGAAAGAGATATAGACAAAAACATCAATAATGGTAAGAACAATGCAAAAGTGAAAATTTCATGAAATTAATGCTATTTCTAAAAACCTTTTCTAGCATTAATTACTTAAAAATGACAAGATGAAAATAGGAAAGGAGAAGATACATACCACGACACCTATGCTAGTAAGCCTCTCGAACTCACAGACCACCTTTGCACGATGTGGGGCACTTGCAATCCTTGGTATCAAAAATTGACAATCACCAAATCAAGAAATCCAAAGACAAGAATTTACTAAGGGCTAAGAATGCAAATAAGGTAAATTGGATCCTAATCCCCTATTTTTACCCCCAAAACCCTAATTTTTTACCTAGGAAACCCTCCTAGGTTCAAATTATGAGCTCCCAAGAACATCTCAACTATAAATGAAGGTCCTATAGGCTTAATTTTTTTCCCTCTACGCATCTAAACTAAAATTGAATCTTGTCACGAGCCTGACCCAACAAAAATATTTTTTCGACCAACCTCTTGAGGGGGCAGCCTAGCATTGTACTATATTTCTATTATCTGTCGAGGCATAGTGGGGCATATAAAAAAATTCAGATCTTGATCTTAACATCAAATTATTTGAAACAAAGAAACTAGTGCCTTATCTGAAAGAGGGGAAAAATTTAGACATGTAAAAATGACCTAACGCTTATCGCACATCTTGAATGACATTTTCTCATCACGACATCATTATCAGTTAATATCACTACATTTCACATCATTTATATCAAAAACCCTATTTTCCTCTATTAATTAAATAATATTTAATTATTTAATTAATTCACTATATCATCATTAAATCTAAGTTTATTCCTCTTGATTAATTAAATAATATAAATTATTTAATTATGTCGCTAATATACTCTATTCCCTTAAATCAATTAAATTATTATCACTTAATAGTTTAATTAAATCATTTCCCCCTTTCTAAACATGAATAATTAAATTAATTATTCGAACATCATTCAAAAAAGGGTCAACAAACAAATACAACTTTATTTGTTAAATTCAAACATGAATTGCATGTTCAAAATTAAAATACTAACCAATTAATTCAATTAATTAATTACCCTCATCCCATTTTTATAATTGAAAAAATCATGACCATCGATTACTCACTCTAATTGGCTAACTGATTCATCTATTTCTTCAATCCCACTAACCTCTGAATCTATTTCCTCAATTCCATTGAATACTCAACTTGATTTCATCAATCACGCTGATTATGAAATCTAAAACCATTGATTCTTCCAATCTAATTCCTCTCAGCGGTTTTGAACCATTGATTAGGATCTTTTTCAATTGAATCTTGATCATTCATCTCAAAACGTAAAATCTATAAAATAACCTTCTACCCTCTCATAAATAATCTATAATTTACATAAGTGAAGAGTTGCACAATTACCTCTTGAGCACGTTACGATTTATCATCACATTCTAGTTCAAATATCACACACACATTGAAGCTTTTGCAATGCATAATGGAGGCTTTGTATTAATTATAACAATCCAACATTCAACATCAATACAAATATACTTCGACATGAGATGAGTAACGATATAATTTATTGAATTTATTGTATTTTTTTCATTTGCTAACAATTGTTTCATTGAATTCATTATTTTTATATTGTTCATTTCATGAGTAATGGGATTAGGGATTCTTAATTTTGTTTTGAATTAAGCTTTGATTAATTCATATTTTCTTGTTTTCCATATGCTTTGTTTCCCCTTACGACATGTATATGGATGGAAGTGGTGGTGTAAACATATAGTTTGGACAAGGTTATGGTATGATATGAAGTTATGATATGGATATGAGTGACGGTATTAAACTTAAGATGTGGTTAGGACTTAAGATGTGGTTAGGACCAATGTGATGTTGGATTGGGAATATGAGATAATGGTGTGATATGTATGTAAATAGGGATGTTGGACAAGATTATATTATGATATAAATATAGGTGAGGGTGTTAACCTAGGATGGTGTTATAGTATGATTGTAAATCATATTATAAACATAGGATATGGATGTATATGGTATGGTAATATTTAAAAAGTAAAATTGATATTATGGATGTGCATGTGAGTGAGGATACTGACCCTAAATTTGATAAAGATATTATGAAATGGATGAATATGATGATGTAGAAAAAATTATGGTATAGTATGGATGTAAATTATAGTCTTAATCTAGGATAATGGATGTGAATGAGGATATTGATGACAAGAGGATGTGATAGTATGAATGTAAATGAAGATATGGATGATAAAATGATGTTAAAAAATGGATTTAAATGAATGTATGGATGAAAAATGGTATTAAAATATAGATGCAAATGAAGGAATGGAGGGAAAAAATGGGTTAGACCTAGGATATGAATGTGTATTATGTTGTAGAGTTAGTATTTGGACAAGATGGGGGAATGGTATGGATGTGAATGATATTCTAAACTAGGATAATGGATGTTTATGAGGATGTAGACTTGGAATTTGGACAAGATGAGGGTAATGGATGTGTATGAGGATATATATTTCATGGGGATATTATGATATGGATGTAAACATTGATCTAACCTATGATATGGATGTATGTGATGATGTAGACTTAAGATCCAAACATGATAATGTTAAATGATGAGGATGTGAATAAGGGTGGGTGTTGGCCTCCTACAATTATTTAACAACTAAGCCCTTACATCTATGATTCAGAGATTGGACGTCTAACCTGAATAGATATTTCAATCATCATGAAGGTGCATTTAACTTGTCAACACAAGGACGTAAACTTGAAATGGGTCAGCACAGTATGTGCACTAGGAATCCAAAGTAACCATATTCATCCTACAACTAAGAAAGACACAATGTTGAAAGTAAATTGTTTGGAAGGGAATAACATAAGTGCTGAGAATCAACCAATAACTATACTAAGCTAAAATTCATGATAGAAATGAAAATATGAGCGAACAAATAGGAAACTACTATGTCTGCTTTGGCTGCAGGAACAGTCACATAATAGAATTCTAGTGGCTGCAGGAATAGACAATGTCGGATTCTTAGCTAATTACTGAACCAAAAATAACTAACTAACTAACTAAAGGATGGAATACTCACCAAGTGGGCCCCATTGGATGAGTATCCCCTAAAAAAAATGTAAACTCAAATGCATGAACTTATAACTTCATTTCATTCATTGGAAAACATGAGTACAATCGAGCAACATGACTGTATTACTGAAAAACTAAGAATGCAAGTACATCATCAAATTAAGCAACCTCTTGATAAGGAGAATCTGAGTCTTATTTATAGAAGCTACTAACTAAGCACCTAGCAAGGTGGTCAACTCTGAAAGAAAAAGAGGACACCACTTTAGAGAAAGCATAAAAAGTGGAGAGGCGGTTATGCATGCGCATAATCTGGTAAGGCATTTTTTCCTCAACGCAGATCTAGCAAAACAGTAACACTTATATTCATTCAATAGACAATTAAGATCATTTATAAGGCGGTTAAAACTTTAATTTGAATGAGGAATCTCCAGCCATCAAGAGTCTTCCCTGATTGAATGACCACCTTGTTGACCAACGAGAAAAATATTCCTTAATTGCAGGTGTCTAATTATATCTGCATGACAATATTAGTACGTATAACAACTGCATATTTGTAACTATCTTAAAGTGACATTCATTAATTCACATGTAAAATTAACATAGAAAATTCATATAGCATGCCAATGTCATTTAAAGGTTCTGAAAATAAACTCATGTCCAATGTCAATGGTTTTAGGGAAATATCATAAAAAGGTCAACATCCAAGCATCAAATTATATGACAACTGTAGGAAATGGACAACAAACTCTTTCAATAATTGAACCATAAACTGGACTCATCACTCCCCCCAACCTAAGGTTTTTTTGGTCCTCCAACAAAGGAAGAGTTGTTATTTTTTGATGCAGAGCAAGGGATTCACAACTCAACATACCATTCACTTGACAACTTTCATAAAATTATTCATCTCAAACAATGATTAAGTGCATTCTAGATCACATTGAAAACACTCTCATGGCAACCCAACATTCAATGCACCGAACTACCATTTATAACTTCCACAAAAAAAATCATAAAGCCAATAACTTCAGTGAGATTTCTGATAACATAATTACAGACTTCCTTTCCAATTTTTATGAAGATCCAATGGTGGAAAATAAATTTATTACATTTTTCCCAAAACTGCAAACCCTAGATAGGGTTCAAACCTGCCCTCACAAAAATGATCATAACTTATTAAAATATTAATGAAATTCGATGAGACTTGAAGAAAATGAAAGTAGATTCACATAGAAACAAAATAAAATTGGTTTCAGATCCAAAATATCAACTTTAAAATCCATACCATCACATTGTTTAGACTGTAAATTATGCACAATATTGTTAGAATAGGAAGTCTTGCCAAAATAATCATATCCTCCACAAAACCCAATAAAATTCAATGAGACAAAAATAATTGGAAACTAGAAACAAAGATATTTCCATAAATATATGATCCTCCATTATTTGAGTCCATATTAGGCTGTACAAATCACAACTTCAACCTATAAACAATGTAAAAATCATAAAATGCACACAAAACTTGAGGTTGCCATTCATGAAACTTTAAAAATAATGTCTCCAACCCCCCAATTCGAGTTTTGTAGGGTGTATTTATACATTTCTAACCAAAACCAACTATTTTCAACCACCTTTTAACTAGTTTGTTGAAAAAACACCTTAATGACACTTTTGACAAGTTGCTTGACAACTTTCTTGACCAACTTTTACATTTTTTACAATATGGAACAACTTTAAACATTATTTGACAAATGACTTCAAATATGACTTCCTAAGACTCAAAAAACTCTAAAATGGTTTGATAAATCTTATTATAAGATCCAATACACAAAATAGAGCAACTATTTACAAATGGCCTCATAGAGGCTTGAAAGCAACTTGGTGCTCTTGCACCATTTTTCTTGGTCAATGCCCTGAAATTTGCAACTACCAGTTGTCCTACATCAATTTATGTTGTGTGTGAATTAGGGTCCCAATAGAACCCTTGTTTTTTTTCCAACTTGTTCCATCTTTGTTTCTCTACATCTATGTCATATCGATAGTACTTGAAGTTTGGCACAGGCCACAATAAGATAAGTGGCTAAAAAGTCAGTGGTATCCAAAATTGTCCCTTTGTCCTTCCAATTTGTATATATCTATCAACTCTCTTAAGTGTTGCAGCATAGTTCTACATAGAATGAGGCTTATCTTGTTTCAATCACTAGTACACAAACAACAATATATGACTAAATAATCTACTAAAAATTGTATATAAATGACTAATTTTAGTCACGTGACTATTAGTAGTTTATTAATGGTCATTTATAATGTGACCAAATTTATGACTAAACTATTTTAGCCATTTATTTAGTCATTTATTTTTAGTCATTGATTTGGTCATTGATTTGGTCATTGATTTAGTCATTGATTTAGTCATATATTTAGTCTTTAATTTACTCATATATTTAGTCATTAATTTAGTCATTGATTGTTGTTAGTTGGTCATTTATTTCATCATGGTAGTCATATATTTAGTCATATATTTAGTCATTTTTATTTATTGGTTTCCATTAATAAAAAAGATTACTTATCAACTATCTAAAATATTGCACAATAAAACAACAATGCGAAGGTAAAAACAACTTATTTTATTAATAAAAAAGATATTATGTTTAGTTGTGTAATCTTTAAAATGGAGTTACAATTTGTTGTCCAACATGAAAGAACTCAAAAAGATTACAATACATTTCTGAGAGAGAAAAGAACTAGTTGAAATCTACTCCAAAACCTTGCCTTTATGTTGTGTTACCAATTTTCACTACAACTCAATTGGTACAGCTAATTAGTTTATTTCATTTTAAAGTGAAAATTCAACTGGATTTCTGCATTTGTTTAAGTACTTTTTGCATCAGATTTATCAAGTTTGAGTTATGCAAATGTTTTCAATGAATAGAGTTTCAAAGTTACTAAATGCTTTGCAACATAAATGAAGTATAAAGCGGAATCATTGCTTATTTCACAATGGTGTTCACATTTCAGTATTTCATTTGTTTTGCAAATAAAAATGATTGTACAAGATTGCCATAAATTACATTTCTTTTCAGAATGAAAATGAAAAGAAATGAAGGTTCCACACAAGTCTTGGAGATAGCCAAAAAAATTCATTACAAGGAATGAAATATACAACTGAAGATAAGGAAATAAGCACATAACGTAGGGCATATCCATCATTGCCTGTTTGTGTCTTTAGTTGGTTGTTTGTTGTTGCCCCATCCTCGCCACCGCTTTGGAGTAAACCTGCATCATGTAAAAGGGACTGTTAGAGCTCCGGATATGGACTACACTATGTACTCTACCAATAGAGATATAATTCATTGCTTGCAATGCATGGAGTCAACTGAATGAATATGAAGGAGTACAATGAGGACTACAAATGCAACATCATGAGTTTTTTTAAAACTTCATTATTTTATGCTAATATTGTTTGTTTCCATGTGCAGGTATAGGAAAAGCTATGTAGTTGATCATTTCATGAAGACATAACAACATGTGGAGTAAAATGGGCCCCCACAAGGGTAGAGCTTAGCATGTTGCCCCTTAAACATACAAATGGGGTTGAGTAAAGAAATACAATCATCATGCTCATATGAACCGGTCAGGAAGTAATGAAAACACATTTTTCAGCTATCAAGAGCTTTAAGCTCATTGGCCACTCATAATAGTCAAATCTGAGAGCAATAAAATGAAAATTATGAGTGAACAATGAGCTCAATTCAGAAACAGAATCAAATGAAATGAATCAATTTCCATATTGAAAAGTTTTAATACTGTCAAATTGAGTGCATTTTTTCTGACATATGATGTTTTGTTCATATTTATTCATGTTGTTTCAATATGTTCTTCTCTGGTGCAACAATTGTTTCATGTTCATAAATGGTGATAGTGAACATGCATACATATGAGATTCAGAAATCAAGCTACAAAATGAAAGAGTTTTCCATTATGGTGAAGTTTGTATGTTTCATTTTTTGTGCAAGGTTGAAGGATAAAACCATTTATAGCTGTTCATTTAATTTGCATGAAGAGTAGCATAATTTTCAGTTTCTATCAAGTATGGAGCTACAAGATGCCTTTTTCTATAGGAAAAACTATAAGGAGCACAAATTACAGACATAATAGTCTTGTTTATTATCACAGTAATGGAATAGTGAAGCATTATTTTTCCTATCGAAAGGTGATACCCATTTGGGGTCTTGATCTGAAAGTACCATAAATTAATTTGAGAGGATCATTTCTTTATGAGGTTTTCATTAGAATTACCATACATCAAATGATGGTTGTGTTACCAATTTTTCGCTATAGCTCAAACGGTGGAGCTGATTTAAATATCATTATATTTTAAAGTGAAAATGCAGATATTTCTGAATATGCTTGAGTGTTGTTTGCACTTCATTTTATTTCATCAAGTGATAGTTGTGCAGGTGTTTTGAGAAAACTAAGTTTTGAAGTATCATTCATGTTCTTGCATAAATCAAATAGAATGCAGAACTGAGTATACAAATGATAAAGAAAAATGCTTTCATTTATTTCATGAAGTAATGCATATTTACATATGTCATTTGATTTCGAGAATACAAATACTGGTACAATCTGGCATTTTAATGCTTTTCTTTCAGAAAGGAAATAAAGAACAAAATTAAACATCCACACAAGCCGTGGTTTTATCCGTTTCCATTCATAACAAGAAAGGAAATATACAACTGAAAATAAAAGGCAAGTAACATTAGACATATCCTTCATTGCCTGAGTTGGTCTTCGGTTAGTTTCTCGAAGCTGGCTCCTTTTTGTTTCCGCTCCTGAATGTACCTGCAAGAGTTTGAGAAGGGTGTCAATTAAGAGCTCGAGATATGAATAATACTACATGCCGTACTAACAGAGATATGTTTCAATCCTTATAGTGCAAAGAAATAGCTAATGGAAATAGTAGAAGCATGAACTGAAAAATAGAGAAAACATCATCATCATTCTTTGTTTTTTTTGTGCTAACACTTTTTGTTTCCTTGTGTAGGTATAGGAAAAGCCATGTAGCTGATTATCTTTTGAAGACCAAGCATGTGGGGAAAAATGGTCTCCCACAAGGGTAGAGCCCCACATGTTGCCCTTATATGTTACAAGAGGGCCGAGAAAGGAAGATGCAATCATCATGCTCTTCTGAGCTTTACAACTGAACAAGTAATCAAACTACCATACATTTATAACAATCAGATCAACATATGGAAGTGAAAATTGCAAATGAATGATAATTGGACAGTTTTAGCTGAAACTATCAATCTATCATGTCTTTTGAAAGGTTTGGTACTGCTGTCATAATATTGTTTTGTTGTTTTTAAGACTGTTCATTTTATAGTGTTGTTTCATATTTTCTGTTTTCGAACAACAGTGCTCTATCTCTTAACAATGATAGTGAACATGCATACATATGCCTCATCAATTGAATACTGATCGATAAAGTAAGCAAGTGCAGATTCATAAAGTAAATGAAGCATAAAAAGGCATGAAGAGTGCCAAATAGAAGAATGCATCAGGAATTTGAAGTGTTATGTTGTTTACCATTTAAGTTATTAATTTTCCTCCATCAGAATCAATGGAGATGTCTTTTACAAAAGGAATTTTGTGTTTCATTCAAGGAGAGCATCTTTTTACACAGTACAAAGTTTATGAAAGTTATGCTTTGATAGGTAAGGAAACGAAATGGAAAGTAAATGGAGTGTGCACATGAATTTTAAATACCCAGATGTGTTTTTCTCATAGATGTTGTTAATCAGATGAGATGAAAGGATTTCAAAACAAAATACAGTAGGTTTGAAGTGCAGGAAGTTGTGTGAGAATTTTAATGCAAAACACATTTTCTTCAAAATATCAATTACCCACGTTTAGACTACTTAATACAAATGCAGATTTATTATGGTTTCTTGAATACCCTTGTGAGCATTTGTTTTAAAATACAATTTTCTTCAAGATAGCGAATACCTACATTGGGGTTTAAGTTTTAATTACAAATTCTACAATTTCCAGTAGGTACCCATATTCGGTTTTGACAAAATACAGAAATGGAAGGATTCTCTCAAGATTTATAAAAACCCATATACAAAATTTTACTCAAGTGCAGATTTTCTTCACATAAAGAGATACCCACATGGGGTTTCATAACGGAAGGAAGATTTGCCATGATTTTCAAAATACCCATATTGGGGTTTTGAAAATAAAATATATATAGTTCATTTTGCAGATTATCCATGAGTTTTTTTTACAAAAATGCCTGAGATGCATCATGGGTTGAGCCCAATATGAAGGTACAGTTACTGTTTCAGAAAATGAGGAGAGCTTTTTTAAGTTTCATAGAAAAGATCAAAATTTGAGCACAAAGAACCAGGGAAAACAAGTGTATAAATGCAGATTTTTATAGAAAAAATCCAGAGCCAAGCATTCATGGCACGACTAGTCTATGGGTTTGCATTTTTTTTAAGACAAAAATAGTCATTCATTTGCATTTTCAAGCTTGTGAGGGTATTTTTAAGTAAAGATAAATACACATAAACAATGGAGGAAGGAATAACTTACCATTATGATGGTTGTGGGAGAACACACAAGCTGCGCCCAAGCTCATTTGGAGCTCACAATGCAAGGGTCGGTTTCACCATTGGCGACCAATGAGGATGTTAATAAACAATGCAAGGAATGCATCAGAAAATGTATCATAAGCCGTGGCCTGTGAGGCCATG
Organism: Sequoiadendron giganteum; assembly: GCA_007115665.2. Classification (NCBI taxonomy): domain Eukaryota; kingdom Viridiplantae; phylum Streptophyta; class Pinopsida; order Cupressales; family Cupressaceae; genus Sequoiadendron; species Sequoiadendron giganteum. The sequence goes on along the minus strand of CM021101.1, from coordinate 438,629,782 downwards.
TTCTCATCAAATGAACCAAGAAACAATGTATCAAATAATGATAGGTCAAACTTACCATTGCTTGAAAGCTGAATATGATCAAAGTTGAAGAGAGGCAAAGTAAGAATGAAGGATCAAATGGAGTCCCAGAGGCTGAACCCTAAGCATGGTAGTGACATGGAGAGGCATTCTTTCTAGAGTCTTCATTTGCAAATGATGTGAAATGTTAGGGTATTCCTTGGTTTTGTTCTTTAGGGTTTCTCAAATCCCTAAGTCGACTTTAGGGGTGCTGCTTAGGTTTCAAAATATTTATTAATGTCAAGGTAATATGCTTATGATGGCCAACTCATATAGTCTAAGGCATTTCATCCTATGTTATACCTTGGTGAAATCTTCATGCCTTATTTTCATTTTGATTAATTTTCTAGAAATTAATTGAAAATGTTTGCCTTAGTACTATTTATCAGATGGATTTTATAAAGAATCAATAGGTCTTGGAGATATGTCTTAGGATTAAGAGTTAAAACCTAGGTTTTATTTTATTTTAATTGTTTTTAGAGAAAAAAATGAAACATGTAATAAGGAGTATTATATTTTTATGATTTTTTATAGAAAAATCAAACTTTGTAAAGGGAGATATAAGCTATTGTTTGCAAAAGATTTTGAAATCTTTATTTGCAAAAATAGGATAATTGTAAAACTGCATGTTGTAAAGCAGAAGCAAAGCAATACTTTATAAATTGTTTTGTTTTCTTGCTATTTTTAGCAGTTGAACATTGACTTTTCTTTTTGGTCAGAATTGAGTTTCTAGTTGGAGAGATAAGGTGTTTTCCTTGCTTTAAAAGCAATTTTTTCCTATTTTTAGAAGCCTGACAGTTTGTGGATGCAAAAAGTGAGACTTTCCACTTTTGTGCTGACTTGTTGATCGGTTTTTGGGACCTTTTCCTTGAGATTTTTTCAAGAGCTCGGATTAGGGTTTGAGAGATATATTTTTGGAAAAAAATTAGGGTTTAGCAGTTCAGTTCTGGTTTCTTTCTCTTACACATTTTTGAGCTTGTAAACTATTTTGTACTCAGTTGATATTTTGGCATACTCCTACAATTGAATAGAAACAACATTCCTAGTTATCATTTTGTGTGTCTATTTGCAGTGTCAGTTTGATGTTATCTTGTGATTTTTGTTTAAGGAGTCCTTGTTATGTCCTAAGACTGTAGTTTTGATACAAAAAAGTTCAAGGATACAGGTTGCATGTCGTATTTTAAGTCGGATCTTCATGCAAATCATTTATGTAAAATTGTTCATGAGAAGTTGTGAGATTGTGTTATTTTTCTGAAAAAACTATTTGTGAGGAAAATCCAGAATCATCATTAGTTTACAATCAAGTATTGAAAATCATCCAAAATCATAGATTTTAATATTCTGTTACTTTCTATCCTTTTTCCCAAGAAATAATTTTAGAATAGGATCATCATACAGAGAACCAACTCACTCTGGAGATTCTCTTTTCTTATAGATTGCCCACATCTGGAAAGAGTCTCAATGTTGCAACAGATAGTCTAATTTTTCACAAATCTGGTGAGGTGCATATCTCATTGCTAATAGGTTGTTCGCTATAGGAAAACAAGAATTACAACCATGGTCGTAGCCTCAAGAGCAGTTTTCATCTTAAATAAAAATACCCATATGAGGGTTTAAACTAAAATGCAAATACAGAAGGAGAAAACAATGTTTCGAGCTCATGCAAGCATTGGAGCTCTCATAAAATGGAGGTATTAGAGCTAATGGCTATGGCCATGATGGGTGTTGCAAACCCATAGAATGATGAACAAGATACACAAAGGTCCTTTCATTTAACAAATAATGCCATTGAACATCATGGGTCGATCCTAGAAAGTGGAGAAGTGCGAGGGTTTCAGTTTCAGTACTATGAACAAAATAACAAAACAATCATTACCATAGCCCAAAATCAATTAGTCTTCACAAGAAGCTCGAACCCATTTGGGTTTTTCCTAATGAGAAGCAAAGCATAAAGTTTGAAGTTTACACAGATGGAAATAATATAATGGAAATACAAGGGTTTTGCAATACCCAGATCAATGCAAGGTTGGGTGTAGCCTGGAGGAGCTCGTAGGCTCACATATTTTCACCAAGGCCAAAAACCAATTTAGGGTTTGCCATTTAAGTCTCAAGGTCAAAGCAACAATATATAGAATGCAGGTTTTTTTTCTCATGGAAATTCATCAAAAATCATATAATAGCTGCGACGTGTAACAAAGAAAATACACAATTTTTTTTTAATGTTCTTCCAAAGAAAGAATAATCCTCATTTTTGGTCAAACTCTTTTAAGTTTTATTCACAAGAAATTCTCAAACAAAACTTCCAATGGCGGCAGATAAAGAATGACAAGGAAGCTTTGACACAAGAAACAAAGAGGAATGCATAAAATACATGGACAACCACGACCTTAAGGCCAAGTTTTGTTTTCAAACTGGAGGAGAGAAGCCATAAAATGGCTCAAGATCAACTTACCTTGCTTGCTGATGGAGATTTGACCCACAAAGAAGTTGATGGCCAAAGTCCTCAAGCTTTCCTTGCAAAACCATAATTTTCCAAGTCGACAGCTCTTGTAGAGAGTTTTTCTCAAAGCACAAAGTGAAGAATGCGAAAATTAGGGTTAAATTCATGTTTTGTCATTAGGGTTTTCCCTTAGCCCTAATTCAATTTTGGGATTATTATCAATGTTTTAAAATATTAGACTCCCAAGACTAATACCATGGTAAGTTATACCTAGGTCGAAATGACCCTTAATACCTTTTGGTATTTCCATCGATTGCCTTAGAGTATGATTTATGGCTTAGGTTTGTGCCTTATGCAAATATTTCATAATCCTTCGATTTGAAATAAAACCAATTAAATGCCTTAGTCTTTTCTTCCCTAGGCCGAGCTATGCCTTCTATTTTGAGATAATATATATGACTATTGGTTGTGATTTTTGGGTTTATTTTATTGAAATCAATTGAGAAACTCAATAATAGATATCCATTCCTTGTATTTTTTATGATTTTTTAAAGAAAATCAATTGTAATTGGAGCATAAAAGTTTATAATTTTTTGCAAAGATTTCTAAAATATTAATTGCAAAAAATTAGGGTAAATTGAGATGATAAAGCTGCAAATATTTTGTAATGCAAAGATTAGGCAATGTTTTTATAAATTGCTTTAATCTTTTTCTAATTTTAGCAGAGTTGTTGAATTTTTCCTTAGGCAAATTTGAGAAGCATGGGATGAGGATAAGGTATTTGTTTTTCTTTTAAAATAGTTTAGGCCTATTTTCAGAAGCCTTTTGGATGGGCATGCAGAAAGTGTGAGGTTTCCACTTTTATTATATAGTATGAAGCAGTTTTGGATGCTTTTTTTCTGGGATTTTCTATTGAGCTCGGATTAGGGTTTGGAGAGGGTTTTTCTCAGTCCAAATTTTTGCAACTTCCTCTTTTGTTCAGGCAGAGACTCTTGTAAGCAGTTTTGTACTCAAAGTTTAGACAAAAATACTCTTTCAGTTTCAATAAAGCAGAAGAGTTCTTCTTCTCATTTCTTGTCTCATTTCAAAAATAAGCAATTTGATGTCTTTGTGATTCAATTCGAATCCTTTTATGTCTTGTTGTGAATTTGTGTTCAAAATTGAATAGTTTCAGGTTGTGTGTTTTATTTAGTTTATAGATCTTCATGCAAATTACCGATGAAAGTATGTGCCAAATAAGATTGTGAGAACTATTATGATAGAGAGATTGTTGTGAGTGGTGTTGTCTGAATCTCATAAGTTTCTGGTTAATCATCTATTAGATTTAAGTTGTCTTTTCAGTTATCTTTTTATCCCTCTTCCCGGAAAATCATTTATAGTAGAAAATATCATTTGGAGAACCATCTCACTCTATAGATTCCTTTTTCACATAGATCATCCACATCTGAAGAAGGTTTCCATGTTTCAATAAATAACTAAGTCTTCTGCAAGCTTAGCGTAGGGTGCATATCTGATTGATAACAGTTTTTGGCATGCTCGGTGGGACTCTGAAAGTTGATTTCAAAGAAGTTTTCAATTTTTTGATTGTTGTTTGGTGTATGCAATAGTTTTATTTAGCCTTTTATAGGTCTTTTACATATAACTGATGACTATGATTTTTCTTTTGTATGCAGACTTAGTGCAGCCTGTGCATGAGAAAAGTACATACAAGATCAATTTATGGCCCATTCGAGTATCTTCAGTTGTCCCAACCATGAAGGAGAGGCAGAGCAACTAAGAGATTATTTGATACACTTGGGAGGTCAAAATCCACGCCTCTAGTTTTCAATCCTATAGTCCTAGTGCCAAGAATTTCTATTCTTGTAGCACAAGCACCACCAATGGAAATATAACACACTTTTGCACCTTTTAACAAGGGCAGCCTGTTAAATATTGCACATTATAATGATATTCTAGTTGCAGCTTTCAGGAGTCTACCGTAATTTATTGGAGAAGATCAAACTACTTCCATTAAACATATTTGAGATGTGGCCACATTGTGCTCGATTCACAATATCACTTAGGAGAACGTAGCACTGAGGCTCTTGGCTGCGCCACTCAAGGGAAAAAAATTGCAATGGTTCAGAGGTCTCGTGGTGAACTCAATCATGACATGGGATGCTTTAGGCGATGGCTTGTACCAACATTTTGTTGATAAATCAAATCATCTATCCTTGTTAGATTAGTTGAGCACAATCAAGAGAGTGCCGCATGAGCACATGGCTGATTTCAACTAATGATTCCAAATGACCTGGGATCAAATTCTTTTAATGGTAAAACCTTTACCAGATCATGCTTTTCCATTTTTCTTAAAAGCTTTGAATAACAAGATTTCAGTAATGATCCAATCTATGGGTGGTCACACACTCCCTAATGATTTTGACATCTCCATTAGAGAAGAAAATTTTCTTATTCAAGCTGGGGAAATTGCCCCTAGGCCTCCTATGCCTTAATTTCCAGAAATCCAATTGCCTACGCTTGCATCTTTACCACCCCTAGCTACTATTCCCCTTGTTCTAGCAATAGGTTATCAGACCACAACTCAAGAAATCATTGTCCTAACCCAATCCTAGGAATTTCAAGAGATCAAAATTATACTAAGACTTTTGGAAATGATCTAGTAAGCATTAAAAATTAATTTGGCCAAGAACATAAGCGCTATCAAGCCCTGTATCAGCAGAATTAACCTAATAGGCCAACTTTTCAGATCGACTATCAAGGCCAAAGAAAGAACTTTAATCCTAGACCTTTCCAGCCCTATAATTTGAACGTTGTTAGTTCATCAAAAGAACTTGTACCATAGAATAACATAGCCCAAGATTATGAGTGGTGTTATCTATGCAATCATTCCCATAACCAGTCAGCATGTTTGAATGACATGAGAAATCAAGCCTTAATGGTCTAGAACAACTATGATGGTTCAGAGAGTGTTCCAAGTCAGAATCAAGAAGAACAAGATATTTTTGAAGTTGCTTTTCTAAAATGGTAGAGTTATGAGTTTTGTGGTGTGAATGGTTAGGATCAAAAAAATTCCCCTGTTTCAGCCAATACCAGATCAAAAAAGAGGGCTATGGATTTGGGGCAGCAAGCTGGAAACATACAACACCAATCTACTAAGAACAAGCTGCCTATTTCTTCACCCCATGTTACTTCTGCAGCACAACCTAAAGTGCAAATTCTGCAAAGAGGCCAAGAAGTACCTGGGAAGGAGCAGTCTAAGACACAATCACAACCTTTGTAGAAAGGAAATGACACTGCTATTACTAGGGGTCAGCAAAAGGTAAGCCCCATTTCTTTCAATGTTGTTGAGCATCTTAAGAAGGCCACTGTCAGTATGTCAGTTTTGGATGCATTGTATTTTTTGGGTCAAAAGAGCTTGTTGCAGGATGCCTTGGTTGAGCTTTCTATTTCTAACAATGCTAATCAAGGGAATGCTAAAGTTGTGCTTGCAAATAGCCTGGAAGTGACAAATGAACAAAAAACTCAAGAGGTAAAGCCTCCTCCATTTTATTTGAGTTTGATTATCGATGATAAAACAATACATAACTGTATGGTTGATTCTGGTGCAAGTAGCTTAGTTATGCCTAAGAGCTTAGTTGATAAACTAGGTCTTGTTTGATCCTAACTCCCAAAAAGGTGTAGTTCAGTTGGATGGATCTTTTGTTAAAACTATTGGTATAATTAAGAATTTAGCCCTTACTTTGCATGCATCCCCGAATTTCGTAATCCATCAGCATATACATGTTATTGATCTGCCACCCCATTTTTCCATTTGCCTCTCAAGAGATTTTATAGCCAAACTGGGTGGTTTCTTGTCTTCTAATTGGTCTCATATGTTCTTTAGAATAAAATATGGTACGAAAGTAACCATAAAGTCTGAACCTCTAGCCAAACACCATATCGAGCCATAAATGCTAACCTCTACGTCACCCATGGACTGGAGGAGCAAGCCATGAACTTAGACCACAACACCCCTATAGAAAGTGTGAACCTAGATGAGTAGGCATTCGAAGATCACAAGCTTGATCCTTTCTACAACATCGATGAGATAGGATTAGGGGTTTATATGATTCATGAACTTGATGTTGTTATCCCCAATCAGATTAAAGAGGAAGAGAATCTTATATAGAAGGAAGATAAGCTTTGGAAGCTTTACTTTGATGGCTCAAGGAGTAGTGTGGGCACTGGTGGTGGATCCATGTTGGTTTCACCAAATGGAAACAAGTATTATTTAGCTTTCAGGTTTGCATTCAGTTGTACAAATAATTCAACCGAATATGAAGCATTGGTGCATGGCCTAGAATGGGCCCAAAAGAGAGGTATTAAATGTTTATGAGTTTATGGTGATTCAAAATTAATAGTGAATCAAGTAAGGAATCTGAATTCTGCAAAGAATGACTCACTTAAAAATTATAAACATCGAATATGGGATTTAATAAAAAAAATTTATGCTTTTGATACTCTTTCAATTCCTAGAAATGAAAATAAGCATGTAGATAGGCTTGCTGCCATAGGATCCCAATTTGATATTCTGAATGAGATTCACAAGGTAAAGGCATGACAGTTTGTGAAAATTATAGTAAGACCTTTTTTACCTGACAATAATGTGATTTGGCAGGTTTTTGACAACGATGAGCAGATTGTGAGCTTCTTAATTGTTGAAGCTGAGTTTGTGGATGGAAACCAACAAAAGTGGCAACAGCAGTATGATAGCTAGATTATGCAGTTAATGATAAACAAGTTGTTAAAAGGATTGGTGACCTTGGATTCTATTTTTAACTTAGATGATCAGGTATCAAAAGATAAGTGAAACATGACTATCAAGGAAGAACACTATGAGGCAATTAAGATTTTCAAGGGTAAAATGCTCAAGTTGGGAAAGGTATGTACAAAGGAAGAGAAAAATGCTTTCATTTCATTATGTTAGGAGTTTAGTGATGTTTTTGCTTAGGAATACAAAGACTTGAGGGGTTTTGATCTAGAATTATCTTAGCATACTATCGAATTAGATCCTGATGCAAAACCAGTAAGGCAAAACAAATTTTGACTCCAAATTCCGACGAAAGTTCATCAAAATTTCGATAAACTTTCGTCGGAATTATTTCGTCGATTTTCTAATGAAATTTGAAACGTTGAAATTCTAATTGAGCATCGTCAGCTAGGTTAGAATTTCAATATTTCAAAGTTCATTGGAAAATCGATGAAATAATTCTGACGAAAGTTCGTCGAAATTCTGACGAACTTTCATCGAAATTTGGAGTCAAATTTATCAGTGTATAGAGGCCCCTTAATCCCAAGTTAGAACACCTTATGAAGGTTGAATTGAATAAGTTAGTTGAGAGTGGAATTGCTTTTCCTATTAATCATATGTCTTGGGTATCTAACATAGTTCCAGTTAGAAAGAAAAGCAAGGAAATTAGATTGTGTGTTGATTTTCGGGATTTGAATAAAGCTTCCCTAAAAGATCATTATCCACTTCCTTCCATGGAACAATTTTGCAAGTGGTTTCTGGTTTTGAAATATATTCTTTGTTGGATGGGCTCTCAGGTTATAATCAAATTTTGGTAAAGCAAGAAGACCAGTTCAAGACAACATTTACAACCAAATGGGGCACCATGGCCTGTAAAAATATGTCTTTCGTCTTATCCAACGCTGGAGAAACATTTCAACGAGTGATGGACATGGCTTTCCACGGCCTCGTGAATGAATTTGTTCTGGTATATTTAGATGATATTACTATTTTTTCCAGAAATGCTAATGAACATTTTGAGCATTTAAAATAGATTTTCCAAAGATGTAGAGAATTTGGAGTATCTGTCAATCCAGAGAAGTGTATTTTTTATGTGCACGAAGGTAAACTCCTTGGACATATTATCTCAAGGAAAGGTATTTCTATAGACCCTGAGAGAGTTTCTTCTATTCTTGAGTTACCATTACTAGCCCACAAGAAAGGCTTACAAAGCTTTCTTGGGAGGATTAATTTTGTAAGGAGGTTCATATCCAATATTGCAGCTTTGTTGCAACCTCTCACTGCTATGCTTAAAAACAATATGCCTTTCAGCTGGACTAGAGAAGGTAAGAGGAGCTTTGAGTAGATAAAGGAAGCCCTTACAGCTGCACCTACTCTCATTAACCCAAATTATGACAGGGATTTCATTCTTTACACTTTTGGAGGGGTTGACACTATTTCAGCTATGTTGTGCCAACAAAACAATGAAGGCTTGGAGCAACCTATGGCGTTCTTCAACCAGGTATTACACGAGTATGAGGTGAAGTAGTCTTTTTTTGAGAATAATTTTTTTGCTATTGTAAGAAGCCTCAAAAATTTCAGGAACATGTTATCCAATAAAATAATTTAGTTACTAGTTGCACATTCGATTGTTAAGGACTTTTTACTTAACCGAGATATTAATGATAAACGTGTTGGCTGGATAACCAAGGTTATGGAGTTTGACATTGACATTAAAATAACTAAGCTTGTTAGAGTCAAGGGTTTGTGTGAATAGACTGTAGAAAATACAACGGGCAACAGCTTAAAAGAAGTTGAAGGCATTGATACAATATTAAATAATGATGATATAGTTGTTGTTTCAGTTCTTGCTGCTACCTGGGTGCAACAAATGATACACTATTTTTAGACTAGTGAGTGTCTCGAAGGCTTGGACAAAGCGAAAAGAAGGTACTATAGGTTACAAGCCATTCCTTATGCTATTATTGATGGTATCCTTTATAGGAGAGATTTTCAAGGTTTTCGATTAAGATGTATTGAGCCTAGTCAAGTTGACAAGCTGTTAGGAGAGTTTCATGACAGGCCTTTGGGAGACCACTTTGTGGCAAGAACAACAACCCTGAAGATCATGCAGGCTGGTTACTATTGGCTAGATCTGTTTAAAGATTCAATTTCTTGGGTCCGAAGATGTGAGAAGTGTGTTTTGTTTTCTAGAAAATAGAGGCTTGTAGCCCTGCCTCTGCATCCTATTCAAGTGGAGCAACCATTTTCCAAGTGGGCTATAGACTTCATTGGATCAATCAACTCACCTTCAAGTGTGGGTCATAAATGAATTCTTGCTACACGGACTACTTCACCAAGTGGCTCAAAGTTGTTTCTTTAAAAGAAGAAAATGAGACTTTTGTGCTTAATTTTTATCAAGACTTAGTGTCGATATTTGGTACCCCAGACTCAATAATCTCTGACGATGGTTTCGATTTCATTGGCTTGAGGATTTATGACTGGTCAGTTAGGAATAATATTTTTCTGAACACATCTTCTAACTATTATCCGTAGGGTAATGGTCAAGAAAAATCTACAAATAAGAATTTGATTAGGATAATCAAGAAAACTATAAAAGACAACCAACGGGCATGGCATGAAAAGCTAAAGTTAGCCCTTTGGGCTAATAGGTTGAATCCTAAAAGAGCAAATGGTTTTTCTCCCTATGTACTTTCCTATGTAAAGGAAGCTAAGTTACCTATTTCCATTGAGTTATCAACTTTGAGTTTTGTTAAAGAACTGGAATTGTTGAATGAACAACCTCTCAAGGTGAGATTTACACAGTGAATGGAGCTTGAGGAGAACAAGAAAGAAGAATTGAAGCAACTAGAAATACATCAAGCTCAGATGAAAATATCTTTTGATAAAAGGGAAAGGCCACAAGATTTCATCATTGGTGATTTAGTTTTTAAATGGAATGAGTATAAAATTAAACCTGGACAACATTCCAAATTTGATGCAATTTGGGACAGGCCTTATTTGATCATGGAGTGCAAGAAGCACAATGCTTTACAACTTTATAAGTTGACTGGAGAGGTTTTGTCTATCCTAGTTAATGGGATCCACCCCAAGCACTGACTTTGAGATAAGTACTATCTTTGTAAATAGTAGAATAGTTATTGCATATAAGTGCTTCATGCACATTTCATTTCAGTTGTTTTTTCTTTCGCTAAGTGTTGTGGCGCATGTTTGGTTGGCCATTAGTGACTGTTAGTTTTCTTTCAGTACTGTTTGGTTTTGTTTTACTGTTGTTTGGAGTATTACAGTTTGAGTTTCTAAGTTTCATGAAGGGGCGGATTTGACTCCCCACACAATGGAGTATTAAAGGAAACTAATCTAATGCTTAGCAGACAAGCATTTAGTGGAAATCACCAAAATTTTACCAATTTTCACTACAACTCAATTGGCAGAGATGATTAGTTTATTTCATTTTAAAGTGAAAAATCAATTGGATTTATGCATTTGTTTAAGTAATTTTTGCATCAGATTTATCAAGTTTTAGTTATGCAAATTTTTTCAGTGAACAGAGTTTCAAAGTTACTCAGTGCTTTGCAACATAAATGAAGTATAAAGCAGAATCATTGCTTTCATTTATTTAACAATGGTGTTCACATTTTATTATTTCATTTGTTTTGTAAATACAAATGATTGTACAAGATTGCAATAAATTACATTTCTTTTCAGAATGAAAATGAAAAGAAGAAATGAAGGTTCCACACAAGCCCTGGAGATAGCCAAAAACATTCATTACAAGGAATGAAATATACAATTGAAGATAAGGAAAGAAGCAGATAACGTAGGGCATATCCATCATTGCATGTTTGTGTCTTCATTTGGTTGTTTGTTGATGCCCCGTCCTCGCCACTGCTTTGGAGTAAACCTGCATCATGTAAAAGGGACTGTTAGAGCTCTGAATATGGACTACACTATGTACTCTACCAACAAAGATATAATTCATTGCTTGCCATGCATGGAATCAGCTGAATGAATATGAAGGAGTACAATGAGGACTGCAAATGCAACATCATGAGTTTTTTTAAAACTTCATTGTTTTATGCTAATATTGTTTGTTTCCATGTGTAGGTATAGGAAAAGCTATGTAGTTGATCATTTCATGAAGACATAACAACATGTGGAGTAAAATGGGCTCCCACAAGGGTAGAGCTCGACATGTTTCCCCTTAAACATACAAATGGGGTTGAGTAAAGAAATACAATCATCATGCTCAAATGAACTAGTCAGGAAGTAATGAAAAAACATTTTTCAGCTATCAAGAGCTTTAAGCTCATTGGCCACTCATAACAGTCAAATCTGAGAGCAATGAAGTGAAAATTATGAATGAACAATGAGGTCAATTTATAAACAAAATCAAATTAAATGCATCAATTTCCATATTGAAAATTTTTAATACTGTCAAATTGAGTGCATTTTTTCTGTCATATGATGTTTTGTTCATATTTATTCATGTTGTTTCAATATGTTCTTCTCTGGTGCAGCAAGTGTTTCATGTTGATAAATGGTGATAGTGAACATGCATATATATGAGATTCAAAAATCAAGCTACAAAATGAAAGAGTTTTCCATCATGGTGAAATTTGTATGTTTCATTTTTTGTGCAAGGTTGAAGGATAAAACCATTTACAACTGTTCATTTAATTTGCATGAAGAGTAGCATAATTTTTAGTTTCTATCAAGTATGGAGCTACAGGATGCCTTTTGCTACATGAACAACTATAAGGATCACAAATAAAAGAAAGAATAATCTTGTTTATTATCACAACAATGGAACAGTGAGGCATTAATTTTCTTGGCAAAAGGTGATACCCATTTGGGGTCTTGATCCAAAAGTACAAGTTAATAGTGATTTTGAATAAATAATTTAAGAGGATCATTTATTTATGAGGTTTTCATCAAAATTTCCATACATAAAATGGTGGATGTTTGGTATAGGAAAACAAGAATTACAGCCATAGCCCCAGCCTCAAAAGTAGTTTTCATCTTATATACAAATACCCATGTGAGGTTTTGAATTGAAATGCAAATACATAAGGAGAAAACAATGTTTCGAGCTCGTGCCAACATTGGAGCTCTCATAAAATGGAGGTATTAGAGCTAATGGTCATGGCTATGATGGGTGTTGTAAACCCAAAAAATGATGAACAAGATACACAAAGGTCCTTTTTCATTGAACACCATGGGTCGAGCCCAGAAAGTGGAGAAGTGTGAGGGTTTTAGTTTTAGTCCTATGAACAAAATAACACAACAATCATTACCATTTCCCAAAATCATTTAGTCTTCACAAGAAGCTCGAACCCATCTGGGTTTTTCCTAATGAGAAGCAAAGCATAAAGTTTGAATTTTACACAGATGGAAATAATATAATGGAAATACAATGGTTTTGCAATACCCAAATCAATGCAAGGTTGGTCGTAGCCTAGAGGAGTATGCAGGCTCACATATTTTCACCAAGGTCAAAAATCCATTTAGGGTTTTCCATTAAATTCTCAAGGTCAAAGCAACAATATATAGAATGTAGGTTTTTTATCTTATGAAAATTAATCAAAAAGCATATAATAGCCGCGACCTGTAATAGACAAAATACATAGAAATTTTTGAATGTTCTTCCAAAGAAAGAATAATCCTCATTTTTGGTCAAACTCTTTTAATTTTTACTCACCAGAAATGCTCAAACAAAACTTCCAATGGCGAAAGATAAAGAATGACAAGGAAGCTTTGACACAGGAAACAAAGAGGAATGCATAAAATACATGGGCAGTCATGGCCTTAAGGGCAAGTGTTGTTTTCAAAGTAGAGGAGAGAAGCCATAAAATGGCTCAAGATTGACTTACCTTGCTTGTTGATGGAGATTCGAACCACAAAGAAGTTGATGGCCAAATTCCTCAAGCTTTCCTTGCAAAACCCTAATCTTCCAAGTCGGCTGCTCTTGCCAAGATTTTTTCTCAAAGCACAAAGTGAGGAATGTGAAAATTAGGGTGAAATTCATGTTTTGTCATTAGGGTTTTCCCTTAGCCCTAATTTGATTTTGGGATTATTATCAATGTTTTAATATATTAGACTCCCAAGACTAATACCATGGTAACATATACCTAGGTCAAAATGACCCTTAATACCTTTTGGTATTTCCATCGATTGCCTTAGAGTATGATTTATGGCTTAGGTTTGTACCTTATGTAGATATTTCATAATATTTTTATTTGAAATAAAACCAATTAAATGCCTTAGTATTTTCTTCCCTAGGCCGAGCTATGCCTTCTATTTTGAGATAAAATATATGACTATAGGTTGTGATTTTTTTTTTTAATTATGATTTTAAAGAAATCATATAGGCATATGCTTGGGGCTTATTTTATTGAAATCAATTGAGAAAATCAATAATAGATATCCATTCCTTGTATTTTTATGATTTTTTAAAGAAAATCAATTGTAATTGGAGCATAAAAGCTTATAATTTTTTGCAAAGATTTCTAAAATCTTAATTGCAAAAAATTAGGGTAAATTGAGAGGATAAAGCTGCAAGTATTTTGTAAAGCAAAGATTAGGCAATGTTTTTTTATAAATTGCTTTATTCTTTTTCCAATTTTAGCAAAGTTGTTGACTTTTTCCTTGGGCGAATTTGAGAAGCATGGGATGAGGATAAGGTGTTTGTTTATCTTTTAAAGTGGTTTAGGCCTATTTTTAGAAGCCTTTTGGATGGACATGCAGAAAGTGTGAGGTTTCCACTTTTATTATAAAATATGATGCAGTTTTGGATGCTTTTTTCTAGGCTTTTCTATTGAGCTCAGATTAGGGTTTGGAGAGTTTTATTTAGGAGAAAAACTTAGGGTTTTTCTCAATCCATATTTTTGCTTCTTCCTCTCTTGTTCAGGTAGAGATTCTTGTAAGAAATTTTGTACTCAGAGTTCAGACAAAAATACTCTTTCAGTTTCAATAAAGCAGCAGATTTCTTCTTCTCATTTCTTGTCTCATTTCATAATAAGCAATTTGATATCTTTGTGATTCAATTCGAATCCTTTTATGTCTTGTTGTTGCGAATTTGTGTTCAAAATTGCATAGTTTCAAGTTGTGTGTTGTATTTAGTTTATAGATCTTCATAAAAATTACTAATGAAAGTATGTGCCAAATGAGATTGTGAGAACTATTGTGACAGAGAGATTTTTGTGAGTGGTGTTGGCTGAATCTCATAAGTTTCTGGTTAATCATCTATTATATTTAAGTTGTCTTTTCAGTTATCTTTTTATCCCTCTTCCCAGAAAATCATTTAGAGAACCATCTCACTCTCGAGATACCTTTTTCACACAAATCACCCACATCTAAAGAAGGTTTAAATGTGTCAATAAATAGCTAATTCTTATGCAAGCTTAGCATAGGGTGCATATCTGATTGATAACATGTTGTTTAATAGCTTACAAAAGAATATGAACATGAGTGTTCTTTTATATCATAACCTATAGTCCCTTAACCTTGTAATGCTTGTTGATTCTCTAACTATCATTTGTGCATGATTGTTCTTTTATATCATAACCTTCAGTCCCTTACTCTTGTAATGCATAAGTGCATGATACATCTTTGCAAAAGAACTTTCATTCTATGATTGTGATAAAGCTCTAATCATTTGTAGGTTGCCCTCATTCTGATTACTATCATCTTATGAACATGTTAATTGTTACTTCATTGTTTCTCTTACCATTGAACTATCCCTTAAAAAATTTGATCATTTACCCCATCATCTTCATATCTTGTTGGTTTCTTTATCACCAATCATGAATCCTACTAACTAAAGTAAATTTGAGTCATTTTCCACAACTTTCCTACCTGTCAGCGACTCCTGAAGAACAATACCATAGTTGTAAACATCAGATTTCTCATTAAGCCTTGAGGTTATTGCATATTCAGGGTCAATATCACCAATAGTCCCCATAACATAGGTGGGGGTGTGAGTTTTGGCTGAGGAAATGCACTTGGCAATGCCAAATTCTGAAAAATGTGCTTTGAAGTTGTCATCTAAAAGAATGTTAGATATCGCTACATCCCTATGAACAATTTATTGGTTACAGTCACGATGAAGATATGCTAATCCTTTTGTAGCACCATAGGCTATCTTTAGATGAGTATCCCAACCTAATTTAATATTCTTTGATGTTCCTACAAAAAAAATTAAAATGTTTGGTAGGTTCTCCCCAATCTATTTTGATTAGATGGTAGAAATATTGATTGGACTCATATTTCATAAATCAATCATTTTCTCAGCATGTAGTATTTCACAGAGACTTCCATTTACCATGTAGTCATCAAATAGAAACAAGAAAAATATAGAATTGCATAGTACTGCATAGTACTGAATTTTTTTTTTTTAAAAGAACCTGGAAGAATGGATGTTGAAGGCATTCAGCTGCAATTGGCACCTGCATTTTTTGTACAACCTTAGCTCTGTCCACCTGGTCCCAAACAAAAAGCATGTGAACCAAGTTAAAATCCCCATAGAATCATAAAGGACAAAAAAATTCATATGCTGACAACAACAAAAGTAAATACTAAACAAGAACAAAACTGGAGAAATTGACTTGGCAAATGAAGGCAGCAAAGTATTTCCAGATTCAATACTTTTACTTAATGTTGTGGTTAGAAGGAAAAAGAATCATTTATCTACCACCATAGTGAAAATTTAGCAATTTAATTTGGTTTTTTAAACATGGCCCTTGGTACAACTATTAGAGTTGTTAAGAACCTTCGAGTATGTTCTGATTTTCACACTGGATCTAAATTCATCTCCAAGATTGTTGCAAGAGAGAATTTTGAGTTTCTATTTTTGAGAAATCTCCAGGTACATTGATAATGAAAGGATCATTAATGAAAAAAGAGATTTCATTTTCAAGTAAGCTTCTTTGGTTGTTCATTTTGAATAGATTTTTCCATTTTGGTAAGTATTGTGTTCTTGTGGTAGTCTTTACTATTAAGTTATTAACATTTGGAAAAGAGCATTACCCTCTTATACTTCATTCTTTCTCTAAAATTCTAGCAATTTAATTTGGTTTTTTAAACATGGCCCTTGGTACAACTATTAGAGTTGTTAAGAACCTTCGAGTATGTTCTGATTTTCACACTGGATCTAAATTCATCTCCAAGATTGTTGCAAGAGAGAATTTTGAGTTTCTATTTTTGAGAAATCTCCAGGTACATTGATAATGAAAGGATCATTAATGAAAAAAGAGATTTCATTTTCAAGTAAGCTTCTTTGGTTGTTCATTTTGAATAGATTTTTCCATTTTGGTAAGTATTGTGTTCTTGTGGTAGTCTTTACTATTAAGTTATTAACATTTGGAAAAGAGCATTACCCTCTTATACTTCATTCTTTCTCTAAAATTCTATCCCATATTTTGTATATGCATTGACTGTAATATCATTGTTTAGTTTAGTAGGAGAAAGATATGTAAATTTCATTCCTTTTAATCTATGTATAGGGATTTTTTTGTATCGAATTTTGAATTTGATAGAGAATCAAAATGTAGTAAAGAAATGACTACAGATCCTGCTTTAAATATTTGATCTAACGATCCCATATGATATTCATGATTTTAAAAAGCACATGGAACTTCTTTCTTTAATTGGCACATTTCCTCTTGATAATGAGTTTTTTGTAGAACACTATAGTGAACTTGCAAACAACTACAATTCTAGTGGGAGGAAGCAATAGAATATGAAAATTTAGTAGCAAGAATGAAATGCAAGGAGGACACACATATGATGAAATATTTTCTTAACTAAACAAACAAATTAGAATGCACTTCAGGGCAATCAAACTTACAGAAACTGCACAAAAAAAAAAAATTAAGTTGCACAAATGTGAAATTTATAGAGGTCAAACAACGAGAACAAAATGCACAAGATTTTTCTTTTAATTTCCTGTTCTATATCTAAAATCTAATGCTAAGTCTTAAAATGAATTATACAACTAACTTTGGTTCCATCTCAAAGTCAATTTCAACCTAGAAATAAAAGATGACATGTATTCCAACTCCAGATCATGACATTTAAGTCCACATTAGATCTATAATATTAAATATGTAGTAGTAAAACAATAATTTTCATTGAAAAAAATTATAGTGCCAGCAAGAGCATAGGCAACCACAAGTGGGGGAGACTGATGCAAGACAAGTGTGACCTCAACCAACATGAATCACGATATCACAATCTGATCTTCAAAAGGGCTCTCAAACCGCAAATTGACTCTCCAATGGACTAGGCACTCAATGGCTCAAATACACTATTTTTTTTCAATATTTTCCAAGACACCAAAAGGCATCTAACAAGATTAAATTTCCCAATCCAACAAGGCCAAATCACTTTCAAAGCCTCAAGAACTTTTGGTTGCACTTTCACCAATCTAGCTTCCACAAACCTAGTAGGTTTCGAAGACTTGTTTTTGAACCTTTTCTCACAACCAAAAAATCAAATCATTGAAAACTTTATACTTTCAAAGACCCCTCAACCTGCCTCAAAAAATACTTCAGATTCACCATAGGTTGATTCAAACCATTCGTACTCAAATTGACTTTTTTGGCTAAAATGAGCTCCAATTAGCCCTATTTTCCAAAGGACCTCACCTTTAAACTTGTCACAAACTCTCCAAACCTCAAAAAAGTCTTAGAAATTCCCTCAAAACACAATAATCTCCAATTTTCAAGGCACCATAAACATACTAGGGTTTATTTCTTCAAAATCCTCACTTCTCATCATTCCCACTAGGGCTTATTGAATCTCTCATGCCCTGACCACTCTCAAGCCTAAAACCTCTTCAATACTTCATCAATTTACTTGCACATTCTCAAAACAGCATTACATTATGTTTCCCTCCAATTTAACACACACTTGCTTTGTTAAAATCACTTTTTTTCACTCTTCTCCACCCTTCTTCCAGTAGGGCTTCAACTTCCTTCTCACATATAACCACTTCCAACTTCTTAGACCTTCTAGAAACATAAAAATACACTTAACAACATAGGAACAACCAAGTTCCAACCCTCCTTAATTAAACTCATCAAATTACCTACTCTAGCCTTGATTCAAAGGCTTAAAACTCATAATTTCACCAGGGCAGCAATGTAACTCACACAATCTCTTTTAACACACCTATAAGGCTACTCCTACACCCATTCCTAAACTATAAAAGTCCATTCCTCCTCGATACAGTAGGTACAAGAGGAGGAATGGCATGTTCAATGCATTTTTTTGCTTCAAAACCCCAACACCCTGTTTCAGACCAGTCAAGGGAAATCAGACCTTAAAATGTTTTATATTCAATGAAATCCTACAAGAATGGATTCAAAATGGAGCCAACACCAATTTACAAAAAATAAAAATATTTAGAATCATAACCCTATTGTACGAACCCATACAACAGGCTTTAAATACATTTTCCAATCAGAAACCAACCAAGAACCGCCTAAAATTGACCATACAACTAACTAGACCCTTCATATTCTCTAATTTTGCATTATTTGACAATTTTTTGACAATAATTACATCATTGTGCATCTTTTTGCATTTTGAACCAACCTAACACTATAACCTCCAATTACATAAAATGTGGTCTCATTAGACCTTTATTAGCATAAATGACTCAATTTACCCCTAATTCCTAGACCTACCCATAACCATCCCTCAAATGATGCATTTTTGCAAATACATGCTTTAGGTTCTCCTGCACCATATACACCTTGCCTTAAAATTTCTTCCAAGTCCCTTGGAAGTATTCATCTGCAACAAAACTTTACTCTTCAACCTCTGATGCTCCCACTTGTCCTTGTAGGTGCTTCATTTTGACCTTTGGTTTAGTTTTGTCACTACAACAAGTCTGTGTGATTTGCTCTATTTTTTGCTCTGTTTTTTGCTTCCACACATCGTTTTAATGTATTTTTTGGCCATTTTAAAAAAAACCTCCTCGCTATTTATTAGGATGGCACAATTTTTGGCGTTCATTGCGCTGATTTGTACAAGTCGGCATTAATTTTGGTGCTAATGAGCACCGAAATTAACATTGTATTTAGCTCCTAAATTAGCTCCAAGTTTAGTGTTGTGTGTAGCTCTAACTTTAGCTTTGAGTTTAGCTTTGGGTTTAGCACCAGATTAGACACCCCTATGTTGAAGAGACTTATTTGTATGTCTCATCGACAATGTAAAACAATGAAATGTCAAAAAGATATGGGCATATCAAGGAGAGAATCACTTACGTCACATCGACAAGGTATATCTACAAGTGCTCGAGGAAACACAATTCTTGGATATAATGAAGTAATGTCGATGAGACATTGAGATATTGGTAAGACAAATAAGATTGTCTCATCGACACTCTTCAAGTAATGATCAAAAGCATACACCACTATACCATCGGGAAGGTGAGCAACATATGTGGTAAAGTGATATACACCACAACCCTGCAACAAGAAGCCTTGAGCAAGGTGGTAGTGCGGTAAACATTAGAAGGGAAGGGAAAAACAATGCCATACCACAACGAGTATAATAAGAGATGATGGTAGTACGATAATCGTGGCATCATTATAATTTACAACACTAAATGTAGCAAATCATGTTAGTCACAATCCATTTGAATAAAAAATTTAAGGAATCAAGAATATAGCCCACCAAAATACTCTAAAATTCTAATAAATATACTCTAAAAATTTCATCGAAATCTTATTTTTAGTCATAGCCCGCTAGAATGGAGTTTTCATTTTAATAAACATAAAATAAAACCTTTGTTGACACCTTATTTTTAGGCATAGCCAACCAAAATGGAGAAGTGTTTCAATAAATATTGATAGAGAATGGTAAGGAGATGTGCGCGATAGGAGGCATAGGATTCATTGTTGGTTATCTCATTCCTACTCTGATCAACAAGGGTTACAATGTTTGTGCTACTGTTTGTAATCCAAGTATTTAATTGACATATGTTTGCATAATCTCAAATTCCTTCAGATACTTTTGAAGTATCAATGTATCCTATATAGGGTTTAGAATGACTTCTTTTAATTTAAAAAAATAAATCAGATGCTTTTGAAGTATCAATGTGTACTATATAGGGTTTAGAATAATTTATTTTAATTTAAAAAAATAAATAAATGATGTATTTTCCTATGATTACATAACATGGAGAGCTCCTAAATCTGCCCTAGCACACTGTCCTCTTTTGTACTATGTTCATTACTCCAGCTGCTAGGGTTTTTCATTTGACATCTTTAATATCTTCATGATAGTGGCTTTTAAATAGATCTTAGTCTTTGCTTTAATCTTTATCATGGTAACCCTTGAGTTCCATAATCCACCTTCAATATCTTCTAAGAATTTTGTCTTAAGCTAGACTATATAGTATGCATATAAAGCAAGTCCTTCATACCTGCCATTGTTCCAAACCACTACTCACTGCCTTGCTTAAAATGTTGCCTCCATAAGCACAATAGCATGTTTTAAAATCATGGTTGCCAGTGATTGACCATTAAGGTCACTACTTTCATCAAGATGCAATGAGATTTTTGTCTTCAAACTTAAGGCATTATGCAAGATAACATTGTGAATTGTTTGTTGTGTACAATTTGATTTTCTTGCACATTTACTGCTTTGCTAACTACCTTTAAGACTAGATATTGCACCATCAGCTGCAATCTCAAACAACTCACTCACTGTCACTTGAAGATTCCTTTCATGAGAATCCTTGTATAAAATCAAACTATGCCCTATAGACTTCCTACTTACTTACTAATATAGCAGACTCATTGTTTCATGGTATTTTGAGTTTTATTTAGAAGGGGTTAATATGTGGAATTTTTATATGCAGGAATAATAGATTGTGATGCAATGTTCGGGTATGGATGGTTTAGGAAAAATTGGACTGTTATTAGTGTCATAACCAAGTTGGATTGTACCTTGAGCTGATGTGAAACACTTTCGGGTGTTTTCACTCCGAAGCAGAAGTGTAGGAATTTCCAAATATTCGATAGAGGAAGCTCCTACATTCTAAAGATAAAATCATAAATCTGCTTATCCAGTTTCTGATCCAACCTAACATCTTTAATATCTGATAGAGAAATTTTGTACATTCTGAAGATAAAATCATAAATCTTCTTATCTAGCTTCTGATCTAATTTGAGGTTGTGAATATCGAACAGAGAAAGTTCCTATATTCTAAAGATAAATCATAAATTTTATTGGTCCAATTTGAGATCCAATTTCAGGTCGTGAAACTCTGACAGAGAAACTTCCTACATTCTAAAGATAAAACCATAAATCTGTTTGGTCCAATTGTAAGGATTTGTCTTTTTAATTATACTTTCTGACATTTGTCTTGATACAAATTTTTACTTTAGAATTATGGTATTTCTTTTCTTCTAATGTTTTCAACCCTCATTTTTGGGAAGAGCTCCGAAGATGGTTCCTTCAGATGGAGACTAAACTTTTCCACTATAGGTTCCATCTAGAAACACTAGAAGCTCAGGTACTGTCAGACTTAGGTAGAACCGAGTTTGAGGTTACCTTGTTCTCCTTGATACAAAATGTTGTCCTTCAATCCCTCTTAAGCAACATTCACTATTATGGAATTCATCATTGTACCTCTCATGCATTCTATTTAATTTTTTATGTGGAAACATGTTGTCTATGTCTTTGTAAGTGATGACTATTGTGTAAGCTTTTAATCTACATGGCTGCCTCTCATGTTCAATTCTTGTGACTATTATGATGCTTGGGGCTGCTTACTTTTAACCAGACTATTAATGAAAACTATCTTGGAATCCTTGATGATCAATTTTGTTAGATTCATGGCTATGTTGATAGTGGAATGTTCTTATTAATAATGATAAATATTTATCAATAAGGAGATTACCCCTTACCAAGATACTCCACTATCCTTGCAAAGATTGATCTTTAATGCTTCATAGATGGTTCACTTGTGATTATCCTTCTCAAATGAAACAATAGGGCAGTAGGTTGGGCTTAGCTCTTGTGGGAGCCACATTTCACCCCACATGTTGTAACCAGATAAACAAAAAAACCTAATTTTATCTATACCTGCACAATGAGAAAACATGTTAGATAAAACCGAGCATATGATAGATATGTTTGATAACTTTCTTGTTTTCCTAGACATCTATGGTATGCAAGTTATTTGAATGCACATGATGATCAAATTATATGTTTATAGATGTATGCACATATTTTGACTAGTGATCCTTCATTGCTCTAACAACACTCTTCTCACTCAAATGCAAGGAACCTAGGAGTAGCAAGGAAGACATCAACTTGGAGGCTTAAACAAGTGGGAAGACTGAAGATGATGCAAAAAAAAGCAATTGAGATTCGTCATTGAGGAAATGATGGGTCCCCTTTCTCTTTATGTGCATTTTTCTCTTTTTTATCTATAAATGTATAGTTTTTCGATTATATGCATTGAAATAGTCAGATCCACGGCTTGTGTGGAACAACATATATTTACATTATCAATAAAGACTACATTTTTGAAAGGATTGTGCAATATTTCCTATATTATATGCATCTTCATAAGTGCAATCTAGTAATGTAATCTTCTGATTTTGTTTATGCACATGAATGTAATGTAGCAGAAATAAAAATGTTCCTTACTCTTCATTTGAAAATAAAAAAAGTTCTACCTGATTGAGCTATTAAATTTTGTGTCTTCACAAACATATGTTGATACAAAATGAATGGAAGAAGCATCCAAGTAATCCTAATTTTTTCTTCCAACAATTCATACCAAAGATTGAACAATTTAAGGATATTGCAATAGGTAATTTGTATCAACACAAATAATATTACTAAAGCATTTCAAATTTTAGGCCATAAGAATCATCCTTTTTTAAACATGGATTGTGTTGTAGCCAAAATTCCATCCTAATTATTTTTGCATACTTCCATTTTCACTCATCTCTTACATCCACCATATGCATAGAATTCCTATCATAATAACTTAAATTTAATAAAATCTCTCATCTCATGAGCTTCCAAATAAAACCCTTGATCATAGCATCAAAGTGTATTCCTCCTTTGAAATACTCCTATGATTACTCATAGCATATCGCCAAGACAACACCATGTTGATGAGATTCCCTCCAAAGTCTCCCCAACATTAGCAAAAAGCAGAGATTAGAAATGTAGATGAGACACCCCTATTCCAAAGAGACTTATTTATATGTCTCATCGATGATGTAAAATAGTCAAATGTCAACAATATACAGGCATATCAAGGAGAGAATCACTTATGTCACATTGAGAAGGTATATCTACAAGTTCTTAGTGAAACAAAACTCTTGGATATAATGAAGTAATTGTTGATGAGACGATGGCATATCGGCAAGAGACATTAACTTGTCTCATCGACATTGGAGGAACATAAGATCTAATGTCGAAGAGACATTATGATATCGGTAAGACAAATAAGATTGTCTCATCGACACTCTTCAAGTAATGATCAAAAGCATACCTCGCTATATCCCCGGGAAGGTTAGAAAAATATGCAGTAGAGCAGTATACACTGCAACCCCATAGTAAGAAGCCTTGAGCAAGACGGTAGTGTGGTAAACAACAAAAGGGAAGGGAAAAACATTTCCATACCGGCATATCGAAGAAACAATGGGAATTTTAATTAAAAGTCTCTTCGACAGTTATGAAATGATGATTAGTATGATTGATTTGAATAACAAAAATATCAATGAGACTGTCACTATTAATGAAGAACTTGATCATAAAGGTGGCGCAAGCGCCATTTATGAACCAGGGCTGGATGAAGTGTCCTGAAATTCGATAAATACGGCCTCAAAGAAGTTGAAATCACTGTGAATTGTAATTGAAGTATTCGAAGAACCAAGCTGGACAATAGTAGGTAGCTTGAAATTTGTAGCATTTATCCAAGTAAGTGGTCTAGACTCAACTCAAAGTATTTTCTCAGTAAGTAGATGAAAGCATTGCATAAGTAGGGTTGAGATGGAAAAAACCCCAAGCAAATAGAAAGCAAAAAGACAGAAAATTGAAGCTAGGCAATTGAGTCAAGACTTAATCGATTAGTGTCCTGGGTTTGGGCCAAAATATAGAAGAATAGAACAGCTTAACCCATCATGTGTGGCATTACAAGATAAACAAAAAAATATGGGAGATGTATGGACTCCGTGTAGGGGTTACGACCTTTTTATTTATCATTATAGGAAGAAATTTCAACATAGCCCAGTGTCAAACTCGTGGAATTTGAATTTTGGTAAACTTGTAGTACCCAACATCTTTGTGAACCTAGAGTTAGTCAAGGTGTTGGCAAAGAACTACAATCCAAAGATGAGAGAAATTAATTTTCCTGATGGGTCACAATTCATGGTCATAAAGCCAAATTATATTTCCATGATTTTTCAACTAGACACTTCCCTGAAAACAAAATTACGAATCAGAGACTTGTTGGAGGAATATTGCACCATGGAAACAAGTTACAAGAGGTGTAAATTGCCTCTACATAGGGTTAAAGGTGTGGGTAAGAAAACTATGAGGTTCTCTAGTGAAGATAAGCCCCCATTCTCTATGGCTTTTTTTGAAGAATACTTTCAATACACTTATTACTCAGTTGGTGAAGTACTGGGAATTGATGTTCCCGAGAACATGACAATTTCTCCCATGGTTTTAGCCACAAATATCTAGAGCCATAATGCTGGACCCTATGATTATGCAGAGTATTTATCAGAGGCCATCAATAATGCCCTCAATATCATCAAGAATGATAATGAAGCCATTAATTGCATGTAGTATTCTCTTTTCATGCACATGATATTATATGAAGGGAAGGTAATGGGGATATGGGGTGAGGAATTAAGAATAAAAGATAGATAATGATGGAAATTCTACGCCTGTACAAATGTGGACATTTGTGTGGGATAGTAGGTGTGAGAGGTCCCACTACCTATATTTTGAGGAATATTTTGTCAAACCACTATGCAAGTTGCTAGGCCACAAATGTGACTACAACCTCTCCCCAGAGATCTTACGATTTATCTGACCAAAACATATGGGTCATGAAGCAGGGATAAATCATAATTCGGGGGGACTAGTACATGTTTGGGGATTCTACTATTATCAGGGTTTATGGATTTGAAGTTGCACCTTATTTGCTACCTAAGACTGTGCCAGAAAGAGTTGCTTATTTAGAGATCATAAGGCATTTGTCATTTTCAGCTTTCATGCATTTAAAGAGCTATGTGAGAAAAAATTTCATGCCTTCCACTTTATGCTTTGGTGATTTCACTATTATCTTTCATTCAAGCTATGACTTGGTTAGTGGTAAATTGGATTATTATGGCTTGCCAGTTGGCAACAAAAGGGAAAAGTTTGATCCTAAACACTTCATTTGTGATGCCAATTTTTTTTAGAAATTGAAAGGGTATGAGCATAGTTTCCATTTAGAAGATGTCATCAAAAATTGTGAAGAAAAACAAAACATGATGAGAATGAATGCCTACAGTAGGGTTATGATGGTTGAGGCTCGGAAGGTGAATAATAACCCAGGCTACATAGGGGCTTTCAATGAGGTACATGATCCCACAAAAAGAATTAAATAGGTAATCCTCCATGAAGAAGAACTGATAAGAGATGTGCCACTTGTGGAATTTGAAATAGGAAGGGGCATCGGTCATAGGAGGAAATTAGAAAATATCAACCACTGGATCACTTATCACCTCAACCTACTCCTGAAGTGAGATTTCCAGCTAGTTCCCCATCCATGGAAGAAGATAACACTAAGGAGGAAGAAGTAGTCTCACAGTTTAATGCTCCTATTATACCCCAATATGAGATGCCATTGAGAAGAAGTGTGATGACCTTTGAAGCCTCTGATGAGCTATCAAATGATGTGAGGCATCGTGCAAGTCAAGAATTTGTTGCAGATGATACTTTTATGCAGACCCCTAAATTTAAGTCCTTTATATATGAGTATAAACGAAGACTAATAAGAGAAAGGTTAAAGGACATTGACCCTATGAAAGAGGCTTATTCCTTGAAAGAGTTGCAAGATGATGTTGATAGGGAAATTAGAAACATGACTATTGAGAGAGGAAGATAATTATTGCAAGAAGCTGGAGTTATGCTCCTTCCTGAGTGGGATATTAGTTCAGCCATTATGTTTGAAATTTTTTTGAAGAGAAAGAATAAAACTTTGCAAATAATGGATGAAGTAGGTGACAGGGTCTATACAAGGTCAGGGTACAATCCTGATAATACCACTTTGCAAATTTGGGCTCTTTACCCCCCAGGCAAGAAGCCTTCTCTCGTTGACCATGATCATATTTTTGGACATCTCCTGGTGCAAAGAGTAGGGGAGACTGTTGACTTGAATGTGAATGTAGCCAAATTCACCAAAGCCCAGATCCAAAATCTAGTAAGAGATAACTAGTGGCTGATAGAGGAAAATGACAAGTTGAAACGAGAATTAACCAACTACAAAGATAGGTTGCCTTCTTCTCCAAGGCTTTAATCTCCTTTAATTGAACATGAAAGAAAAGTGTTAGAGGCCATGTCTGAGACTACTCAATGGAAGCATAAATTTCAAAAGGCTCAAAAGGAACAAGAAGAACTAAAAATAAAATTGAAGGCTACTACTTTTGAAGTAGCATTAGGGATGATTTGTATGAAATTCAAAGATATGTGCCAACATGCAGATGGTGTCTGGCATGCTCACAGTGGAACATACAAGGCCCCCATGGAGCATGGAAGACTGATTGATAGGATGAAGGAAATGGAATCCCATATCAAGGCAAAAGATGGAGATAATAATGTTTTTCTGCAAGAATGTTAGAGCCTCATGAATACACATGAAAAATTCTAGAATATATTGACATAGGAATTGACTGACTTCAACCAACCACTATGTATGGCCATGCCAGAGTTCTTTGAAGAAATAGATTTGAAGGATCAGGAAACCTGGAAAAATGAGATATCATAATATTTTCCAGACATCCTTGATGACATCAATGATGAGGATGAGGTACTCAAGAAAATGCATAAGAAACTCGGGAGGATTGTTGGATTGAAGAATGTAATGACAGACACTCTACAAAATGAAAACACTTATGCCCAGGAGAAATACATTGATCACATGTCAAAGGTTAAATTGTTCCTTGCACGAGCTGTAGGAGGAGGTAATCAGAGTTTGGCTGTTGTGGACGCATTAACATGGTGCTTGAGCCTTGAACAAA
Organism: Sequoiadendron giganteum; assembly: GCA_007115665.2. NCBI lineage: Eukaryota > Viridiplantae > Streptophyta > Pinopsida > Cupressales > Cupressaceae > Sequoiadendron > Sequoiadendron giganteum. Next base: position 438,602,226 of record CM021101.1, on the reverse strand, counting down.
TCTTAGGTGGTCATGGGTGCATCCAAAAATAAACTCTTTTCAAGTTTCTATGTTATGCTAATTATTCTTTAGTTATGTTCATTATGCTTTAGTTAAGAAACGATGTAACTTTTGTGAACAAACCTGAAGCTTGTTGCTTCCCATACAAATAGGGAAACCAAGGTTCGATTTTGATCATCATATCATCATCATTTCAATCCATTAGAATAGATACTAGACCATCTAATCCACTTATTTATATAAAAAGAACTCATGTTATATATGTTTATATTTTGAGCAATATAATGGAGCAAATACATTATAACTCGTAATTCATTTTCAGTGTTCAATTGTTGTGTCAATTTTTATGCTTATTTATTGCTTTGTTGTCTCCAAAGTGGTCTTTTCAAGTTGTTTAAATCTCCAAGATTTATTAGGGCACATTTGTTGTTATTGTACGGATGCTTTGATTGGTTTCTGGTTAGGTGTGAATTAAATTCCTTTCAAATAATTTACTTTAATTGGTTCGTATTAAGGATCAAAGTCCTCTTAGAGATTGGCACCCTCTTATGGTCTAAAAACCTACATTTTTGAGACCCAACAAATTGCAAATAACTCTGAAAAATTAAGAAGTCTATGAAACAATGTATAGATTCTATGAAACAATGTATATTTTCTTGTTACTTGTAAATATTCTTGTATATATTCTTGTACTTGTAAATATTTTTTTATTGTTATGTCTATTAAAGAAAACAAAGTTTGTATAAAAATGCTTCACCCTTTTTTGTAAGTGAGTATGTGAATTATTGTTTAAGGAAAAAATTTATAGTGTTTACATTTTCAGTTTACTAGTTTCAAATCTTCATTTTCTATGTATATAAAATTGTATGTGCTCTTTCTCTCTAATGACATAAAACAGTAATGTCATCAGAATCAGGGTTTTCAATTTCAGCACCATCATTGTCCACGCTTTTCATATCCTGTTCACTTTTAAGTACAATCATCAAAATTTTATTTTTATTTCTTGTCCTAGTTAATCTTGATTGCTTTCAGCACAACTCAGTAGGTTGCATGTTAAATTTCAAACATTTTCTTTGCATTTTTTTGTATATATTATTTTCTTAGTGCATCATTATGTAACAACAATTTCACTTCTGAGATATACAGTAAAAATAAATGAAAGAACATATTTTATATGTCAAGGGAAATGTATGGTGAATACAACATAATAATATTACTAAAGCATTTCAAAGTTTAGGCCATAAGAATCATCCTTTTTTAAACAAGGATTGCAAATAATTATGAAAATTTAGAATTCTTGGTCATTAACATTATTGTCTGCTACAATGTCATCCAGTGTATCATTGTCAATGTTCATATGTTCTTTCAAGTATTTAATATTATCATCATCCTCATCTTGACCTACATCATCTTCATCATCATTGAAATTTGACTATAGACCATCTATACTATTACCAGAGGATCATCATTTTCTATACCATCCATATTATTGTCTTCCATAACATCATCTAACTCTAGATTATTGTCTTCTTCTACCTGAACATAACCATCTTCAACATCATCATGGATGTCAATTTCTTTGATGTTCTCTAATCCCTCTCTCTCATTTTGTTGTCCATTATTGTTTTGCTCAATATCCACTAATGCATCGTCAAGTACATGCCTTAATCTTGGATCATAATGTATGACAAATATCCATTTCGGGTCTAAAATATCTTCATAGAAAAACACCTACACATGAATGATATACATATATTAGACGTATGTTATAACAATTTTATTGATTAATAAACACATGTATATATTCGTAATAAGCTATGAATTAATAGATTAATGATCACTATCGCTTCTTGTTTGAGTTAAAGAAATACCTGCTGACAATGAATTGGTAGAACATAAGGCTCATTATCCTCTGGTAGGAACGATGAGGAATCCTTAGAAAACAATCCACTGAGGGTATCATGTCTTCATGTCCTCTTAAATGCTTCATACCATCTACACTTAAAAATACAACATTTAAAAGAGCGGTAATCCAACTCAATAATTTCTTGTATTTTCCCAACATATTGTAGATTCCCTTCAATTATATTCTTATCTTTTGAGCTTGATCGACTGGATTGCTTGAAGTCAACCATGATGCCACAATAGAAGGATCGTCTCTTTACGTCTACACTTTCTACATGATAATTTCGACCATATGCCCACATTGCTGGATATTTCCTTACTTGTGAAAGACCATTTATTTCAGTGAAAACAAATATAATGACGAATATTAAAATAGTTAATACTATAAAAACTGTAAGGAAACAACAATTTGTAAAATTCCAACTGTACCTTTCCTTCACATCCTCTAGACATGTTGATTTCATATTCTATTATGTTTGAATTTGTACCTGCATCTTCTATTCGATTTTGAATTTGTTTAGTAACCCATTCTAGTGTGCAATCTTTGCCCCATTCTGCAAGCAGATGAGTGGGAAGTGGAGTATTCCTTGGGTTTGATCTCTTAAACTATCTCCTTGCTTCTAACACTTCTTCTCTCTTTTTATCATACAAATCAATCCATTTGTTCATAAAGTTCATGTGGTACATAATGAACTTTTCGAGTATGATCTTTCATATACACCTATTACATGTCAACATGTTTATTTCAAACTCCAAATGTCATGCTGTTAATTTGAAAAATAAATTACACAGTAAATTAATGATTGCAAGAAAAACAATCGCACTGATCATGAATTTACTAATTTCTACTTCAACACCATTAGATTATGGTTTTCCTCCATCAATAATATCTTATGCTCGTTCTTCATCCTAGACGCGTGAGCCATCTTCAAAATCCTTACCAAGGAATTCACACAGGAAGAAAAATGCTTTAGTCAATACATACCCTTCAGCCATGCAACCCTCTGGATGTGCCTTTTTTCGAACATATCTTTTTAGAGTTTTCATATACCTCTCAAAGAAAAACATCCACCTCATTGATATGACACCTTCCAGTTCAATGTAATCAAATAGGTGTATAATTAAATAGACTTGTAGGTCCATGAAACTTGTAGGGAGCTCCTTCTCGAATACACATACAATTTCTACAATTTCCTTCTTCCACTTTGGCACTTCATATTCATGGTTCTCCTTGGAGGTCACCCACCTAATATAAGAATAGTAAATTAGTATGAACCTTTAGTCATAAATTAAAATGCAATATAATAACTCTATGTCTCTCACACATGAACATTTCATATAACCACATACCTTGTAAATGATGACAATCGACTTATGGCATTCCTTAAGTCAATTGTAAGTCAAGAATCCCCCCTAATTGCCAATGGCATGATATGATATCAAACAAATTTATGAAAAGGTCATTAGTAATTTTTTCTCACACAACAAAATAGCAAA